>CM074311.1:1300503-2007432 GCA_037194245.1 Opsariichthys bidens | reverse complement strand
TGTGCCTCACAGTTGAATTTTTGAATTTTACACAAATTTAGAAAACATGTCTTCTGTTAATATACAGTATTGTAATGAATGGATGCAAGACAGCATAGGTGCAGATACACATGCAGGCTTTATTCACAAATAAGCGTTGTCATACAGGCAGTAGATCAAACACCAACGATCACAGTAACGTAGGAAAGGCACAATCATGGTTGCTAGGCAGGCAGTAGGTCAAGACAGGCAGCATATAATCACAATCCAGTAAGATAAGCAAGGGTAATAGTAGGCATCAAGGAATCAAACAATAGGAAACAGGAAGGATCACGACAGAAAGACAAAAAAGGACTAAACAGTCAGAAATGCACACCATGGTAATACAAGACCTCACAAAAAAGACAAGACTGAATGCCACTTAAATAGTCCAGGTAATGAGCTGCAGCTGAATGGGGTGATCAGTGTCAAGGTGCTGACGGGGCTGATGGGAAATGTAGTGTGTGTGTGAAGTCTGTAACAGATCACTGGGAAACAGGGGAGTGTGTGATTATTCATGTATGATGAATTGTGGGAAATGTAGTCTGTGTATGAAGTGAGGTCTGAGGTTGAGTGCCCTCTAGTGGCTGTTAAGGACACTCCAGCGGATAACCCTGACAATTATGTATAATAAAACTATATATCAGGCTTGAAACCTCATTATTTACATTCTGTCTCCTGAAGCACTATTATATTTATTATTTCATATAAAATTGAGCTTTTATTAGTGTAATAGTGTCCAGACTGGATCAGAACTTGAATCTCTTTGTCATGGGTCACTATTTGGATATAGTTTTATCTTTATATTCTTCTTTATGCAAACCATGAAATCCCCTAAACCATGTATTGTGTTAGGTCCCTCACATCTTCTGTCTCAGGTCCATCATTTGCTATTTCATTGAAGCAGTGACGTCTTATGTCTTTGTGCAGCGACGAAAACATCTCAGAAGTAAGACCCTGTTGAGCAGGTCTATCAAACAGCCCCCTCCTGCTCTTTCTGGGATTCTGCTGCTGTGAGCTGTGACTTGGATGAGTCCCAGTGCGTATAGGTGCTAATCCTCATGCAGGAGGTGAAAAGAGGTGTGTGTGTTTGTGTGGGCTTGTGTGTAATGGTATGCAAATGCATGTTTGTGAATACCTGTGATGTGCAAACAGTATTATGTGTTTGTGAAATCAGTGTTGGTACGTGTATAGATTTGGATGCTAAAATATATGTTTAGTATTTTAACATTTCTATTTTAACCTCAATAGTAAAATCCTATCATTAGGGAAAAGGCATAGTGAGTCCTGCAGTTTTTACTGAAGTTTTAAACCAGAAGCACAATAAAACTGGTTAATTAAATCTAAAGCCTTTGACACATATTTTTCATCTTTTAAGAATGACGTGGTGTCGTCTGCAAACTGTGAAATCTCCTGAAAATTCTGAACAATCCTCACAGTTAACAACTCAGTAACTAATAATAAAAAAAGGAGTAATAGGGCAACCCTGCCTAACACCGCACTGTACATCAAATCTGTGAGAAGTGTCAAAATTAATGACAACTATTTATTCCTTTATAAAACATAGAAACAGTGGAAATAAAGGAGTCCCAAAAACGAAACAACTTAAGTGATTTTAAAAGAATATGGTGTTCAATTGTGCAAAAGGCTTTGTAAAAATCAAGAAAGAGAACAAGACCTCGAGAGTGCTTCAGTTAGATTTTGGGTTTTCTTTTCTTTTCTTTGGTGCCTCTCGTGTCCTCCCCGGTTTATCATCTTTGTCTTTATATACAATATTTACATAAATATAGAAATATTTTTTTCCTATGTTGTTATTCCATCTATTTATTAACCGCTAGACAGCGAACGTACACGCGCATTGCACACTGATGATGAAGCGCACCAATTAGGAATTCAGGAAATTTAGGAATTAAGCCATATAAAAATGAAAAGGTTAACAGCAGAATAATAATAATAAAAACAAATTTTGGAGTTCAAGGATGCCGGTGGAAAGGACGAGCCAGCATACAGACACATCTGATGATGAGAGCACAGTAGAAAGGCACTAAGTTACAGTTACAGCAATTGGTTACACCAGGGCTCCTCAATAGTCCGCGAGAGAATGTTTGGTCTTCGCTAATGTCAAATAGTGTTGTCAAGATGTATATATGTGCTGCTCCTGGAATCGATTGCTCTTGTCTGCCTCGCTGCTGAATTGTTTGAGTCTGTTGCTCCGTATAGCTTTGTTTTGAATCTATTTATTGTCATTGTTTGCTGTCTACTTTATCTTCACTATATATCTGATATTGTCTTATATTGCCTATCACATTAATCTGACATCACTAGTTTTTAATCTTTTAATCTAAATCACTATCACAACGCGTTAGCATTACGCTAGTTTGTGTTATCCGTGCCCACCGTCATCTCTGTCGCGCTCTCCTTTTATGACTACGAACATGGAAAGCTATGTCATCTTCTCCTTTCATTGTTACTTGCACTGCCTTTCTCTGTCAGCGATGAGGGATTCACATGTCATAAATGTAGGGAAATAGTCAGGCTGACAGAGAAAATCTTAGAATTAGAGACACGCATCCAAACTTTAATTGAGGATAGTAAGAATACAAGGGCTTCAGCTACTATTTTGGATGCCACTAGCTTAGTGAACTCCGTACATTGTTCGGTTCCGGCTGTAGAGCCCGTGCAGCAGGGCAACTGGGTGACCGTGAGGCGGCCTAGTTGTGGGAAAAAACACCACTCTTCCGTTCCGATTAGAACATCAAACAGGTTCTCCCCACTCAGTGACGCACCCACTGAGAATCCTGTTGAAAGTGCCCTAGTTATATGGCGATTCTATTACACGGAATGGTGAAAATAGAGACACCAGGCCTCCCCCACCATAGTCACATGTTTTGCGCCAGGAGCCAGATGAGCAGAGTGCCTGACATCAACAGCCGAATTTAAAAGTGCTGGCTAATGCTAATCGTAAAATACTCTAGATTGTTTTTTCACGGTCGGCGCTTAGATGATGTTCCGACTTCGCCAGTCGGAGATTCACCAAAATTAACATTAAAGAGGTTTGTGAACTCTGCACGTACAATGTTCAGAACACTGTAATTTGTTCTGGACCCCTTCCTGCTCGTAGGAGTTGATGAGATAATTAGCAGACTATCATCACTCAATGGGCTGGCTGTCTAAGTGGTGTCCACACGAATAATATAGGTTTTTCATAGACAGTTGGAAAAGTTTTTTGGGGCAGACCTGACCTGTTGAAAAGAGATGGTATTACATCCCCATCCTGGGGTGGTGCCGCTCATTCTCTCTAGTAATATGGCACATAGTCTTAGAGCTCAACCTTGGACTAACTGGGGCCCAGGTCAGGAAGCAGACAGACTTGGGCCTAAACCGACCGTCTGCTAGCTGTCTCACGTCCACAGAATTCAGATAAATCCCAACACATAGAGACTCTTTCACCTAGATATCATCAGATAGAGACTGTGTCCTGTAACTCCGAACTAATGAATACAGGAAAACTTCCAAACCCATTTACGGGTGATAATTTAATTGAAGAAGTTCAACAAGTAGAAAACAGAGATAATACAGATAAACGAAAATGATAAAGCTTGGGTTGCTGAATATTCGATCCCTTTCTTCAAAAGCACTTATTGTAAATGTGGGATAAAAAATTTTTTAAAAAAAAAAAAATCACAGAAAATAATCTAGATGTGCTGTGTTTGACAGAAACCTGGCTAAAACCAACGATTACATTACTTTAAATGAGTCTAGCCCTGAAGGTTTACAATTATCGATACAACCTCGTCAGAAAGGTAAAGGTGGAGGTGTTGTTGTAATCTATAGTAATATCTTCAGTATTACTCAAAATTCTTTTCAAATATATCGTTTTGTTTTGAAGTGATGGTGCCTCTATGTAATGTTATATAATGTAAATGACAAATCTCATTTGAAATTTGTGCTGGCTACTGTATACATGGCCACCAGGGCACCATACAGATTTTATCAAAGAATTATTTATATATGTATACTGCTATAATGTATTACTGACACAAAAGCTTAGTAATTATAGTTGACGTTTACACATGTGTTCTAGTGACTAAAAAAGAGTTGTACTTAATAAATTTACTTTAAATAAAATTCTAAATTGTTACCACTGTTGTGTTTAGCATGCTGAATATTGAAGTGCTGTGTTATGACCATAGTCAGTTACAAAACTATTGTCACATTTTAGACAAATTGTTTTAATCCACTAAAAGGTTTCACCAACTGTTTAAATATGTTTATTGGTATTATTATATATTATAAATATTAAATGCTCCAATCAACTTATAAAAAATAATTTCTCATCATTAAAATGAGATGGTTGATGCATTATAGGCCTACATACAAAATTATTTTATATATGGAAAATTTCAGTCATTTATGAATATATGAACTGTGCTTCCTTGTTGCATCACTGAAAACTAAATTATATTAAATACTAAAATTACAATGGCTTCATTAACAGTTAGTAAATTTAGAAAATATCACCTTGCTGGAGAACGTTTTTATGTTTTCATTTTGACTTGGCTCAGAGTTCTTCAGGCTCCAGAAGCAACTTGATGAGGAGGTTTTCATCATCTAGTGGTCCTAATCTTACACTTGTTTTTTATCATGTAGATGTAATGCAGTTAATGCTAACTTATAAAATGTATTTAATGTTTTTTTTTTATGGCATGAAGCATCTCACCATTGTTGAGGTATATATTTCTGCATAAGTGGGCCTATGGTTGAAAAATGTCTGTGAAGCCCAGCTGTGGTTCAACCTGAGGTTTTCGCTTACGCACACACTGAAGTTAAACAGGATTGACCCTGGTCTCTATCAGCATGAAAGACTGGGTTGCGGCAGGAAGAGGTGTTGGGAAAGCCAGCAGGTCTGATCAGCCTCTGTTCTGAGTAGTTTCCAACATCCCAGTACTGTTTCAATAAGCTATACTGTATAAAAGGTTAACCCTGGTGTAAAATATTCCATCACATACTGCACTTAGCCCCAGTACAGTCACCATAAACTGTACTGAATAAAGAGTTACAATAAACCCCAGAAAATAAGGAGGTGTAACTCTGGGGCAAAAATATTCCCCATATTACATGTCGATAGTTAGTTAGTTTCACATTACAGATGATAAAGTGCTTTATTCAGTTCTTACAGCATACATGGAATCACTATTTTTTTCATTACTATTTTAAGTGTTATTGAAAGATGTTTCATATGCTCAACAAGGCTTAATATATATTTTTACAATTTAAAATAATGGTTTCTGTTTTCTTGTAAAAAAAAAAAAAGTGGCATAATTGGTGCCCTTTAAGGAACAAAACTGACTGTCATTGAGATTTTGCAAAGGAGCAAAACTGACCGTCATTGAAATCTCGTAACGAAATGAAACAAACCATCATTGAAATCACATAATGGAGTAAAGCTGATTGACATTGAAATCTCGTAACAGAAAAAAATGGACAGTCATTGAAATCTTGTAAAACTGACACTGAAAACTAACCATCATTAAAATCTTGTAAGGAGCAAAAACAACTATCATTGAAATCTCATAAAAGAACAAAGAAACAAACTAACCATCATTGAGATTCTGGCAATTGAACAAAACTGACCATCATATAAATCTTGTGACCAAACAAACCGATTAAAATCATTACCCATCAAAACAATCAATAACCGTCCGTCTTTGAAATTCATAACCGAATAAGTCCTGACCGTCATTAAAATCTTATAATTGAATTAAATATAACCAACTGTCATTGAATTCTCGTAAAGGAACAAAACAGACCATCATTGAAATCTTGCAAGCGAAAAAAAGTCTGTCATTGAAATGTCGTAACGAAACAAATCAGACTGTCATTAAAATCTCGTAAAAGAACAAAACTGTCATTGAGATCTCGTAACCGAACAAAACCAGCGTCACTGAAATCTCCTAACTGAATAAAAACGACTGTCATTGAAATCTCATAATGGAACAAAACTGAACTTCATTAAAAACTTGTAACAAAACAAAGCAGATGGTCTTTGAAATCTAATAAAGAAACAAATCATTGAAATTTCGTAATGAAACCAAACCGACAAAATCTCATGAAGGAACAAAACAGCTAATATTTGAAATTCCATAATGGAACAAAATTGTCCATCTTCGAAATCTCACTAAAGAACAAAACCAACCATTATTGAAATCTCATAATGGAGCAACGCTATTCACCATTGAAACCTCATAACAGTGAAAGATTAACTATTACTAAAATCTAATGGCCAAATTAGTACTTCACTAAATGCTTAAAATGAAGAGAATAGATAATTAAAATCTCATTAGATTGGTATGGCATCCATCATTGAACAATGATACAACAAAGAATTTTAAAAATTAGCGAAATAAGTTTAAATTTTTAAGATATTTGCCAAACAGCAAACAAAAATAGTAATACTGTCAAACAAATATGAGCAATCAGCGTATGAATCTCAACAATGGTGACAAAAAAAAAAAAAAAAAATCAGATAATCAGATCAACTCTTGACATCACAAAAAGCTACTAAAACACAGAACAAAAACCACAGCAAAAAAAATTTCAATTCAGCTGCATAATTTACTCATGCTGTGATGCATGCTGGGAGGTTTGTACTTAATTGTTCCCAGCATGCATTGTGGCATGACACTTTTGATTGTCACCATCGTTGAGATTCATGTGTTGATTCTTGATTTCTTTGTGTGTCATTTTAAATTTTTTATTTTTATTTTAATGTGTCATTGTAGTAGTAGTATCAATGTAATACACCATAAAGTTCCACAAATAATAACTTCTTGCTGCAAGACAGCTGTATCACACATTTCAATATCACAGGACTTGTAACATATATGCACAAATATAAATGACAAATCTTATGTTCGTGGGGCAGTTTCTTACAAATAACATTATTATTATCACTGACATTGTGATTTGCGATAACAAATTAATAAAGATTATTCACTCAACTTACAAGATATGGCGAAAACTTTACCGACAGCGACGCGAGGTGAAGGCGCCCTCAAAGTTGCTCAGCTAAATGATAGTTCTACACAAAATGGCAGATTGTCGTTGTTTTTCGCGGCCATTTCATATTACTGTATTTAAATTTACAGTAACATGTCTCATCACCCAGCGACACCGGCCTCGTGCAGTTGCCTCACGGCTCTCACCCGCCCTGCTCGTCACACACAGCATATAGAGTAAAATGTTGGAGTATAAACCTTAATTTCGAAATCGCTGTCAGCTATTTTAAACTAACATTCAAACTATTGGCTAGAATGAGCTAGAATGTCTGTATGCATGACAATATTAAGATTTATTACTCACCACGTTACGAATATGGCGAAGCATGTTTCCAGGTCAGCAGAGAAAACAGACACGATGCACTCACATGACAGAAAAACTGAGAAGGGTCTGTCTGCATCCCGCAGTACTACGCAAACAGATTCTATTGGAAAATCTCTTTCAAATGGCTCTCATGCGCCCACCGCTGACAGAAATGAAGAGTGTTAATGCGTGGGCACCCAGTCCTGAAATTTTTTTTTATTGTAGGATAGCAGTTTTACCCACAAAAGTTTGTGTGGTATTTTTCGCGGCCAATTTGCACTACGGTATTTAGAGTAATAGTTACTGATAATTTCCCAGAATGCATTGAAAATCTACAGTAACATACTGTACACAGCTTATACAGCAAAATACTGTTGAGAAAAGCAGTATAATACTATGTAAACAACAGAAATCATTTACAGTGTGAATATGGGGTCTGGCGCAAATATGTTTGCTTGTTAAAGGGACAGTTCACACAAAAATGAAAAGTATTCCATGATTTACTCACCCTCAAGCCATTCTAGGTGTAAATCAGTATCTTCTTTCAGATGAACACAATCAGAGTTACATTAAAACTCCTCCTCCATTAAAACATCTCCTGACTCCTCCTAGCTTTAGAATGGCAGTGATGCTCCTATAATGCTCCTGATTTTGAAGTCCAAAAAAGTGCATCCATCCATCATAAAAGATATCCACACAGAATGTTAATAAGGCATTCTGGAGTGAAGAGATGAGTTTTTGTCAGAAAAATATCAATGTTTCAAACTTTTTAAGCTAAAATAAATTTCTTCTGACAGGTGACTGTAGGCATACTGCGCAAGTCAACTTGCGGCAAAAGAGCTTGTGCCTGACATGATGTATGATGTCGGATATAGGAGTAGCGACAAACAAATAGCCAGGTAACAAATTCAAGCTCATCTTCTCTTATATCAAAATACTTCAACATTTCTCTGTAAAAGTTCTCATTTTAGACTTCTAATTTGTGAACGATGTTTTGTTTTGCTCTATCCTCTGTGCTTCGTCATTGCATCATATGTCGGGTCAAGGGTTTCTCTTCGACCGTTACTCGATTTGTGTAGGATGTCTGCCTGAAGCTGGTTATTTTAGTTTACTAAGATTTAACGTAGGTATTTTTCTTGCAAAAACCCATTGCTTCACTTAAGCAAAAAAAATTAACCCCCTGGAGCCATGTGGATATCTTTTATGATGGATGGATGCACTTTTTTGGACTTCAAATTAGGAGTGCCTTATAAATCTTCGAGTCAGGATATGTTTTACTATAACGCTGATTGTGTTCATCTGAAAGTAGATTGTCATTTACATGTAGGATTGCTTGAAGGTGAGTAAATCATGGGATAATTTTCATTTAAGATTCATTTAATTCATCCCTTTAAGGCTGTTATATACATTTTTTTATTGCCAGTACAGCAGTGATCTTTTTAACTGTTTTTAATTAGCATAGCATCAGTGGCGGTTCTACACGGAGGCCTAGGGAGGCCCGTGCCTCTGTAGACATGTCCCTGGCCACCCCTATGCTGACCAAGAAAAAAAAAATTATGAATTTAATATGATTTTACACGCGAGCGTCAAAAGCGGAACTTATGCGACGGAGCGTTCTACACGGTAAATTAGAGCGGCGCCGGCCGTGTAAGTGACTCGTATTCTCGTAAGTGACTTGTTGTTTTTGCACATAACCGTGTTACTTTTGTTCCTCACACTGATAATGAAATCAAGTTTGTAAATGTCTGGTCTCGATATGTTCAGAAACTTAATATCTAAGCAAACTCATCAAAGCAGAAGCAATATACAAATGTCACTATCCTTGCTAGGTCTACACAATGTTGTGATGTTAACCACGTAACTTCATCTGTCTTGGCTGTTGTATTGCGATAACATACATTTAAGTAAAGTAATCAACAGGCTATCTGCCCGTGTTAAGTAGGGAGGGATGGTTAGGCAACGAAATGTAATGCGCGTTTTTTTTTCTTCTGATAGTTATCACGAAACGAGGAAGGGACATGGCGTCCTTTTTTGCCCCAGTAAACAAAAAAGTGAGAGAAACAAATCAAAGTATTGAGAGAAGGAGAGAGAGCCAGAGGAGTCAGTGGAGGCTGGAGAGAGTGAGGACTCTGACACAGAGAGGGAAATTCCAGAGGGTGAGGAGGAAGAAAACATACAGGGACAGAGAGAGGAACAGCCAGAGGGACAGAAAGGGGATCCATGTGGATCAAGTACTGCACCATCAGGTTTGTGATGAAGAAGGTTATTACTATTTGCAAAGCAGTTCAATTATAATTTCATTGTAGGCCTACTGTATGTCCTTAAAATGGTGCTTTCTCCTATAAATAATTTTTTGGGTCAATATGGCTCTAATTTTTTTTTTTTTAAGTAAATACTTGGCCTACATTTTGAAATACATGCAGTACATGCAGATATGCACTACCAGTGTGCGGCAGCAATGTGGCCTGTGGTGTCGGCGGAGACTGTGTTCACTAGCTCATCCTTTGTTAAGACCTTACCGACTCATCAGCCAGTGGCACATATCCCAACAAACCGTCCCATACCGGCGTGATCAAAAAGATCTTAAACTAGATGGAAACTAGATTAAATATTTTGACTGTTGCGATTCCAAATCGTTTTAATGACCTGTAACTCTGCCTGAGTATCAGACAAGCGTTCACTGTTGGCCAGAGGAGAACTGGTCCCCCGACTAAGCCTGGTTTCTCCCGAGGTTTTTTTCTCCATTTGTTGGAGTTTTGGTTCCTTGCCACTGTTGCTTTTGGCTTGCTTAAGTTGGGGGACACTTGCTTGATATTCAGCAGTGTTTTTAGTATGCCTGCATTGGCGCCGTTGTATGCGAACTGAGCACTGTTTCTGCAGTGCTGCTATACCTAAATTAACTAGACTAATAACTACTGATATTTGCAACGGAATGAATCAATAATATATAGAATAAGCTGCACAATGACACCATTTTCTTATTAATGTAAAGCTGCTTTGCCACAATTTGCATTGTAAAAAGCGCTATATAAATAAAGATGACTTGATTTGACTACCAGTCAAAAGTTTGGAAACTGTACTATTTTGGTTGTTTTTGAAAGAAACTCTCTTCTGCTCACCAAGGCTGCATTTATGTTATTAAAATACTGTAAAGAAAAGCTGTAATATTTGTGAAATATTATTAAAATGTAAAATAACTGTTTTCTATTTGAATATATAGTAAAGTGTAATTTATATCCTGTGATCAAAGCTGAATTTATCATCATTACTCCATCATTATTCCAGTCTCTAGGCTTCAGTGTCACATGAACCTTCACAAATCACTGATAATAATCATCAACGTTGATGAATCCTACCTTTTTTGCATCTGCGCTCACTTTTGTACAAATGTTGTACAATGTTGTAATGAATGTTTATATGATTGTAAAGTAAACTAAATTTTATAATCTTTAAATATAATTTGTTACCATTTTTAATGTGCCCCTCTGGTTAAACACTGGCCCCTCCTTGGCCCCCCTAGTAAAATTGGTCTAGAACCGCCAGTGCATAGCATTGTCACACATGTTACTGTTTCCTGAGAGTGACCCATCACTGAATTTTCTTTAAAAAATAAAAACGATATCCTTTCATTAATGATTAAATTTCATTTACTTTTCTAATGTGCCCATGTATAGACCAATTAAGAGCAGACATCACAGTTGCACACTTGCTTTGGCAGTCAGAATCGGAATGTAAAAAATATATATATGTATTTATGTAAATATATATGACTTAATTTTTATAAAAAATATAGAGATAATTTTTTATTAAATACCGCTTTTTAAAAAGCCCTTTGAAGCTAAACGGAGATGTTTATGTTGCAAGTCATGAATTTGATGTGAACAGTGAGTCTACATTATATTCAAAGATATGCAGTTCATAGGGGACAGTTACAACATGAAATAATTTTTTTAATCTATAACATTTTACATAGACAACTTTTAAACATTGCCAATAACATTTTTATTTCAACACTCTGACTTTTTTTCCCCTTGCATTTACATAATTATATCATTCAGTTCGGACTTTATCAATCACAATTGTGATTTATATCACAATTCTGACTGGGGGAAAGTCAGCATTGCAGATAAACTTGCAATTACTTCTGAGGAAAAAGGACTGAATTCTCAAGAAATGTGAGATATAAACTCGAAATAAACTTTTTCATTCTTTTATTCCGTGACTTCCACTGACTGCTACTGCAAAACAGTCATTTTCTTCAGCAACCAGGCAGGTTCCACCCATAAAATAAACTCACTGATTGCAAACACATATTGGTGTATAATGTGCTAAAACGTGCAGTAGTACAATTCCTCAATTACACGTTCACTTTGATTTTGCTTAAAACAGCTGAGTTTTGAAGGTACTGTGATTGATCATTTGATGTTTTAATTCTGAGAGTGAAAGCGTGACTTTGGTGTCTTTGTAGTTACAGTGGCCTCAATCATATGGACATGGTATTTTTGACCTTTGCGTTAGTTACACTTGATTCATGTTACGTTCCTTGTCTTCGAATCACACACATTCCAGCACCAATCAGTAGCCAATATCTCATACTATGGAATAAAGACTAACCTGTTGTTATGCAGCCGTTCATAGCAATTAAACAGTTTCTTTGGGCTGGCATTCCATTTGATGGCATTCCTTCTACGGTTCATGGCTAAGGACAAAACAACAGCATCCATCAGTGAGACAGCTTCCTCTGAAACTGGTGTGTCAGATCTGATGTACGGTGTAAGAAATGTCACACGTCCTGTTTGTCCCATTCAGGTGACCCTCAAAATGATGGATTCTGGCACATTCACAAAGCATCAAGAGTTTTCTCAATGTTCTGTGCATTTATGAAAGTGGTGAAACAAACATTCTTTTTATAATCGGAAAAACGTCATAATCCTTGCATTAATTTGTTGCCTGGAAAACAAATATGACTAAGAGTAAAATGAATTGGACAGGTTTATAGAGAGGAATGAGATTTCATTATATAGAGAATGCCAAAAATTTTCTAAGCGTTTATTAATGTTTTGATAGAGAACTTTTAAGAGCTTACAAACAAACCCTTCCATGTGCATACTGAGTGTTAGACAAATGCTTTCCCTTTTAAATGTACTCTTATGTTAGCAACTTGTGAAAAGGTTTTAAAACTCCTTACTTTACTGGGTCAAAGAGGCATGTGTGCACTTTCAAAGGGCTACAGCTCGTAGTAGCACTCCAGCCGCTGACCTGATTGAGACAGAGAGGTTGAGACACAAAGAACAAAAAGAGTTGATGCATGCTCTCATGAGTTCGTGAGCACCAGACTGCAGGTGGAGAGCAGAGGAGCATGAGACCTAATGGCTGATATAAAGGAACAATGGAGACAGTAAAGAGGTCATTACTCAGACTGTCATAGCACATACCACCTGCGCTCACTACTGCTAATGCTTTATACAGACAGACAGATGAGAGAGAGAGAGAGAGAGAGAGAGAGAGAAGGAGAGAGAGAGAGAGAGACTGCCATTGCGACTGACATCATGGTAAATTAATATGATACGGATACAATTGAAGTGAAAGAAATATACATTTTTTAAATGATTTTTTTTTTTTTTTTTAGAATTGCTGTAATGTGTAATTTAAATGTAAATGAGGACTAAACAACTCTAAAAAAAAACATGCATATTAAGTTTGTTTGTTTGTTTGTTTCATTTCTTTAAAAAAAAAAAATATATCATTGCTGTATTCAGTGAAATCCCCCATGAAACAAGAAGGGCATCTGCCTGTAATTAACAACAAATGTGATTGCAAATTCATAATTATTTCTACTCATGTTTTCAATTGATTTCATATTTAAACAGAAAAAATTCTTGGCAGGTCAGGACAATGAAATCTCACAGGACATGGCAGGGCTAGATTTTCACAGAAAAAAATACATTAGTAAAAAACTAATCCACCAGTTTATTTATTGATTTTATCTAAAGCAATATTCAAGTTAGACATTTAATCAGGATTTCATGAGAATCAAACCCATGACATTTTCAGCACCATGTTCTTCCAGTTGAGCTGCATTTAAAACAAAAGTGTGCAATATCTCTTTTAAAGTCTAAAAGTACAGCTCCAGTCTGATTTTGGATCTTACGTTTCAAATGTTTTCTGCAGTTTTGTACATCTAAAAAGCCGATATGGGTGTCATATGCAGTTGAGTCCAAAGCCCAGCATGTCTCTGATCACTCGGGGATGTGATGCCACTCGTAAACGTGTCTTTGAAGTGCTCTATGGTTCCAGAGATTATCATGCAGCTGCTTTGAGTATGGCCTATCTCTCATTCACTGTTTGTAAACATCAACGCTAGAAGTTAGCAGATCATGATGGCTACAGCGTACATCAGAAATATAGGGGTGACAAAGATGAAGAGTACAATTGGTGTCTTTATTCATTCATAGAGCTGCTATAATTCTTTCATTATCTTTATTAAAAAAAAAAAAAAAAGCCTGCAAGTTGGCTAGCCTATTTGTGACAAAGAAGGCTGAACATTTTGTCATGTTCAGCATCGTATGACAAAAACAGCTTTTATTATTATTATTGTTATTATTATTATCATTATTCTACAACAAAAGTTTACTTCAAAAAATATTTCAGACTGTTTCTAAGATTTATGAATTTCAGTTGTATAATAAAACTCCATCAAAATGAATTTAATAATCCTTACCTTACATATTATTCATATTATAGATCAAGAACTTTAAATTAGTAAAAGAAACAAACAAACAAAAAAAAGAACTAGAGTTTAATAAATAATTTAGCATAAATCTTAAAGTAAGAATGGACTCATATTCATACATTAAAAAATGAAAATATGTATAAAACAATTAACAACAACTACAAATGTTTTATTAAGCTTTAGTTTTGTTTTTTGTGGGTTTTTTTTTTTTACTCATTAAAATATGAATAATATGTGAGGATTATTCAATTCAATTTGATTTGAATTTTACTATTGATTTTATTTTTTTATTTTTTTTGAAAGGCCTAAAAAAGATTTTGGAGCATAGAAACACTTTAGGTAACACTTTACAATAATGTCACATTTGTTAACATTAGTTAATGCATTAACTAACTAAGAACAATATGCTTTACTGCATTTATTAAACTTTCTTAATGATAGCTACTACAATTTGTCATGTTTATGTTAGTTCACAGTGCATTAACTAATATTAACAGATACAATATTTGATTTTAAAAATATATTTGTGAATGCTGAGATTAGCATTAACTAAGATTAATTAATGCTGTAGAAGTATTGTTCATTGTTAGTTAAACGAATGTCAACAATTGAAACCTTATTCGGTAAGTATTATCAAAATTTGTTTAAAAGCTGACATTATGCTATTCCGTTTAGTGGAGCTTTGAAAAATAACTAATAATAATAATAACAAATTCTATATAATCTGAATAAAATTTTAAATTCAAATTTGTTATTATATTGAGTGAACATGGGGTGGATTTTAAATAATTGTTTCTACTTTGTTTTGGATGGATGTCCCAGCTTGGCACTAATAAAATGGTTTTAATAGTTTAATAGATTCAATAAAACATATTTTTGACAAGAACATTGATTGGATTGTCTTTTGATTTGCAGGTATTCTGACATAGCATTATAATATTGTGTCCTATAAATGTATATATTGTAATAACTACATATATAATTATAATATTAACATTATTAGTAATATTTTGAAGTAATGGATCAATATAGATATTACAGTACAATACTGTACTATTAATTACAGCAGAAGCAGACAAAAATTCGAAAATGCTGTAAAAATAAAGTAAAATACTGTTTTGTAGAATTACAGCACTCCTCTTGTGTACTGTAAATTAAATTACAGTATGTTTACTGTAAATGAAAATACAGTAACTTACTGGCAACCGTGCTGCCAGTACTGTACTGTAAAAATACAGGAAAATCGTTAACAGCGTACACTAACTTCTACTATTAAAAAAAGTTCTGTTTTCTGAAAATATCCCATGAGTTTCATGGATTTATGTAAATTTCATAAAATTACAAATTGGTTAATCAGTTTTAAGTTTCATTTTCTTAGCATTGTCTGATCAAAGTATGATATTTCTTTGTATATAACTACTTCCTAATTTATAACACAAGAATATTATTTTAAAATGTTACAGAGTTCAAAAGTTAAAACATACCAAGAATGACCCAGGTGACAGTTTATATGTTTTTGGCTTGGCTTGCTTAAGTTGGGGACACTTGCTTGATATTCAGCAGTGTTTTTTGATATGCCTGCATTGGCGCCGTCAACTGAGCTGAGCCGGACGATTACGTCACTGTTTTCTCCAGTACTGATATACATAAATTAACTATGGAATGAATCAATAATATATAGAATAAGCTGGACAATGATACCATTTTCTTTAGGAGCTGCTGTGCAGCCAAAAATGATTTGCCAATTATTAATGTAAAGCTGCATGCTTTGCCACAATTTGCAGTGTAAAAAGCGCTATATAAGTAAAGGTGACTTGACTTGACTTGACTTGACTTTTGACTTGAACTGCAAAAGGATTATGGAGGGGCAAAGATGAGAAAGGAAAGTTTCAATGTTGTTTGTTTCATTTTTCCGTGCAAGCAGACACACCAATCAAAAACACAGTTATTCACAAACCAATTCACAGTTGATGACTGGTACTACACTAATAAATGCAGTATTTGCGTAGGCTAAATAGAACTAAAAACATAGCTTGAGTGTGTGTCAGTTCATTCGTGTGTTTGTCTGTTACAAAGTGGCTGTGAGGAGAGATGCTGTCATCAGCAGGTATTACAGCCTCTCTCACCCACACTTATTGCCGGTTCACAGTCTCCTTGCCTTTATATTTCTGTGTTGTCTTGTTGCTGGTCTCTTGTGCTGTCAAAAATTTTATCCGTCTTTTTAATTGTATCTCTTTTTCTCTGTCTAGTGGAGTGGTTGGAGGTCTGTAGCCTGTCAGGACACCTCTCTCATTCAAACAGCCGATTAATTGTTTGTGATTATCTTTGATCCCTTTCTGACAGCGGAATATTCTTCGCTGGATTCTGTGGGCTTATGAAGAGTGTCTTCTCTTTCTCTCTGAAGTCTTAAAAGCTCTCAGTCACAAAGCCCATGATTATATGCTTTTCCATCATGTTTTAGACTTCCTATAAAGACATTTGTGAGCATTCAGCAGTATTTTTGAGAAGTGATCTCAATGCTAAGTGGTCTCTGTTTTCTCATTCCCAAACGAGATGGTGTATTACGATTTTATGACGATTCTTAAATCTCCTTGTAACAAGATAAAGCCTAGAATAAGTCTAGAATAAGTATCACACTGCGCGTGCCCTCAGTTTTGTTAAAGAGACATTTTGTTTAATGAACATAAATTCCAAAATTCCTAGCTAAATTCTCATTTGACACATTTTTTTTTCTTACGAGGACGACAGCAAATAACCAATCATGGCTTTAAAACACATTACTTGAATATATGGAAATGTACTTAACTCTGATGTCAGTGTTTTAAATCAATATGGATCAAAAGTTTACACAAAATCCACAAACTATCTACAATCACTTTACAATTAAGGACATTTAAACAGCTCAAATGCTGAATATAAATAACAACACATTTCTATATACTTGCTCTGATTTTCCAAAGGCTTCCATAAGGTACCCCTTATGTTTTTCTGCAGTCCATCAGTATTCCCCACTGTCATACCTGAAAGGATGTGACATTCGTTCTGGGTAACTGTTTGAGCTGTAGCTGCTGTAGCGATAGCCCTCAAAGTTTTCAGCCCTCTCAATTTTAGCCGGGAGCGTGTCCTGGTATGACAGAGCAGATTTGATCACTCCTGAATCCTCTGGAATCTTCAGATCTGAGTAAGAGTTGGGAGAGGCGTCTTCCAAGATCGAGTTACAGTTAGACAGGCCTTTCACATCATAGATGTTCTCTCCATACTTGACAACAGATGGCTTGGGGCATGGCTGGTAGGACACCTTTGTGGTTGTGGTTATTATGGTCTGCAGTGCTGCTGGGGTGGCAGGTGCAGGTCCTGTGTACCTACATGGGTAGTCACTGTTGTAATAGTGGTGGTTGGTGTTGGTTGGCAGTTGAGTGTAGTCTCCTCTCTCCCCATAGGCACCTTTACTAAGAATTTGCTTCCAGCCGTGATGCTTTCCTGTAGTTTCTGCATAGCTCCGCTCATGGCTGCCTAAAGGACTCGTGCCATGAGACATCCCACTCAGGCTAGGCCCCGACTTATTGGGCTCTGTCTCAGTCTGTGGGCTAGAAGGATCCTTATAAAGTGTTGTTGGATAAGGCCCTGAGCCAAGGTATCCTGGGACTGCAAAGTCATACCCACAAGGAGGGCGAGTCATATATAGACGGTGGTTGGCAGGCTTCTGCAGTGAGCTCGGTGCATCTGACATGGCTGCTGTCGTGTGTGTATCGTAAGGGAACTTGTAGGGCTCTGGGTTCTGGAACGGAGGATAGTGTTGGGTCTGTATTGGGAAGTTGGACTCTGCAATGATGCTGAAGCGCTCTGGACCCTCCATGGTGAGCTGGTGGATATTTGGGAAGGTCATGTCGTAACGTCCAGGCTGGTGACAGAAAATCAAATGTAAGTTTTCTGCGAGTGGCCCTTCATATGGGGATCTTCACAAAGAGTTTAACATCTCCATACACCTTATCCCCTCAAAATCATTTCATGCATTCTAAAAAATGAGTTGGCTAAAAAAAAAAAAAAAAAAAAAATGGATGCAACAGTTGGCCTCAATTATTTTTTTGAGTGATATTATGTTCAACCAACAAGCTACATTGAGTTAGAGGAACTTAACAATATGCAACCTAAACACAAATCTTTAAGTTGATTACTCAAAAAAATTAAGTCACTCCAAATACTGTGTTGTAGCCATGGAACCAATTAAGCTTATCTACTTACCAAATCCACAGCTATCATAGTTATTTAGCGTGTATATTTAATGAATAAGTAAGATAATACTCATCACTGGCATTAATACAGTCAATGTAGTGTTTACCTTTGTGTAGTCTATTCTTTAGCAACACCACAAACACTTTAACATTACAGAAACTGCTTTAAATGTCATATAACGGTTGTAATGGCATATAAACACTAACAGGCCTTTACTTTCACAATAAATAGATAAAATGACACTTAATTTCAACATTTATTCTCCTTATCCACATATGAAAAGCATGCTGGGAGCTAGAAATCAGAAAAATCCATTTCAAATTTATTTATTTTTAATCAATTAACGCATAGATTTTAGTTTAAATTGCGCCCAATTTTCTTTTTTATACATTAGCATTCTATTGCATCCATAATGCCATATAAAAAAAAACTTTTCTCATCTCATCTCATAATCATAACAAAAGTTATAGTACATTATAATACTTACCTTCTTGTGGTAATAAATTTTATAGCTATAGTGCATTTTAAGTAAGCTCACTGGTAACCATTTTACAGCTGAAACAATGCAATATGATTTTGTTGATATCACAAAAACATGTTAAAAGCAAATGTGTTGTGTAACTCAGTCATGATATCGCACTTAATGGGTGTTATTCAAAGCAGTCAAATAAATACATTGACCACATTTTAAAGCCTTTTGGATGTTTACGAGAAGATTTTGCATTTGTCACATTACGGTAAAAGTGCTATGATATGGCACAAAGATATAGTTTGATCCTGCACGTATCTTAATGTCAAGATATGAGAAATTATAACTATGGGAAATGTAATCCATTGCTTCTTGCATTGCAACTAATAGTATTGTGTTGATCTATATTTTTAGTCTTAACCAATACCTTGAACTTTGCGTATTTGATTAACTTTAAGTGTCACAGATTTTATGAATATGTGCATTACCTCTGGCTCCACCATTCTTCTTTTCTGTGAAAAGTGAGGCGAAGACATCCTTCTCTTCACTGCACTTCTTCTTGCCTCTGTTTCAGATTTACTTTCTGGTCTGGGGTGGTCATGTACTCCTTTAGCCTTAAAACAGACATAGAGGGAATTGAACATCTCACAATAATATTCATAAAACATAGCTATTTCAATACTTACTATATTTAAATATAATATACAGTGAAATCAATCTATGTCATCAAAGCTGATCATTTTAATTTGAAAGTATTTCTATTTGTTAACAGTAAAAGTAGTTGTTTACTTATGTTACCTTATTTCTACCTGATCTGCTTCTTCAAAAAACTACTTTTGTTGGTATACTGTAAATATTCAAGTTTATTCAGTCATTTTAAATGATATATTTTGGCTTTTCAAGAAGATGACATTTTTAGGTTATTTGACAAAACATTTCTATAATGTCATTTGCAAATGAAACAATCATTTTTTAAAAACTTTAAATGGCATATTTTTCACAAATACACCAAACTAATATCCAAACTAAAATAATAATAATAATAATAATGATAATAATTAATGTCTTCACAGTCAAACTCACCTGGAAAAAAATGGCTTTCCCATCTACTCTCCAAAAATTAGTTACTGGATAGCCACTGTGACCTCGGCACGGAATCAACTCGAGAGCTGAGTTACAGTTCGGACAAAGCTTTTCTGCAAAGGTACATTACGAATACATAGTTTTACTGAGCCTTATACAAAGATACCAACATCCCATTTTAATGAGCTATTCTGAAGCAATTCTCATGTGTAGCTTTATCTGTTGGACATGATTCACAAGACAGAGTAAACAAGAGGTCAAGTGTTCTTTGACAGAGCCAAAGAGTCAAGGTCATGAGGGAGAGAGCCAGGCTCTTAACTACTAGAACAGGGTAATTCAGTGACCCAGAGTGGATGTGAAATGTGAGTCTATTGGAGTAAAAATGCAGTAATGTCTATTAACAGAGGCCACTGTGCAATGTTCCTAAAATGTTCATTGCCTAACGACATAATCGAATATAATAAGTTACAGTGGTACCTCTGGATATTTATTTAGAAAAACATGTACAGATGTGTCAACTTTTGTTAGGCTATTTCAATGGAACCATATGACCAAAAATCAACTGTAAAAATCTAGAAGAAGAAAAAAAGATTCTTGATAAGATTGCGACTATTTGCTGTTCAGATATTTCAAAGGTACTCTCTACAGAAAGCCTGTTTTGTAAAAAAAAAAAAAAAAAAAAAAATGTCTGCCCTTTCTTATCAGATTCGTTTCTGACACGATTAACTCGTTTGTTAGATGCTGCTTGTTTGGGGGGTAAAAAAAGTTCCTGAACATACTCTGCTGTTTCTGCCGTGCTTTGTCACAGATGGCCGGTCTCAGCTGAAGTTTGGACCCGTCTGGGAGAGAGCAGTTTCGTGAACAAACCACCACACCAAGACAGGACTTCTTCAGGATCTGACAATTATGATTGTTAGTGTTCCTCATGGCCCATCCGCTCAGGTGTCTTTGCGCGTTCTTATCTTCACTGCTGTAGATATAACGCACATATCCATCTGTCCACTCCTGGAACGCATCATACTGCTTCGTGTCCTGGAAAAATAACAATAAATCATTATTAACATATTCAGACGTTTCATTTGCAAGGGAACGTTTAATGTATTTCCGAGGATTGGACAGAGACAGAAACTATAGATAACTTCTTTTCCTACTTCAGTGGGTGTACATGTGTCATTAAAATGAAAGAAAAAGTTTTCCAAAAGAAATGGAAAAATTCCGTTCTGCCACACAAATGCATAAAAGGTTAAAAATTTACCTGTGGAAGCTTGGGGTCGTTTATATCCCAAGTCAGCTTCATCCCGAATGAACACACGCAATCTGAGCTGTCAAACTGATCTGAGGTTTTGGACATGATGTGAGTCAACTTCGGATCATAGCAACCGTAAGGATCAAAAATCAGCTTCAAGACAAAATTCAGCTCGGAGTCTAGGTCAGTGTACAAAATGGATCATACATCACGTCCTTTAGACCTTTACTTTCAGAAAGCGTCTTTATTTCCTCCAGTAAAATCCACGTTCATGTGAGTCCGTCCAGGTGCGCTTCACACAGGTAATGGTGTCAGGTAAATGCTGTTGTGTCTATGTAAAGAAGGAGGCTGGGCTTACGCACAGAGAGAGACACACACTCACTACCTTGAATACTGCGTGCTTTCTCTTTACATGATCCGTGTGTTTCACCTCCACTAACGAGTCCTTTCGCAACAAAACCAACGAAAGCTCAAAATTTGACAACAGGGGGGAAATAGCAAAGCTTGTGTTAAATCAATTTTCCTTACACATCCCAGATTTTATCTCTGCGTTTACAGTATGAAGGAGAAAATGACAGCCTCTCTTAAACGTGAACCCGACGGTGCGGTATTTCACGCGTAGTCAGCGAAATTTATGCAAGCGACGTTCACTGGGACTGAACCGAGGCTGATGGTCACAGAACAGGACTGGTCCAGTCGGTGAGGTAATGTGATCTTCTGCAGGTCATTAGCTGTTGTGTGTAAACGAAAAGCCGCACTGCTGACACAACACGGACCGGTCGTTAACACAACAAACACTACGCAGCTCATAAACACGCACCTTTTCTTTGTATCCATTAGAGATCACTGATGTCATTGAAATATAAGTGATTTTCAGGTGATATATCAACCACGGACACAAACCTTTAATGAATGCAGCTGTTTTCTGTTTGTAGATAATAATAATAATAATAATAATAGGCAAATAATATGCCAAATAATAATACAAGTTAGAAGATTCTTGTAATTAAGTAATCTATCATATCAACTAGTGTCACTTATTAGCGCGTCAACAATCTCTTTTTAAATATTCCAAACTATTGTAAGTGAACTGTAAAATATTATCGCATTGAACTTGCATTTTGAATTGCAAACGAATTTCCTGTTAAAATACATATAGGGCATCTATAAATGGCATAATAATACAAGAAACAATTTTCATGTATTTATCTTATTTAAATAAACCTTTTCCACTGCATGGGCCAAATGTATGCTAACAGTCCTTCTTCAATCAATTCTTGTGCTTTTGTCAATCTCGTTGAAATAGCATATGCTATATTAATAGTGCAAGTAGCCTATAAATGAATTGGTGACCGGCAACATGCTATTTTATTTTTCAGTTGAAACCGACATTTTGTAGAGAATAAAGTTATATTACAAATTGTCCCAATTTTTCACCATCAAGAATCATCTTTAGTTAATATAAATTTAATAGTCATTCATTCATGTGATAATGATAATGAAGGCAAGCTGTTTTACGTTAAATTCAAATTCCCCATTGTATTAACGGTAAACTCATCACTCATGTCCAAGTACCCGTTATGCATTCGTGATTGTATTTAAAAGAGAAAAATATATATATATATATATATATATATATATATATATATATTGCAACCAGTCTTTTGCTTATTCTTTGTATTATTGCTTTGTTCATTCTGTCTTGCATTACTGTTTTTGTCATTGTATATAGAACAGCGCAATACGCTTATCATTGCTGTTTTGCGCACTCTTTTGTCTTGTGTGCAAGATTGCGATACAGCTGGCAAAAGTTACAATTCCTAGATGTAATTTGCTCAACAAACATGCAGATAAAGGATTATTTTAGTCACACTTTAAGTTTGCAAGCATATATATATATAAGTGTGTGTGCGCGCGTGTGTGTTGCATGCATTATGAAAGAATAGTATAGAAATAGTAAATCAATATTGGTAATTGTTTATCAATTTACATTTTAATTTAATGATCTTAATTCAATGCTATGATATAACTCGATGTCAAGTCAAAGTTATTGACATCTACAAGCCCTACAAAACGTAAATGACGAGAATTTACGTATTCTTTGGTGAGGACTTGGCTCATGAATTTTACCTATTATGTTACCGAGCAGATGATTTTCTGAAAAGGTGTGGTCAGCTGGACAACTCACTTATCCTTCTACTCTATGACTCGTTAATATAAGACCTACATAAGCCATATCACTGTAGATAAAGAAAATATATTTTATCATTACTTATGTAGTGTTTTTCATTCGTATATGTCAATTCAGAACTGTATAATGACTCAATAAATTAATTTATTAATAGAAATCTTGTGTAAGTTTCCTAACACAAGCGGAGAAATGCAAGCAGTGGTCAGTAAAGCGCTCCTCGATGTCTGTCACAAAAATAAAAAATAAATAAATAAATAAGTCAAAACAAAACAAAACAGAGTTCAGTTTTATACTTGCAACAGTCGCGTAATACTTGAGTTTACTTAGGCTTACATAGGTTGTACACAACAGGTTAGCACCAAATATTTCAATATTTAACGCTGGCAGGTATCCTAAATTACATGTTGGTCTATTTATGCAAACTTTATGTAAAAACTACAACGATGTAGGCTATAGTGACGTTTTCACAGATCCAGAAACGTGCTACTTAATATTCATTAGGCATACCTTTAGATATGTCCTAAAGACTGCCCTCTCGCTCCAATGTTTTAACGCATTGCCTCTCAAAACCTCTTAAACCAAACATAGAGCAAACATTGTCTATGGAGTGTGTCAGTAAATATTAATAATGTCATAAATAACTTGTTGGTAACTGAGAGTTCACGCTTTTCATAAATCATTCCTATATAGAGCCTAATTAAAAGCCACGCGTGTTTAATTAGACAGCCCACAGTCCGAGGAGCTCGCCTGCCTGTGCATCATGAGTGTGAGTTCTTCTCTGGAGGTTTATTTTGTAGCTGTCTATTGTCTTTTTTTTTTTTTTTAAAGCTATACCCTCTATAACGCTGCACAGACTAAAGAAGTCGTGACTGATTGTGTCCTATAAGTAGTATGCACTCATCTAGTTTTACTTTCAATTAATTTGACCAATCAACCCTATTGAGATTATTTAGCTATTCCGTACATTCATCCAGTGCTTTTCTTAATTGTAGTTCACGAGTAGATTCCATGATGCCTTTGTCCAAAATAACGTTAGCATGGCTATTATGATACTTATTGAAGAAAAATCTTCCGTATCCTTGACCGATCGACTGGACGAAGTTGTTATCAAGGCAGGTTTTGAATCTTTTCTTCTTCTGAAATTTCAATTCTGTTTTGCTCTTCTGTAAGCTTCTCCAATGCGAAAGTGGACCTTTCTTATCGATGTAAACTATTATTATTATTACTTCTCTTCAGGAGCTGCATAAAAACGAACATAAGAACGTTTGCTTAGTATTGCAAGCAATTGAACACCTGATCAGTAAGGATAAGGACAGCATTCAGGAACTTGTTCATCACGGCTTGGTTGTGAAGATAAGCATTTATTTAATCAATTCCAATTAACATTGTGCCCACTGATCAGTGGCGTTTGGACATTTATCATCTGCTTCTTTTTTACATGTTGAATTGGTTTGAGGTGGCGTCAGAGTATCTTAAAGAACAGCACAAACCACCCAGAGATGCCATGAAACTCATAGAAGTTTTCTACGAGGTTGCAATGGTAATAGCTGCATTTTTGTCTCTAACTTGGCGTTATTATATTTTAATACAATACATAATTCAATATATTTGAAGTAATCCAGGCTAGAAACTAATTTAAAAATTCTTCTTTTTGCAGAGTCTGTGTCAGATCACCATTGCAGGTGACCAGTTCGAATATTTTTTTTTTTTTTTTTTTTTTGTATAGTTGTGCTAATTGTGAGTAATACAAGAAGAATAAATTCGCTATGTTCGTAAGGCGGCAATAAGATCCTGGATATATTTCTTCTGCGGTTTGGAGCTGTTGTTTTGGATTATGAAGTGCCCTTCTCTCTGCGTCTAGAGGTAATTATCTAGAAGCTGTTGTTCTAGAACAATGACTAGTTAAAACATTTAAACGGTAAAATAATTTGTCATTAATTTTACTCAGGCCATCAGAACCATAAACTCTATGTTAGACAGCAGTCCCAAAGACATAAGGAAGAAACTCTGCCAGTCAGATGACCACACCGGGCTCTTGTAAGTCATCAACCAGCACCCATTGCCATTAAATAGAGTACGGTTGTTACACTCACTTAAACTTCAAATGAGCAACGCTCCGATCCAATCACAAGCAAGTTGAGAGCACTTGCGACAGGTTCACTAAAATACAAAATTGTTATAGTTCAAAGCTCTACGTTGAATAAATATAAAATAACTGCATTTTTTTTTTAAATGCAAAACGCAAAATGCACATCCTAGTTTAAAAAAAAAAAAAAGTCTACTACGCACTCACACATTGGAGCGCTCATGTTACTCATACATTATGTGTATGTTGAAAGGATCCCCTCTAGTGGACAACAGAATCCTCTACACCAACACAAACAGTTTCCATTAATAAGAGAAAATGAGAATTTCTTTGCGAACAGTTTTGCTTTGTCATTGCTTACAGAGAAGACTTGGCAAAAGTGCTGACAGACATTGGTGGTAAGTCATCATTTTTGTACACAATTTAATTTTAAGGAGTTTGAGCAATGGCACCATGTTCACATTGTAATATCTAATGTTGTCACCAGATTATGAAATGCAGGTGGCCATCTCTGAAGCACTCTGCAGGATGACACCGAAGAAACTAAGAGAAGAATTTGCTGGCAAATGGTTCAGTTTCAGAAGCTTTGCTTCAGCTTTTACTTCAATTCGTGACAAAGATTTTGAAACCGTATGTTTAGGCACTTTTTTTGTAGGCATTTTTTTTTTTACTGCTCAAAGAACTTGCTAGGCACAGTAAGTTGCAGGTATCAAAGTTCTTCTATTTCTTTTATTTAAAGGACTGTAGGACATTTCTGAATGAACTTAATAGTTATTTTGGGAACTCAAGAAGGTAGGCTACATTTCAGAGTTTGTGATATTATTTTTATTATGTTGGCTTTAACCTGTATCTGTAAAGTTGACATGTTTTCATGATCTTGTTCCTCTGTATTAGAGTCTTCTCATTCCCTTGTATTCAGGCATTTCTTGATTCAGTTGAGGTGAGCATGGATTATTTTTTTACAAGACCTTTTTCTAGTTGCATCCATTTGGCATTTTCTCCCATCACCCAGTGTTTGAATGGTGTTTTTTTTTCATCATTTATTTATTTATTGTAAGCTCTTCAAGCCCGAAGATGAGTTTCTAAAGGAGTTTTGGGTGGATTTCAACATTGGCACAGCCACCATTAGTTTCTTTGTAAATGACCCAAAGGTGTGTCCAAAATATGCTTAAGTGCATACTGATTTTTTTTTTTTTTTTTTTTTTTTTAAATTAAATCAGTATTGTAAATAAACTGTGCTTTTGTGGTAGAACACACTGTGGGAGCTGATTCACCTGCCTAAAGATGTTGTCAGCATGTATGATCTTCAAGGTAGGTTTAATAACAAACACTCCAACCACAAGCTTTTCTTAAATTCGTAATATTTTAATCATGGCTTTCCTTATAGCATTAAAACGAAACACCCAAAAAACCTAAAACGCCCCAATATTTGCTCATCATTAATTTTGTCTTCAAATGAATTTTTCTCTTACTGCTTAAGAGCGTGATGGTCGGAAGATATTTTCTGTTCACACGAGTACCCCAATTTCTCATGGAGGGATCACTGGCAAAATGGTCAAAATAATTTTTAGTTCAGAGCACAACATCCAAACAGCCTTGATGAAAGTCTTTGGAGAGAAACCACAGCCTGCCTCAGCCTCAAAGGTATTGGCATATTCAAATGTGTAAATGCACTTCACATATATACCAGGCAGCTGTTATAAATGTATGTTTGTTTCTGTTCATTTTTAGGACACTCTGCAATCAGGGGATGCAACGACCATGATAGAAGGCACAACACATCTTACATTTCTTGACAGATATGCACTGTTGAAGTTAATTCATATTGTTCATAATTTATAAATATGAAATGTCATCCTGTACAGGACCCCAACATGAACAAATGAAGCTGCAGAAATTTTCAAGGCATGTTTGTCTAACTGTGTAAATTTATGTAAAGTCCAGTGTTTACATTAAGAGAGCAGAAGGCATCTTGATTTCTGCATTGAATTTCATTAAACAAATTAGTATCTGATTTCAGAGTACGTTTCTCTCATAAGTGTTTTTCCTCCCTAGTCCACCTGCTGGAGAAACTAAAGGCATCCATCAGGTAACTAGATAATCCAGACAGCAAAATTAAGGAAGTTGCATATGTGAAAGATTGTATGAGCACCCAATTTCACCAACTGTCAGTTATTTTTCAGTTTTCACTTAATTTGAGTGGACCAAGCAGATTTTCACGACCAAAGTAAGCCTGTTTATTCCTACATAAATGCACTCCCTGATAGAGAATAGTGGTTTTATGTTTTTATTTCTTTGAGTGAAGAGTCAAAGGAACCCCAGGCGAAGACATCTTTCAATTTAAGGATCATTCAGATTCCGAGGTATGTGTGTGTTCTGGTTTGACCTACATTATGAGGACCCAAAGTCTGACATTGATAATGATTCTGATTAAGCCTTTCTAGGACACAGAAACCTTTTAGAAGACATTTATGTCTGAAGACCTAGATTAGGTTCAGGTATTTAATTAGGGTTGGAACAAAACCGTGCAGGACAGTGGCCCTGTAGGAGCAGGTTTGGACACTCCTTCGTTAGGTCTTTGGAAAGTACTCGTAATGATGGGTATCCCAAAATGTACAGCTGTGGCCAAAAGTATTGACAGTGACACTTCGTTTGCAAAGTTTGCTGATTGTTGTTCAGTTGGAGAACTTAACATTGTTTCTAGATTTTATTTAATTTTTTTTGCCCTGGTACAAAATGAGCAATCTTTTCACAAACATATCGGCACATGGGGTAAAGTGTGAACCTAGTAGCTGATCACTATCATTCACACTGGATTATGAGAGCAGACCAATTGCTATAAAAGATTGGAAATGCTTCCAATCATTGATCTTGTGCCGGCAATGGTTACCTCCTAAAATGCATGCAGCTATCATGACATTCGCATCAAAATGGCCTCACGTGCAGGGAAATCGCTGCAAAGAATATTGCACTTGAGCAAACCATTTATCGATCGGACAGCAGAGGACTGTTGCAATATTATTTTCTTTGAAGCCCCCTTATGACTGGGCCATCTGGAAAATCGATTGTAAGGAGTAGAGAGTCCAGTATCATACCAACAGTCAAGCATCCTGAGACCATCCATGTTTGGGGTTGCTTTTCATCCAAAGGAGTGGGCTTTCACAATTCAGCCCAAAAACACTGCAATAAACCCACAATGGTATCAAAACATCCTGAAAAAGCATCTTCTCCCAACAATCCAAGGGCAATTTGGTTATAATCTGTGTTTTCCAGCATGACGCAGAACTAATAAAGTGGCTTGGAGATTGTTACGTTTGATTTAAAAAAAAAAAAATTTTTATTATTATAATTTTTTTTTTTTATAAATCTGTTGCCAGGCAACTTCCTGGATCTTAATCCCATATAGAACCTGTGGACAGTCTTCAAAAGGCGAGAGAACAAGCAGAAGAACATATACCATCAGTCAGGATTTGGCCCAGAAGCTGTTGTCCAGCATGCCAGATCAAGGAATCTTTTTCCTCGTTGAAGTAGAGACCAGGAGACCTTGGGATATCTTTTAAGCGGAAGTTACTCTTTATTGAGAAACGTGCTGTTGCGTCGCTGTAGTCATCCAAGTCCCTCTAAGCTAGTGTACGTTGCAGTTTAAATGCATTCAACAGGGATACATGCAATATGGGTGGAGACAAATGTCCGTTCCCGGCGTTTCCCCAGCCTTGATCTAATCAGCATAACCGTGTCATTCAAATGCAGGGGGTGCTAATCAAATCAGTCTGACAGTATTGCCCATACCTTTACATTGCCATAGAGACAAAAGCACAGCTGTGCCTTAAGCTTGTCATGCCAAATAGACAGGAAGATACTAAATGTTAATGTCTCAGACACCTTGGCTGCCTGACTTGATCTCCTTAGAATGTACTTCAAAATGTAAAACACAGTGCACCCAACTTTCCATAAAATTTGTAATCCCACACAGAGCAAATTGCAAAGGTTACAAAGAAGGGTCAACACAGTAAATACTGAATCTTGGCATATTGAATGATTTTGCCAACAAAAGCTTTTAAAACTTAATGAAATGCTTGTATTCCAGTATACAATAGAAACGTGAAAATAATCTACAAGTACTGAAGCAGTGAACTTTGCGAAACAAAATTTGTCACTGCTAATACTTTTGGCCATTTCTGTGACTGTGACCCAAAAAACTAACTTTGCAGTGAACAGCTTCAAGCACGTTTTGCTAACTGACAATAAAAACAGCAGGAATAATGTCAATGAAGAATTATAGTTTTCTGGCATATGAGTAGGTGTATATATACGGCTGCCCCAGGTGATCCTTGAGATGTCTCAATGTCTGAGTGACAGTTTTGACAGAGAACGATCAGGGAAGTCACATGACAAGAAGCCAAAGACTATAACATTCATGGCTGCTTTATGGAGGTACCAGGTCAGTGGAGTGCAGTGACACATCAGATCCCACTGTCTAGTTTTTTTTCATGGTTTCAGTATTAATTTGACCAAATCTTAGGCTTATGGGTCAGTTTAATTTTGTTTAACTTTGACAATTCATGGACATTAAGACACTAACTAGCCACTCAAATGACTGTTGAAAAATGAGATTTTGGCCTTTCTGTTTAGGTTGAGCGTGCCAAGAACGTATTCTATAAGACACCATCTTCCAACGAGTAAGTGACATCTCTATATGGTTGCTTGATGCTCATCTAATATAGAAATCAGCAGATGAAATAAAGTACCACATAGTTTCTATATAGCATGCATCTGTCTTCAGGTCTACAAAGTCCCTTCCTGACACTCTGGATAGAACTCCTGTGAAGGTTAGCTAGAAGGCCCTATTAATTCCATATTGGTAATTATATACAGTGGCTACATGGTCCAAAGTATTCAGACCCTTTGCTGTGACATATTTAACTCTGGTGCTGTCCATTTTTTTATGATCATCCTTTAGATGGTTCTATAGCTTCACTTGAGTCCAGCTGTGTTTGATTATACTGATTGGACTTGATCAGGAAAGCCACATACCTGTCCATATAAGACCTTACAGCTCACAGTGCATGTCAGAGCAAATGAGAATCATGAGGTCAAAGGAACTGCCTGAAGAGCTCAGAGAGAGAATTGTGGCAAGACACAGATCTGGCCAAGGTTACAAAAAAAATTCTGCTGCACTTAAGGTTCCTAAGAGCACAGTGGCCTCCATAATCTTTAAATGGAAGACGTTTGGGGTGACCAGAACCCTTCCTAGAGTTGGCCGTCTGGCCAAACTGAGCTATTGGGGGAGAAGAGCCTTGGTGAGAGGGGTAAAGAAGTTCCAGAGATGCAGTCGGGAGATGGGAGAAAGTTGTAGAAAGTCAACCATATCTGCAGCCCTCTACCAGTCAAGGCTTTATGGCAGAGTGGCCCGACGGAAGCCTCTCTTCAGTGTAAGACACATGAAAGCCCGCATGGAGTTTGCTAAAAAACACCTGAAGGACTCAAAGATGGTGAGAAATAAGATTCTCTGGTCTGATGAGACCAAGATAGAACTTTTTGGCCTCATTTTTAAGCAGTATGTGTGGAGAAAACCAGGCACTACTCATCACCTGTCCAATTCAGTCCCAACAGTGAAACGTGGTGGTGGCATCATGCTGTGGGGATGTTTTTTCCAGCTGCAGGGACAGGACGACTGGTTGCAATTGAGGGAAAGATGAATGTGGCCAAGTACAGGGATATCCTGGACGAAAACCTTCTCCAGAGTGTTCAGGACCTCAGACTGGGGCAAAGGTTTACCTTCCAACAAGACAATGACCCTAAGCACACAGCTAAAATAATGAAGGAGTGGTTTCACAACAACTCCGTGACTGTTCTTGAATGGCCGAGCCAGAGCCCTGACTTTGGCTGTCCACCAACGTTTACCATCCAACCTGACAGAACTGGAGAGGATCTGCAAGGAAGAATGGCAGAGGATCCCCAAATCCAGGAGTGAAAAACATTGCATCTTTCCCATGGCTGTATTAGATCAAAAGGGTGCTTCTACTAAATACTGAGCAAAGGGTCTGAATACTTAGGACCATGTGATATTTCAGTTTTTCTTTTTTAATAAATCTGCAAAAATGTCAAAAATTTTGTGTTTTTCTGTCAATATGGGGTTCTGTGTGTACATTGAGTAAAAAAATGAACTTAAATGATTTTAGCAAATGGCTGCAATATAACAAAGAGTGAAAAATTTAAGGGGGTCTGAATACTTTCTGTACCCACTGTACATTTTAGACATCAGTGCAATCGAGACTGTACTGATTTGCCTAATGTCGATTTCTAATACACCTGGCATTGTATACTGAACATTGTTGGCTCTGTGACAAATATAAAAGGGATAAGAGTCTACAAAATCCATAAATGGTTAAATTAAATGTAAAGTGTGGTTGATTGCAGAAGAAAATGAGGGTGACTTATTCAGAAGAAGGATTTCTCCGGAAGGACACACCACATGCTGTCTACAGCAGGAGAAAGCCCAGAGCTAAGGGCAAACTCAGAGGTATCATTCCTCATTCTGCAGGACTACATCACTTTATATATCATTCACATATGCTGCAACCTAACTTTTTGTTTCATGACTCTTGCATAGTTCTTCCTCTTTCCTCTCCCAGCAGTAATGAGGAGGAATTCTCCAAGGTAGAATGTAATTTTTCAGAAGATTTTCAGTAGGACCAAAATGGCCAAATTTATGCTGGGCATAAAAATGTCGGTCTTTTTATACACTTGTTTTTTTTTTTTCCTTCTTCTAGTATTCGACACCCAAACAAAGACTTCACCTGGCAAGTGAAGACTGGCATTCTCAAGTCAAACGAGGGAGACCACTGAATGTTGAATCGTCCTTACTTAAAGAGACCACTGCTGATTCGGGTGAATATGATTTCATCTCCTAGAGGTCAATCTCAGAAGATCGCATATTCTAATCTAAATGTTGTGACATTGTGGTTTCTTTTCAAGGTTTTCAAAACAAGACTGTTTCTGGAACCAGTTTACAAGGAGAGGAACTTGATAATGTTATTGAAGAGGTACAACTTGATTTCAGCATGCTCTTTTAATACATTTATCTTAAGAAAAAAAGTGTGTGTGTATAAATGCATGTGTGTATCTATATGTATGTGTGTGTATATATATATATAAGCAGTTAGCAGAAAACTTTGTGAAAACTAATATTTATGTAATTCTCAACTTTTGGCCACGACTGTACACACACATACATACATACGTACATACATACATGCACATACATACACATGCATAAATGCATACACATGCATACACACGCATGCATACATACATACGCATACACTCATGCATACACATACATGCATACACATACATACATGCATACACACACACACATATATACATATATATATATATATATATATATATATATATATACTGTATATATATATATATATATACACACACACATATATATATATATATACATACATACCTACATATATACATACATATACACATACATACTTATACGTGCATGCATGCACCTATACATACACACACACACACATATATACAAACACATATATACATATATATATATACACACACATATATATATATATATATATGTGTAACTAACCATATATATATATATATATATATATATATATATATGTGTGTATATATATATATATATATATATATATATATATGTATATGTATATGTATATATATATATATATATATATATATATATATATATATATATATATATATATATATATATGTGTACATGTTTATATATATGTGTACATGTTTATGTGTGTGTGTGTATATATATGTATATGTGTGTGTGTGTGTTTTCACGTATGTATGTGTGTATATATATTAACACACAAAAATTTAGGGATGTGCGACTTTCAGGTGAAATTTCAGAATGCACCTAAAATGTACATGTACTTTATCCTTTACAGGAGAACTTATTTTGACCTTCTATAAACTTTTGAATGCACACGTCCAGTTGTTCAATGTTTCAGTACTTATTGCATGTTCACACAAGGTGATTAACCTCAAATATGTATTTCAGGAGTTCATGTGCCCATATAATCTTAGCGTAAGTGGTAAATGCATTTGGCTTGCTGTCTGCTATTGAGGGGCTCAGACAGAATATTCTACTCGAGCTCCGATTACCCCCCTATAACAGACAAAACTGTTCAAAAAAGGAGGAGAAGGGGAGGAGGAGGGATGCCGAAAGAACTAACAAAAGGAAGGAGGCAAGATGCTGGTTTTATACCTTTTGAATTAATTGGAAAATTAGATAGGCGTACTCCTCCCGAAATTTCGTTCAATAACTTCACTTAAACAATCCTCTTCTTCATGCTGTTCACATTTTAAAATCATGAGTCTAAAACGACACCTAACAATTGACCAACAGTAACTGGCCATTCCGTGGCTTCAAACGGGATGTTCTCAGAGAAGTTGCCACTGAGCTTGAGTCACCGTGTCACAGAGTGTTATCAGCAGCTCAAAGAGACACAGAGAGACTGGAAAAGTCACAGAAGTAGAAAGAGTAGAAATAGGCATCCTTTGGCCACATCCCATGCTGATGACCGCTTCATTGAGAATAGTGCCCTGCGGAACTGAGAGGCACCCAAGTGTCACGTTAGACCATTCAAAACCTCTTGCATCAGCATGGTCTGCGTGCTAGATGACCACACCGCCAGGCATGGGCCAGGGAGCATTTGTGCTGGACAAGGAACCAGTGGGCCTCAGTGTTGTTCTCTGAAAGTTGATTCACATTTAGCAGAAATCATGGCCACCAACACTGTTAGAGACATCAAGGAGAACGCTATGCATCAGCCACTGTTGTCACCAGACGAGCCTTTGAAAGTGGTTCTGTTACTGTCTGGGTACCTTGTGAATGGTACTGCGACGAGCCAATACTACCTACATCGTTAATTAACATCAGCACTATCATTGTGCCTCTGCATGAGCAACAGAGGTCTGATTTTGTCTTCAATGACCACAATGCCCCAGCTCATCGAGGTCACATCATCAGAGAACGGCTTCTGGAGGCTGGGGTACCTCAAATGAAGTGGCCTGTGCTCTCTCCAGAACTGAATGAATCCCATAGAAACCTATGGGTTCAGCTGAGTTGTCGTATAAAGGGTTGTGACCCTGCACCCCAGAATCTCAATGACCTGAGGGCAGTCTTTCAAAAAGAGTGGAATGCTGTGTCTCGGTAGTCAACTTGTGAACGGCGTGAGATGTAGTTGTCAAGCTGTAATGGATGCTCAAGGACACATGACAAGTTGAGACATTGATATTTTTGTGGTATACTTACCACTGTTGTTAACTTTTGTTTCAATGAATTGTTTGAGATGAAGAAATTACCATTGCATGCTTCTACTTAAATGCCCTACTTTCATGATATAATATTACTGTAGCATGAACTTTTTATATTTTCCATAAGTTTCACCCGAAAGTCGAATATCACTAACTTTTTGTGAGTAGTCTGTGTCTGTATGTATGCATGTATGTATATATAATGTGTGTGTGTGTGTGTGTGTGTGTGCGCGCTGTCTTAGGAGCACTGTTTAGATAAAGAAACGCCACTTCCCCAAAGAACTGAGGCATCTTCAGGTGAGTAGCCCCCCCCACCCCCACACACATACAGACTTACTTAGCATTTTAGTGTGAACATCTTACTGCATGTTAAGATTTCAGCAATCGGTAACAATCTTGGTGGTAATAGGACACACATGTGCCACACAGAGCTGTATGTGGGTCTAAAAGGGGACAAGCAGCTACCCAGACAAGCAACATTACAACCTAGAAGACTTTTCCAGTCTAGCCCACTAGAGGATGCTGAAGGTAAATCATTCAGTCTTTAACATCTCATAGAGGAACAGTTATATTTATACTGAACCCACATTCTAAAAACATTGACCCTTGAGCTTTCAAATGCATATGGGAGTACCGTGTCAAGATAAATTCTTTAGTTTTTATTAAAAACTAGACTGTTTTTTTTTTTTGGTTGTTGTTCTTCTGAAGATTATGGTGGTGCTGAATAGTACCAAGGTAAGTTGCATATGATATCATTCATGTAACATTTCCAGTTATGCATTTGGCAAACACTTTTCCAAAGCAACTTGCACTGCATTCATGTTATACATCTGATTAGGTCACGCATTCCCCAGGGATTAAACGCATGGCATTGGCATTGTTAGCGCAAGAGCTACAGGAATGCTGCACATACAGCGCAGACTGAGATGCACATACTGTAAAAGCTGCTAAAAATTTATTTTGAGTTCCCTTTAGACATTTTACTTGGTATAAGAAACTTACAATTACCATTAGTAGACTGACTGCTTAAAATCTGCTAACACTTTACTCTGGTCCCCCAGCTACTGACTATAAGCAACTTTGCCCAATACCCAAGTATTCACATTAACACAAACCTTAAGCTTTCTAATACTGTAATTCGAGTTAGTTCACGTAGTTGCAAAGTTACTTGGTAAGTAGAATGTCTTAAGTAAACTATTAAAATAGTGTAACCTCAAAGTTTAATAATTCAGGGTTTGTTCAAATCACTAGTGCTGAAAATCTTTTGATCCCGTACCAAGTTTTGGTCAACTTTCTCTGTCCTTTTTTTTTTTTTTTTAGAGAGAGAGGAGCTGAGTTTTGCTGGATGATTTTTCTGCTTGAAGGATGAAAAGCAGCCATTGTGTCACATGCTGCTCACTGCCAAACAAAGAGTGTGACCTGAATGCTAAATTAGTCTCTCTGTCTGTTTGTGTAGAGCGAATAACTGAAGTGCTGATGGAAGATGAGGAGTCAGAGGAAGAGTTGGCTGCAGGTGTCAGAGCTGCATTTAACTCCTTTAAGACTCAGTTGAGAGCACACTTTTCTGTGAGTGTAAAAACTGCAGCATTTTTACTTCCAATTACCTAATTAGCATTAATTGAACATTGTTTAAAGAATTTCACTTCATCCATCCAATTAAATTTGAGTGCGAAATCATTCATTCAAATTCATGTTATTGAAAAGTTTTTGATTTTTAGACACATTGTCTTTTTTTCAATTTCGTTGTTGTTCAACGAACATTTTTGGGTGAACTAGCCCCTGACTTTAGTCAGAAGGGAATTCTTTTCCTTGTGATCCAGAGCAGGTATAAGAAGATTGAAGCCAGATCACTAAAGTCTTTAACGGACTGTCAGAGAAATGTGACCTCTCTCTTGGGAACTGTACACAATCAAAGGTACCGAGCACAAAACAAAAGATTAGAATTCAGCAGGTTCTTTTGTCCCGTTTTGTCCATAAACCATGCAAGTGTATAACTACTCAAAAAAATATCTTCTCAGGTTGAGCTGTCTAAAATGACACTGCTCACTTTTAATCTAAATGGTTAGTTTTCTTCACTTCCGCTAGAACCAAGTTTCTCTGCATGTAGGTTGGAGCATCTGGAGCGGTTCCAGAACACGGTGGTGCAGCAGTTGGAATGTTTGGAGCAGGACTGTGTGTCTCTCAAAACCATTGAGAAGGAGACTATGGTCTGTTTCACTTTCTCAAGAATGGGCACATTTTCATATCAAGTATATTGTCTTCAAAGGCAAACTGAAAAGTTTATATACTCTGCAAAAAAGAAACCTACTCTCAGGACTGTACCACAGGTGCATTTGCAATAGGTTTTAGTTTCATTGAACAAGCATGAAAAACATTTTTTTAAACCCTTTACAATAAAGATCTGTAAAGCTTGTTTGGATTTTATAAAATTCTTTAAAATGCAGTATCCTGAAAAGGGGATGTTTATTTTTTGCAGTTTGTATATTCTCTTGAACAAAGCATGTTTAATAGAAAGTCTTTTGCTGAAGTTTGTCATGCTCTTGGTCATGTTTTAGAATTTCTGGGAGTCTGCGTCTGACACAGTTCGGGCATTCTGTGATAAACAGCAGAAGAGGTAAAAAAAAAAAAAAAAAAAAAAGTCTACACTAGTTTTATGTGTGCTTGACAAAAAACAAACAAAAAAAAAAAACATATTTTTGCCTGTAAATTGGCAGAAAGGATTTTGTGTCCAGCCACCCACACCTCCACCCATGTCATAACAGTAGGCTAAAATTTTCCACTGTAGTTTTTCCTAGAGCTTTCATCAATTATGTCAAGATGAGGGTAGTTGTGGCCTAGTGGTGAGGGAGTCTGGCTTGTAATCTGAAGGTTGCAGGTTCGATTCCCACGCCAGCAGGAATTGAAAGTGGGGATTGTGAATAAACAGCACTCTCTCCACCTTCGATACCATGACTAAAAGTGCTCTTGAGCAAAACACCTAACCCCTAATTGCTCCCCTTGTAAGTCCCCTTTTTGGATAAAAGCGTCTGCTAAATGAAAAAATGAAAAATGAAGACCGTGACCAATGAATGTTCTTAAAAGAGCTTCTGATCTTCTTTGGCAGGTTGGATTCTCTCCTGATCCCTAATGTGAGTGAAACATTTAGTCCAACGAGAAGAGAGGCCAAAATTACTGTGGTAAATGGTTTGTTCATTACAGCTCAGTTTTCCAGGACTACAATTAATGAATTGGCATAAAAATTAATTCCAGTGTCTGAGTAATATTTTTCATCTTCTCCAGCCCGCTTCACCTCGAGGACAATCACCCATGGTTGCCCTATCCGAGACCACCATGGCAGATCCCTCGTAGGACTTTACACCTGTAATGCTTTTTCTTTCATATGCCTTTATTTTGTCCAATTGACAATTAGATGTAAACTAACAATTGTATTTTCATTGTAAGTGTATTATATAATACTAAACAACATCACACCCCATTTTATACTTCAAGTGCTTTATTTAGTTTGTTAGTATGAAGACAAAGTTTTAATGTGCCTAAGAAAAAAAAAAATACACGTTTGAACCAAAGACAAAGTTTTGTGTCTTTAGGTCATACATGCTAATCTACTTTTAAAAATTGAAAATTAACATTGAGGAGCGATACACAGTTAAAATGTACAATCTTTATCCTCTGGTGAAACATTACATTTTACTGGACTGTCATGAGTACAGGTTGAGTCATCAGTATTTTTACTTCAGAATGAGTGTGTTGCTTGTAGCACCTGCCAAAATTGGCAATAAGATGTTGCAGGTCATTGTTCTTGGCTGTTGCATTAATATAGAGGTTATTCACCATAAATAAAGGAACAGACCCTTTGTGTCCCACCTCAACCTGCTGTAGCAATAGGAAATATAAAATTGCATTTGTCAAATTTCATGGGATCTTTAACATGGCATTTATCATGAAACTTGACGTCTGTACACAACAATCCATGTCTGGCTGATAATGAAGATTTGGTTTTTTACTCTGTTATAAGATTCTTCATACCAACATATTCAATTACACTAAACAGCTATTTCAGCATATCAGATAAAGTATTGTAGCCTATGGCATCTTTTGTTGAACAAAAGATATAATGTAGTGATTTAAGGAAAATTACAGAATATTTCTTTGCTGTTAGTGATATAAAAAAAAGAAAGATGAGCATTAAAGTTGATACTGTACTCCATAACAGGCATTTATTTCGAATAGGAGTTGGACAGTTTTCCCCTCAATTTTTTTGTTTTTTTTTGTTTTACAGCTTTTACATTGCTCCGTTTGAGAATTGAGAGGAATGTGTACAACAAAGGTATAAAATCATTAAGTTCTATTCTAATTGTAAAAATTGCAATTTGATTATCTGATGATTATGGCTATGACGCCACTATTCAGCATAACTGGACTGAGAGGATCCATTCTATTGGTCATGTCGTGGCATCACTGCAGCTTCTGTTTGGAGTTGGCTCCGTTGAGAGAGGATGAAAGGCCATTCGAATGATTGTTTTTAAGTTCTCCAACCATAGCCATTCTGCCACCCTCCAGCTTTCTCTTTTTGTATGTCTGCAGAGAATAGCCATTTATTGCTTAACAATTGATAAGACTGGAAGCATGAGAGCACGCATACTTCACTAAGCATGACCCAAATCGCCAGAAGATGGCAACATTTAATGCAGAGCGAATTAAAAAAATGATTGCAGAGCTATTGGCATAGTCACAAACAGGCAACGTAATGCCATGGCCCCATGACAGACGAGGTTTAAATTGAATGTATGCAACCAGGACCTAAAACTAACCTTTTGCCACACCTGCCAATGGCCGGTGAAATGTCCAGGCTATGAATTGTTTTTTTTTTTTTTTTTAGAAGCCATGAACAGGCAGTTATGACACCAACAGATTAAAGTGAAAATTCACAATTTTCAGGTACAGAAATTAAAGTTTTACATTTTATTAATCAATACATAGTCTTCAATGTATAAATTAAACGTAGATTCTTATTAAAGTTAAGATATTCAGACGAGCAATGAGTTCTATTCTTTTTTGTTGTTGTTTAACATTATAACACAGACAGCGGCAGGATTATAAGGCTGCTGTCTCCAAAAGATGTGCACAGATCCAATATAGGCTACTGATGCTATGCATGCGTTTTATTAACTATTTGATAATTCATGATATGACTGTTTGCTAGAATACTTTGTGTGAATCTGTCCTTTCAAGTGCAACATGATGTTGAAGAGAGCTGAAACATGGCTTTGTAAGTGTGCTGTTCTAGCGAATAGCGCTACCCCGCTCAGATTGTGCTAACACCCATTAATACATGGATAGCAAAAATTGATTGCGAAAAAAGCTACCTGTCAGATTGTGCTACCAGCATCAAGGTGTGAACCTGTTTTTCTGAGTGTTCGTTCTGCAGAGTTTAGCTCCAGCCCTGTTCACCTGTCAGTAACTTTCAAATAATGGTGAAGGCTGGTTAGATTAAGGTGTGTTGGATTAGAGTTGGAACTAAACTCTGCAGGATAGTGGACCTTGAGGGCTAGTGTCACCCACTTGTTTTCCTATTTGGGGGCATTGTCCTCATTTATATTTCCTGAAGAATATTGTGAAATTAAAATTCCATTTGTGTTTTTTATTTTGTTTGTTTGTTTTTATGTGAGGGCAAAAGATCATCTGACCTGATTTTGAAAAGAAGTTCTCACCTGCATGTAGAAGTTGACAAACAGGACGACAAGTGTGCACATGTAGAAGGTCTGAAATTTCAGACAGCCCAGAGGGAAGCCACAAGGAACAACCCATGCGCTTACAGTGTGTGTTATAGTCAATACAAACTGAACCTGAGACAAAGAAGAGAACATTACTGGGAGACAATCATCTTCATTAACACATGAAATAAAACAAAAATAACAGAACAGAGCAGAAAAGTTTATTCAAGTGTGCTATTAGTATACTACTTTTAAAATAAAAATAAGTATACTTTCAGTCTACTTTATATGTACTCAGAAATATGCTTAGTTAAACTTCAGAATACTTGACAGAAAAGTCTCAATATATATATACAAATATATTTAAAATAAATATTAAATATAAAGTCTAATATATTTGGCCTATATTTGTACTCAATCTTTTGGTCGATATAGTTAAAAGCATAATTAAGTATTCAAAGCATACTTGGCTTGTAGTTTACACTTTTGATTGAGTAGCCTGTTAAATACAGGTGCTGGTCATAATTAGAATATCATCAAATAGTTGATTTATTTCACTAATTCCATTCAAAAGGTGAAACTTGTATATTATATTCTTTCATTACACACAGAATTATATATTTCAAATGTTTATTTCTTTCAATTTTGATGATTATAACTGACAACTAAATTAAATCCTAAATTCAGTATCTCAGAAAATTAGAATATTACTTAAGACCAATATAAAGAAGAGATTTGTAGAAATCTTGGCCAACTGAAAACATACAGCACTCAATACTTAGTTGGGGCTCCTTTTGCCTGAATTACTGCAGTAATGCGGCATGGCGTGGAGTCGATCGGTCTGTGGCACTTCTCAGGTGTTATGAGAGCCCAGGTTGCTCTGATAGTGGCTTTCAGCAGCTCTTCTGCATTGTTGGGTCTGGCAATATCGCATTTTCCTCTTTACAATACCCCATAGATTTTCTAAGGGGTTAAAGTCAGGCGAGTTTGATAAATGAAATCTGCATCTCTATAAAGTTGGTCATTAGCAGGAAGCATGAAGTGCTCTAAAACTTCCTGGTATACGGCTGCGTTGACCTTGGACCTCAGAAAGCACAGTGGACCAACACCAGCAGATGACATGGCACCCCAAACCATCACTGACTGTGGAAACTTTACACTGGACTTCAAGCCACGTGGATTGTGTGCCTTTCCTCTCTTCCTCCAGACTCTGGGACCCTGATTTCCAAAGGAAGTGCAAAATTTACTTTCATCAGAGAACATAACTTCGGACCCCTCAGCAGCAGTCCAGTCCTTTTTGTCTTTAGTCCAGGCGAGACTCTTCTGACACTGTCTGTTGTTCAAGAGTGGCTTGACACAAGGAATGCGACAGCTGAAACCCATGTCTTTTATACGTCTGTGCGTAGTGGTTCTTGAAGCACTGACTCCAGCTGCAGTCCACTCTTTGTGAATCTCCCCCACATTTTTAATGGTTTTTGTTTCACAATTCTCTCTCCTATCCAGTGTGCAGTTATCCCTATTGCTTGTACCCTTTTTTTCGACCACATCTTTTCCTTCCCTTCGCCTCTCTGTGTTTGGACACAGAGCTCGGTTAACTGCCAGCCTCTCTTGCAATGACCTTTTGTGTCTTGCCCTCCTAGTGCTTGTGATTGTGTAGCCTACAGAACTAGACTGAGAGACCATTTAAAGGCCTTTGCAGGTGTTTTGAGTTAATTAGCTGATTAGAGTGTGGCACCAGGTGTCTTCAATATTGAACCTTTTCAAAATATTCTAATTTCTGAGACACTGAATTTGGGATTCTCCTTAGTTGTCAGTTATAATCATTAAAATGAAAAGAAATAAACATTTGAAATATATCAGTCTGTATGTATTGAATGAATATAATATACAAGTTTCACTTTTTGAATGGAATAAGTGAAATAAATCAACTTTTTGATGATATTCTAATTATATGACCAGCACCTCTACTTCTACATAGTTTTACATGCTTAGAATTAGGAACATGTTTTCTTTATAAATGTAATATTTTTAAACAATGTAAGTTTATGAATTTATAAATGTCAATTTTTGTGTAGTCCACACAGGAATTTACTTAACACTTTCCCTGCCACAGTACTACAAACCACACCCCAGCAAATTGCGCCTATTACAAGTTACCCTCCCGAGAAGAAACGAGCATGGATGTTATTGACTAAGACAATCTTTTGAAGTGAATTATTTTGCTATATGTATGAAAGGTTTGTAAGGCTAACTTGTATTGCTTACGACTCTTATGAAGTATGAAATTAAGGCTAAAAGTAAAACATTGCCACTGAGACGAACTCCGTGGTTCCCTCCTCCGGCCGTCGGAGAGTGCCATCCCCTGAATATTGACTCTGTAACGATCTACTCACCTCATGGTTTTCACTACATTTCCCATAAGCCCCGTACCTTGGCACTGATTGCTCTTACCAGCTGTTCGGCATCAGTTTTTGACTATTTAAGTACCTCGCACCCAAACATACACTGTGAGGTTTTGTTTCCTGTTGGTACAACTCTGAGCGTTAATTCTTGTGTTTGTTTACCTGTTGCCGACTTACTAGTATACCGTTTACGATCCTTTGCTGCCTGCCCCTGGACTGTATTTTATGATCGATATCTGCCTGCCCTGAACTTTGCCTCTTATCTCACTACGATTCTGTTCGCTCTCTGCCATTCCTGTTTACTGGTTTTTGACCCCTGCTTGTTTGACCATTCTGTTTGTTAATAAAGCCTGCAAATGGATTCCACTCCAAGTGACGAGTCATTACAAACATAAATTATACAATCAAAATAATACAGACCCTGAAGACATCCCAAATGACTGTTTCATTGGAGTGGGTGTAACTTGTTTTTGGGGCGTAATTTGTAGGGTCTGTTTTTGCAGTACTGCGGGACGCAGTTGGACACACTTGGAATTTTACGACAATCCATGTTTTCACTGTTATATGGTAGGGGGCTCTATTTATACATCTGTGTAGAGAATCTCAAGACCAAAACGGGTGAAGAAACAGCAGAAACAAGCGATAAAATCTTTGCTTATACATGTAAAAAATAACGTGATCACTAATCAGCATTTAAATCAAAACTGTCTAAAGCTGCAGTCACATTAGACTTTGAGCATGCTAAATTTCTTCGGACATTGCAACAATCATAATGACGTCATGCTCTGCAGCATATTTTTTATATACATGATATTCAACATATATATAAGAAGTATTAACACATTCAAAATATAAAAATACATTTTACTCAACTTTGAAATATCTACATCTTACATCTACAATGTCTACAACTTTAGCAAAGCCACTTAAAGGCAAACCTGCAACCTTAGCCGAAAAAAAGAGTAACGGCTTCTAACACAGCAGTACGCAGGGAAGGAGACGAGGCCTTTTTTTTTTAATGGATGTCAATGGAAGAGAGTCTGAATAAACTGCTTTTGTGAGGAAATGGCGTATTTAATTAATGTACAGCCCATTGGCCCGTCTTTTACATGTTTGCTCTTAAACATTCATTTTGGATTGATCTACATCTAGTTTACACTGTAGGAAAAAATTTGTTTTAAAAGAGTTGCACGACAGGTATGATTCAGTTTCTGGCACTTCTCATTCATTTTTATAGTATCTGCTAACAGCAGTGGTAAAAAGTATTTGAGTAAATGTAATTAGTAACTGAACTTAAGTATCTTTTCAGCTACTTTGTAGTTATACTGAGTATTAAAGATATCATAAACTTTTACTCTCTATTTGATTACATTATTGAACAAGTAAATGTACTATTTACTCCAATATTATTTGTTACACTACATTGCATGTCCAGTGCAAGTAGACTCTGACTATTTAATTTTACTTAACATTATTTTATTTAACTGCTATATTGACAAGACCTTTTTGAAGGATATTTGTTCACTTATGTCCTTTTTGCGCACTTGAGCTTAACTGAGACTTAGTTTGTAGACATTTAAGAGACTGTTGTCAACCTTGATTTATTGCAATATTAAAGTGTTCAGTTTTATTTGAAAAAATTAACATTTCTCACAAATTAACTTTCTTATTTTCGCTGGTATGCCTCTTAGGTGTTGAGGACTAGTGCATCTTTTGAGCTTGTATTCAATAAAATACTTAAGTACTGTTAATCAGATCAATTGGTGATTTGTAACTTGTCATTTTCACTGGAAGGTATCTGTACTTTTACTCAACTATAGTTTTCAAGTACTCTTTACACCTCTGGCTAATAGTGAATGACTTCCGCACAACTCTGGACGAAAATTAATTACGTCAAGACTGTTTGGATCTATTTTGACCTTACTCAGACCATCACCACAGTCTTATCCTGAATGACGCCATTCTTCTGCCTACCCTCGAGACCTAATATCGACAATGTCAGGTGACTGACCTTAGGGGTTGGTTATATAACATCCGGATGAACCAACCACTTCCTCTTGCCTCTCTTGCCTTATCTGAGACCGAAGTGGTAAAGCAAATTTGAGCTTAATTACAGAGAGATTACAGTTCCAATCCGTCATGTTTTTGTGCACATGCTTCACGTCCCTGAGGATTGCGGTGCATTTCTCATTTATACATTTCGGCGTGTCATTGAAATGCACATCGGTGAGTGTTTCTTTAGTTCTATAAATAATTATATATATGGATATATATTTTTTCTCACCAACCATATTTTCAAGAGTTCTGTTTGCAGACTTATTGAAAGATGATTATGAAGAGAGGTTTGTCACAATCTATATATTATTGGTATATTATTAATTGTATTTTTCAACTAAAAGCAAGTAATTTATTTTGAAAAATTAGTTCAACCCTTTCGCACGTAAGTTTAAAATATTCTGGCTGAGCGCCCAGCGTGAGTTTTTCAAGGCGACCGTTATTTGGAACGTGTCACTTAGAGTCAGTGTGTATTTTACAAACTCTAAATGTATTGATTTGTTAGTACTTATGTGCATTTAAGTGTCTTAAACCTAAAATAAACATTAACTGCATATTTGTGATATATTGACAGCGCTGAGCGCGTCTGTCGCTGGCTCAGCGCCAGAGAACGCGCGCAAGCACTTTTGAATTTGGCAGTTGATCACGTGATGCACTGAACGTTCTAATCACACCGGTGTGATCGTACGCGTCAAAGGGTTAAGAAGGTCTTTTTCTGTCATTCCATGAGTTTTGTTAGCAAGCTTAAAGGACGATTAATGAATGATGATTCATCACAATTTATATGTTAATAGCATCATTACTTGTTTTCAACTAAATGCCAGATAGTTTTTTTTTTAATCTTGCAGTTCAACTTCAAGAATTATTTAATATACTGTGATTCGGTAGTTAATTTTAATTATTTATTTTTTTCTTATCTGTTACGTCCAAGGACGTATAAATGTATAGTACTTGTGTGCTTGGGTGTTCTGTCTCTTTCTCTCTCGTTCGTTGAAACAGGTGTGCCAATCAGCGGTGTCCAATGATTCAATCGGATGTCTGATTTGATTGGATACCGACGGGAACGAGTGGAGATAAGAGGAGGAGGATCCATGGAAGCAGAGAGAGATTTTCTAGTGCCTGGTGCAACCCTTCCTCCTTCTGCTCAGATTCAGTGAACGTAGTTTGTACCTGACTAAGTGAACTCAGGGCTGTGGTGTGTGCTTTGACCAGAAAGAACTGGAGTCATGTAAACCTATTCTTTTTTTTGTTTATTTTCTTCTGTGTCAATTTAGTTATTGTCATTATGATTATAGTTTTCTTACAGTAAGATTCTGTAGGGGGAGGACGCCATTTATTTGTTTTACCTCTGTTTTCTCCTGGTTTGTGGCAGACAGGGAGAGAGGGAAGTGTTTTGTATTTAATTTATAGTTTGGAGTCCAGGTAATTTAGTTATTGTTTTTGGATTAGTTAGTTTGTTTTTGTTTGTTATTTTGGCATAGTTCTCCCCTGAAGTTTTTGTCTATGTTTATTAGTAATTCTTTTGATATTCTGATTTTCAAATTAAAAGATTAATTTGAACTGGTGTTTGTGTTGACTCTGAGATGGGAGGTTGGATTGCCCAGGTTCTCTCTCCAAGTAGTTTTTTTTTGTTTTGTTTTGTTACTAACTTCCCAGCCCTAGATGGGGAGTATGTAACAATTGGGGGCTCGTCTGTTCTTGTTTATCAATTTTGTGAATTAAGTTTGAGTTTAACTTGGAGATCTCTCTTGTTAATCTGGTAGAAAATCTGCTGCTGAACAATGTTGGTAAGTGCTCCTTTTCTCTAAGGGTTTGTTTGAAAGTCTTTTGAAATTTTGTGGGAAGAGCAGAAGGCATAATTGTAAGAGTATGGAGTTTGATTTGATAGAATTCTCCCTTAATCCTACTATACAAATTTATGATCGCTGTAGGAAGAAAGATTTAATTTTGATAGCTGACTTCTTCCATATTAACGTTCAAAAAGAATCTCGCAAACAGGTTATTAAAGAGCAGCTCTTTGATGAATTGGTTTCTGCTGGTATTATGCCTGATCGATCAGATGCACCTGCTGTGGGGGAGGAGTCTTCCGAGGCCGGTGTGGAGACTTCGGAAGTTTTTCTTAATGCAGATGCTTCTGAATCGTGTAATGAATCTAAATTGGCTGTTAAACTGAAAGAGTTAGATTTATTGATTAAGAAGCAAGAATGCGAGGCAGAGTTAATTAAACTGCGCGTTGTTCAAGCTGAAACTGACCGTGCTGTTAAATTGCGTGAATTGGATTTACAAGCGAAGGAGCGAGTGAGTAAACCAGTTCCAGTTCCTCGTACTAAACTTCCTTCGGATGCGACAATGCCGGTAAGTCAATCAAGTCCAATCTTTTCCGAACGTTCTGATTTTGATGCGAGCAGGTATGTTAAGCTTGTTCCTCCTTTTAGGGAGGCAGAAGTAGATTCGTATTTTATCGCGTTTGAACGTGTAGCAGTGAAATTAAAATGGCCTAAGGATATGTGGGCGTTATTGTTGCAATGCAACCTTATGGGGAAAGCCCAGGAAGTATGTGCTGCATTACCTGTAGATCAATCGCTTGATTATGAGATCGTTAAGGCGGCAGTGTTACGGGCGTATGAGCTGGTCCCGGAGGCCTATCGCCAGAAATTTAGGTCCCATTCAAAGTCTTTCAAACAAACCTGTGTAGAATTTGCTCGAGAGAAGAGGGTACTTTTTGAAAAGTGGTGTTTGGCAAGTCGGGTTGTTAGCTTTGAGCAACTCCAGGAGTTGTTGTTACTGGAGGAGTTCAAAAATTGTATGCCAGAAGCTGTTGTAATATATTTGAATGAACAAAAAGTTAATTCTCTTTCTGATGCCGCTGTGTTAGCGGACGAATTTATTTTGACACATCGCCCTGTACGTTCTGCGAGAATTAATTCTCCCATGGTCAATGTAGCGAGAGAAGAGACTCGGGTATTTCCACAAACTTCGAGGTCGGCGAAGAATGTGAAGCCAACCCGTCAGTTTACTTCGGGGCGGACAGCGGAGAACAGAGTCTGTTTCTTTTGTTTAGATCCTAGCCATCTAATTGCTGACTGTAAGGCCTGGAAACAGAAAGTGGCTGTTAAAAACAAAAACGTGGCTTGTGCTCAGTCTGTATCGGAATCTGATTCTGTATATGGACCGTTTATTTTGGATGGCACGGTGTCGTTAGCAAGTGGTTCTGAAACGAAACCAGTGTTGATCTTGCGGGATACTGGGTCTATGCAGTCCTTTGTGTGTGAGGATGTTTTAGCCTTCTCTGATCAGTCCTATACGGGTAGAAATGTGCTGGTTCGAGGCATCGAGATGGGGTGTGTTCAGGTGCCACTTCATAATGTTAATTTGAACTCTGCTCTCGTTACAGGAAGTGTTGAGCTGGGCGTGCGTCCTAAATTACCTGTGGACGGGGTTAGTATAATCCTTGGGAATGACCTCGCTGGGGCTAACGTTTTCCCTTGTCCAGTAGTGGCTAATAAACCTGTTGCCTGCTTGCAGCCTGATTTGTCTATTCAGTTTCCTTCTGTGTTCCCTGCTTGTGCGGTAACGCGGTCGCAACTGAAGAAGTTTAATGACGTAATTGACATCTCTGGTTCCTTCCTTGGTACTGGGTCTGAACCTAGAAAAGATCATTTGGTTGTGAAGGCTGAAGTAAAATCTAGTTCAGACTCTTCGATCATTGAGGGAGTTCATTTACAGGTGGGTAGAGATCAGTTATCCTTAGCTCAGAAGTCTGATCCTACGCTACAAAATTGTTCTGAGATGGCAGTTAGTGTGAATGACATCTCTGCTTTGAACACCGCTTATTATTGGGAAGAGGGAGTTCTCATGCGTAAATGGAAACCTTCACATTCTGACGTTGCAGATTGGCAGGTGAGATATCAGATCGTGTTGCCAACTGGGTATCGGTCACAGGTTTTGAGATTGGCGCATGAACATCCTCTTTCCGGGCATTTGGGTGTGACGAAAACGTTTCAGCGCGTTTCGAAGTACTATTTTTGGCCGGGATTAAAATCTGCGGTATCGGATTTCTGTCGTTCATGTGATGTATGTCAGCGTGCTGGGAAACCGAATCAAAAGATTCCTTTGGCACCTTTATATCCCATTCCTGTAATAAATGAACCCTTCGAAAGACTGATTATTGACTGTGTTGGTCCGCTACCCAAATCGAAAACCGGGTATCAGTACATTCTGACCGTTATGTGTTGCGCAACGCGTTATGCAGAGGCCATTCCGCTGCGTTCAATTAAAACTCCTCTGATTGTGAAGGAATTGGTAAAGTTTTGTACCACTTTTGGTCTGCCTCGAGTGATTCAGACTGACCAGGGGTCCAATTTCACTTCAAAGCTATTTGCACAAACACTTGACGAATTGGGTGTGACGCATAAAATGTCTAGCGCGTACCACCCAGAGGCGCAGGGAGCTCTTGAGCGGTTCCATCAGACGTTAAAGTCTATGCTCCGTGCCTTCTGTGTGGAGACGGGTAAAGAGTGGACCGATGGGTTGCCGTTGTTGATGTTCGCCATTCGTGAGTCGGTTCAGGAATCATTGGGGTTTAGTCCCGTGGAGCTTGTGTTTGGGCACACAGTTCGCGGACCGTTAAAGCTTTTGAGTGAGCAGTTGTTAAAGAAGTCTAGTTCACCCGTATCAGTCCTCGATTATGTAAGCTCTTTTCGTGAACGTTTACATCAAGCATGCACGTTCGCTAAAGCTCATCTGGCGGACGTACAATCTAAAATGAAGGAGCGCTTTGATGAGAAAAGTGTCTCGCGTACCTTTCAGGCTGGTGATCTGGTTCTAGTTTTGCTTCCTATCCCTGAGTCTACTTTTCAAGCGAAGTTCTTTGGTCCTTATATGATTGAAAAGAAGCTCAGTCAAACGGATTATGTGGTGGGTACACCAGATCGAAAACGTAAGAGCCGGGTTTGCCATATTAATATGCTGAAAGCTTATCATGTGAGAGAGAACGCACGGAACCCCTCATCAATGCTTGTTGCCTCTAGCTTGGTCACCATTGAGCAGGTAGATGAGGATTTAGTGAATGATTGTCAAGGTTATGGGGTACGTTTGGAGAATTCAGTCATTCTGAACGAACTGGATTCCCATTTAGAGCATTTATCGAAGTGCCAACGAGAGGATGTAGTGAAGGTGATACGAAAATATCCCTCCCTATTCTCTGATGTCCCTGGTAGAACTACAGTCTTGTGTCATGATATAGATGTGGGGACTTCTTTACCTATAAAACAACATCCATATCGACTAAACCCGATGAAACGTGTCGCGATGAAAAATGAGGTGGAGTATCTGTTAAAAAACGGACTGGCTGTCCATAGTCAAAGTCCGTGGAGTTCTCCATGTCTGTTAGTGCAGAAATCTGATTCTTCCTTCCGTTTTTGTACGGATTACCGAAAGGTTAACAGTGTAACTAAGGCAGATTCTTTTCCTTTACCCCGCATTGAAGACTGTGTCGATCGAATCGGCTCTGCTACTTATGTCACTAAACTGGATCTCCTAAAAGGGTATTGGCAAGTTCCTTTATCTGCCCGTGCTAGTGAAATATCTGCATTCGTCACTCCTGATAGCTTTCTGCAATATAAGGTAATGGCGTTCGGGATGCGGAACGCTCCAGCCACGTTCCAGCGGCTGATGCAGAAAGTTTTGTCAGGTGTGACGAATTGCGAAGCATATTTGGATGATCTTGTCATTTACTCGAACAGTTGGGATGATCATGTGAAACGTTTGGATCTAGTGTTTAGTCGGTTGGCTGAAGCCTCCTTAACTCTAAATCTTTCTAAGTGTGAGTTTGCAAAAGCAGTGATCACGTATCTTGGTAAAGTGGTAGGTCAGGGGCAAGTGAAGCCCGTGACGGCCAAAGTGAGTGCAATCCTTGACTTTCCCAGACCTGCAAACAAACGAGAGCTGCGACGGTTTTTGGGAATGGCAGGATACTACCGCGGGTTCTGCTATAATTTTGCGACTGTAGTGTCCCCTTTGACAGACCTCCTTAGCACTTTAAAAAAATTTGATTGGAATGCGAGATGTGACCACGCTTTTGCTGCCGTGAAAGATTTATTGTGCTATGCTCCAGTCCTCTCTGCTCCTGATTTTTCTCGATCTTTCCAGTTAAATGTGGATGCGAGTGCTGTGGGAGCTGGTGGAGTGTTGATGCAAGAAGATGACTCGGGGGTTGAACATCCTGTGTGTTATTTTTCGAAGAAATTTTCTAAGTGTCAGCGCAACTACAGCACGATTGAAAAAGAGGCGTTGGCCTTGGTACTGGCGTTGCGACACTTTGAGGTGTATTTGGGAGGACATTGTAGCCCGATTAAAGTGTATACGGATCATAATCCCTTAGTGTTTTTGTCACAAATGTCTAACTCTAATCAACGTTTGATGCGGTGGTCACTCGTGTTGCAAGAGTATAATCTAGAAATTAAACATCGAAAGGGTTCAGACAATGTAGTGGCTGATGCGCTGTCCCGAGGGTGCGGTGCTGATGAGTGAAGTGGATTTTTTTTTGTTTGTTTGTTTTTTTTTTTTTATGCATGACAAAAAGTGAGAAAAAAAAGCAACAACTTGGTGATGGGGGTGTTACGTCCAAGGACGTATAAATGTATAGTACTTGTGTGCTTGGGTGTTCTGTCTCTTTCTCTCTCGTTCGTTGAAACAGGTGTGCCAATCAGCGGTGTCCAATGATTCAATCGGATGTCTGATTTGATTGGATACCGACGGGAACGAGTGGAGATAAGAGGAGGAGGATCCATGGAAGCAGAGAGAGATTTTCTAGTGCCTGGTGCAACCCTTCCTCCTTCTGCTCAGATTCAGTGAACGTAGTTTGTACCTGACTAAGTGAACTCAGGGCTGTGGTGTGTGCTTTGACCAGAAAGAACTGGAGTCATGTAAACCTATTCTTTTTTTTGTTTATTTTCTTCTGTGTCAATTTAGTTATTGTCATTATGATTATAGTTTTCTTACAGTAAGATTCTGTAGGGGGAGGACGCCATTTATTTGTTTTACCTCTGTTTTCTCCTGGTTTGTGGCAGACAGGGAGAGAGGGAAGTGTTTTGTATTTAATTTATAGTTTGGAGTCCAGGTAATTTAGTTATTGTTTTTGGATTAGTTAGTTTGTTTTTGTTTGTTATTTTGGCATAGTTCTCCCCTGAAGTTTTTGTCTATGTTTATTAGTAATTCTTTTGATATTCTGATTTTCAAATTAAAAGATTAATTTGAACTGGTGTTTGTGTTGACTCTGAGATGGGAGGTTGGATTGCCCAGGTTCTCTCTCCAAGTAGTTTTTTTTTGTTTTGTTTTGTTACTAACTTCCCAGCCCTAGATGGGGAGTATGTAACATATCATAGACTTTTTGTTATTATTTGAGTGCCTTGAAGGCCACGGCATTTCAAGAGCCCAAAGATGACTCTCAATTACAAATTTTGGCACCATTATGTGACTTAAATGGTAAGTTTGAAACATGTAGCTATCCAGTAAGCACACAACCATATGCACTCCCTGCTGCACCCTCTCTTGGAGATGAGTTAACATCATATCAGGAAGAGAGGGATGATTCTATGTATGCTGTATCACTACTTGCAAATAATTCTCTTTATGGTAGTGAGGGGAATGCTGAAGAAAATGAGTAAGAAGAATCCAGGTCAAACGTTTCAGAAGGGAGCCCGCATTCTGATATTCTTACCCACATTTTAAGTGCAGCAAGGATCCTTGGCCTTGATCCTCAGGAAGAAGCCCCCACACACAAGGTGCATGGGAGAGTATTTCCTGTACACAGCCTCCTGCATCTATTCTTGTGGCTGATGATTATTCCCAGATACTGAGGAAAGCCTAGGGTAATCCAAAAGCAGCACTCCAGTTTAACGGAAGTTGTAGATGGTTTAAATTAAATTACCGCCTTGAGAGTGGTTTGGGGAACATGCCTTCTGTGGAGTGAGAGATTGCATCTTTAACCACTTTGAGACCTGATAAGATTGTCCTGGTAAAGAGTGCAAGAAGACCTATCAGCTAATGAGCCAACGCTATAATGCAGCTACCCGGGCAGCCGATCAGGAAATGCTTTGGCAAAAGTTTTGGCTGCTTTGAGGAAAGTTGTCAATACAGAGGCGTTCGATGTCATGAATTTAATTGACAGCACTCATCACACACTCACAGCTTGCCAGGGATATTGGAGCATCTATGTCTTCTGAAATTTTATCCCGAAGACGGATGTAGTTTGCTCAAACATCTTTGCCTGAGACTATTTGGAAGGAAGTGACTTGTATGCCAGTGGGTCCAGGATGGATATTTCACACCAATTCCCAGTATTTACTGGATATCGCTGATCAGGCAAAATCCAGAAGAGAATCAGTTCAGCAAACTTTTGGTGGACCAACCAGATATGGCCATAGAGCTGCTCATTCCTTTCAGCCCTCACACTTTCCTTTTCAGAACCTTGAGGGTATGACAGAAGACAAACTAGGGGTCACCAATCCTGTGATCGAGGCACCAGAGAGTTTTACCAAGCTCCCCAAACTGACCAGTTTCTCACTCCAGCCAGGGGAGGATCTCTTAAGAGGCATACCACCAGGGATTTTAAACCCTGGGGAGGCCATGGATAGCAGTCTCGGAGTCGCTGGAGAATGCTCCCATCTATGCCTGAACTGTTGGTAGAAAGTAAGATCAGATTCTTGGGTTCTACATACCACCAAGACAGGATACAGTTCCGATAACACCCTCCTACTTTTTCAGGGGTTTGTATGATCATAGTCAGAGACCCAGTCCAGGCACAAATTTTGGTCAACGGGATCACGGTCTTATTTAAGAAAAAATTAATTGTGCGGATAAGCACCAACAAAGAGCTACCTGGGTTCTATTCTAAATACTTCCTAGTACCTGGCCTTCTCAGAACCCGTCCACTACAATGGTGGTTGAACAACTTCCAATTATATCCCAAATCACAAAGACATTTAAGGATAAGGGTTACATGAAGATGCATCCAAATGTTATGCCCTTGGCACAACAAGACATTGCTATCACAAGGGATTCCCTTGGGCAACATCCCAATAAGGCCGCCTATGATAACAGATGCCTCTCTAATGGGGTGGGGAGCAGTATAGGAAGGTCCATCAGGGGTCTCTGGGAATCTCCTTGGACCTTAGAGCACATCAATGTGCTGGAACTCAGGGCAGTTTATCTCTCCCTGAAGGCTTTTCTCCTGTTGTTGCAGAACAAACATGTTTTAATAAGAATGGACATGTCTGCAGTGAACTACTTCAATCACTGGGGCGGCACCAGATCAGCACCATGTCTTCAGGTGAAAAAGGAGCTGCTTTTATAGGCATTTCTGAAACTCTCATCACTCAGGGTAGTATACATACCAGGAGTAGCAAATAAAGCTGCAGATCTGCTGTCTCGAACTGGACTTCTCCCGGGAGAGTGGCATCTCCGTCCTGAAGTGGTGAGACTCATATGGGGGTCAGTTCAGTATGGTGAGGATTGACCTTTTTGCAACTACCAAGACAACGCATGGCGATCTATGGTATTCCTTATGGTACTCCATGAACAACCATGGAAGTCCCTTGGGGATAGATGCACTATCTAAAGAATGGCCGTTCTTTGTTGTCTATACAACAACTAAAGAGTTGTTGTATGCTTTTGCTCCCCTACCTTTGATTCCCCTTGTGCTCTGGAGGATAGCATTGGGCCGTCACAAAGTTTTACTTGTGGCCCCAAGATTGCCAAAGATATATTGGTTTATTACAGTTTGTCCAAGGTCACCCTTGACCATTACCGAAGAGTCGATCTCTTCTCCCAAGCCAAATCTGGCACCCGAGACCAGAGACATTACAACTGTGACCTTTGCCAAGTTCCTCTCTAAAACTTGGATGAAGCTGTATTGAGGACAATAAATAGTTCTAAAACACCCTCTACATCAAGTAACTACTCTAGCAAGTGGTAAATATTCTCAACATGGTGTCAAAACCGACAACTAAACTCGGCCGGTTGCGACACCAGTTTGGTGGAACCTTTGGAACAAGCCGATCTTAAGCTGATCTTGACATGGAAGACAGTTTTCCTTCTGGCGATATGTTCAGTAAAGAGAGTTGGTGATTTGCACTCTTTATCTGTCAGTGAAGATTGCTTGAGATTGAAGGGGGAAGTAACAAGGGGTTGTTCCATAGGTTTTTCAATGGCCAAACCCGTCATGCCTAATCAAGGTCCTTAAGCCTAGTACAAAAAATCAGGTAATTGAGCTTGATGCTTTCCCTCCAAACCCTCTTTGGCCAGGTACAGGGTTGCATAATTTTTTCTCTATGTCCTATTAGAGCGTTGTGCACATACATCGAGTGGCAGACACACGCAACTATTAGTATGCTTTGACAATGCATGTACAGGTAAGCCTGTGTCTAAGCAACGATTGTCTCATTGGATTGTGGTTACAATTTCATAAATATATTCCAACCAGAAACTACCTATTCCTGGTGATCTGTTTGCTTGCTCTACCAGGAGTATTGCTACTTCCTGGACAGCACTCAAGGGAGTAGCATTCTCAGACAACTGTGCTGTAGCCTACAGGAATTTGGATGTGACAAATCCAAATTCGTTGGGGTCCGCTGTTTTATCTGTAGCTAAATTGCCAGGGGATGGAAAGATACTAGTACCTTGTGACCCTGATGTTAAGTCATCCGTGTAACGACTGAGATAAATCAGACACAAATATGTTATATTTAACAAATATTCTTAAAACCCCTTTCTGACTGCAAACCAAAGTGTCTACCCAGCCTCTGAGTCAATAGGACTGCAGGCCTTTTTATGACCTGAAAGTATGCAGACCTCTGCAGGCTACAAGGCAGACACAAAACATGTAAAAAAAAAAAAAACTCTCTATATGTCTATCTATCTCTATATATATATCTATCTCTCTCTCTCTCTCTCTCTCTCTCTCTCTCTATCTATATCTATCGATCTATCTCTATCTATCTTTGTAATGACTCATCACTCGATTTGGGATCCATTTGCAAGCTTTATTAGTCAATGGGATAGTCAGACAGATACATGTCGCATTCCGGCAGACAGGGATAACAGAGACTGGTCAGGGACGTGGTAACAGAACAGGTAGAGGTCAGGTCAGGCAGACAACAAACACAGAATCAGAGTCCAGGCAAACAGGTCAGAAGGATAGGCAGCAAAGGGTCATAAACGATATATCCAGCAAATCAGTAACAGTAAGGTGAACACAGGAAACAACACTCAGAAATGCACTGACTAGGAAACAAGACTTCGCGTTCAGTCTAGGTCTGAGAGTGTCTTAAATAGTTCACCTGAATGAACTATATATATATATAAAGATATAGATATATTAGATAAAGAGATATACAGTGGGTGCAGAAAGAATTCAGACCCCCTTAAATTTTTCACTCTTTGTTATATTACAGCCATTTGCTAAAATCATTTAAGTTCTTTTTTTACTCATTAATGTACACACAGCACCCCATATTGCAAAAAAAACCCCACAGAATTCTTGACATTTTTGCAGATTTATTAAAAAAGATATATTGAAATATCACATGGTCCTAAGTATTCAGACCCTTTGTTGTGACACTGTCCATTTCTTCTGACCATCCTTGAGATGGTTCTACACCTTCATTTGAGTCCAGCTGTATTTGATTATATTGATTGGACTTCATTAGGAAAGCCACACACCTGTCTAAATAAGACCTTACAGCTCACAGTGCATGTCAGAGCAAATGAGAATTATGAGGTCAAAGGAATTTTCTGCTGCACTTAAGGTTCCTAAGAGCACAGTGGCCTCCATAATCCTTAAATGGAAGACATTTGGAACAATCAGAACCCTACCTAGAGCTGGCCGTCCAACCAAACTGAGCTATCGGGGGAGAAGATCCTTGGTGAAGGTAAAGAAGAATCCAAAGATCACTGTGGCTGAGCTCCAGAGATGCAGTTGAGAGATGGGAGAAAGTTGTAGAAAGTCAACCATCACTGCAGCCCTCCCCCAGTCGGGCTTTATGGCAGAGTGGCTTGACGGAAGCCTCTCCTTAGTCCACGACACATGAAAGTCTGCAAGGAGTTTGCTAAAAAACACCTGAAGGACTCCAAGATGGTGAGAAATACGATTCTCTGGTCTGATGAGACCAAGATAGAACTTTTTTTTGGCCTTAATTCTAAGTGGTATGTGTGGCGAAAACAAGGCACTGCTCAACACCTGTCCAATACAGTCCCAACAGTGAAGCATGGTGGTGGCAGCAGTGTTTTTCAGCTGAAGGGACAGGACGACTGGTTGCAATCGAGGGAAAGGTGAATGCGGCCAAGTACAGGGATATCCTTATATCCTATATATAAAATTAAGGGGGTCTGAATACTTTCTGTACCCACTGTATAGCTCTCTATCTATTCAAAAAGTGAAACTTGCATATTATATTCATTCATCACACAAACTGATATATTTCAAATGCTTATTTATTTTAATTTTCCTGATTATAACTGGCAACTAAGGAAAATCCCAAATTCAGTATCTCAGAAAATTACAATATTACTTAAGACCAATACAAAAAAAGGATTTTTAGAAATCTTGGTCAACTGAAAAATATGAACATGAAAACTATGAGCATGTACTGCACTCGATACTTAGTTGGGGCTCCTTTTGCCTGAATTACTGCAGTAATGCGGCGTGGCATGCAGTCGATCAGTCTGTGGCACTGCTCAGGTGTTATGAGAGCCCAGGTTGCTCTGATAGTGGCCTTCAGCTCTTCTGCATTGTTGGGTCTCGCATATCGCATGTTCACAATACCCCATAGATTTTCAATGGGGTTAAAGTCAGGTAAGTTTTCTGGCCAATTAAGAACAGGGATACCATGGTCCTAAAACCAGGTACTGGTTGCTTTGGCACTGTGTGCAGGTGCCAAGTCCCGTTGGAAAATGAAATCTGCATCTCTATAAAGTTGGTCAGCAGCAGGAAGCGTGAAGTGCTCTAAAACTTCCTGGTATACGGCTCCGTTGACCTTGGACCTCAGAAAACACAGTGGACCAACACCAGTAGATGACATGGCACCCCAAACCATCACTGACTGTGGAAAATTTACACTGGACCTCAGTGGTGGACACAAACCAAGTATTTGAGTTAAAGTATTGATACACTAGGTAAAATATTACTCCAGTAAAAGTAAAAGTAAAAGTACTCCCTTTTAAATTATACTTGAGTAAAAGTACAAAAGTATTTGCTTTTGAATATACTTAAGTATTCAAAGTACTATAATTTATTAAGGCTATAATGTCCTATAATAATCATCTCAGTTTACGTGAAAAGACTCTGCTACTCTTAGCACACCGATCTAATAATAGAATATTATTATTCCGACACTGATATCTATTAAAATTACCATGAGCCAAAAACATGGAAGCTAAAGAATTTCCTTTAGAACCAAATGAAATAACAGGATTTGAGAGCAGGCAGATTCAATTTAAGGTTTATTTGTGACAGATGCAAGTTTAAGTTTAATAAACGCTTTTATTAAACACAGGTTCACATGAATTTTCTTTTACTATATTGTATCTGAATGTCTCTTCAGAAATATCAACTGGCCATATCAGATTTACTGTAACAGGAACTAGTTTTTTTGTATGGGAAGCAACACACTTGCCTATAGGGGTGTGCGATATGGACAAAAAATGATTTCTTTGTGTAATGAATGAATATAATATACAAGTTTCACTTTTTGAATGGAATTCGTAAAATAAATCAACTTTTTGATGATATTCTAATTATATGACCAGCACCTGTATATATACATATATATAATGTTATAATGTGTGGGTGTGTATTTGTGTATATATAATTTCTCTCTCTCTCTCTCTCTCTCTATATATATATATATATATATATATTTAGGCTATATCTGTCTGTCTATTGCATGTTCAGATATTTTCTTTGTGAAAAAGAAATACTGGCGCTAGCAAGCAACTTTTTAAAAGAATAACTCTTTCCCTGCCAGCGTTTTAAGTACAGTTACAGGTAAATTTCAAGTATAAAAAAATGTGTAAATAAGAATATAACAGAAGGTAGAGATTGGGGTAAGATGAGCCAACTTGTACTTATGTGATCCTCAAGATAAGGTAAAATGAGGCAGAAGCGCAATGAAAATATTTAAAGTACTTAAGTACTTAAAGTACTTTACTTTGACAAACCAAAACAATTTTTAAAGTAAATGGGTGCCTTCCACCCCTCCCATGTGTTTCTTTTCACAGTCTGGTGGAAATGATGGGTGGCTTAAACGTGGGCCAATTTAGTCCTAAGTAGTATTGAAATAGTACACTTACAAGTATACTATTAGTATAATGATGTTAGAATACTTACTACATAAGTAAAATTCAAGTATATTTTTAGGTATACTTTAAGTATACTTAATAAAATGAACTTGAAGTAAAATTATTTTTGTACTATATAAAGGAGAATGGCAGAATTAAGGTCTCATAAGGACTGTAAGCATGAAAATGTGAAGGGAAATGGAAATGTAAGAGCAGAGTGTAGTTGGATAGAGTTTGCACACTGACCAGCTGAGCCTGGGTGAGGTAGCGTTTCCACCACAGATATTTGTGCATAGATGGGATGGTTGACAGACCATAGTAAGAATACATGAGGACATGGATGAAACTGTTTAGCATCGGTCCAAAGAAACCTGCACAAAGATGTTGCATTACATAGCTTGAATTGAACCTTCATGACACTTGATAACATGCAAAATTGTTTCAAATAAACATTTTATATATATAATTGTATTTGACAATGTTAAATATATATTCAATACTGTTATACATTCCCTGTATAGTTTCTTGATTTCCTGTTTCCTGTGCCAGTTTTGTAGTCCCTTTGTTGATTGGGTTTCTTTGATTAGTCTCTTAGGTGTGCCTTGTTAACTTGTTACCCTAACCAGTAAGTCCTGGTTTTACTACATGTACAGGTATAGGCCTTGTGTTATACATGTTGTTTATCAGTTCTTGTCCTTCTAAGGCTGTGATGTTGCTGTAATCAGTTCAGTCTACTTCTGTTTTGTTTTACAGTTTGAGCAATTTTTTTTTAATTACTTTAATAAATCTTCTGCATTTAGATCCAACCCCCTTCTCACCATGTGAGACAAATATCATTCCAGAGACAAAATTATATTATGTATATGACAAACACATTTCCACTATATGAATGAAAAAAAAATTATATATATATATTTATATATATATTAGGGGTGGCACGGTTCATAAAACCCACGGTTCGGTTCGTATCACGGTTTTAGGATCACGGTTTTCGGTTCTGTACGGTTCTTGTTGTTATTTTTTCTTTTAATCTTTAACACTCCAGAAATTTCCTTCAGCATATGATATGTAGCTTATTAGCTTAATTATCCACAATTTAGGATACAGTATTAACAGTTTTGTAATGCAATCATGCACTAACTGAATTTGACTTGACTTTACTTGCACATTACTGGGACCATCTCTAAAAGCTGGGTGAGATTTTGATACAGCAAGAGAGAAGACATTGATGATGACATGCATTTCGTTTGTTTGGCATAAAAGAGAAGATGTATTGTTATCTCTACAGGAACTTGTGCCTTTTTAGCACACAAAGATTGAAATTAACTTGCATTTCAGTGTAGCTCTTACAAAAAAAAATATTAAAAGACAAAGAGAAAGCTCTGTCTTTTCAATAAGTCAAAATACTTTAAACATAAATATATAATATAATGTAATAACATAAACATCCCCAATGCTTTAGTTATCACTGAGAGGTTGCTTAAACGCTGCGGACAATAGAAGTTGTTTCCTAACTGCTTCTCTCCTGTTTGTGCTTATCCACACATTGGCGTGATGTCTTCTCAAATGATCTGTCCTATTAGAAGTGTTTTCCATTAGCATATTGAACATTTTGCACAATGCTTGCACACAGCACTTGTCGCAGTTCTATCTACTGTTTTATTTCTGTTGTCATCGTAAGTAACATGAAATCCAAAATGTTCCCACACACCGGATTTGAACGACACAGGGGATCCGCCAACTCAACCTTCATTCGGGGCCGTTCACATATCGCGCTTAAAAAACCGTGGAAAGCGCGGCCGCATTACTTCCATTTTGAGCGGGCCTACATAGGAAATAATGAATATGCGCGTGCATATATGTATGTTCGCGCAAAACTGTCTGAATACGGGGCTACATTGTGCATGTGGCGAACCGTCGAACCGTGCGACACACACACAAACCGAACCGAGACAAGGGAACCGAGCGGTTTTTCATGTACCGTGCCACCCCTAATATATATATATATATATATATATATATATATATATATATATATATATATATATATATATAATATGGCACACACATATGGGGGGCCAAACAGGAAATAATTGAATGTAAATCCGAATATAAAGTTATCAATCCGAATATATAAATGCAAATCCGAATATATAAATGTAAATCCTGAATATATAGTTATAAATCCAAATATATAGTTATAAACCTGAATATATAAATGTAAATCCTGAATATATAAATGTAAATCCTAAATATATAGTTATAAATCTGAATATATAAATGTAAATCCGAATATATAAATTTAAATCCTGAATATATAGTTATAAACCCAAATATAGAAATGTAAATCTTGAATATATAGTTATAAATCAGAATATATAAATGTAAATCAGAATATTTAAATGTAAGTCCTGAATATATAGTTATAAACCCGAATATATAAATGTAAATCTGAATATGTATAGTTATAAACCCGAATATATAAACGTAAATCCTGAATAAATAGTTACAACCCTTAATATATAAATGTAAACTTTGGCCTGACTTTTTATTAAAGGACTGTGGGATTTGCAGATAATTTTACTCACTCCCCCAAGTTCTACACATATATTTCTGCAAAGCATTATTAGCATCCAGGTTGAATGATTGAACTAATTCATCCAGATAAACAGATCAAATTAATAACTTTAAATCTTGGTGTCACATTGTGATTTCACCAGCAGCATGAGTGAATTAGTGCAGCCGCGTCTTCCCGCTCTATCATGAGTTCAGTGTTCATGTATAAAGCACCGTCTCACATATTTGGGAGCTAATTAGTAATAAGGATGTACTACCTGCAGTTGATTTTGATATCCTGCGCATTATTAACTGGTAAATCTGACTTTACCTCACAATTCTGATTCTGTTTCTCAACAATTGTGACATATAAACTGACAAATGTGAGTTCTAAAGTCCAAACTGCGAGACGTAAACAGTTGTGAGGAAAAAATCTGAATTTTGAGATAAAAATAATTTAAAAAACATTTTTTCAATTCTGTGGTGGAAACACACTTCCACACCTTCATGTTCACTGCGGTAATTCTGGCCAGTTAATAATACATAAGATAACAAAATCACTCTTCTTAAATACGTGAGAACATAATTTATACACCTATAGTGTATGAATAATTGATGGCAGGAATTTAGCACATTATACGAATGGAACTTATGTGAATCCTGTGCTGAAAATCAGGCTCTAGACAACATATGGATTTACATATTCAGAATTATAACTATATATTCGGATTTACATTTATATATTCGGGTTTATAACTATATATTCATGATTTACATTTATATATTCGGATTTACATTTATATATTCAGGATTTACATTTATATATTCGTGTTTATAACTATATATTCAGATTTACATTTATATATTCAGGTTTATAACTATATATATTCGGATTTACATTTATATATGTGGATTTATAACTATATATTCGGATTTACATTTATATATTCAGGTTTATAACTATATATTCGGATTTATAACTATATATTCAGGATTTACTTTTATATATTCGAATTTACATTTATATATTCGGATTTACATTTATATATTCGGATTTACATTTATATATTCGGGTTTATAACTATATATTCAGATTTACATTTATATATTCGGATTTACATTTATATATTCAGATTTACATTTATATATACGGGCTTATAACTATATATTCGGATTTATATTTATATATTCGGGTTTATAACTAAATATTCGGATTTACATTCAATTATTTCCTGTTTGGCCCCCCATACTCACAATATATATATATATATATATATATATATATATATATAGACACACACACTGTGTGTGTCATTTTTAGAAACATCATCTTAAAACATTTCCTCACACCAATAATGCCCTTTCATTGATATAACTTTGTCCTTCAGGCTCACTTACTCTGTCCACAGGGTATCCAGTTGAGGACACACCACCAGATGTTAAACATAGAAGCATGATGATACACATGCAGGAAACTGATCTGGCTGTTTTTCTTCCTTAGCACAATGAAGATGGTGTCCAGGAATTCAATCAGCTTGGAGAAATAGTACCACCATAGTACTTTTGCTACCTACCAATAGAAAATGTAAAAATTTCAGTGCAAGTAACAAGCAACATATATATATATATATATATATATATATATATATATATATATATATATATACAGTACTGTGCAAAAGTTTTAGGCAGGTGTGAAAAAATGCTGTAAAGTAAGAATGCTTTCAAAAATAGACATGTTAATAGTTTATATTTATCAATTAACAAAATGCAAAGTGAGTGAACAGAAGAAAAATCTACATCAAATCAATATTTGGTGTGACCACCCTTTGCCTTCAAAACAGCATCAATTCTTCTAGGTACACTTGCACACAGTTTTTGAAGGAACTCGGCAGGTAGGTTGGCCCAAACATCTTGGAGAACTAACCACAGTTCCTCTGTGGATTTAGGCAGCCTCAGTTGCTTCTCTCTCTTCATGTAATCCCAGACAGACTCGATGATGTTGAGATCAGGGCTCTGTGGGGGCCATACCATCACTTCCAGGACTCCTTGTTCTTCTTTACACTGAAGATAGTTCTTAATGACTTTCGCTGTATGTTTGGGGTCGTTGTCATGCTGCAGAATAAATTTGGGGCCAATCAGATGCCTCCCTGATGGTATTGCATGATGGATAAGTATCTGCCTGTACTTCTCAGCATTGAGGATACCATTAATTCTGACCAAATCCCCAACTCCATTTGCAGAAATGCAGCCCCAAACTTGCAAGGAACCTCCACCATGCTTCACTGTTGCCTGCAGACACTCATTCGTGTACCGCTCTCCAGCCCTTCGGCGAACAAACTGCCTTCTGCTACAGCCAAATATTTCAAATTTTGACTCATCAGTCCAGAGCACCTGCTGCCATTTTTCTGCACCCCAGTTCCTGTGTTTTCGTGCATAGTTGAGTCGCTTGGCCTTGTTTCCACGTCGGAGGTATGGCTTTTTGGCCGCAAGTCTTCCATGAAGGCCACTTCTGACCAGACTTCTCCGGACAGTAGATGGGTGTACCAGGGTCCCACTGTTTTCTGCCAATTGTGAGCTAATGGCACTGCTCGACATCTTCCGATTGTGAAGGGAAGTAAGCATGATGTGTCTTTCATCTGCTGCAGTAAGTTTCCTTGGCCGACCACTGCGTCTACGGTCCTCAACGTTGCCTGTTTCTTTGTGCTTCTTCAAAAGAGCTTGGACAGCACATCTGGAAACCCCTGTCTGCCTTGAAATTTCTGCCTGGGAGAGACCTTGCTGATGCAGTATAACTACCTTGTGTCTTGTTGCTGTGCTCAGTCTTGCCATGGTGTATGACTTTTGACAGTAAACTGTCTTCAGCAACCTCACCTTGTTAGCTGAGTTTGGCTGTTCCTCACCCAGTTTTATTCCTCCTACACAGCTGTTTCTGTTTCAGTTAATGATTGTGTTTCAACCTACATATTGAATTGATGATCATTAGCACCTGTTTGGTATAATTGTTTAATCATACACCTAACTATATGCCTACAAAATCCCTGACTTTGTGCAAGTGTACCTTGAAGAATTGATGCTGTTTTGAAGGTAAAGGGTGGTCACACCAAATATGGATTTGATTTAGATTTTTCTTCTGTTCACTCACTTTGCATTTTGTTAATTGATAAATATAATCTATTACCAAGTTTATTTTTGAAAGCATTCTTACTTTACAGCATTTTTTCACACCTGCCTAAAACTTTTGCACAGTACTGTATATATATATATATGAAAATGTTTAAAGCCAATGACTCCTACAGTAGTCAGTAGTGTTAATGCGCTAATGAGCCAGAGTGTGATCATAAACTTCGTGTTGTTTGAGGTATGCCTTAAATAGTATTAACACTTCAAGCACAGCTGTACATATTTATAGATAAACAGGGAGACAGACACAGAGATAAACAACAAGATTGGTCGGAGCAGTAGAAAAGAGTTATCTGAACTGCTATTTTTCTTACTCACCCTGATGTCTGCTTCACCAGCTTCATACAGTCCCTGACACTGAAGACGGTAACCTGCAGACCAGACTGCTAATATGAGCTACCAAACACATGAAATACATTGTTAGGCAAGAGCAGTTTAAAGGACACTGGACACCAGCAGATGGCCACCTGTATTACTGCTGTACATGTAAACATACTGTACACTCACTTACCTCAACCAGCATGTAGAATGACAACACAGTAATAGAGAAGTTGTACAGCAGTAAAATATTTTTCAGTGAGTATGCTGGTCTGCTTTTCATGCATTTTGTTCCCAGGTAGATTGTTAGGAGGTAGGTGATGGTGAGCAAGAACGTTGGTGTGTAGGAATCCAGCAGGAGCCATCCTCTCACGCGAGTATCTGACATCAAACACACACGTCACATACTGTATACTGCAAATGATTTTTTTTAAATTTTTGTTTTCAATTGACATTCAGGTAGACCATTGGCATTTATTGATTCAACTGATTCGAAATTATCCGCTTGCATTAACATTTCTTTTATTGTGCTTAGACGAGATCATTTTCAGACCACCAGCATAGATTTGAGCTTATCTGCCTTGTTATGAACCCAGTATGGGTCATACTTGTTGGTTGCATGTTTTTCTTTTGTTTTGCTTTGCAGGATGGAGTTTGGTTGAGTGTTGGAACTGATGCCGGCAAATATTTAAGCAGTTCTCTTCAGTCGAGTGGGCGCGCTCTCACCTCCTCGTGTCGTCGTTTTTTTTCAGTTGTTTGTTTTATTTTATTCTTACTTTAATAAATGTTATTCCTTTTTGATCATGACCCAACGTGCTGTCTCCTTCTTTGTCGCGGCTTGCGAGCCGGCTGTGACAGCCTTTAGATCTACGCACGTTCGGAATTTGGGTCTCCTTTTAGATGAGCCTTTAAAACTTGATAAACAAATATCTTCTGTAATTGGATCTAGTTTTTATCAACTTCCTAACTGAAAAAATTTTATTACTTCTTGCTTAGACTACTACAATTCATTGTATTGCAGTAAGTCTCAAACTGCTCACCTTCAACTGGTCCAAAATGCTCCTGCCAGATTTATTCACAAAAGTCGTAAATATGATCACATCACTCCAATTCTGAGAGATTTACATGAGCTGCCTATTCAGTATAAATATGACTTTTAGATTCTTTTATTTGCATATAAATCGCTACATAACCAAGCTCCTATCTACTTATCTTAATTGCTGCATCCCTATACCCCTTCCAGAAGCTTAAGATCAAGAGACCGAAGGCTCCTTCTAGTCCCACATTCATGACTCAAACGTAGAGGGAATCGAACATTTTCTGTGGTTGGGCCATAGTTATGGAACAACCTGCCAACAGAGATCAGAATGGCACCTTCTCTGACAATTAAGTCCTTTTTAAAAACGGTATCTGTTCTTTCTGGCATATTAATATCTTTTGTACACAATTTTATTCTAGTTTTTCTGTCAATATCTTAAGTGTCTGTATTTAGACGTTTTGTACAGCACTTAGGTCAGTCTTGTGGCTGTTTTTAAATGTGTTGTATAAATAAATTAAACTTGATTTTGAGTGACTGTTTGTCCATTGGCATGGCAGTGTATAAGGAACAATAAACACTTATCTAATATAGCAAAATCAAAAACTATTTATTCATTTAAATATTTATTATATTTTATTTGATATTCCTCTTAAGTCGGTGTGCCATTTACTTAATTACATTTAGAGCAGTGGTTCTTAAACTTATTGACTTCAAGGCGCCCCATTGTCCACAACAATATTCGAATATTAAAGTCGACATGAAATTTAACGGTTATTTTAAGGCATCCCTGGCTTCATCATAGAGTAAATCAATACAATAAATTGATGTTGATAAGAGTAAAATGAACACTACATATTAGTAATGAAAGCTTTAGCGTAGCCTATCGGGACCATTCGCACAGCAAGGGCTATCAGGACCATTCGTATAGCATGCCGTAACGGAATCATTCGCATAGCATGGCCTATCGGGACCATTCTCATAGTATGGCTTATCGTTGCCATCAGATATGACTGACTATTATATTGCATAACCTGGCCTTTAGTGACCCTCCACACAATTGGCCTATCATAGCCTTTCATAGTTCAATTCACACAGCTGGCATATCATGGCCATTTGCTTAGCACGGCTTACAGTGGCCATCAGGTAAGACAGACTACTATTGTTAGTTGGCCTTTCACATAATCGGCCTACATGGCCGTCCATTATTTCATTCTCACTATCGCAGCCCTTCGCATAGCAAGGCCCATCGCAGCCCTCTGCATAGCATGGTCCTTTGCATAGCAAGGCCTATTGCGGCCCTTCAATCAAATTTCTTTTGGGGGTTGGCTCCGTCCCTGCCTTCATCTGCAGGCAGGATTTAGTTGTAAAAGTGTTTTGGCATAGGCCCTGTCCTTATTCCGAATCCTGGAGAATGTAGATTCTTGAATCATTGTCACTCACTACCATCTGTTAATACATTATGGAATAAATACCAAGCAAACGTTCACCTGACCTCTGAGTCTTTCGGGTAGAAATACAACTTCTGGTAATGCATGGTTTTGGTGAGTGCTTTTTAGTTTGTCTTCACATTATTTAGTTTATTATGAGAAGCAATTCAATTGCAAATGAGACAAAACAGCTATATAGTTTTCACACTGATTTACATTATGAATACTGGAAAAACTTATTGAAATAGTCCGCCCAAAAATGAAAATGAGGTATTCCATGATTTACTCTCCCTCAAGACATCCCAGGTGTATATGACGATCTTAGAACACAACAGGAGATATATTTAAAAATATCCTGATCCTGACAAGCTTTATAATGGTAGTGAATGGGAGGTGCGATTTTGAAGGCAAAAAAAAAAATGCATTCTTCCATGCATTTAATTGTATTTGAGGGGCTCTGTAGTGCACCTCTTTTGACCTACAGTAAAAAAACTTCATAGAGTTATAGATTTCATCCGGCCAAACAACTTTCTAATTTACAATCATTAGCTCCAACTGTAATGAATCCGTTCCATTGTCCTCCATCCACCTGCCACCAGAGGTCGCCCGCTCATATCATGGACTCCATACACGACACTACATTTCCCATAAGTCCCTTACCCTCATGTTAATCATTGCCCAGCTGTATGGTTCAAGCCACACCTGCCCCGCAGCCAAAGGTTCAAGCCACGTCTGCCCAGTCGCTATCGGCTCACGTCACGTCGGCCCAGACTCAGTCGACTCACGTCACGCCTCTCCAGCCTCAGACGGCTCACTTCACGCCTGTCCAGTCTCAGACGGTTCAAGTCACGGCTGTCCAGCCTCAGACGGTTCACGTCACACCTGTTCAGCCTCAGACTGCTCACGTCACGCCTGTCCAGCCTCAGACTACTCACGTCACGCCTGTCCAGCCTCAAACTGCTTGCGTCACGCCTGTCCGGCCTCAGACTGCTCACGTCAACGGGAACCTGTGCCTGTGTGCGGCAGCAATGTGGCCCTGTGGTGTCGGCGGAGACTGTGTTAACTAGCTCATCTTTTGTTAAGACCTTACCGACTCATCAGCCAGTGGCACGTATCCCAACAAACCGTCCCATACCGGCGTGATCAAAAAGATCTTAAACTAGATGGAACTAGATTAAATATTTTGACTGTTGCGATTCCAAATCGGTTTAATGACCCGTAACTCTGCCTGAGTATCGGACAAGTGTTCACTGTTGGCCAGAGGAGAACTGGCCCCCCGACTAAGCCTGGTTTCTCCCGAGGTTTTTTTCTCCATTTGTTGGAGTTTTGGTTCCTTGCCGCTGTTGCCTTTGGCTTGCTTAAGTTGGGGACACTTGCTTGTTATTCAGCAGTGTTTTGATATGCCTGCATTGGCGCCGTTGTATACAAACTGAGCTGAGCCGGACGATTACGTCACTGTTTTCTCCAGTGCTGATATACCTAAATTAACTAGACTAATAACTATTGATATTTGCAACGGAATGAATCAATAATATATAGAATAAGCTGCACAATGACACCATTTTCTTATTAATGTAAAGCTGCTTTGCCACAATTTGCATTGTAAAAAGCGCTATATAAATAAAGATGACTTGACTTGACTTGACTTGACTTGACTTGACGTCACGCCTGCCCAGCCTCAGACTGCTCCCGTCATGCTTACTATGCCTGAGCTGTTAGAGGATTTAGCCCTGTCCATTGTGACTATGGCCATATTATGTGTGTGGGCAACACACTCATCGACTCCCACCTTGGACCAACCACAAGACGGCATTCCTGAGTCGGTCCCCGAGCACATCAGTACAGCTCCTGACCTACCTCAAGAGGGCGCTGCCAAGTCAGTCCCTCAGTCTCCTGTTTTTCCGGTGTTCACAACTGTAGTACCTCCAGAGGTGGCTGCAACTGCTGCAGAACCTCCAGAGGTGTCAGTTGTACCCAACAAATTATCTGTCAGCCCTGAACTGTCTGTCAACCCTGAACTGTCTGTCAGCCTCAAACTGTCTGTCAGCCCCGAGCAGCCTGTTCCGCTCCGGCCGCCTGCACAACTTGTTCCGCCCTGGCTGCCTGCACAGTCTGATCCGCCCTGGCCGTCTGCAGAGCCTGATCCGCCCTGGCCATCCACTCAGTCCCCATTGCCCTGTCGACCTCCACTCCATGGACCCGGTCCTCCATTTCTCCCTTGTGCCCACCCCTCCCTCCCAAGTTGTTCCTTTGGAGTGTCTGGAAGCCGCTCCTTGGAGGGGGGGCTCTATAACGAATCCGTTCCGTTGTCCTCCATCCACCTGCCACCAGAGGTCAACCGCTCATATGATGGACTCCATACACCACAATGCATTTACCATAAGTCCCTTACTCTCATGTTAATCATTGCCCAGCTGTAGCCATTCTATGTCCTTATTTAAGTTAACCCTCACACATTTGTCATTGGCAAAGTCTTCTTCCACTGTAACAGTTCTGAGCGTTATTCCTGTTTTTGCCCGTCTGATTTCTTATCCTGCCGGTTTTCCCGTTTTGCTGTTTATCCGCCTGCCCTTTGACCTTGTTTAGCCTGGATATTAACTACGAGTCTGCCTTTTCCCAGTTACTACTGTTTGCTGTTGAGCTGACCATTGCCTGTCTGACTGTGTTTTGGAAATAAAGCTGCACTTGGATTTCAATCCACTGACTCCGCGTTACACCAACCAACAGGAGTCAGCTATTTTTGTAGGTTTCGATTTGATCCCACCATCCCTTCAGAGCGCGTTCCAAAACCAAACCTCTTTCAAAACACATGAACGCATACAGCAGGGAGCAAACAAAAGCATCACGAGAGACTGTTAAACTACCTCATGTCTCAAAGCACAATATTTCAATGATAACGAACATAAACAACCTAACTACATCATCGCTGCAGACACACACGTGTGTTAACACTGGAAGTGTTTCTACAGTGTCACAGCAGAGACTACATATAAAATGAGCATTTCTTTGCAAAGAAAACTATAAATTTCTTTTTATAAGTCATTTATAAACTTGATAGTCTTGAAAGTTTGTAAACATGGGGAGTTATGCAACATAAAATAAAAATAAATAAATAAATAAAAGCCTTGTGTCATCCATTGCTGCACATGAATGAGGTAAGCTTTGTGATTTACATCATCTGCCGCATCTACGTTTATAAGACGGCAAACTCTGCAAAAAAAAAAAAAAAAAAGAACGCAAACTCAGGCTTGGGTAGTGCTGTCTGTGTAATACCTACAAAATGTTTATAAATCATATTCTCTCCCTAATTTTGTAATGATGAGTCAGCAGCGTGTGGATCCATTTGCAATTCTTTTATTAAAATACTCCATGTCAGACAGGCAAGGGTCAACAAATAGCAATCAAGTCACCTTTATTTATATAGCGCTTTTTACAATGCAAATTGTGGCAAAGCAGCTTTACATTAATAATTGGCAAATAATTTTGGCTGCACAGCAGCTCTCAAAGAAAATGGTGTCATTGTCCAGCTTATTCTATATATTATTGATTTATTCCGTTGCAAAGATCAATAGTTATTAGTCTAGTTAATTTATGTATATCAGCACTGCAGAAAACAGTGACGTAATCGTCCGGCCTAGCTCAGTTCGTAAACAACGCCGCCATGCAGGCATACCAAAAACACTGCTAAATATCAAGCAAGTGTCCCCAACTTAAGCAAGCCAAAGGCAACAGCGGCAAGGAACCAAAACTCCAACAAATGGAGAAAAAAACCTTTAGAGAAACCAGGCTTAGTCGGGGGGCCAGTTCTCCTCTGGCCAACAGTGAACGCTTGTCTGACACTCAGGCAGAGTTACAGGTCATTAAACCGATTTGGAATCGCAACAGTCAAAATATTTAATCTAGTTCCATCTAGTTTAAGATCTTTTGATCACTCCGGTATGGGACGGTTTGTTGGGATATGTGCCACTGGCTGATGAGTCAGTTAGGCCTTCACAAAGGATGAGCTAGTGAACACAGTCTCCGCCGACACCCTAGGGCCACGCTGCTGCCGCACACAGGTGCAGGTTCCCCATCCGACCCAGACATGGCCCGGATCCAGCCAATTACGTTAATTTGTAAACCTTGGGATAAGCAGAGGAGCAAAAATTAGCGTAGACACCATTCTTCTTCTGGTGTAATGAGCACATCTGGTGTTATAGGAAGTGTTCCCGGTTCCGGCTGACCTGATCTATGCAGCCTAACAATCCTTTAACGGATACGAAGACAAAAATTTATAATGCGTCATGTGTATGCCAGGTTAGATAGATGCGTTTTTAGTCTAGATTTAAACTGACAGAGTGTGTCTGCTTGCCAAACAATGCTAGATACAATGTTCCAGAGTTTAGGTGCCAAACAGGAAAAGGATCTACCGCCTGCGGTTGATTTTGATATTCTAGGTATTAACAACTGGCCAGAGTTCTGAGATCATAATAGACGAGAAGGACTATAATGCATTAAGAGCTCACTCAGGTACTGTGGATCTAAGCCATTTAGTTCTTTGTAAGTAATTAGCAAGATTTTAAAATCTATGCAATGTTTAATAGGGAGCCAGTGCAGTTTTGACAGAACCAGGCTAATATGGTCATACTTCCTGGTTCTAGTAAGGACTCTTGCAGCTGCATTTTGGACCAGCTGTAATTTGTTTATCACGCAATCAGGGCAACCACCCAGTAGAGCGTTACAGTAATCTAGTCTCGAGGTCATAAACGCATGAACTAGCTGTTCCGCATTTGTCATTGAGAGCATATGTCATAATTTAGATATATTTTTAAGATGGAAGAATGTGGTTTTACATATGCTAGAAATGTGGCTTTCAAATGAAAGATTGGTTTCAAAGAGCAAACCCAGGTTCCTAACTGATGAAGACGACTTAACAGAGCAGCCATCAAGTGTTAGACAGTATTCTAGGTTATTATGTGCAGAAGTTTTTGGTCCAATAATTAGAATCTCTGTTTTTTCTGAATTTAGTAGTAGGAAATTACTAGTCATACAATTTTTTATATCAGCTATGCATTCTGTTAATTTTGAGAATTGGTAGGTTTCGTCAGGGCGCGAGGAAATATAGCGCTCAGTATCATCAAGTGAAAACTAATGCCATGCTTCCTAATGACATCTCCCAAGGGTAGCATGTACAGAGTGAAAGCAACGGTCCTAGAACTGAGCCTTGTGGTACTCCATATTTAACTTGTGATCGAAATGACATCTCTTCGTTTACTACTACAAACTGATAACAATCAGATAAGTATGATTTGAACCATGCCAATGCAATTCCACTAATGCCAACATAATTTCTAGTCTATTCAAAAGAATATCGTGGTCGCAGCACTGAGGTCTAGTAAGACTAATAGAGAGATACAACCACGATCTGATGATAAGAGTAAATCATTTGTAACTCTAATGAGAGCGGTCTCAGTACAATGGTACGGTCTAAATCCTGACTGGAAATCCTCACAGATACCATTTCTTTCCAAGTAGGAACACAGTTGAGATGATACTGCCTTTTCTAGTATTTTTGACAGAAAAAGTATATCGGAGATCAGTCTATAATTGACTAATTGTTGTGTTTTTTTAATAAGAGGTTTGATAATAGCTAGCTTAAAATTTTTCAATACGTAACCTAGTGATAAAGAATTAAACAAGTTTAGACAATTCTTCCTTTCCTATAGCAGCGAATGAATGGAATTTTTCCTCAGGGATACAACAACCCACTGTCTGATGTGATACTGTAGTAGACAGTTGCATGGCTATAATTTTCTCTCTAATGTTGTCAATCTTGCAAGTAAAGAAGTTCATAAAGTCATTACTGCTGTGCTGTTTGGAAACATCAGAAATTGAGGCTGTATTTCTCGTTAATTTAGCCACTGTATTAAAGAAGTACTTAGGGTTATGTTTATTTTCTTCTTAAAGATTTGAAAAATAAGCAGATCTAGCGGTTTTTAAGGCCTTTCTGTACTCTATCATTTTCTCTCTCCATGAAATACGAACAACTTCTAGTTTTGATTTCTTCCAGCAGTAACTAAAGCGTAAGCAAACCATAAACATAAACAGAGACAGGCTGGGGTCGAGACAGGCTGGGGTCGAGACAGGCGGAAAGTTTCAATATCTAGAGATTGCTGACGCGAAACTAATGTTTCAATCCCGAAGCGTAGATGTTTCGAAACACTGCTCCGAACTGTGATTCAAAACACCCATGTCACGTGACTATGGCTGAACGAAGCTTCTGCGCATTTGGACAGGAGGCATGCTTGCCAAGTCTGCGTTTGATTAACAGGGGCGGGAACAAATCACACAATCGCACATCTGTCTCAACTCCCACAATGTTTAAAAGAGGAGTTAATGCACCATCACCTCATGGGGTTTTGTGAGAGGAGAAAGCAATTAATATTTTTGAATAAAAAAAAAAAAAAAAAAAAAAAAAAAAAAAAAAATGAGACCATTGTGGATTGATATGTTTTATTAACCCTTTGACGCGTACGATCACACCGGTGTGATCAGTCTTGGCTGGTCCCTGGAGTGTACGATCACACCGGTGTGATTAGAACGTTCAGTGCGTCACGTGATCAACTGCCAAATTCAAAAGTGCTTGCGCGCGTTCTCTGGCGCTGAGCCACATAACAACCACATAATGTTTATTTTAGGTTTCAGACATTTAAATGCACATAAGTACTAACAAATCAATACATTTAGAGTTTGTAAAATACACACTGATGTCTATGGAAGCGGCAATAACAATCATTTCCATAATAATTAGACAGCACGTTTTATTCATATCAGATACACATTGTGTAAGTCACTTTAAAGTTTACTCTCTTCTTCTCTCAGCTCACCGCCTCACTTACTTTCATGTATTTCGGGAGAAGGATGAATTCACGCGCTGTAAATCCAACAGACTCGACTCTCTGGACTGCGGGGCAAACTAACATGGCAGCGCCCATCGCGCGTATATGTCAACTAACGCGATCATTATAAAGGCTTTTATACAGCAAAAACACATCCACTTGCACATATTTGACAATCGGAATGTCAGATATTTCATGCTATAGTCATCAAATTTGTTAATATTTTGGAAAAAAAAAAAGGAAAAATTAAATAAAAGCAGATCATCAGTCATACTGCGCTTTTGAGGTTGACGAGTGCCACGTGACAAGCAATGATGTGTCACCATGGAAACAGAAAGTGACACGTTCTAAATAACGGTCGCCTTGAAAAACTCAGCCAGAATATTTTAAACTTATGTGCGAAAGAGTTAATTTTCATTTTTCATGGCTAAAATAACCTAGTTATAATTATTATATATTATAGTTATATAGTGAGGATGTTAAAAACGCACCACATTAACAAAAACACAACACTTTTATTTTTTTAAACCGTTTGTTGTCAAAATTGTTTCAGATAAGATGTGCAATTGACCACTAGGTGTCACTGTGGAGACGGGTGTCGGTATAGTTTCGAAGCCTCGACACAATACGCTCTGCCCACCACTATCAATATCCAGATAACAGGCAGGGGTCAGGTAGGCAGCAGAGATTCAAACACAGGTAAACAGTCCAAGGTCACAACGAAATAACTGTCCAGAAATTAAACGCTCAGAAATGATACCGGAAGGGCTTATAAAGACTTCACGTTGAAGTGGTGTCTGTGATGAGCTTAAATAGTGAACTGATATGCAGCAGGTGTGTGTGTGATCAGACCTAGGTACGAGGGATTATGGGATATGCAGTCCGAAATCGCTAATACTCGGGTGAGAGCTCCCTCTGCTGATCCGGAGGACATGAAGAGGTAGACTCACCCGTAACAAATTTACATTAGTTTTTTTTAATACACCATAATTTCATCCAAAATGGATTATTAAAAATAAGTTTAAATGAGTAGAACTTACATATTCTTTTATTCTTAATGTTCTTTTCTGATTTCCTCCCATTCTTGTTAAACAGATTAGACATGCGTATTCTGTGCATTTTGATCACTTTTGTTTGAAATATTTCTTTTGTCCATCAAAAGTGTGCTTTCACTTTAATTGAGCATCAGCAGCACAGCAAAAATAGACTCGGCACCGAACCCCCCGCTTCACTGCTACTCACATGACACTCCTGCTTGATGCTCACACGTAGTTCCTGCTCCCGGTGTGAATGCGCTCATTGGTTAACATGGATGCCGAAAAAAATATTTGCTGCTCACGCACCACTCACACTTGCAGTGTGAAACGTTATGCATATGTATACACAATGGTTAATGGGGAAAACAAGACACACCTGGAAACACTCAGGGAACTAACCATCATGAAAAACTACAGAAGGACGAGAAAAATGGCAGACAGAACAGGAAACTGGAAGTTGGCCTATAACAAAAGTCCAGAGAAAACACGGAGAACATATGACAGTAACAGTCCTATACTGTCTTCTAAAGTTCATTCATTAAATGCAAGAACTTGACACAAGTGATAATGCATACATGTAATACGTTTAGAGACAAAATTGCTCTCATAAAGGTACCAGTGCCCCTGGAAATAAATTTAAGGGGGCAAATATCACCCCCGCTAAAAGAAAAGCTGATTTCTATAACTGCTGTGAACTAGCTTAACTGTTAATATGAAGAATATAAAAAGTTTGAGGAGTCAGCTGTCCTCATATATATAATATATGATGTATATGTATATATATATATTATATCCCCTAAACCTAAACTTATCCGTCACAGAAAACTTTCTGCATTTTTGTACAGGTTCCTCTGAACCTCTGAACCTGAACCTCTGAACCTGAACGAAATATGCTGTACAAAGTACTCCAGTTATCTGAGTGTTAATATAAGTAATACAAGTAGTATTGTGACAACAGGGATTCTAATCAAACTGATTATAGGCTATTTCACAAGACAAGGAATCAAAGTAACCTTGTTGCTTAAGAACACAAAGTTAATGTGTAATATTGAGTGAAAAATAAATAAATAAATAAAGACTGCTTCCCAGATGGAAAATATATAGTATTAAATGTATTAAAAATATGCTAAAAAAATATGCTGCTAAAAAATATGCTTGAAATGTAACTAGTATGTTAATAATACATTTGTATTCCCAGCATACTTATTTGAAATGCATTAAAAAATATACTGAACTGCATTTTAATATATTTGAAAAAAATACACTAAAAGTACTTTGTTAATAAATATATGCTTAATTACACTTTTAAGAAATATACTAAACACAAGCATATTTTTAGTGAAGTTAATGTATTTTCAGAAAACATACTTATGTAACTCTTACATAACTTTTATTTTATGTCTACTTTAATAAAATAGCAAAATGATTAAGCTTTCAGTTGGTTTAAATGTACTTTATATCTTATATATATATATATATATATATATATATATATATATACATATTTAGAATTTTGATATTATATTATAAACATTTTCCAACTATAATTAAGCATTTCCATAAGCATACTTAAAATTAATGTCAGTTTTACTTGGTTGTACTTGTGAAACGTTATGCTACAAAAAAGTTTGTTATACATTACATGATATGTTAATTGTAATAGGCTACTACCGAAATTTCCACAAGGATTTCAACTTTTGAAATGCATTATAAATCAATTTTCCAAAATGCTTTAAAATCATTATGTATTTACTTGTGTTTAAATTTAAACAACATGTGTAACACACGTGACGAAACCTGATCGGTTTCAACGGGAGCGACTCTGATTGGTTCTTATGATAATGAGATCACACCCTTGCACCTGAGAGAATCTGTTTACCAGATATGCTGTGCGTGCGCATGTACCTTCAATGTTAAAAGACAGAGCGATTGTGGACTTCAGTGATCATGTTACTTTAGAGCATTTGGATGTGAGGCAACCACGTACTGGTCAACAAGGACATTACTGCAACCATTGCGCACAACAACAATCAGGGTGGTCTATGCCACCCACCATCTCCTCCTTTGGAATCACAAGCATCTGAGGTTGCTTCATGCCATTCATATCCCAGGTTCAAGAGTGCAGCTGACGAGCTCTCATGGCAGCCTCCTCTTTGTTTTGTTTTACTCCCTGACTGAGGGGTCCCTTGGGACAGATGCGCTGACACACAGCGGGGCCTACGCAAGTATGGGTATTGCACAGATGGACAAGGAGCAGGTCTTGTTAGTTGCGCCGTACTGGCCCAACCGGACCTGGTTCCCAGAACCCTTGTGACAGCCTCTCCTTGGCCCATTCCTCTGAGGAAGGACCTCCAGACTCAGAGACCAGGCACCCACGTCCAGACTTCTGGAAACTCAATGTCTGCTACCTGGAAGATATTCAGAGGTTCTAGGTGGCCTACCCCAGTCGGTGGTAGACACCATCACTTCTGTTAGAGCTTCCTCTACGAGACACCTCTATGCGTTGAAGTGGAACCGGTTCGTCGAGTGGAGGCAGACCCAGCCCTCGCTTTGACCTGTCCTGTCTGCACTTTGCGCCTGTACGTGGATCGAATGGGTAGCTTCAGGACCTCAGATCAGCTCTTCATGTGTTACAGAAGCCAGCAGAAGGGAAAGGCTATTTCCAAGCAGAGGATGGCCCACTGGATAGTGGGTGCCATGGCCTTGGCGTATCAGTTCCAAAGTGTAGCTTGCCTGCTCGGGTTGACTGCTCACTCCACCAGGGGTGCAGCTTCTTCCTGGAGGCTGGCACACGGTGCCTCTTTGGCACATATATGTAGTGCTGCTGGCTGGGCGACACCTAACACGTTTGTTAGATTTTATAGCCTCCATGTAGAACCGATTGCTTCCTGCGTGCTCGTCCACAGTGGCCAGTAATGCTTGGAGCCCATGTTTTTCTGAGCTGTTAAGTGTGCTTTTACTTCGGTAAGTTCCCCGGCTGTGAGCCCTATTGAGTTCCTCTGTCAACCCTTGGGAGCACTCATGTACTCAGCACCTGTGCTAGGCTGGGTGCCATATGTGTAATTCCATGTTAAGTCTTCCTACAGTGAGCCTGTGTCTTTCCCTTGGCATAGTCCACTCTGTTGTCCCTGCCTGACATTGTCTCCCCCTGTGTGACAACCTCTCACTTGTAAGTCACTTTGGATAAAAGCGTCTGCCAAATGAAAAAATGTAGAGTGCTGGAAAAGAGAGCGTCAATAGTTTCTGTTGTAACATCGAGTTCTTCTAAGTTGTCTGGTTTGCTAAGACAATGAAACTGATCAGGAAGATTATTTATAAAGCAATTTTTAGTGGTAGAAGTGATGGTTCTACCATATTTGTGGCAGAGTGACTGTTTTGCAGCCTTGGTTAAATGTAGCATGCATGAGACTAGATAATGATCTGAGACGTCATCGCTCTGCTGCAGAATTTCAACAGCATCAATATCGATTCCATGTGACAATATTAGATCTAAAGTATGATTACGACAATGAGTGTGTCCTGACACGTGTTGTCTAACTCCAATAGAGTTTAGAATATCTGTTAATGCCAACCCAATGCATCTTTTTTATTATATGCATGAATATTAAAATCACCAACAATAAGGACTTTATCCCCAGCCAGTACTACCTCCGATAGAAAATCAGCAAATTCTTTGATAAAGTCCATATGGTGCCCTGGTGGCCTGTATACAATAGCCAGCACAAATGTCAAATGGGACTTGTCACTTACATTATATAATGTTACGTAAAGCACCATCACTTCAAAAGAATTATATTTTAAAGAAGATATTACTTTATAACTTGCAATTGTGACTTTATATCTCACAACTCTGACTTTATAACTTGCAGTTGTGAATTTATATCTCACAATTCTGTGAAAAAAGTCAGAATTGTGAGATAAAAAAATCGCAATGATCTTCTCTTTTTTTCAGTGGCGGAAACGGGCTTCCATAAATTTGTGCTTCCTTTGAGTCATTCATGTAAAAGTCTGTTTTTGGTAAAGCTGAAGGGTACTTATCCCAGTTGCCCTGGCATGCAACATTTTGCACAACTTCTTATTTCTTTAAATCTTTGCAACAGAGGTATAGAAAAATACATGTTAGCATTACCACAATAGAGACATTGATGGTAAATACTTTAGGTTTGAATAAACCACAATTACCAATATACAACATACCCTGTAATACAGGTTGCTTCATTGCTTCAAATATCAATATCAGTGACCTTGTGATAAAACTCTGCTCACTGTAAGTGGTGTTGTTGGACTTTGTCCAATCTTATGTTCGTATTAACTCATAGAGTGCTATAGTGATGACAGACAAGGACAAAAATGGACACTCAAAGAAGTCAACAAAAATCTAATGAATATCAATGTAAATTATAATAAATACTGTATATTCAATCATGGATGCAAAACTGATATTCATTGGTCAATATATCAATTCTTCTTTAAGTCATATTCTTTAAATAAATGTTAAGTCATTATTATGAGAAACTTTCTCATTATTACGAGATGTTAAGTCATTATTATTATTATTTCTCGGTATTACAGATTTATTTTTTCAGAATACTATTACTTTGTAACTCATTATTACGAGAAAGTTTCTCAATATAATGAGATACTAGGTCATAATTATGAGAAAGTTTCTCATAGTTGTCTCATAATGACTTACAGAATAATTTTTTTCTCAGCAGTGTCGGGAACGGGCTTCCATAAAATGTACTTAAAGTGGTTCCGTTTCAACACAATTTCAATATTTTTAATATATTGTAACTAGCTTAAAATTTAATTTAAGTACAACCTGAAATCTGCCAAGTAAATATAATAAGTGACCGAAATAAAAAATAGGCAGTATCCTCTGCTCTCAAACGCTGGGGACTTGTCCGCTGTCTGCACTGAAACCTCACCCACTCGTGGGAAAGCTGCCGCCTCTTAACTAGGGTTGGGTACCGAAACTATACCTATAGAACTGGTATGCACCGGACCGAATTAGAATGCGAATGTCGGAGTCTCATTTCGGTGCCACTTAAATGCCTGAAGTGATTGAAATATTTGTCCTCTGGTGTTTGACACGGACATAAGAAGCATCAGATTCATCAACACGACTGATCGCTAGTTAAATTTAAATACTGCGTTCAAGGGGTGTCAGAATGCTCGGAAAAATGATTTCCTGACTGAGAAAACTCACGTGAACGTCGGAAAGCTTTGATGATACAAATCACAAATCGTCAGGAAGTGAGACCATCCGTGAAGCGCAGCAACTACTCTTGCTCTGACTGCAGTGCAGCAGCTGGTCTACTGTTAGCTTAGCTAGCTAAATTAAACGCGCTTAAATTAAAATGCTTAAAACTAAACGCTACAAAGTGTGGCTATATTTCACGAGAAAGGATTCCGACACCGCGACGAGCAGCAAATGTTTTACAACAGTTGCGTGTAAAAAACGTCAAACCTAGTGAAACATTTGAGGGCACATGGAATATGAGCGTGTTTGACCGCTTGCGGACATCAGTGTGGACGACCACAGCCCCAGTAAGCGGGACAGTCTTCCCATATTGTCTGCACTTTCAAACAGGCCGACACCATCTGAGAGTTTTCTCCTGTGCAGGATATGCAATAAGTCAGGAGAGGTGTCGTATTTTGCCAGAGATGGCAAATATGGTCACATTTCTGCAAAAAAAAAATTGCTGAAATTTGAAGCTGTTAAATTATTGTAGTTGAACTAGTTGGCTTAGGTTTTACTGTTGTTGTGTTTTGTATTTACTTATATATTCATGTATACTTTAAACTTTTAATATATTCTTCAATTTTAAGAACTTTTTTGTCCATTTTGTGGCTTTTTTTAAAGTATCGGTTCAGGCACTGTTTTGGCACCGGTACCGTTTTAAAAGTATCGATTTGGCACCGGTATCGAAAAAACCCCAAACGAAACCCAACCCTACTCTTAACTGTCAAATGCTGCTACAGCCTGAATGGATACTCCTAGCAGCTTAATTGGATTTACAAAGCCATACATGTTTGAGCCTCCAGATTCAGAATCCAATTCAGTTAAGTTAATCCAAGTTAAATTACATTCATTGGTGGGCACGTACTGCAGACGATGGTACCAGATGTCTGTGGGAAGGGAAGCTGTTTTGTATGTTATCGCAATCAGGTAATATGCAAGTCATAGCTAGCTAGCAAACTCTAGGCCATAGTAACTAACGGTACTGACAGTAACTAGCAATTGAGCGGGTGAACTGATGCGAATGTGATTTATTTATAGTGTTAGGGGAGGGGCCATGCTCAGTGGCTCCAGTGCGTCATCAATAGTCATTATAGTGAGAAGCGGGCGTTTTAGCCCCTCCCAAAAAATCCAGAACACAGAATTGGTGAAAATCTAGTACCTCCACTATTCAGTACTACAGAGTTCACAGTCTTTGTAATGTGTTTCAGCAAGACATTTGTAACTTTTATAATGCATTTAGAAATAATTCTCAGAATTGACATTACAGGGACTTTAAATGTGTCTAAAAAAGCACAATTTAAATATATTTCCTTTTCACCTGGGTTGTTTTGCCAGTTTACACATTCAAGTAATTTAAAACCATTCCAGCACAAGATGAGTCAAAAGAGAACTCAATTCGGTACTCGCACACTGTCATCTGTGTGCACAGCCGCACACACCTGAAGCGCATGCACGCAGAGAGGTGCATTTCAGACAACGCGCAAACATTCCTACTTGATTCCTCCCTCGAATCTCCCTGCAGCTGAATGGACACATACACACAAAGTTATGTCAAAATACCCATCTCGGAAATTATTCTTGCAAGCGCAGTCTGCTATATCTGAATGTAGTTTGAAACCAATTTGTAAAAAAAAAAAAAAAAAAAATGCATTTCATGAGATTTTTGGCTATTCAGACCTAAATCTGATTGGATTTCAATCAGATATGGACAAAAATCGAATTTGAACTGACAGTCTGAACGTAGCCAAAATGACAGAAGCCTATAAATACCTGCTGTCCGGTGTACATTTTAGAACATCCTCAGACCTCAGTCATACAGCGGAAAGGCATCATGCCTCAAACTAAAAGGTTTCAGTTACTGGACAAACCGGCATTGCGCTTCAAACCGAAAGGATTCAGGTCTCAGGAAAAACGACGTCAGGTCTCGTACAATTAGGCATCGGACGAAACAGCCTCAGACTAAAAGGCATAGGATCAAACAGACTCTGACTAAAAGGGATCAAGTTATTTTTGGCTTTTTTTTTTGTTTGTTTGTTTTTTGCATAACTTTCTATTGGCTTTTACCCCTCATAATGCCATTCTTTACTTGTCGTTTTCTTTCTCCCCCTTTTTTATATTTGACTTTAACTATTCCCAAATTGATGTAACGTGTGTGTCTGTGCATGCATGTTAAATATATAGAATCTATCTATTGATGGTATTCATGTAGGCTATTTATGTAATTCCTTGGTAATGTTCTTAGTTATTGTTATTCAAGCATTAAAAACATATAAAAAAAAAGCAGAAAAGAGAGAGTGTCACAAAACACACTTATTGAACACAGCACTAAAAGTGGATACAGTGGTGTATAAAATACTTGAAAGCCATACTTAAAAGTAAAAGTATATCTGACTAGAAAATGACTTTGGTAGAAGTAAAAGTCACTGTTTAGAATATTACTTGAGTAAAAGTTTTAAAGTATATGATATTTTTTGTACTTAAGTATGAGAAGTATTTTTTGATATTAAAAATACTTAAGTATTGAAAGTAAAAGTACAAGTAAATGTAAAATTGTTCTATACACAATTTGAGCAGGAAGATTGTTTTAACTATATTTCTTACATTTTATTTGCTTTGAATTAAAAAAAGACTAAAAGTTTATTGTAAGTTTTAAATATAAAAAAATACTAATATATTAATTATACCTTGATCATTCATGTTAATTCCTAGTGCATTATAATTAATGTGGAGAGTCAACTTTAAAATGTTAAAATGTTAATGTTGAAATTAACAAAGAACAACACTTCCATTAACCTTTAATGTTACAAATGGTATTGTAAAGTGTTACAATTTCCTATAAATCCAAACAATCATGCTTAAAATGGCAATTTTTACGCAAAAAGGCATATTATATGCAGATAAAAAAAGGACGAAAATTGAATACATTTCTGATTTATGCTTCTGTCGGCTGCATGATTAGGATAAAATTTAAATATGTATCTTCGCTTGATAACGAATGCATGAAATCGAACAAATGGATATAAACTAATGCAAATAGAGGTTAACAATCATGACATTAAACAGTTGGTGTTTTTGTCACATTGTTTTAACTGCTTGAGGTACTGTTACTACTAATGTTAGCATCCTCTGAGCCTTGACGGCAAACATTCTACTGTTCTCCACTAATGCAGCATTTAGTCAACAACCTAATTTCTTTAGTGATATGAAAACATAAACGGTAGTATACTGTATAGCATACCGCTTTGTTGTTTTTTTTAATCAGTTTTTGAAGTGTCCAGTTCTGTGCTGTGCGCAGCCTCACGTCACGTGTCAAAAACTGTACCAGACACCAGTGACAGTTTTTATTTCACCTCTAGAGGTCGCTCTCGTGCCGCACGCTTCTCAGCCTCTCCAGCAACGGGCACAACCCGGAAAATGAAATCAACCGCGGTTATGCAAGCACTTGTTTGCACATGCTTGCTTGCAGTCTGTGTTCGTCCTTTTTTATTTTGTAGTAAATAACGAAAATACTTTGGGGAAATGTATCCGGGTAAAATAATACATTTTATTTTGGAAATGTAGTAGAGTAAAAGTAAAAAGTTTAAATATACTACTACTTATTCATTAGACGCTAGTTCTTATTTATTAGATACTGGTACTTATTCCAATAGTGTAGTATAGAGTTCTGGTAGCATGAAAACAGATACTATACGTTTTAAGGATAAAATGTTAAAACAGCTTGCCATAGAAGGTAAGCTAGGCTACCTGATATTTTATTCTTACAGCTTTAATTGAATATTACACTGGTTAGGTTCTATACAGAAAAGAACATTATGATATTCACATTGGTCTCCAGAAAAACAGTAATTAACTGAATTAAAATGTAATCGACTTTCTGATAGTAGGTGGCGCTGGAACAACAAATAATAAATATAGCTTCTTTGTAACTGTAAAAATTCATTGTAACCTCTATATACAAAGCAGCTGTGCTTATAAAAACGCAGTCTAATCACTTTAAATATTTTTTTACTTCCCTTATGAAAATTAATCACGGATTTAAACAACAAATAAAACAAAAAACATGGTTATTGTAGTTAACCATGGTAACCACAAATTAACCATGTTTTTGCTATACTATAGTTTATGGTATTTGTAGTAAAACTATTGTTATACAATAGTTTCAATCTGACAAAAAATAATAGTTACCACACTTTTACTTTAATAAAATCATGTTTCATTTTCGTAAACTAAATTTTGTAATTATATATAGCAATTTATATATATATATATATATATATATATATATATATATATATATATATATATATATATATATATATATTATATTATATACTTATTATGTAAATTTTAAAATTCTCTGTATGATTATTAACAAACTATGAATAACAGCGACTGACCAATCAAAACTCAGTCACGCCAGAGCTCTGATTCAAGCAAGCTTTCGCCATTTTTCGCGCTCAGGATAAGGAGAATGATTTCAAGCACATCTTTTGACGTTATTTAAAAAGAAGAGAACAGAAGGTACGATAGGCTACTACTTTGATAAGTGTATTAAGCTCATTCCCCTAGGGCTGGGCCCTGACACATTAGAACGAATAACGAACATAGTTAAAGTGAAACTGGGGGTTCGGTTGGTGAGGTGGCAGAGGGGGAACGTGAAATAATTTAATTCTTCCCCATCTTAAAATAACATTAAAACCAAGAATGTATTTCTAACATTTTATCATGTAGACTTTAGGCAAGGAATTTAATAGTAATATCTAGTGTTAATATTAATTGTGGAGTCCAGGAATAGCTTGGGTATGCAGGGCACTTATATATATATAATTTTCAGTGCTTTAATTTGGAGCAAGAGATTAAGGATATAGTGGTTTTATAGCATCAGATATATGATTATTTGAGACTTTGCTCACAGCTGAATAGTTATCAGTAATGAATCCATAAAGTGAAGCAATGCTCTTTCTGTTTCTAACTTAATATGTTTATTGCTTTAAATTTTAGGGGTAAGCAACATCGGACTTTGAATCGTATTTTAGTATGTTAATAGCTTTTTATCATTAGGGTTGTATGTTTGTCACATTGAGTTATCAATGAATGTTTCAAGAGCAATGAATCATCACAAAAATTTAAAGCACATATAAGACTAAAGCATGCTATTTGACATTTAGACAGACCTACAGACCTAATCACACCAATGTGGATATCAAGAACCTCATTTACTAAATAGTTCTGTAACTGCCAGGATGATCTGAGCTGGGAGTAAAGTAAATACATTGCAAAATACTGTACAATATATGTCTTATTCAGCAGACACAATGTTTAAGAACAGTTAGCTGGGAACGATGAATATAGTAAGAGCTAAAACATTTCAGGAAGGAGAAGCACAACTATTTATCAGTCAAAGTTGCATTTATAAGAGATCTGACTGTTACGATGTCTGCTTCCATAGTCTCTGGATTTGGCCCAGTTTAGGCATTGAATCTTTAAATTATTTAGCCAAGTAAGACTACAAAATAGTGGTCATTCTGAGTGGCTACGACTGCGTATTTTTTGTAGCTTCAATATATTATTTTTTTTCTGATTTGCTAATTGTACCCTCATAAAAAAATCACATTTACTACATTTACTAAGGATGGTCATTTTTAACTGTGAAGATTACAAGTGTAATGATTTTAAGACCAATTAGCCTTTACAGCAAACCGCAACAGGTAATGTACAGTATTCAGCAGCGGTCAAAAAGTATATAAACAGTAAATTTTTAATTGATCTCTTCTTGTAAACTAATTAAATTACCATAAGACCTTGGTGTTTGTCAAAAAAAAAAAAAACAGTAGGTAATTTGGCCAGGGAATTTTAAAGGGTTAGTTCACCCAATAATGAAATTTCTGTCATTGAGTACTCACCCGTATGTCGCCCCAAACCCGTAAGACCTTTGTTCATCTTCAGAACACAATTTAAGATATTTTGATGAAATCCGGGGGAATAGGGTTATAGCCAGTGCCACAAAAATTACCAAGTTTACTACCATTCTGATGAAGTTACAATTTTTTTTATTAAAAATCTAATAAGCAAATCCTTCTCTGTCAAAATGACAAAGGAGAACCAGAGGGTTAAATAAATGTTGAACATATGACTGACCACATGTATTTCCAGATTTCCAGATCAAACAACTCACTCATTCATCGTGAATAAATCATAATCTAAGCGCAAAGGACAGTCAAACTTTATTTTTTTTTACTCTTAAATTCACTAATACCATTTTTAAGGCTGTGTGGCTGGAGAGATGTATAGATAGACCTTCTTATTTATTAATGCATTTAATCAGTCTGTCCAACAGTCTTTGGCCCAAAATTCTTGGATATGCTTCAGCATCTATACAACCCTACACAGGAAAAGCGGTTTGTAGAATGGATGGATGAGTTAATATTCCACAGTGATCGCACAAGTATTTGTATTCCTGAGGCTTTTCTATATGCCACTGCTGGCATGCCAACAGCACACAGAAGGAGGAGTATGAGAGAAGCGTGTGTAGGAATTCAAATATCCACATCATAAAAGAGACTGCAAAGGCAGAATAGTTGAAATTTATTTTGCCGAATGACTACCCTGAATGGACTACCCTTTGTAGGTGCTACAAAGAACACTGATGGCCCACAGAGAATTTATATTACTAAAGTCCTATTTGGATGGCACTAGTTCCCTTTGGAAAGGGAACTCGTTCTGTGTCCTTGAACGCTAATAGAGAACGGCCTTAAATCATGACAATCCTATTATGACGTCATACTATTGGGAACAGGGAGTATATAAGGAGCGCCCAGAAAACATGTCATCCTCTTTTCGTCTTCAGGGACTGTTTGTCTGTGAGCGATCTGTTAAGGTGAGGAATATTATGTCTGAGAAACGTTACAAGCGTTGTGCTGACCCGTGACCTAGATATTTGACACCAGGGGAGACACATGACTTGTGCGTTCACTGACTGGGTGCATTGTGAGCGTCTTCCTATGAGGACGCTCCACTCTCGTCTGTCCATTTTCTTGATGGAAGAAGTTCAGACATCTGTGCCTGTCAGCTCGGGTCAGAGGCAGAGAGAAGACTCAGGTCATGGGGTTCACAGGTGGAGCTCGCTGAACGCTTTGAGAGGGGTGTTAATCTGTTTAGCGATTAGGCAGCTTGCGAGAGTGATCTCCTTGACAAAGATGTTATATGTCTTGCATCCTCTGGCTCAGCAGATAGTGCTTTTCATGAGTCGATGGCTCATGAGGATCCGTGTATGAGAAGCTGTTAGATGTGATGGGTCGCGGTTCAGACAGATCAGAGACTGTTCACTATCTTTCTGGCCACCGTTTTTCAGCCCCATGTGAGCCTTCCATTCCTTCCCGATCTCCATTCTGAGATCGAGAAGGAATGGAAGAACCCATATTCAGCTCGCATCCATCAACATGGGCATGCAAATTATGCCAATGTCAAGGGATTGCATGAGCATGGATATGTGGTGATGCCCCCCATTGACGAGATGTTTGCAAACTATCTCATCGGTGGTGGGGCATCTACGCTTAAAGCTCCGCCTTTGCCCACCAGACCACTCAAAACCACTTTGTGTCTGAATGGCATACACGGCAGCAGGTCAGGCTTCCCTGCACACTATGGCAGTATTACAAGCATACCAAGTGCTGCACCACAGATTTGGCTCCCCATCCCACCAAGTAGACCGCTGTTGCAATCGGTGGCAATGGAGAGACACCTGTTGGTGAACTTGGCGGATATTGGGAAGAAAGAGAAGGGATTTTTCTTCGATGCCCCAGTCTCGCCCTCTGAACTTTTTGGTACCTCAGACGAGGTGATGGTTGGGAAGTTCAAAGAGGCGAGGGGGTGCTCAGCAGCTTTCAAATCATGTATACCGCACTGGTCTGAGTCTACACCCAGACAGGCCCGTCCTGCAATAAAATGCAATATGCTTAGCCTCTGTTACCTAGTGGTGTTCAGCAAAACAGACACCTTGGTGACCTAGGTTCTATTGAGCCTCCCTGAGGTCGTTTTGGGCCGGTTGCACTAGCCGGACGTAAACAAGTTATGTCTAGCTCACCGATAAATATTTATACCTGTTGCACCATCTAAAACTATGACTAGGTACAGCTATGCTTACTGTAGACGATGCACGCACATGCTGATATGTTCTACCGCACTGATAGTTGAGACACCGTTCGTGTTACTATGGTTACAAATGTGAATTTATTGGCTCCAAAGAATAGATGACGAATTGCTGTTGAGCCAAAAAAAAAAAGAAAATTACAATACTCATTGTAAAACAGTAAAAAATAAGACATCTGGCAAAAAATAACAGCTGTTTACACGGTGTACAAATTTATTGAGCAAGTTATAGGCTAGACCTGTTTAAATGGTGTACAGAGTAGCCTACACAAATTTTTATAACTTAACTTATAATTTAATAACGCATTCAACTTTTGCAGATAAGTACTAGAACTGAGGACAGCTTTGAAAAACACGACGACAGCCCACTGATCTTGGAGCCTGTATACCAGACGCGCCATCATCTCAGCGTATTTATTTGCCTTTATTTTCAACATGGAAACAAGTCAACACTTCTCACTTTACACCTACCTTTGACTAGACGTAAGATTTAGTCATGCGCTATGCCCAGATGGTGCAACAGGTATTAATTTTACGCGGGACTTAAAATGCATTTTACGTTAAGATTAGTTTTACGACTGGGTGTACGTCCAGCTGGTGCAACCGGACCGAGAAGTTATTGGCTAGATAAGTGGGCCAGGTCAGCCTCCCTGGTGGCTCCAGGTGGTTGACTCTGTGTCCCCCTGAATGTGACTGGCCAGGGCTCCTCTCAAGCCATCTAGCCTAACTCATTTATAGGAACCCCTTTTCTTTCTCTAAGTTTTGAGCGACCTTGGTGAGTCAGATCCTCTGTTATAATTTAGAGTTTCTTCCTTCTTTGAGGCTTTTAGCACGGCTCTGGGTGTAGGGAGTACTGTCACTGACAGCCTAGTTTGTGACCAGAAGGGGTTGAGCGCTTTGACATTTTTATGCTCTCTTTATTTATCTCTCTCTGTATTTCCGGGAGGAGAGAAAATTCCATCGGCCAGACAACATCAGGCTGCCAAACAGTCAGCAAAAGAACAATTTCCTCTTTCTCTGGGTCTCACACATGGTGCTCATGGTCCTCGTTAACACGACGGCCAGGTGTTGAACATTGGCACCAGAACCAGGTCAAATGCGACTGTATCACCTCCTCACGTTCTGATGGACCAGATTTATTGTCATGATCAGGCATCAGATGTGATGAGTTACAACGAGCTCCGGCTTTCTCGACCATCACTGGCCTTTTCCACAGTAGAGCCAAGAAACTAGGTAAGTGCAATGCACCCTTCACCATACATCACAAAGAACACAAGGTTTCCCTCATGGTGAACCTTGTTCCACTATGAGGTACCTCAGGTAAGTCAGATGTGATTCCATTGAGGCCACTGGTCCACTCTTCTCAAAACAAATTGAACCAGTTCACCAGGTTCTCATCCAGGTAGAGTGGTGATATATTTACTTCAGTGTGAGGAGAGAATGCTGATGTCCAACGGGCAGAAATTGCTGTCCTCTTCGTGAAGGACAAGATAGAGCCCGTCCCTTCAGCAGAGAAGAAGAGATTTATCAGCCATTACTTCATTGTACCCAAGAAGGTTGGGGGACTCAGCCCAGTGGACTTACAAGTGCTGAATTGGGCCCTTTACAGGCTCCCATTCAGGATGCTCACCCAGAAACACGTGATGACATGTTAGGTTTCAGGATTGGTTTGCGGCAATAGACTAAAAGGATGTTTACTTGCATGTCTCAATCCTTCCCCAACACAGACAGCTTTTTCAGTGCTTAACTTGTTCAGTTTCTCAAAATAGCACAATTGAGTACACTTAGATGTTCTTAAGATTATGTTAAGAAATACAAAAGAAGAATTTTTTGTATATTAAGCACAAAATTAGTGTACGAAAATAGAGCACATTAAATACTTTATGGAAGTGTACTTTTTTCACCTGGGTTTCCCACTGGATGTGGTCTCCATAGTGTACCTTTCTCACTAAAAAAGGAGAACATTTCCCAATGTTAACAGCCAGGTATGCTCAGCTGTTAAAACTTTGGAGATTCATAGAAAAGGCTATGTACAGCAGAGGTGACCGCTTCTAATCATAAAGGTAAGTTTCCTAGAGGAGAAGGAGACGTGAGGCCACACTTGATCGTTGGAATGGCTGTGAGGAGGTGAATGCACTTGTTACTTGAGGCATTTAGTACAGGGAATCCCAGTGTCCGTATTACGACATGAATGATGAAATTGACCGACATAAAGTGAACATCTCGGTTACTGTTGTCACCCTCGTTCCCTGATGGAGGGAACAGAGACTTTTTGTCCCTCATGCTACAAATTTGAGCTGCTGCTGACAGAGCTGAGACTCTATCTCGGTTCCTCAGCACAAACCCAACTGAGTGAAGCATGCCCATCCGAATGTGAATTGTATTGTGCTAGTGCTTCTCCTCCTCCTCATTTGTTACCTGTTACCTACCTGACCTACCGTTTGCACACCAATTTTCCACATGCTTTCATTTAATTTTTAACATGGATGGTGTCTCACAGAAAAATTAAATGAATAAATAGAAAATAAAAAAATAAATAGAAAATGTAAATGTCAATAAATTGTTAATTAAAGGACAAATACATTATGCGTAATGCACGCAAGCACGGCATATAACCGTGTTAATGCCCACATCTAGAAAACACATTCCTACCTCTGTAATAAACAGGGATGTTCGTCCCATCCGAATCGGTACATAAAATCACAGATGTCCCGTTCAAATGGGGCTTAATATGGCTATTCTATTAAGATTGACTGCATTGAACTTCTAAAATACATGATTAAGTTTCTGTTGAACATGGATATGTTCTATGAATATGAATATATATATATACATATATATATATATATATATATATATATATATATAATAACTATTTTCGCAGCTTCACACCATGTGTCTTCAGATGCAGGTTGTTTATTATTTCACTAAATGAAAGCAAATTTGAGATAACTGCATGGCACTAAACTACACAGAACTATTCACAATAGCAAAGTTCAAAGTACAAACCTCTTTCTCCAAATAGGCTGTCCACTATTGAATTCAATAGCCTGTCAAATGTTTCAAAGTGGTTCTGAAACACAAAAAAAGATAACAAAAATTAGATTTTCTTTTGAAGATGTGTTGAGAATGCAGGTATGTGTCTGCTCAGGTCTCAGTGACCTCCCATTCCCCACTGATCTATGTGCCCAACATAGCAACACACGCACATCAGTTTACATAGTATGCTTGCTTCTGGAAAAAAATGATCCCGTAGGACTGCAGACAGATCAATATACATTATAAAACGATAAGTCACTTGCTTAGAGGATAATATGATGTACAATGGCACTATAGATTTTACATACTTACATGAGTTATGAATGTAGCCCATACAGATTTATACAGATCTATACAGAACCCTTGTTTTGTTTTTGACCCCCATTCTTCAACCCAAATGCCTAAACAATAGTTTTTTCCTCCAATTAACAAATGTGGTTCTGAATATATCCTTTGAAATGGCTTGTATTTCTCTTTAATCAGCAGAAAGAGCTGAAAAGCAGAAAGAGCTGAAATGAAATGCAAACTCTCTCTGTACTAAATGACAACAGTGTCCTCTCTCGTTTTACAGGTCATTGCTTCTCTCTCTCTCTCTCTCTCTCTCTCTCTCCCTCTCTCTCTCTCTGCCTTTCACTATCTCTGTCTTTTTGGATCTGGTTAAGTGGTCACTAAAATAGTAACTCAAATTTGTTTAGAGAAACCATTTAACAAAACCTTGATTTTCTGTCTCACTCACCCTGTTATATTTACTGACTGAACATAAGGAATTAAAGAAAAACTGTACATGAATAAATGTAATTTAAAAAAACACAATTTCCAAATAATAATAATAATAATAAAGATTTATCTAGTTCTTACTTGTGGATAAATAGACATACTGACATATTTAACCTGCAGCTTAGATATAATCGCAAGCTCTAAAAGCAGAGTCCAAATTTGAATATATAGTAGATGATAGGAAAAAAAGAAAAAATGTTGTACATGACACACAGCTAAGCTTTGAAAAATGAAAATGATGTTATTAATTATACAGTCTCATGTCATTCCAAACCTGTAAGTCTTTCGTTTATCTTCGGAAAAAAATGAAAAGCTAAATACTCACATAAGCATTGATTGGCAAACATAAACAGAAACTCAAATGAACCTGCTTGATGGGCGACAACAAACCTCTTGCGGAAGCTCAAATGTCCTGTGCAACACATGAGAATGAACCTCATTGGTTCTCGCACGTCAAGCAAACATGTTTGAGCTTCCGTTTACCACAACTGAAGTGTGAGTTGATGAACGTTTATATGTGAATAAAAGCCTAAATTCAATATGTATATCATATAAAGCAATTGTGTCTCTTCAGAAAATTTGGACTAAACTGCTCAATTCATATGGATTAGTTTTATGATCTCTTTATGAACTTTTTGAAGCATCAAAGTGTCAGTTGCATTAGTCATTTAGCAGACGATTTTATCCAAAGCGACTTACAAGTGAGGAATACAACAAGCGAATCTTCATGAATTGGCAAATAGACACAGGAAGTCCTCACAATACAAGTTTCATACATTGCTCAGTTGCATCACCATTGTATCTTTACAATTATACCATTATAACATGTTATTGAAGCTGGAACCACTGCTTTTCCCAGTGAACATACTGAATCTGCCGCTGCACAACCTTTCGGAAAACGGATGTTACATATTGTTTTACGTTTCACTTTAATGTTTATTGGATTATTTTAGTTTCATGGGTATTTTGTGTGTGACTTCTATAGTACCTCATGATGTGGAAAAGCTTTATGTGACTTTTTTAATAATGTGGCTCTGTAACATGTGAAGCCCAGTGGCAGTTTAATTTATGTTTGTTTGTTAACATTCCCTCAGTATTATTTCTTAATAATGTATATTTTTATTTTATATGTAATGGTTTCCCCTAAATGTATGTGTAAGTTAATTTTGATTGAAAAGGAAAATCTGTGTTCATTGGTCATAAGTGCTTACCAGTTGTGTGCGACAGGATTGGTTGAACGGGGAAGTGGGCGGTAAGAAGGAGACGTGATGTGAAGAGAAGTGATGGTTGTAAGAGAGAACGTGTTTAAGGGTAACTTGAAGTGAAAAAATACCATCCTAGTTCAGTTGTCCAAAAGAGAACTGATTTAAGGTTGGTGTAAGGTTGTCTGAGGGTGAGGGGATAGAAATTTCCCTTGGGATTGTCGGATGACAGAGCTGCGCGATTGCTTCTCAAGAAACAACGCTATTTAGCAAGTGGGAGACTCGTGAGTTCGCGAGGGCGAAAACCTACCGTGTATCGCCTCTCTTGCCCACTAGATGTACTGAGATACCTCCCCAGATAGCACCCTGAGATACCAGGACTTTTCAGTGGTTCCTCTGGCATCGTTGGACAGGTTCGTTGATCTGCGTTCATTCTTCCCGGACTGTAATTCTCTCATGGAGAGAGTGCGTCACATGAGAGCTGTCGCGGACTAGCGCTGGTAAGACAACTGAGCAAAGTGGAAAACTGTTTTGTGCCTCACCGAACTCCAGCAACGAATCAGGCCTGCAACGGGGTACATATTTATTTATGGCCATTGTGAACATTGAAATATAGTGTCAGATTACGCTGTTGAATGGGTACGTGCAGCAATTAGTGTGACTTGTTGAACTTGATTGTCGGGCGCCAAGATTGTGTTTCACTGAATGATGCGAGACATAATAATTTGTTTGTAATTTGTTAATATTTTTACATTTGTCCTAGTCCGACAAGCCCTGATCAGACTGCGGTGATCATTGGCACAAATGCCAGTCTCTTCACCTGTTTGGCTCAGTTATACAAAGAGTCAACCGGGACGGACATTACACACACCCTGGGTATTCAAGTTGGGTCCCCCTCTGAGAACAAGATTCAATTTGGTCAGACAGGTACAGTACCTTTTGACATAGATGATGCTGTTGGATATGTGAAGTGCCCGGGTCCACAACCCCTGACACTTTCACCCAGAGGTGAAAGTTTTTTTTCACTTTACATTTTGCTCTGCAAAATGTAAAGTGGAAATGACAGAGTCTCTTGGGAAAATGGTACTGATGATGGACGCATCTTCTGTGATTTCACTTCCGGCTGGAGTGTTAGTGCAGACTGTCATAGTCCCAAGTGATGAAGTGGAAACCGGATAGATGCCAGTGCAGAACGAATCAATGAAAGAAGTGACCATTCCGGTAGGCACTGTTCTTGGATACTTGTACTTAGCAGATCCAATGAGTCCTTCTCTGGTGAATGAAACTTGTGACAAGATGATTGATCCAAACCTGTTCAACTTTGGGAATTCACCCATTCCAGAAGAGTGGAAGGAAAGGCTGCAACAGAAGTTGAGCAAAAGAACCAAAGTATTCTCTCTTCACGAATGGGATGTAGGACTTGCTAAGGAAGTAGAGCATAACATCCGGCTCACAGATTCACGACCCTTTCGAGAACGCTCCAAGCGTTTAGCTCCAGCGGACATAGATGACGTGAGAAAACATCTCCAAGATCTTCTGACTGCTGGTATTATTAATTAATCTTGCAGCCCCTATGCCTCTCCAATTGTGATTGCAAGGAAAAAGAATAGAGCCGTCCACATGTGCATTGATTACTGAACCCTAAATGCAAGAACTGTTCCTGATCAATACACAACACCTAGAATTGATGATGCATTGGACAGTCTAGCCGGTAGTCAGTGGTTTTCTGTTCTTGATTTAAAAAGTGGTTATTATCAGATAGCCATGGCTGAAGCAGACAAGGAAAAAACTGCTTTCATTTGTCCATTAGGATTTTTTCAGTTTGAAAGGATCCCACAAGGGGTCACTGGAGCTCCTGCGACGTTCCAGAGACTGATGTGGAGTGGTCGGGGACATGAATCTACTCCAAGTCTTGGTGTATTTAGACGACTTAATAGTCTTTGGACAGACGCTGGAGGAACATGAGGAGAGGCTCATGAAAGTACTCGATCGGCTGGAGGAGGCTGGGCTAAAGGTGTCTATTGACAAATGTCATTTTTGCCAGAGCAGAGTCAAGTGTGTTGGACATATATTATCCTAAGAAGGGATAGCGACAGACCCAGACAAAATTGAGGCTGTGAGCAGTTGGCCCCAGCCAACAGATCTCAAATCGCTGCGATCCTTTTTAGGATTCTGTGGATACTATTGTTGGTTCATTGCTAATTACTCTTCCATCGTCAGGCCACTAACAGAGCTCACTAAGGGCTATGTGGCAACGCAAAAAGGGAAAACGGCCAGCAAAGATCTGGCTTGCTTTAAGGAATCTCAGCCTTTTGGAGATAGATGGGATGAATCCTGCACTTCCGCTTTTAAACAAATCATTCACTGCTTAACACATGCTCCTGTCTTGGCCTTTGCAGATCTCAGTAAGCCATACATTCTCCACATGGATGCTAGCTTGAAAGGCCTTGGGGCTGTGTTATATCAAGAGCACCCCGAAGGATTGCGGCCAGTGGCATTTGCAAGCCGAAAGTTAAGGCCAGCAGAACAAAGGTACCCATCCATCAACTTGAATTCATTTCATTGAAATGGGCAGTCGTGGACAAATTCCACGATTACCTGTATGGAGCGAAGTTTACAGTCAGAACTGACAACAACCCACTCACATATCTGTTGACCTTGGCTAAGCTGAATGCAACAGGCCACAAGTGGTTGGCAGCTCTTGCTACATATGATTTTGGCATTCAGTATCGACCTGGAAAGGCCAACACAGATGCTGATTTGTTGTCGTGAAAGTTTGAGGATGAGAATAAAGCTGATAGGTGGAAAGACATACCTATGTTTGGGTGTAAAGGCTATTTGCCAGCGAGTGACTTCTCAAGTGTCCATGGAAGCCAACCTCTGTTATGTGGAACAGCTACGTGCACCACCAGAGTCAATACCAGATGCCTACGCTTATCCCACCAGGTTGGAACTTAAGTCTTTAGAGTTGTTGTCTCGAGCGAAATTGATTAAGGCTCAGAATGAAGATCTGCTGGTGGGACAGGCAATAACTGCCCTGAAAGAACGGAAGTGGCCAAGTAAAGTAACTGATCCTGAGTTGATGGTATGGAAACATAAAGCAGGGAAGCTACTAGTGAGTGATGGACTACTTCAGCGAGTAACCAAGAAGTCTGATAGAGAATTCTTTTAGTTAGTGTTACCTAAAAAGTTTAGAGATGTAGTACTCAAAGCCATGCATGATGATTTGGATCACCTGGGAGTAAAGAGACTTACAGAACTCTTGAGAAGTCGATTCTACTGGCCTAAGATGTCTCTTGACGTGCAAGACTACGTCAAGAGCTGTGGTGCTTGTATTGCTTGTAAGAGTCCATGCCAAAGAGCTGCTCCATTACATCAGATCACAAGTAATGGACCGATGGACTTGGTTTGACTCAAAGGGTTTGAGCATCGTGTTAGTCATCACAGACCACTTCACCCGTTATGCACAAGCGTTTCCCAGTAAAAATCAAAAAGCTCTCACGGTTGCTAAAATATTAGTCGAAAAGTATTTCATCCATTATGGCCTTTCAGCACCCATTCACTCAGATCAGGGCCGTGACTTTGAGAGTCGGCTGATAAAGCAGATGTTGAATCTGCTTGGCATTAGAAAGTCCAGAACAACACCATATCATCCTCAAGGCGACCCTCAGCCCAAGCGATTCAATCGTGCCCTCTTAGCTATGCTTGGGACCCTGAGTGCTGAGAAAAAACGAAACTGGAGCCAACAGATACCATATTTGGTACATTCTTACAATAGCACCAGAAATTATGCTACTGGGTTCTCCCCTTATTTCTTGATTTTCGGGAGAGAAGCCCGGCTACCAGTAGACATCTGCTTTGGAACTTCCCCAGATGGCATGGATGATGTGGCAGTATGTCAGCAAAATGAGAAAAGATCTAAAGCGTGCTTACCAGTTAGCAACAGAAGAGGCCAACAAAGTTCATCATAGAAATAGAAGATTGTATGACAACCGAGTGCCATTTCAATCCTTGAACTCTGGAGATTGGGTACTGATCAAGAACCTAGGATTGAAAGGGAAACACAAGCTTGAAACAAGGTGGAATTTGGTGCCATATATCATGTGTGAGAAACTGTCAAACCTACCAGTATACCGAGTAAAACCAGAAACTGGAAATGGAAGAGTCAAAACACTTCACCGAGATCAGCTATTACCCATAGGACAGTTGGTGAGATGGCCACAAGACAAAGTGAGAACAAGTCCGGTGAAGAGAAAGAAACTAGCTGATACTGATGCCCCAGCACCATCAAAAGAAGATGTATCTTCCGCTGAGACTTCTTCTGAGTTTGAGTTTCATGTTTCGAAACCCTATCGTTCATATCTGGAAGGAATTCTAGATAAGAAATATGCATTGCCCAGACAATCAGAGCCTGTTTGAAAGGAGGAAGTAGTAAACAACCTGAAAGTGAACCAGTAAGGGAAAAGAGGAGAGTAAAGCAAGTTGTTAAACTCACCTATGATGAGCCAGGGAGGTCAAGAGATCAGCCTATAACAATTATTCACAGAGGAGTAGTTATTCCAATTGGAAAAACGGATAGTCATGAGAAACACAAGGCAGAACAATAAAGTAGTGGTAATCCTGAAACATTAGGTAATTTCTGTATAAGGACATCCAAACATTTAAAGGGGGGGGGGGGGTGAAGCCCAGTGGCAGTTTAATTTATTTTTGTTTGTTAACATTCCAGAAGTATTATTTCTTAATATTATATATTTTAATTTTATATGTAATGGTTTCCCCTAAATGTACAGTATGTGTAAGTTAATTTTGATTGAAAAGGAAAATCTATGTTCATTGGTCATAAGTGCTTACCAGTTGTGTGCGACAGGATTGGTTGAACGGGGGAGTGGGCGGTAAGGAGACGTGATGTGAAGAGAAGTGATGGTTGTAAGAGAGAACGTGTTTAAGGGTAACTTGAAGTGAAAAAATACCATCCTAGGGCAGTTGTCCAAAAGAAAACTGATTTAAGGTTGGTGTAAGGTTGTCTGAGGGTGAGGGGATAGAAATTTCCCTTGGAATCGTCGGATGACAGAGCTGCGCGATTGCTTCTCAAGAAACAATGCTATTTAGCACGTGGGAGACTCGTGAGTTCGCGAGGGTGAAAACCTACCGTGTATCGCCTCTCTTGCCCACTAGATGTACTGAGATACCTCCCCAGATAGCACCCTGAGATACCAGGACTTTTCAGTGGTTCCTCTGACATCGTTGGACAGGTTCGTTGATCTGCGTTCATTCTTCCCGGACTGTAATTCTCTCATGGAGAGAGTGCACATGAGCTGTCGCGGACTAGCGCTGGTAAGACAACTGAGCAAAGTGGCAAACTGTTTTGTTCCTCACCGAACTCCAACAACGAATCAGGCCTGCAACGGGGTACATATTTATTTATGGCCATTGTGAACATTGAAATGTTGTGTCAGATTGCTCTGTTGAATGGGTACGTGCACCAATTAGTGTGACTTGTTGAACTTGATTGTCGGGCGCCAAGTTTGTGTTTCACTGAATGATGCGAGACATTTTTGTGTTGTGTTAAATGACTTCGTTAATTGGATTGCAGAGGGGAGACCTTTGCATCTTAAGTCTGTTATGTTTATCTATTCTAATTTTTCTAAGTAAACTAAGCCCAATTTCTATTTAATTTAACAGACTGTGTGGATATTTTAGAAAGGTGACAAGCATATCAAAAGTATCCAGGGCCCTCTTCAGCATAAGTTCATGTGAGAGGGGCGCTACACATGAATTCCATGGAGGGGAGCCGAACTAAGAACCCAAGTGCAGTTTATTGGAGTGGTAACAAATACAAATTAAACAGAACTAAACAATGACATGAGTACAAGCAGACTTAAACTTGACTTGAACATAAGCAGACTTGACAAAAACTCACCATACTTACAGGGAACAATATATGACAGGGCAACAGAGCAAACATGAGGTCTTGAATACATGTACATGGGGAAACACACAGTGATGCTAAGTACTATATGCTGTAGCTAACTACAAGCAGTTTTGCAACTAACTTAACTACAATTTTAGTAGCTTAACAGTAGTTCAGTTGCTTTTAAAACATTGTGGCTTTTCCAGTAGCTAACTACTTTTTTCAGCAAGCGGTGTATCGCGACCAAAAGCTACATTACATACCTGCAATGCATTGAAGCAGCACAGCATCTTCTGATTATTTCACAAACTAAAATTGTGCTTTGCCGCCATCAATTGTTATATCACGCATCTTGCAGTTTGACATTTCACTACGGTCATCAGGTGATTGTGTAAAGGACATACAGGAGTAGGTTGATATTTCACATGAATTGACTATTAACAGTTACACTTTTGTATGCAATATTGTATGGCTAAAAAAAAACACACATAAAATGTGTTTTCAATATACTGTTAATTATTACGCGGTTATGAAAATATTTTAATGAAATGACACTCTATTATGTAAGTATTTAAAATATATTACATTTATGCCCGCACTTCACATCCCAGCAAACATTTGGACGTTTAATGGCCGTTGAAAAGATGTTCCTCCGACACGTCCCTTCATGGTTGAAAAATAGGTCCAAAATGAAATTTGAACGTACGTCTTTGACTTTATCTTATTAATTAATTATTATGTATTGACATCCACATAACTAAAAGTTAAAGTAACAATTATACTTGCAAGCCCAGTGAACTTTAGACATGTATGAATGCATTTTAGGAAATGTTCTGTGTTACATATTTTTACCGTTTTTTGCCATCCTACCACGGACACTACGTTGCAGTCGGACCAATTTTTGCTGGGATACAGTAATTAGAGTTATCAGCAGCTGTCACAGCAATATATGAAGAGCATGTGGAGTTTTTCTGGTCATTTGGAATGGTCCCAGGTTACCCTGACATCAAATCTTTGTAGCATGGCTTCCTTAGCAGAGAGTGAGTGATTGCAGTGTATAGAATTAACCTGAAATGCCCCTGCACGAGCATTGAGAAGAGTAAGGAGTTATTTCTGATATAGAAAGTGCATTAAAAATATCACTTCACTGAAAATGTGTAGTTGTTACCTTGAGACACAACCTTGAGACATTTCTCATATTGGTGTTTTTTTTTTTTTTTTTTTTAATAAAACTTATTCAACTTTTTAATTTAATTTAATTAAATTAACATGAAGCACATTTGTTGGTTTTCTTCACAAAAAGTTTTACAGTCTTAATTTACAGTTTAACTTTATTTATCATCTGAATAAAGTTCCGTCCTAAATACATAGTTTCTATATAGTTGTAAAAGATAAATGCATAAAACGTGCATAACGAACGTAAATAAATAAAAGTAGAGTGTTTTAGGTTCGGATATGATTTTACTAAAGTAGCAGAAGACATCTTAATCACTCAGCATCCATCGGGATTCTAAAGTTTCTCTTCAATGAGAAAAGCCGACGCAAATAACATGTATTACAAGTGAACATTTCGGTTCTTACCATATCTACTAGTTCCGTTAAACAATACGGGACAGCTGGAAACTGTTGACCTGCTCCTCTGCTGTGGAATGAATGAATTAAAAAAGAACGAATGCGCGTCCGATCCCGAAAGCGCTGGATAGTGACGCAAGGTGGCGCGGTGATGCCAAAAGAGTAACGTAAGTGAGGATGACCAATAGGGACTCACGTCTTGGCTGTTACGATAGCATGGACTATCAGATGACGGGTTCACAGTCTGAACCAAGGCAACCCTGCAAGGGCCCACATGGAGTTCAGAAAAGAACCCAGTGCACCCACAAAAGATTTCCAAGCGTTAGTTAACGATGTAATCCGATTCATTTAATGAAATAAAACAATTTCTTGTGATTGCACATGCAATAATCTCACGCTCTATTTTTTCTGACACATTAGTTTATACATTTTTGATAATCACTCCTTCACAACTCTTCTTTTTATGAAACCCCAGTGTGTGATAGTGTTATACATCACTTAGTATAAAGTGTACATTTGCATATGTAAAGCCAATTAAATTCTCTCTGAAGCAGTTCTGATCTAGGCTACACAATCAAATACCCCTCCAGTGCCCCAAGTACTGAGAATAGGGCAATACATGTTTGCATAGTATGAAACACAAATAGAAAGTTACCCTTCCAAAGGCCAGTGTTTGAAAGAGACATGCTACCTTTGTGAAGTCTCTGGAAATTTGGCATAATTCAATGAATTCGATTTTAAAAACCATTTCTGCAGCAAACCATGTACACAATAACCTAGTGGAGTGGATGCAGCAGAAAAAAGCAAAAGTTTTTCATCTTACCAGCCATTGCTATTTGTAGGAAGTCATGATTAATGTATTCCGTGAGCAAAAATGTCCAATTAAAGAAGGTTACTGAGAAGGCTCATGTGACCTTAACATGCTGGGCACCATAATGTGACCTGCTTTTTCAGCTATTACATGTTAGTCTTCATCTCATCTCAATGTACATAATTATAAAGATATTTTTCTTAAGTAAACAGTTGTTTGTGTATGTTATGAATAAAAAATCTTTCAGGAACTGAGGATATATCTTTAACAAATACATATAGGCCTACATAACTCATTAATAAATGTTAGGCCTAGCACAGATTTAAAAAAAATGACCCGATTTCTTTCTTCACCTTTATTTTTTAAAAGGATAGTCCACCCCAAAAATTGACATTCTGTCATCATTTACTCTTTACTCACCTACATTTCGTTCCTTTTTTTGTCCCTCCCTTTAATACTCGTGTAAATTGCTGCCATCTAGTGTGCATAGGAGGTTACAACGATACAAATAGGTGGCTGCTGATGTGTCAGTGGGTGCTTTTCATTTCTTATTTGTCCATGCTCAATTCCTTTCCTTGCATCTTAGCTCCACCTCCCGTAGGATGCAAGGGAAGGATGCTAATTGAAAATTCTCGTCCCCCTTCACATCTGTCACAATATTTTAAATTGATGTTTTACCTTTGCAGTATAAAACCACACATCTCACATATTTATTTCAACAGGCAATCTTGTTTTATCATTTATTATAAATTTCTTAACCAAACTTCAACAACATAAGGGCAGATCCCTTGAGTGTTTTTTGTTCAATTTGAGCCAAAATCATCACAATTAAAAGAACCAAAGACTTAAACTACTTCAGTCTGTGTGGATTTAATTTATATATACATAAACAGGAATATTACTGATCGGGTCTTCCAGGAAGAAAAATACCTGAACAGTTGATCAGTAGACATGTAAAATTAACAACAAAGAGTAACTGCATTAAATTGTGGATGTTTTGTAGGAAAACATTGACGACGTGATTAGATGTATAGCATCTGACACCACAAAACAAAGCAAACTATTTTAAACAGAATTTTGCTCATTCTTAAGACAAATTAATAATAATAATTATAATAATACAAATAAATAATAATAGCAAACAATAAAAATACAAATAAATAATAACTAATAAATACAAATACTACTATAATAATACAAATAAATAATAATATTAACAAATGACACTAATACTACTACTAATAAAAACAAACAATACAAAAAATACTAATGATAATAATACAAATAAATACTACTACTAACAATTAAAATACAACAAATACTACTACTAATAATACTAATTATTATAATACTAATAATTATTACAATAATAATACAAATAATAACACAAATAATAATAATAACACAAATAAATAATAATGATAATAAAAATAAACATAATAAATAAATAATAATAATTACTATTAGTGTTACGGAAGACAGACTCACAGAGGATCAGGTTAGTAGTTTGTCTTTTATTAGAACACAACGGATATGGAGAACAATGGTAAACAGTAATATTGACAGTTTGTTTGTTACGTGCAGATGGCAGATGAAGATGACGGAGAACAGAGCACACACTTCGGGACAGATGGGACGAGACAGGTGAGTTCCAACGGGCAGAAGCAGACGAAGACAGGGAATGGCGTAATCCACGGAAGACAGAAGAGACCAGCGACGACGGGTGAACAATAGAGGCCAGCAAGAGCAGGTAAGTGAGTCCGTATTCCAAAGTTGAGACTTTCAGTCTGAGTCGAGAGTATCAGCAATATTACAGGCAGAGTCAGTGAATAATAATGCTTTCTGTCTTTCTGTTTAATTTCAGAAAATTGGAGTTGAGCCATTCTTTTATTTCATTCACACAGGTGGCAGTTTTATCAATGATTAAATATAGCAGACGTACATTTAGAATTTGGATGTCACCAGCGTAGATATAATAATTCAAGCCATGACGGTGTAAGATCTGACCCAGAGGTAATATGTAAATGATCAATAGTAACGGACCAAGAATGGATCCCTGAGGCACACCTTGATTCAAGGGGACAGTCGAAGATCTAAAATCCTCCATTGAAATGTGACATTGTCTGTCAGAGAGATAGGAGGAAAGCCAAGAAAGAGCGGTCACATCTGAGGGGCGTAAAATAAGTAAATCATGACAGACATCAAAGGTATCAAAGGTGGAACTCAGGTCAAGTAACAGAAATATCGAGAGAGAGCCAGAGTCACCAGTGAGTAGCAGGTCATTCGCTACCTTTGCAAGGGCAGTTTCGGTACTATGGAATCGGTGAGAACCCTTTTGAAAGGGATCAAAGAGTTTATTTTCAACTAGAAAAGACTGAAACTGAGAGGCAATGGTTTTTTCCAGTAATTTGGCAATAAATGGTACATTTGAAATTGGAAAATAATTAGAACTTAGGGGTCGAGGTTGGACTCCTTGAGAACTGGGGTAACTGCAGCAGTTTTGAGTGGCAGAGGGACTGAAGCCATTAAGATTCCAGTCTTTCTGAGGGAGTCACATATTTTCAGATGTTTTTTTTACCTTTACACTGTCATTTCTGCCATTTCTCAACTCTGCCACCAGAGGTCTCACTCACCTGAATTCTGCATTGATTGTTCTCAGGTGTTCCTAGTCAGCTAATCAGGTTGGCAGTTTTCTCACTCAGTGCAAAGTACTGTTGGTTTCACACTGCTATTCTGAGTACTCTATGTTGGATTTCTCTCTTGGTTTTTGACCCTGGACTCTGATCTTGGGCTGCTAGTTTTCACGTGCTCGCTATAAAAATTCAGAAAATGTCAGCATTTGTGCATTTTCCATTTGCATTTTTATGTTTTTGTCAGCCCGTATATCTAACAATGTTTTGATTTCTTCTGATGGCCAAATTAATCCCGTTCTGCTCATCTTGAATGTGGCAGTGTGCAACTGACCACTGTCCTGTCAACCACATAAGTCATCAATAGCGGTTCATTTGTGTGATTTGGTATGATTGCATTCACACCAGCAGCAAACTGTACCAGGGTTCACATGAACCGTTCCCAGACCACCATTATTAAGTGGATTCTGGTACGGGGGCACACCAGAGTTTTGAAGACAGCACTCACATCATCAAAACGAACCGAACTCTGACGTCAATCAAACCCAGGTGCACCGCAAAAGAGCTAGTGTGAAAGCACCTTCAGGAGTTTTCAAATGGGGAGTTTTCACGAAGGACAGACCTGGAGGGTCAAACATCAGAGGTCCTTGCATACATAAATTGCTGAGAGTATGCCTGAAACAAAGACTGTAAAAGTATTTCCCAATCAAAAACTGTGGATCGACAGCAAAGTAAAAGCTTACCGGACTCCTCTCTGACCTGCGAGCCTACAAAGCCCAAAGAAATCTGAGGAAGGGCATCAGAGGCAAAATGCAAGTACAAGCATTGCATAGAAGAATGCTACAACAGTAACAACTCTAGATGTATGTGGCAGGGGATAAAAACCCTTACTGCTATAAGGACAGTTAAACAATCACAACCACTGCCGACAGCACATTGCCAGACACTTTGAACAATTTCTTTCCTTTTTTTAACCGGCGGAGCAAAGAGACACTCACAGCAATACCAAGTCAGATCCACACTATGCAGAATAAATGAGAGAAAAGCTGGTCCAGATGGAGTCATGGGAAGAATCCTTAAGAACTGCGCAGACCAGTAAGCGGGGCTATTTACTACCATCTTTAATCTCTCGCTATTAGAAGCCACAATTCCCACCTGCCTCAAATCAGCGACGATCATCCCTGTACCAAAGAAAAACACAGTACACTGCTCGACTTTAAAAGAAGGTCAGTTGCATTTTAAGAACCCCCCTCATCCTGGATATCATCTGTTCTCCCTCCTACCCTGTGAGAGAACATAGACTAAAATAAAACAAAACAAAACAACACAACAGCTTTTTTCCCCTCAATGCTTAAAGGGTATATTGCAGGTTAGAGCCCCAGTGTAAAGGAAAATAATGTCAATGCCACTGAGGCTTCTGGAGTTAATTTTGTGAAAAATAAAAATAAAATAAAATCCACCAATGGAGAACCGGCAGAGAACAGGGCAGGTGTCTTGGTGATAGATGGGTGTTAGCTTATAGATACATGTTAGTCAAGTCATCATTTATATAGTGCTTTTCACAATACTGATTGTTTCAAAGCAGCTTCAGTGATAACAGGAAAATTAATGGACAGATTGTTTTGGCTTTACAGTAGCTCTAAGAAAATATTATCGAGCGAAAGTAGGTTTTTGAATCACTTCTGTTGTAGAAATTGTAAATTATTAACTTAGGTGTCATTTAAGCGGCCCCTTTCCCACTGATTACCAAAGACCTTTAAGGCAATCTTGCCATTCATTTATGGATTTAGTGTATAGATTTATGCATCTGAATGTTTATGTGCACAGACGCTTAGTCTTTTTTACAAAGTGACATCTATGCGAACTGGAATTATTTTGATAACGTTTTACCTATACATAAGGAAAGGAAAGGGAAGGATGTCTTCGCAGGGGATAGTTTACTTCAGGGCACTTCAGGGCTGTGTAGTCGTCGTGTCTAAGCGCAGGTCCTTCATCTCATCTGGATATGGCAAACCTCATGATCAACAGAGAGAGATACATAATATCACCATTCTTCTTATGATGTAGTGAGTACATCATGTGTTATGGGAAGTGTTCCTGGTTCCAGATGACCTAATTTATGCAGCATAACAATTTACATGTAGATAATGTGTTGTGTATGTGAAAAAATGAGTTAGCTATTGGTAGCAAGTTCTCATTGAAGTATATTGCTGGTTAGGTTTGAAACCCGCCACAGGGAGTCCGGTAAGAGACTTGGTCGTACATGTTGGAATATGGGAGTAACCCGTTTATTGTTACCACAACAACTCAGTTATTAATCAAGGTTCAGCTGTTGCCTTAGTTGGGTGTACTTAGTATATGTGTGGTTTTTCCTATAAAACAGAAAATACAAATAAAAATAAATTTTATATATATATATATATATATATATATATATATATATATATATATATATATATTAACAACGTTAAATGTTCCAAACAGGAATACACAATGAATATTTAGTAAAATACAGCATTGAAATTGGTAATGATTGGTAAAACAAACAAATTATGTTTGTCATACACATTAAACAATAAACATATTAATTTGCTCTGGGTATTAGCAGTGCTCAGTCTGGGCATGTTCTGCCCACATGCGCATTAAATTGTTTACAAATTATACCTCAAAAACTAGCTTTTTAGACAAGTGAAACAGAAACGAAATATGCAAAGCAGCATCAATATAAGCAACTATGAATGAAGTTAACATCTTGCAAAAAAACACAATAATCTCTTATCATTAGCCATAATAATCCGGCGCACGTTATAACAGCAAACAGAATAGACAGCTGTAGGTTAGATATAATCCACTTACTTTGAATAGACGCAAAACACCCAAACAATGAATGAACCTTATATGCTATTCAAAGGAAAAGTTCGGCATCCGCCTACCGCTCCAAAAGACTCGGTTTTCTACTTTGCACTAAACGCTAAGGGCGGGATGTTCGCCTGCACGTCAATCTGTGAGTGCTGATTGGCTGCTGTGCTGAATGCTGCGTGTCAATCAATCTCGGCAAAACAGAGAGATTTTATCAGAAGGCATATTATTCAATTGAATATAGTGGCCTTTTTAACAGTGTGCCAAGTTAAAGAGATGGGTTTTTGTCTAGATTTAAACTGACAGAGTGTGTCTGCTTCCCGAACAATGCTAGGAAGACTATTCCAAAGTTTAGGTGCTAAAAACGAAGAGGATCTACCTCCTGCACATGATTTTGATGTTCTGGGTATTACCAACAGGCCTGAATTCTGAGATCGCAAAAGAAGTTTAGGACTATAATGCGTTAAGAGCTCACTCAGGTACTGGGGAGCTAAACCTTTTAGTGCTTTGTAAGTAATTAGTAAGACTTTAAAAGCTACAATGTTTAATAGGGAGCTAATGTAGTGTTGACAGAACCAGGCTATGGTCATACTTCCTGGTTCTGGTAAGAATTATAGTTTTTTTTTCAAGCTTTTGGACCAGCTGTAGTTTGTTTATTAAGTGAGAAGGGCAACCACCCAGTAGAGCGTTACATGAACTAACTGTTCTACATGTCATGAAGAGCATATGTCATAGTTTAAGTATATTTTTAAGATGGAAGAATGCGGTTTTACAGATACTAGAAATGTGGCTTTTCAAAAACAAGACCTACGGTGCACAGCGCACATTTTCGTTGAGCTGCATCACTGATGGAACCGTGACCATCATGTCTACTGGCGGAGGCCGAACCACAAACAATATAGTGTTATATGTTTTTCATGTTATCCTTTGTTCATTAATTCTGTGTTATGAGTTTGTTTCGATTTACTGATAATGTGAGGATGTATATGACTTCATGAGTGTATATTTGAGTTTACTTGAATATACAGTGGGGCAAAAAAATATTTAGTCAGCCACCAATTGTGCAAGCCCATACGGTAAAAAAATATATTTTATCTGGCCAAAATATATTTTAAATATATGGTAAATATATGTGTAAACCTTGAAGTTCATTGAAATATATTTTTGAAACTGAAAATATATTTTGTTTCGACCCTCATATACTTAAAATATATTTTACAGGATTTCTTGGAGGTGAGAAGATAAGAGCTATAACTTTATTTTTAGTCATAATTTTTTACACATGTATTGTTAATTGCTGCTTTGGATGAATAATGTTTTGTATTATCAAGGATTTTTATCTTTATTTATCAATTTAATGCCCTGTTTGTGTCATTTGCTAACATGAGGAGATGACGCAGTTTTCTCGATTCCGTTTTAACATTAACTTAACGTTAGTTGTTTTTAATTTGGATACTTAGCGAAAACTAACGTTACACACAAAATATGTTTAATATTTTCATATAACTTCAGCTGTAGAGTGTTTGGGAGTCCATTCCTCTTGCTGTTGTTGATCAATGATGTTTGTGATCCTGTAACTGATGGGCCTGTAAGTTTTTGCTGAATTTAAACCTTAAAGATAAACTTGTTGATTCGGTACATGTTATTCGCGCGTGCCTATAGTTCAGGCATACGCTGGTTTGGCATTAATGCTATTTCATTCTCTCAAATGTTCTATACAGTTTTTTTTAATATAGCTTAGGTTACTACAGTGGCGGTTCTAGACAATTTTTACTAGGGGGGCCAAGGGGGGGCCAGTGTTTAACCAGAGGGGCACATTAAAAATGGTAACAAATTATATTTATAGATTATTAACTTCTTTACTTTACAATCATATAAACATTTATTACAACATTGTACAACATTTGTACAAGAGTGAGTGCAGGTGCAAAAAAGGTAGGTTTATTAATGTTGATGATTATTATCAATGATTTGTGAAGGATGATGTGACACTGAAGACTGGAGTAATGATGATAAATTCAGCTTTGATCACAATTACACTTTACTATATATTCACACAAAAAACAGTTATTTTACATTTTAATAATATCTCACAATTTTAGAGCTTTTTTGTATTTATAATAACATAAATGCAGCCTTGGTGAGCAGAAGAGACTTCTTTCAAAAACAACCAAAATAGAACCGTTTCCAAACTTTTGATTGGTAGAGCATATCTGCATGTATTGCATGTATTTCAAAAATGTAGGCCTAGAATTTACTTTAAAAAAAGAAACATTAGATCCATATTGACAATATTGACTTTGTTAACAAAAAAGGACGCTATGTCCTTTCCTTGTTTCAAGATAACTATCGGAAGAAAAAAAACGTGCATTACATTTCGTTGCCTAACCATCCCTCTCTACTTAACACGGGCAATAATAACCTGTTGATTACTTTACTCAAATGTATGTTATCGCAATGCAACAGCCAAGACAGATGAAGTTACGTGGTTAACATCACAACATTGTGCAGGAACAACCAGTTACTTACGAGATACGAGTCACTTACGCGGCCGGCGCCGCTCTAATTTACCCGTGTAGAACGTTCCGTCACGTTAGTTCCGCTTTTGGCGCTCGCGTGTAAAATCATAATAAAGTCATAATTCATTTTTTATTTTTATTTTTTGGTCAGCACAGGGGGGGCCACAGGGGTGGCCATGGAAATTTCTACAGAGGCACGGGCCTCCCTAGGCCTCCGTGTAGAACCGCCACTGGGTTACTATATAATACTGTAGTCTTTGTTCACTTTACTGCTGAATAATAAGCTGTATTTGATGAACCAGTTGAGCCAGTGATAAGTCACTTGTAATAAAAGATGCTCATTCATTACTGTAAAAAAAAAATCTACTTTTTATTTTCAGTAGCTGAAGCAGAGACAGTTTGTGCAACAGCAACAAGGTGATCATGAGACAGTTTAAGAAGTAAAATATATATTTTTATTATTATTATTTAATTATTTTGTTTAATTTATGAGTTCCACTTCTGTCTTTGTTAATATATGTCTCTGTTTCTGCTTGTCTTGAACAGGTGCGGGTCCAAACCCATCTGTCAAGACACTTCTTTGTCCACATGCTATCCGCCCCACCTACCCAACCATTGTGCTGGAGAGCCTTGGACCACAAGTCACAGGTACAGTATAATGTCCATAGTCAAGTCATCATAATTTCTGTTGCACTTTACACTAAACAGCTGCACGGTAATAAACAGTAAAGTAACAGAATTCAAAAGACTGTAGAAATTCAAATTATTTTAAATATTTAAATGTAAAGGCAAAATTAGAAAATTAGTTTTTTTTGGCAAAGAAAATTAAAGTTTTTGTGTTTCTGATAATAGTAGAAAAAAGGATACTCCACCCAAAAATCAAAATACTCTCAGAATATGACTTTATTTCAAATGACAAGACACAGCTGATGACAATGGACTAATAATGATACAATGACGAACTGAAACTCAAAACAAAGACCATGTGACGAATAACAGGACTAAAACTCAAAACAAGGAGCACATGACTGAAGACAGGACTGGGGAAACCGATAAACAGAACATGAAACTCTAACAGTACCTCCCCCTGCTGGAAGGCGCGTCCTCGCGCCAAAAAGAGTACAAACTGGGAGGGGGGGTGGGCACCCTGGAGGCCATGCGCAGGAGTAAGTCAGGTGGCCTCCAGGGTGGAGTCCAGGGTGACGGCCTGGGCGGAGTACCGGGCGGCGGCCAGGGTGTAGTCAGAGGTGACAACCTGGGCGGAGTCAAGGGTGGCGGCCAGGGCGGAGTCAGAGGCAGCATAGCCCCCGTGGCCCCTGTCCCTATTCCCCAATTGGACATGTAGGCCCCCCCCAAAAAAAAACTTCATAGGCGGAGTCACCCCAGGTCCCCAGGTCCGGAGCGGGCTCAGGCGTTGGCTCAAGAGTGGGTTCAGGCGGAGGAGGATCAGGCGCTGGTGCAGGTGGAGGACGATCAGGCACTGGCTCAGGCGGAGGAAGATCAGGCGCTGGCTCAGGCAGAGGAAGATCAGGCGCTGGCTCAGGCAGAGGAAGATCAGGCGCTGGCTCAGGCGGAGGAAGATGAGGCGCTGGAGGTTCTGGGCGCTGAAGGTTCAGCAGGGAGCACTGGAGATACTGGGAGAAGTGCTGGGGAAACTGGGAGAATTTCAGGCTCCACTGAAAAGTCTATTAGCCGGTGTGTTCCTCGCGGCGGCAAGAGGGTGTGGCTTGGGTGCGGCGGCCACTTTTGGTGGCAGCTCGCGATGAACCTTTGGAGCGGCGGCCACTTTAGGTGGCAGCTCGCGTCGCGGCTCTGGTGATGCAGGCGCCCCGTGTAGAGGATCAAGACAGAGTGGCACGGGGCTATTGGGACGGCATGTGGAGAATTCCGGTCTAGGGTGAGCTGGAGATCCAACATGCTTTCGGGTTGGGACTGGCTGATAATTTAACTTGTCCTCAGCGAAATCTACAAAAAACTCAGAATTTACTAAGCTGAGGACGGAATTAATAAAATCAGATACGGACATGACACAATCGCCTGGAGAAACTGAATGATATAGTTTATCATCCAGTCCCATCCGGAATCATCGGATCTCTCCAGCTCACCCGAATTGAATTGTTGCATTTCATTGAAACTTGTGTGTCCACCTCTAATGCCGTCAATGTTGTCCAGTATTGACACAAGCCCAGGTTAATGCAGGTCTGCAGCTATTGCCAGACTTTCATCATAGTCTGTTATAAGGCGGGACCAAGGGCCCCAGAAAAACATGTCGTCAATGGCGACTGGAAAAAGGTCTGGGTACTCCAGCCCCTAAGATCCAAACTGGGAGTTCATGACTGGCAGGTCCCAGAGAATATGGCAGAACTGCAAAGAGCCAACTTCTGTCGGGAAAAATATGTTGTTGTCAATGATTTATTGTACATGCAAACCCCCATGCTACTCATTTGGTTGTTCCTACATGTTGTCGATCCCTTGTATTACACCTAGCACACAGTGTTCCATGGGGAGGCCATATGGCACTCCAAAAGACCGCATTAGTTCACGATTCAGTTGGCCTTCCATGTATACTGATGTACAAACATACTGCACTACATGATGTTTAATTAACAAAGTTCGGGAGGATCAGGTGCAGATAATTAACCTCATCAGCACAAGTGGAGAGCAATCAGTTAATCAACTCATTCAATGACAGGAGGTATAAATACAGCAGACTTACCGCTGTTCGTCTGAGAGTTTACCAGCATTTGGCTTTGACTTCGCAAACATGTCTCAAATCCAACTTTTTCCTTCTGATGATGAATCCAACTCCTCTCCGGATCCTCCGCCGCAATCTGTCGGTCCCAGGACTACTCCTTCTCCGCCTGACACAGCCACAGAGCCCCAGGCTTCACCACGCGGACGCCGGCCTGCCCGCGCAGCCACTCGTTCGCCAAGACGCCGAGGCCTTCCCTCGCCACCACCAGCGAGGTTTCCAGTTTCCTCCCCGGCATCCTCATATCGTTCGGCCGTGCCAACGATTCCGCCTATTGGGAAGTGGACCGTTTTAAGTTTGAGGCAAGCGCTGATTAATTCCGATGTTCAGCCTTCGCGCAGGATGAACAAAGCGGAATTATATAAGCTTTACGTCACCCTGCAATCAGCAAACCTCACTCCTAAGTCCACCCCAGCCTCCAAGGGGGTCAATAGGCAGACCAAATCCCGCGGGGCCGCAAATTCTCCTCGCCCAACACCACCACTGTCCTCCCGCACAAGATCCGGCATCTTGAGAGCATCAGGCCGCAGGGGAAGACCTTCAGCGAGCCTTGGCCGCGCCCCAGATTCCCCTGCCACAGGGCCGCACGCGCTTTCTGTTTCAGTGCAGCCTTTTACCGCGGCTTCTCCTGCCGCAGCACTATACACAGCTGGGCCCGCTGGCCCTCTCTTAAGTCATCAAAATTTTCCTCCTACTGTTTCTAACCCCTTTTCTCCGCAGTGGCCTCCAGCTCCCGCAGCAGATGCTAGTGTGAGGCTGCCTCCGCTAGCATCTCAGGCATCTCATCTTTCTGCGCCTATCATCAATCCCTTTCCTTTTCTGTGGCCTGCAGCTCCTGCAGCACAAGCAAGCGTGAGGCTGCCTCTGCATGCAACACAACCCTCCTCACTTCAGTCCTTCCCTCCATTTCCATCTTGCATGCCTGTCAATCTCCCTTCTCAAGCCCCAAATGCCGACTTTAGCGCGAGGCTGCCTCCGCCGACAGTCGTGGCTTCGCTTTGTTTTCCTCATTCCTCTCTTTTAAACGCAAAGTCACCATATTCTCTGTTCACAGCAACTCCGATGCCCATCCCAGCAAATGCTGTCGCCTCGGAACCGCCCCCGGTGGCCCACAACATCCGAGCGCAGATTTTATCAGAAATTCAGGATGTTGGCTCCACAGGCAGACAAATTCCCAACTCCAGTTCCTCACTTTTCAGAATTAATATTCCCCTAACCCACCCGTTAAAACCCTTCCTCAATGCGTCGCTTGACTACATTCTCCAAGCACTTTCTCCAAGAACGATTCAATCATATATAACTGCATGGAGATGTTTTAAAACATTCCATTTTTTACATAATATGCCGTTCCCCGATTTTTCTCTCCTCTCAATCACCTCTTTCATCTCCTTCCTTAACAGCGTCAAAGGCCTCCAAGTCGGGTCCATCAAAGGCTACCTGAGTGGCTTACAATTCTTTCATAAATTGATATATGGCGCTCCCTCCTCGGAGATAAATAATTCTCAAACCTCCCTCCTGATCAAAGGAATCCAAAGGGCCCAGCCCACCCCTTCTGACACTAGGCAACCCATAACGCTAGACATCCTCACAAAATGCATTTATACTCTATGCACAGGCTATCAGCCCCTTAATACCGCTCGCACGCTTGACGCCATGTTTATTTTAGCCTTTTTTGGTTTTCTTAGATGCTCCGAAATTGCCATCACCGCCAAATTCGACCCAAACATCCACCCTACCATCGCAGACTTATCGGTACTGGATAATGAAACAATTTCTTACAGGATTAAACAAAGCAAGACAGACCAAACTAAAAAAGGACACCTCATATATATTTTCAACCTCCCATCACCGATCCAACCATACCAGTCAGTTTTGTCGTACCTCCAATTAAGAGGTTCCCAGGCTAATTCCCCTCACGAACCTCTTTTTATCGATGACTCCTACAAACCCATCACACGCTTTTGGTTCCAAAAGCACCTCAAATCCGTCCTTCAACAGTCAGGCATCCCAGCAAAGAATTATTCCAGTCATTCTTTTCGTATCGGAGCAGCAACCTCAGCAGCCCAAAAAGGCCTCTCCCAGCAGCAGATCCAAGCTTTAGGGAGATGGTCCTCAGATGCTTTCCAAAGCTACATCAGGACTGTGACGAGCAGGGCGGGCGAGAGCCGTGAGGGAACGGCGCGAGGCCGGTGACGCGAGAGTTAACGAGCTTCAGGTGCTCGGCGCACCGGTCTCGAGTCCCCACGGAGGAGCTCCGGAAGCATAAAGGAGGAGCGACGACAGTGAAGGACGAGAGAGGACCAGGCCTGGATTTTATGTTGTGTTTTATTTGGTTTGTGTGGGCGGCAGTCGCCGTGAGGAACTGCCGCCCTTATACTTTTTGTTTCATTGTAAGTTTATTTGTTTATTAAATACGTTGAATGTTCGCCGGTTCCCGCCTCCTTCTTCCCATATTTACGAACTTTGTTACACTGGTGCCGAAACCCGGGAGGAAGGAGGGACATGCTGTCGAAGAGCCCTCGCTGCTGAGGGGGATCGCGGTGCTGAGGAGATCGGGCAGCGCGGGAGTGAAGACCGCGAGTGGCTGCCCGAAGCGGTGGTACTGGAGCAATCGAGTGATAGGTGGGACGGGAAGCTCGCTGCCGCGCCCCTGGGACGAGGTGGGGTGGCGGCCGTCCAAGAGGGAGCGGAGGAGCCGCCGTTCGCCGGGGGCCGAAGCCTGCTGCCTGCCGCCGTAACGGGGAGGAGCCGCCGTCCGCCGTGGGCCGAGGCCAGCTGCCTGCCGCCGGAGCGGGGAGGAGCAGGGAACGGCGGGCTCGCTGCCGGCTGCCCTCATGAGGAGGAGTCATCGCCGGCCGCCAGGGGGCGGAGGAGGATCGGGCCGTCCACCGAGCGTCCAGTGCCATCGCATGGCACCGCGAGGAAGAGCCTCTCGGCGGGCTGAGGACCGAGCGGCAGTGTGTCGGGGAGCCGGACCAGGAATTTTTTTTTTTTTTGCTTTGTTTTCCTCTCTCCACTCTCTCGTCCTTGTCGCTCCTTGTGCTTCCGTCTCCTTTTCTCTCGTCTCGTCTGTCCGTACCCCCATGCGCTGCGGCCACGGACTGGCCCCCGGGGGGGAGTAGGCGCAGCCTCGTGGGTACCCCCCGGCCTGCGAGGGGCGATGGGGGTATGTGACGAGCAGGGCGGGCGAGAGCCGTGAGGGAACGGCGCGAGGCCGGTGACGCGAGAGTTAACGAGCTTCAGGTGCTCGGCGCACCGGTCTCGAGTCCCCACGGAGGAGCTCCGGAAGCATAAAGGAGGAGCGACGACAGTGAAGGACGAGAGAGGACCAGGCCTGGATTTTATGTTGTGTTTTATTTGGTTTGTGTGGGCGGCAGTCGCCGTGAGGAACTGCCGCCCTTATACTTTTTGTTTCATTGTAAGTTTATTTGTTTATTAAATACGTTGAATGTTCGCCGGTTCCCGCCTCCTTCTTCCCATATTTACGAACTTTGTTACAAGGACCAACCGGCTCCACATCAAAAAAGCCCATCAAGCTCTCATCGGTTAAAAAAAAAAAAAAAATATATATTTTTTGATTTTTTTGAAAATCGGTCTCCTACGAGCATTGGTCTCCCCAGAGCATTGGTCTCCTCCGAGCATTGGTCTCCCCGGAGCATTGGCCTCCCCCGAGCAGTGATCTCCCCCGAGCATTGGTCTCCTCCGAGCATTGGTGTCCCCGGAGCATTGGTCTCCTCCGAGCATTGGTCTCCTCCGAGCATTGGTCTCCCCGGAGCATTGGTCTCCCCCGAGCATCGGTCTCCTCGGAGCATTGGTCTCCCCGGAGCATTGGTCTCCTCCGAGCATTGGTCTCCCCGGAGCATTGGTCTCAAAGTTACTGCAACGGCAGCTAGGCATCACTGCCATAAAGACCAGCCCATACCATCCTCATACCAGTTACATTACCACTACAGAATTCAAAACTGTTTTGAAAAGTGAGAGAATATATGCTTGTGTGTTAATGTCCATAACTTGTATTCAATGTTGAAATTGATTCACCCCATTTTTTGACGTAGAAGTGAAGTTCCGTCTATTCACCTGCACAAAATGCACCTAGACATGGAAGATAGCACTGCCCTTTTCTTGTTACTTGTGCACTCGATATCCTGACAGCTTGTAGTTCGTGCAACCTCCACAAACACAGTAATTTACCATGACAAAGAAATTGGACTACAAAAACACTGACTCACAAGCGCTCCTACTGAATACCAACCTACTCTGCACAAAGTCTGCTCTGAGTCAAAGCAGAGCCCGGCAAACAACTCCCTCTCATGACGTAAAATGATGCAATGTTGAAAAAAAGAAGCAGCGTTTTTTACAAACAGACAAAGAAACGGTCTTTTACAGAAGTACTCTCAGGGTGCAGATGATAATAGGAAAGACGGTGAGACTAGTGTTGTTACGTCTGACAATGACGCTCCAAAGCTTGCTTCAAACTCGAACGGTCCTTGCAATGAACCAGCTTGTATCATTACATCACTAGTCACGTGAAAATCACTTCTGAAGCAAACACACTGGTTCTCTCCTGTAGTGAACCACCTGACTGCTTTGAGAGTGTTGTGATGGTTTCCAACTTTTTTTAAGCTGGTCTGGTCTTCTGTCCTTGTCTAAAGAAATAATTACACACACACACACATCATGCTTAATGTTTTATCATCAAGGTGATCACATGAAATTCATCAGTATCTGTAAAATTCACCTACATAAATGAGTTTCACGGCACTAACACTGTTTCAACTTTAATCGCCTCTGTAAACATGTAATAAATGGGGCGTTAACATATAAGCCTACTTGCATTTTATGGTTGTCAGCTTTGTTGCATTACATTTACTTCACCAGGAGATAGAGCTGCATCTTCTATCTTAAGTGTCTTAAGCTTCGAGTAATGAACCATTTTCGACACAATTGTATGAGAAAGCAATAATGCTTTGAAACGCTTCATTTGACCATCACTAGGTGAGACTATGATACAGGCAAGTGAACTGAACAGATGAATGGTGGTGGTGATGATTGTAAGGGAAAGGGGTCTAAGATCAATATAACTTAAAGTTGATTGAATTACAGTGAATAAGAACCGATTCACTATATATAAAATTGTTCCGAATTAATATTTAACACCTTTTCAATTATTTGTCCACTGGTAAATTGAGGTTAAGGTACTTTATCAGTTCGGGGCAGAATATTATCCCGTGGCCAACGGTAATAATATACAGTTATGATTACCAACTAAGAGCAAGGTAACGTATTCGACAGTTTAAGGCAGTAACTTGTAAGCACACAACACAAGTCACTTGTATAGGTGAAAAGTTAAAACAAGACTTTATTTAGCTACTCTAATACACACAAACTAATCTAACGAAAACACATACACACACTCATTCATACAGTGACAGGGAAATTGGGTTATTGTTACGGAGGGTGACTGGAGTCCCAAATATCTAGCGTTCAATACTACTTCTTTAACCGCAACCTGAGAGAATTAATACTAGCAATTCAACCTAAGTTCATTTGCTTAATAAAAATTGCACCAGCTCAGCAAAGGTGAGGAGATTGTGATTCTTGCATTTCGTTCCTTTAGCAGCGGTTTTGCACGTGGATCTCTGCACGCTGATTGGCTGGAGGTCAGTCTTTGTTGCGTTCGGGACCGATGAAGGATGGTTGGCTTTGCCGGAGGGAGAGCCGCGTGGGTTTGTTGCCGGGTTACTCGTTGCTGCGCAACCAAGTTTCTCTGCGTCTCTGGTGAAGTTGCTGAAGCAAACGGACTTTGAGACGGTCTTCTTCGGCAGCTGCGACGACGGCTCGTACAGGGAAGTCGATGAGTCTTGAAGAGTTCTTGAAGGGGCTATCGTGTTGCAGGACAATTGTGAGGTTGCACGAATCACCCGAAGGTCAAGGCAAAAGCAGAAAAGGCAAGCGGCAAAGTGTCGTTGAGTTTTAAGCATGTTCCTCTGACCACTCCCTCCAGGTGTTTCCACCAACCAGGTATCACTTTGGGCGGTTCCCTCATGCGATTAGCATAATGTCCATTGTACCCAAACTTCTTAGGGCTTGGTTAAGCTCAAGGGAAATCAACTTGCACAGTCCAAATGTGGTGCATTTTACAAACAATATACTTGCATCAAATTACAGGAAATCATTCATCCATCACACAAATACCAAATAGCATATACTTCCTCTGCTTGAGGTAGACTTTCCTATAAATCTACCTGTACTAAATGTTTAAAACAACACGAAAAGAAATTCACAAGCTATGTAAAAACACACATAGTACATACATGATGTCTAAGGCTACTTGCTAGTAACTAAATCATATCATTGGCAGTTTTTTTTTTACTGTTTTGTTGGAGAGAGTGAATTCATTTTCTGGAAATTCCTGAATTATCAAAGGGAACTCTGCAATGTCTTTGAAATGCATAAACGGTATCCCCGTGCCAGCGCGTCTGGGACCCTGCTGTGACTATAGAGCCTTGTAACGCCTCCCCAATGTCACTTTCTTCCTTATAAGGTAAAGGCTTTACACCTCAGTTCCTGGGTCTGGGTCCGTGATTGTGGAACAAAGGGAGGACCCCTTTGTTGATTCACCAGATTTCTTGTAATAAACATCTTCAATCAAGCAGACATGGGGGGCTGTTTCCTACAGCCGTCTCATTTCTGAGTTAATTGTCACAGCTTAGTGTTGGTGTATTCGGAGTGTGAAGCCGTGTTCATTTGTGTTTCTTCATGATACTGGTGTGGTGAGCTGTGTGCTTAAGAAGGCTGGTTGATGAGCGAGCTGATGAGTGGTAGGTGCCTGTGATCAGTACTCTTGTGAGGGAGTCTGCTGTGATTGGCTGGTGAAGGAGCCCGAGCCTGGCTGATCTGTGACATGATGGCTGCATCCGAAATCGCCTACTTATCTATTATTGAGTAGGCGAAAAGCAGTAGGCGAGCGAATAAGTATGTCCGAAACCTTAGCAGTAGTGATCTACTGCTTTCACCCAGATTCTTGAGCGCTCATCCGATAGATACTGTTCTATCCCAGGAGGCCACGGGAGAGGATACGTCATAATCAAACATGGAGGAGACAGGCGTTTTCAAATGTGAGTATTGAAAATCAAAAACATAGTTCCTTGTGTTAAAATCGCCTTTGTTGAACTACTGTAAACTGTTGAAGTGTTGAAGGTGTATAGTTGTGATTTTGCTGTAAAAACACATTTTATATTATGTACAGCTAACAAGAGAGTAAGCAACCCTACATCATCAAAGTGGATTTACATAAATTCTAAACCATGATGATGAGCACATCACAACATGAAATAGACATTTTAGTGATTTATGTGTGTGAAGGGATTAAAGTATTATTTCAATGTTTTTATGAATATATTATGTACATATTTAATGTATTTTGGTTTACTTATCAGCATCTGTGTATTGCCATATTTTGCTCTTTTTGACAAATTCTTTTGATAGACTGTTCTATATGCCAGCCTGATAGGCTAATTAAGAGAAAGGGTGGAGACTGTTGCCCTTTAAGAGCACGTTGTGAAAACTACGAGGTGTGGCCCTATTGGAAGACGTTCAGTCACGTGCTGGTAAGTTTGCAGCAGTCCAGCTGGTACTTGAGCTATGGTGCGCTGGTGTTGCAGAGAGCGCGAGTGATTCGAGGTGCGGTGAATGCAACGGTGACGCAGAGTAACGCCATTCATGACTGTGCAGAGAGCACGAGTGATTCGAGGTGCGGTGAATACAACGGTGACGCAGAGTAACGCCATTCACGACTGTGCAGAGAGCGCGAGTGATTCGAGGTGCGGTGAATACAACGGTGACGCAGAGTAACGCCATTCACGACTGTGCAGAGAGCGCGAGTGATTCGAGGTGCGGTGAAGACAACGGTGACGCAGAGTAACGCCATTCACAACTGTGCAGAGAGCGCGAGTGATTCCAGGTGCGGTGGATACAACGGTGACGCAGAGTAACGCCATTCACAACGCTGGAATTCATCTGGACTGGGTAGTGGGAATCGCTACCCGGTCACATTGTGAGTAACCCCTTCAGTAACAGCTGTATTCATCGAGACTGCTGGGCCAAGACTCTTGTGGGTCATTTGATCATGTAATTGTTTGATTAGTAGAGACTGAGATCACTTATTGCCAGTGTGCTAGCCCAATTAATTATTTCCTCTTCTTGTCTTTATTTATTTATCTGGATTTTTTGTGTGCTGTGACATTGAGCTTGTGGTATTGTGCTGTGGTGGGGTGATTGTGTGCCTGTGTGTGTATAGTAATTGGGTGGTAGGATAACTTATATTGGACTGGAGATACTGGCAGTTGTCTCTTATGTTTTCTAGTACCTTGCTGGCCAGATGCTGTGGAGGCCCCGGTCATTGTGGGACTAAAACGAGACTGTGCCCCGACCCCAAAGAGAATTGGACTACTCTTGGACTATTTCTGATTGCTTTCACCTAAAGATCAGAACTCCTACCTTCTATGGACTGAACCATTTTTCTGCATTTTCTGCATCCATCACATTTTAGAGTTATTGGTTTTATGAAAATAAATTTTTTGTAAATTGATATACTTCTTGAGTGTCAATGGTGATTGTCCAGTCCTCAGTGGAAAAGTGAATGGTAGAGATTTGTTAAATTGAGTCCTGGGTCTCAGTGAATAATCCAGGTGGCGTAGTCAGCTATCTTTTTATTATTGGTTTTATCTGCTCCAAAATTACAAACCTTAGTTGGCCTCCGCGCCACATCTGGCGTAGTCGGTAGGGTCTAGGATTACGGGACCTGTGTGAGGGACTGTAGACATCTTTTTGACACTCACGTGGTATATTGAATAAGACTTTTTTGAATAAGTTTTTAAAAAATGATGATGCCGGTTTTTCCTGGGGCTCCTTGGGTTCCCAAATTTAGTGGGGCAGGTAGTGATTTGCGTTATGGGGATTGGAAGGAGCAAATTCAAGGGCTTTTAGAGGCCCAAGAAATGACTGAAGCCAAAAAAGTAAAAATTTTATTAGGTGCTTTGGGTGGGGATGCAAAGCGAGAGATAAGAGTTTTGGCAGATGAAGAACGTGATAAGTTGAGTAAAGTTTTTGATCAATTAGATACCCTGTATGCTGGAGAAGCCCCTTTGCCTGTCCTTAGGTCACAGTTTTTTAGCTGTAGACAGAAGTCAGATGAGTCTTTTAAAGCATTTGTTTTACGTTTAAGAGAACTCTTCCGTAGGCTGCAGAGGCGCAGCTCAGAGGGAGCCCTGGTGGAAGACCAGCTAAAGGAACAGCTATTGATGGGTATGGAGGATGGTCCGATGTTGAGAGCCTTGAAGACGTATGCTCGTCGCAACCCAGCAGGAACCTTTGCAGAGCTACATCAGGAGGCTTTGTTGCTGGAGGGGGAGTATGGCCAAGCAAGGTATGAGACTGCATGTGCTGCCATTAGTCAACGTGAGGCATCTAATTTACATCCACCTAGGCCCGACTGGAGAGCTGAGTTGAAGTGTGAGATCTTGGAGGAGGTTAAGGGCCAGATTCGAGAACTGACTCAGGAAATGATGAGGGAGTTGATGCCTCTTATTCCTGCAGTCCCTGTCAACCTTGCACCTCCACAACAGCAGGCTCTTCCTGTGAGAAGAGATTACCAGTCAATAAATCGATGGGACCCTGAGGGTAGACCTATTTGTCGACACTGCCAGCAGCCTGGCCATGTGGCCCGTAACTGTAGAGAGAACAGAGAGACCAGACAAGCTTTAAACGAGAATGCCCTGTTGTAGAGGTCCAAACAACAGGGTTATCTATGTTAACTGATAATCAAGGGACCGTGCACTCCTTTATTGCCGATTGCCCTATCGTAGATGTGTTGATTCAGAATGTTCCTTGTAAAGGCCTGTTAGATACTGGGTCACAGGTAACCTTAATGCGGCAGAGTATGCTAGAAGAGAACTTTCCTAGCTATAAATTGGGGGATGCCCCTTGTTGACTCTGAGAGCTGCAAATGGCCTGGAAATTCCCTACGTTGGGTACGCAGTATTGGATTTTGAAGTGGCAGGCGTTCAACTTAAAGGAAGAGGTGTTGTTATTGTGAAGGATGAATCTTCCACTAACCCTTTGATTATTGGAATGAATGTTATCTCATCATGTTGGAGTGCGCTTTTCCAGGGTCCACCTCAGTCATTCTCGTTTCAGAGCCCTGCGGAACAACGGGTGTGGAAAAAGGCCATGGCTATATGTCAACGCATTGCTGCTCGTACTCAAGAAGACGGGTTCCTGGGCTATGTGTGGCCAGCTAGTCGCCACAAGTTATGCATTCCCCCCCAGAGCGAGGTCATTATGTGGGGGCGGGTCCGAATGGGCCTACAGAACCGTCATTATTGTGGATTGGTAGAACCCCTGTTGGAGTCAGGTGCTGTGACTGCGGCCCGGACTGTGGCTGTCGTTAAGGATGGTAAGATCCCTGTCCGGTTGTGTAATGTGCATCCTTACAGAGTGTCTGTGGGCCGCTACCAGAAGCTTGGGCGACTGTACGAGATGCCTGATGCAGATATCTATGGCCAAAGGGACCTTGATCTGACTCTGAATACGGATGGAGTTGTTGACATCCGTATGGTGAAAGACGAAAGCTCCGAAAAGCAGGTAATTGCTGATTGGGTGAGTCCAATAATGCTTAGATCTGATTTAACGGACCAGCAACGTCAAGCGTTTGATGCACTTTTGAGGAAGTGGGGTGGAGTGTTTGCTAAGCATGTGGATGATTTGGGCTTTACTGAGACTGTCCAACATCGGATATACACTGGTGATGTCCCTCCTGTCCGGGAACGTTTTCGACCTCTTCCCCCAATGATGTATAAAGAGATGAAAGTTTTATTATCAGATATGCTGGCGAGAGGAGTAATTTCTGAGAGTAACAGCCCATGGGCAGCCCCAGTAGTGATGGTCAAGAAGAAGGATGGGAGTTGGCGCTTTTGTGTTGACTATAGGAAGTTAAATGCGATTACGCACAAGGATGCGTTTCCACTTCCTCGAATAGAAGAGACCCTGACTACCTTAACTCGAGCTGAGTAGTTTAGCACATTGGATTTGGCCAGTGGCTATTGGCAAGTGGGTGTGCACCCGGATGATCGCCTAAAGACTGCATTTACAACACCCTTAGGGTTATTTGAATTCCAGCGTATGCCGTTTGGCCTGTGCAATGGACCCGCTACGTTCCAGAGATTAATGCAGCACTGTCTGAGTGACTACATAGTTGATTTTCTGCTGGTTTATTTGGATGATGTCATTGTATATTCTACAGACTTTGCTACCCATCTTCGTCACTTGGAGCAGGTTTTCCAGCGACTGTCACAGTATGGATTGAAGTTGAGGCTGGATAAGTGTCAGTTTCTGCAACAACAAGTGAAATTTCTGGGGCATGTAGTGGACAAGACAGGTATAAGCCCAGATCCAGGTAAAACAGCAGCTGTACAAGGGTGGCCAGTTCCGTCTACAGTCCGAGAGGTGAGAGCATTCTTGGGCCTTGCTGGTTACTACAGACGTTTCATTGCAAATTTTGCCCGGATAGCACAGCCTTTAAATGCCCTTCTAGTAGGAGTTCCAGTCGACAAGAAGTCCAGCAGTCGCAAGATTGAGTGGACAAATGATTGTCAAGATGCGTTTGTAAAATTAAAGACATGTCTTACACAAGCCCCCATTTTGGCCTATGCTGATTTTTCTTTGCCTTTTGTCCTGTATACTGATGCTAGCCATAAGGGACTGGGTGCAGTATTATCACAGATCCAAGATGGGCAGGAGCGGGTGATCGCCTACGCAAGCCGCAGTCTCCATCCTGCAGAGCGGAACGACGCCAATTATAGCTCTTTCAAGCTAGAGCTGCTGGCCTTAAAATGGGCCATTACAGAGAAATTTAAAGACTTTCTTCCTGGAGCTAAGTGTACTGTGGTGACAGATAATAATCCGGTAGCCCACCTACAGACAGCAAAACTTGGAGCGGTGGAACAGCGCTGGGTAGCCCAGCTGGCAAATTTTGACTTCACGGTAAAGTATCGGGCTGGGCGTGATAATGCTAATGCGGATAGTCTTTCTAGGTTTCCAGTGGCCCGAACAATCCCCATTGAGGCGCGACAGGTTGAGGCATTAGAAGATGTCTGTCAGTCAGTGACTGATTCCTGGGATGTAGAGGAGTGGCGTAAGAGTCAAAGTGAAGATGAGGAACTCCAGTAGGTATGGAAGTATGTGAAGTCAAATAGTGTGCCCACCTTTAAGGAGCGTACTACAATGTCTATGACTGTCAAACGATTACTTCAACAGAATTCTAAACTTGTGATTCAAGATGGTGTGCTTTATAAGAGGATGATTGACCCTAGTACCCATGAGTTACATCTACAGATCATTTGTTCAGCCTCACGACGGGAAGAAGTATGGAAAAGATACCATGAGGCAGCTGCACATGCAGGGGTTGCACGGACGCTGTCGAGAGTCAGACATCATTTTTACTGGCCGAAGATGGAGGAGATGGTGAAAGGGTTCCATCTGGGCTGTGTCGTATGTGGCCTGCAGAAAGGAAGGGAGGATAAGGCCCCTCTCAATCCTATCGAGGTATCATTCCCCTTAGAAGTGATAGCCCTAGATTTTCTTACCTTAGGGCGCCCAGCTGATTCATGCCAAAACATTTTGGTTGTAGTTGACTTGTTCACACGTTATGCATGGGCGATCCCAACCAGAGATCAAACTGCTAAGGTGACCGTTAGGGCTTTGTGGGAACATGTTGTTCAGACTTTTGGTTGTCCCTTGCGATTCCACTCTGATATGGGTCCAAATTTTGAATCTGCATTGATGAAGGAGTTCTGTCAATTGTATGGTACCGCTAAGAGTCGAACGACTCCCTATCACCCAGCAGGGAATGGTAGAGTAGAGAGGGTAAACAAGACTTTACTGGGGATGTTGCGGACATTGGAGAGAGATAAGCAGGATCGCTGGCCAGAATTTCTCCCAGAGTTAATGCAGGCATATAATAACACCATACATGGGGCTACAGGATTTATACCTTCATTTTTAATGTTCGGCCGTTCTTTACGTACACCAGTAGACATGAGTCTTGGGGTGAGGGCAGGACAAGAGAGAGTGGATTTGCAGAGGTGGGTACAAGAGCACCACCAAAAGTTGAGTTGGGCATATGCGTTAGCGAAGAGAACTATGGATGAGGCTGCAAAACTATCTAAACAGACCTATGATGGTCGAGCTAAAGCCATACCATTTTTGCCTGGGCAGCGTGTTTGGATTCGTGACCGGAATAGGCAGGGACGTGGGAAGTTGTGTAGTTGGTGGTACCCTATGCCTTATGTTGTGCTTGGGACACTGGGAAGTACTGGACTTGTATATCGAGTGAGACCAGAACATGGGGGGCTAGAGAAGGTTTTGCATCGAAATGCCCTCAAGTTGTGTTTTTCACCTGAGGTAGAACAGCCGCAACCGATAATTACTGAGGGCACCAGTACACACACACAATCCCTCCCTTATAGCAGGTGGGTCATCTTGGGACCTGACAATGTGAATGGAGAAAACCAGGTCAGGCGTTCTGCACGTCCAAATTTAGGACGGCAGCCCTTGAGGTATCGATGAAGTAATAGCAGGGACTGCTAATGTTTTATTGTGGGGGGCTGTGAAGGGATTAAAGTATTATTTCAATGTTTTTATGAATATATTATGTACATATTTAATGTATTTTGGTTTACTTATCAGCATCTGTGTATTGCCATATTTTGCTCTTTTTGACAAATTCTTTTGATAGACTGTTCTATATGCCAGCCTGATAGGCTAATTAAGAGAAAGGGTGGAGACTGTTGCCCTTTAAGAGCACGTTGTGAAAACTACGAGGTGTGGCCCTATTGGAAGACGTTCAGTCACGTACTGGTAAGATTGCAGCAGTCCAGCTGGTACTAGAGCTATGGTGCGCTGGTGTTGCAGAGAGCGCGAGTGATTCGAGGTGCGGTGAATGCAACGGTGACGCAGAGTAACGCCATTCATGACTGTGCAGAGAGCACGAGTGATTCGAGGTGCGGTGAATGCAACGGTGCAGAGTAACGCCATTCACAACGCTGGAATTCATCTGGACTGGGTAGTGGGAATCGCTACCCGGTCACATTGTGAGTAACCCCTTCAGTAACAGCTGTATTCATCGAGACTGCTGGGCCAAGACTCTTGTGGGTCATTTGATCATGTAATTGTTTGATTAGTAGAGACTGAGATCACTTATTGCCAGTGTGCTAGCCCAATTAATTATTTCCTCTTCTTGTCTTTATTTATTTATCTGGATTTTTTGTGTGCTGTGACATTGAGCTTGTGGTATTGTGCTGTGGTGGGGTGATTGTGTGCCTGTGTGTGTATAGTAATTGGGTGGTAGGATAACTTATATTGGACTGGAGATACTGGCAGTTGTCTCTTATGTTTTCTAGTACCTTGCTGGCCAGATTCTGTGGAGGCCCCGGTCATTGTGGGACTAAAACGAGACTGTGCCCCGACCCCAAAGAGAATTGGACTACTCTTGGACTATTTCTGATTGCTTTCACCTAAAGATCAGAACTCACTGCTACCTTCTATGGACTGAACCATTTTTCTGCATTTTCCGCATCCATCACATTTTAGAGTTATTGTTTTTATGAAAATACATTTTTTGTAAATTGATATACTTCTTGAGTGTCAATGGTGATTGTCCAGTCCTCAGTGGAAAAGTGAATGGTAGAGATTTGTTAAATTGAGTCCTGGGTCTCAGTGAATAATCCAGGTGGCGTAGTCGGCTATCTTTTTATTATTGGTTTTATCTGCTCCAAAATTACAAACCTTAGTTGGCCTCCGCGCCACATGTGCGCTATTATGTAGAATTCAACACTGCTTACATTACATATGTAACGACTCGTCACTCTGACTGGGAATCCATGTGCAGGCTTTATTAGATAACAGGATGGTCAAACATGCAAGGGTCAAACAGCAAACTGGGATGGCAGAGAGAAGGCAGAGTCGTAGTCAATAACAGGCACAGATCAGGACAGGCGGATAACAATCACAGGGTGTAGTCCAGGCAAACTAAACAAATGGGCAGGCAGCAAGGGGTTGAAAACCGTAATCCAATCAGTCGGTAACGGAAACAAAACACAAGAAATAACGCTCAGAAATGTACCAAGAGGAAACAAGACTTCGCGTTTAATGTCTGGGTGAAAGTCTCTTAAATGCCAATTGTAATCAGCTGTGCTGTCATCAGTGCCAAGGTACGTGACTTATGGGAAATGTAGTGAAAGTCAACGAGGTGTATGTATGTATGTGAAAAGTCATTATTCGGGTGACGGTGCCCTCTGACGGTCAGAGGAGGGGATCATGGAGTTCATCACCGTGACAACATAAATGTAAGTAATATAATTAAACAAATGTACAAGTAACTAGACATAAGCTATCTATTTTATTTGACCGTTTTTACTTTTGAAAAATTAAGGAACATTTGTATTGGATAAGAAGTCAGTTAACACATCAGCAACTACATCAACATGTAAATGTAGTATTGAGCACATAAATCACAGAGTAACTTGAATCTTGTCTGGATGTTTCAGGGAAGGATGAAAACGTGTGTTTATCCAGTGGAGAGAGACTGATGAAGGAATGCTGCAGTCAAAGGCTCTAAGTGAGTATATTAAAGCAATTAATAAAAAAATACATATTTAAATCATAAGTTTTAGTTTATTTCAATTATTGTAATTTCAAACAGAGTTATTACAGTACTTTTCTGATTCTTGATTTCTGTGCATTTGCTGCAGAGCTTCGGTGGTTGAGCAGGACCTGCAAAGGCAAGGTGACGGCGGTATTTGTGGGAAAAAGAAGCCAATCGGACAAACTTGACCAAAATCACCCTTTATGTTCAGAAAAAAAAAAAATCCACAGGGATTGAACAACTTAAAGGCGAGTAAATAATGAATGAATATATGTTTGGATGAACTAACCCTTTAAGCCCCCATACAGAAACTGTTATAAATGTGCCCAAGACACTAACAAAAAAGGATTTACAAAAATCACATTTACATTTATGCATTTGGCAGATGCTTTTATCCAAAGCGACTTACAATGCTCTTATTACAGGGACGATCCCTCTAGAGTAGCCCGGAGTAAAGTGACTTGCTCAAGGACACACTGGTGGTAACGGTGGCTGAGATCGAACCAGCAACCTTCTGTATCTGTATATTGTCCTGCACATCTTCTCCTCTTTCTTCAAGGTTGTGGGGTTGAGGGGTCCATTATCATGGTCTTCCTCATCCTCTGGATCAATGATGACCCCATTGAGAAGTGCAGTAATGAGGGACATGATGGATGGCAAAGACAGGTGAAGGTGTTCACGGTGCTCAGCTGCTTCATCAAAATAAAGCTGCAGAATTGGTACAGCTGTGTTGAGATGGCAGAAGGATGGACAGTAGGAGGGTTCAGCGCCCATAAATATGTGATTATTAGTACAATAAGTCTGAATAAAGCTTTGTTTCGTGTGTTGTTGACTTGTATATGTATTTATTGACTGTGCTTACTTTTATTCATTCTTTTACTCATTTATGTTTCCTATTGTTGTCAGTAAATAAAATATAATTATTTTATTCATTCATTCCTTGACTGAAAATTGAGATATATTCACCTTGACTGCATTTGTCTGTGTGTTCATGCATAGCTGTCATATGACAAAAAAATGGACATTTTGCTTGTTTTACTAAAACATCATTTTCAGTAAGGAGTAATATAATTAATTAAGTATTTGACAGCATTTTTCATTATTATTGTATGTAAGTGTTGGGGTGGGCTGGTAATGCAATTCATTCTGGGGAAGTCTTATTTTTAGGAATAATACTTACATTTTCTGAGTACAAATTCAAAGATCTTCGAGCAGCTGCCTGATGCTGAGGGAAAACAGTATGCTATGAGGTGTTAGTGCAGCTGTCACTCATATCATATTTCTTTATTTGTAATTTTTTTTATTGCGGAACTTATAATTACATGCAAGATCAGGGAAAATACCATGCTTGGATCTTTAACAATAAATAATCATAAACAAAAAAGAACAAAAAAACATGGGCTTGTGTACATCATAATGGGATTAAATACAGAGCACAATGACGAGGATAAGTATCTGAATAATTCTTCATAATGCTTCAAAAAATATATATATTTATTTTGTTTTTATAAGCCTGATGAATGAAATGGTTAAACAGTTAAATTCAAGAAAAAGAGGGAAACAAAGGAGATTTAAGTCACTTTTGCTTCTGGATGAACAGTTTTGGATATAAAATAAATGAACATATTCAAGAGATTGCGAATTTGGATTTTCATAATAATAAAAAATATCTTCAAGGACAAAACTGCCCTTACAAAAAAGAACTGCAGTATATTGAAGTAGAACTGCAATAAAACTGCAGTACCAAGTAGTTTAACTGCAGTTTAATTCAAATTTGCAGTATAATGAAGTATAGTCACAGTTCAACTGCAGTACATTGAAGTTCAACAGCAGTAAAACTGTAGTATAAGTACAGCTGCAGGAAAATGAAGTACAACTGAAAGTTGCATGAAGTATAAAAGCAGTATAACTGCAGTTGCATTTTTGGATGCTGTTCACTTTATTTAAACAACTTATTTTGATTCAACACCATTATATTGGTTTTAGGTTCAAACGTGATTGCTTCATGTTAAATTGACTTGAAATGATTACTTTTTGACTTAACGTAATGTTTTCATTTTAAAATAACATGTTTCACTCGAGTAAACTCAACCAGGACTCAGTCAAACAGGACTTTCACTTCCCATCATGCTTTGCAAAGCGGCTGAACTGGGAGAGTAAATGTTGAAATAAAGTGTTATTTTAATTCCGTTTTTAGCAAGATGAGAAAATTGAGAGATGTTTTTAATGTTTACTGTTCTATTATGTTGATATTTAAAAGTTTCTGTTATATTAATAGTTTTGGGGTTACCATTGTGGTGAAGTGTTGAGCTTGTGCTTAGGTTGAGGGCATGCCAGCTGCCATTCTAATCACTAATAATTGAGTGATCTCTGTGGTAGTGTTATGGATGAAATCAGTATGATTACTAGACTATGAACTAAGAGCATCACAAAAGTTATACAGAACCAAACAAGTAGCATTAATTATAGGATTAATTAAACAAATCAAATTAAATTCCCTTACAAAAAAGAACTGCAGTATATTGAAGTAGAACTGCATTAAAACTCCAATACCATGTAGTTTCACTGCAGTATAATTAAGCACAACCATAGATTTGCAGTATAATGAAAATAGTCACAGTACAATTGCAGTACATTGAAGTTCAACAGCAGTAAAACTGTAGTATAAGTACAGCTGCAGTAAAATGGAGTACAATTGAAAGTTGCATGAAGTATAAACACAGTACAACTGCAGTTGTATTGCAGTTTTATTTTACTAGTACTTTAGATGTATTGCAGTAGATGTACTTCAGTAAAACTACAGAAATTTGAGGTTATACTGCAATACTGCAGTTTTTTCGTGTCCAAAAAACTGCATTTTTCTATATGTAACAAAAACTGCAGTATTACTTCTAAAAAACTGCAGTAATTTTTTGTAAGGGTGGGGGTCACAGTTGGGTTGAAAATAGAAGAACTGAAATTAACCCCAAATTTATTCACTCAACAATCACAAAATAAATGGGGAACTGTTTCTTCAACAAGACCACAAAATGAGCAAAATTAATCAATATCAGGATATTTACAGGTAGATGAATTAAATCTGTCACTCATATTTCCAATTGTTGCACTTGCGATAACGTCGTGGGTCACATGATAACGTCAACATGGCGGATGATTTCCGGATCGCATTCATACTCAACGAGATTTCATTCATATTCTCTTAGCACTTGTTAAGTACCTACTCATTTGAGTAGACGATTTCGGACGCGATTTCGGTCACTTTATCTACTAATTTTGTGCCCTTGTGTCCTGTAAAGTCTGGATTAACTTTTCATATGGTATTTTCGTACAAGGTTATATAATCAGTTCGAAAAAAAAAAAAAAAAAAAAAAACCTTCAACATGCTCTTTAAATGCACAATACCCCTTTATACTTGTGGAATAACCCTTAACTCAAAGACTTAAAGGAATAAGTGCAATAACAAAATGACCCAGACCAAGAAAAAAGCCCCTATGCTGCCTCCTAAAGTACATGTCCACCCACAACTATGAGGAAAAAATTATATATATGAATGTTTTCAAACAAAACACCCACAAACCTAGAACTACTCCATAGATTTAGTAAACAACTAAGAATAATGCACCATAATAAAGAAAGAGATCCATTAATTGCAAATTTTCTTTCCTAAGCCTAATGTCCACCAGGGGGAGACTCAAGGTCTTTTTCAGTAAAGCCAGAGTTTCCATTCTGTACACTAGTCTCGAATCATTTTCAGTAGTGTCAGTACCCATCATTTGCATTAATTGCACACTATTCGTGGCCTTGGAACTCTTTAAGATGAGTTTTGCATCTACTTTTCATATATTTTACATTTTAAAATCTTCCCATTGTTCTAGCTAGTGTTCACTTTTGTGTATCCTGGTGTGATAAGAATCATCCTCCAAACATTCCAAACATGTATCATAATATATGTGCTGTCATTTGAAGGTATTAACAAACAGTAAACTTGCATTAGTTTGGATGATTAAGAAGTTACATTGCACATAAATATAATATTTCTTAATTGGCATGTGCTTCAGCATTCTTTATATTGGATGAATGCTGCAATACGGACCGGGGGTAGATAATGTTGTCATCAAAAAGTTTATTTATTCAATTTCACTTTCTTACTAACCTCCTTTTTATTTTCACCGTTTGACCACATGCAAGTGTCTTTATTTTTAGCTATACACAGTGTTGTGCTGTATATGCAAAGTAAAAAACGTAGTTTGCATGACATCCATCATATTTGCAATGTGCCATTTTCACCCAAGACATAACTGACATTGGTTTTTGGAGCGTTAATACCTTAGCTTGTCATCTAACACAGACTGTCTTCCGAGGCTTGATCAGAGTCGACCATGGATCAAATTGATCCTCATGGCAAACAACATATTTTGCGCTGTTTAATGTGTTTGAGATGTGGTGTTTACCTCAGTGCATAATTTACATTTCACAGGTAAATGTTAGAAAGTAATGGAAATATTTCCACTTTGCTCTCATGAGTATTTAAGGCTTATGTGAGTCTCCAATCAACTTCACAGTCAATGAGTGTTGCTGGGGACATGCTTGCCAAACGAGAGTAATTATCTGACTAAAATATACATTTTGCTTAAAATATTTGTTGTTGGACATTAAATGTGGCACATGTAGGATTTTAAACCTATACTTGTAAATGTATTTTTATGATAGCAGTAACTGTAAAGTAACTATTGTAATGGGGTAAATAAAATGTAGGCTAATAATTACTGAGACTACTTAGAATTACATGACTTCCGCCCTGAGAAATGTGCACTAGCTAGAGTAAAAGTGTTCAAATTGACCTTGTTTGCTAAGGTGAAGAATGAAAGGAGAATGAAAACAACATGTTGCTTTTTGTTTTTGGAAACATCAGTAATGTAGAAAGATAAAAAATGTAATAAAAATGCAATATATGTTGCATTTTTTGAATGTTTTGTCATGTTTTGAAGTAGCTGGCGAAGAGGATTCTGTAACAAACTCACTTATGAATAACGCCTTTAATGATGAATGATTGCATAAGCATTAAATGCAGCGATGTAGTGGGGGATATGAGAGGCTGACCTGGGATCAGCAGGTTGAGTGTGGAGTGTCACTTCCTGTAAGTGCAGAGAGAGGCAGTGCTGAGTTAAAGACACACAAACACAGACACATTACAGAAAAATAGAGAGAGAGAGAGAGAGAGAGAGAGAGGAGAGAGAGAGAGAGAGAGAGAGAGAGAGAGAGAGAGAGAGAGAATCTGAGCTTCAGTCGCTTCATGTCTGATTTTCATATTGATCATGAATATATCGAGGAGATCCGACTGAATCTGTCGCTCGGGTGTGTGAAGGGGTCAAAGCGAAACCTTTTTTTTTCCCGCGGCGCACGGATTTCTCGCTCTATTTATCAGCCTGATACATTTTAACTCATTGTAGGAGATATTTGAGATATTATTATTATTTATTGTGTGTTTGAGGAGTAAGACGCTTTTGAACATGGGATGTTTGGGCAACAGCAAGACAGAAGATCAGCGCATCGACGAGAAGGCGCAACGAGAGGCGAATAAAAAGATCGAAAAACAGTTACAGAAAGAGAGGCAGGCGTATAAAGCCACACATCGTCTGCTCTTATTAGGTAAGATAGGAATCTATAACTGATACATTAATAACAAATAGATATGTGTCAGCATAAGATGATCAGAGATATGGATATATCTTCATCATCATCATCATCATGGGTGGATGGATCGTTTGCTTCATGGCCAGGAAATACTCATGTTTAGGCTATGTATCTTGTCATGACAGTGTTTTCTATGTTTTGAAGGCGCTGGAGAATCCGGGAAGAGCACTATAGTCAAGCAGATGCGGATCCTGCACGTCAACGGCTTTAACGCAGAGTGAGTGTGTGATTATTTAGCGTTATTTACTGACACTGGGCCTTTACTGTGTTTATTATAACGGATGCGGCATCCATGTATGTTGAGGATGTCAGAATGTTGAAGGGGTTCAGATGTACGCCTCTGCGTCCGGTGCGTTTTTATGGCTGAGCTGCCTACCTAGACAGCATTTTTGGGCATCATAGGCGTTTGCAGCATTTTCGGGCCTCATTTTTGATCATCATAGACGCACGCAACATTTCCGATTCTCAATTTTGAGCGCTCACCTATGGAGCAATTTGCGATATAGGTGTATGCAAGATTTTTCAGCATCAGTTTTTGGACGGCGCACATAGACAGCATTTTTGGCGCATGCAGCATTTTTGTGTGGATCATTTTTGGGCTGTTTACCTAGACAGTATCTTTGGGCCTGATCACATTCCAAATAAAGCAATTAGATAATAATTGGATTGATTTGATATAAGAGTTGTGTGCTGTTATGTCAATGTCTACTGTCAGGATGTGGTCAAACTGTGCAGAATGTGCTCTTGTAATGGCTTATGACTATAATCACAGTTTGGTCTTTTGATAAGGCCCACCTTCGAGCAATATTACAGTCACATTCCTAATTTATTGAGAATTATTATGACACTCTTAATGTTGAGATTATGTCATTCATTCTTTAATGACTGTTTCCTCCTCTTCTGCTCAGAGAAAAGAAGCAAAAAATCTTGGATATCCGGAAAAATGTTAAGGACGCCATTGTGGTAAGTCATTTTTTCCAAATTAAAAATGTGTCCAGTTTAATGTTTTCGTTTCGTCTCAAGCAGTTTTGTCTTGCTGATTAGTTTGGTTTAATTTATCATTCTGCTTTGCATCTATGTTTCTATTTTCCAGACGATAATATCGGCTATGAGCACCTTAACACCCCCTGTGTCAATTGCCAACCCGTCCAATCAGCCTAGAGCAGAGTACATCAAAAGTATAGCTCCACTCTCGGACTTTGACTATACAGAGGTAAGACACTATATCCGAATCTGTTGCAGCACTAAGCAGAAGACGTGAAAGTATTTTTTTAAATGGGAAATTGATGTCACATAATTGGAAAGAAACCTGGAATGAAAGGGGATCTTATAGTCCAGGGGTTGGGAATGTCTGTCCTGCTTCAACAGTTTTGCTTCTACACTAATCAAACACACCTGAACAAGCTAATCAAGGTCTAAAGGGTTACTAGGAAGCTACAGGCAGGCAAGTTTTTTTTTTTTTTTTTTTTTTTTTTTATTATTATCAGGGTTGGAGCTAAACATTGCAGTACTGTGGCTCTCCAGGACCGGAGATCACCGCCCCTGTTATAATCTAATGACCTTATAACTAGGCTGATATTGGGCATAGTTATTATAGAAATGTTGTTTCTTGTGTTTATTAGATGGTAGTCCTTTGTAAGTGTTTCCTCATGGTTGAAGTGGTGCACCGATTCCTTTTCAAACTGCATGATTTATTTTCTCTAGTAGCAGAGAACTCCTGTCATAGATTGTTATATGTCCTTTGTCAATGTCTGCTCATAGATGTTGTCGCTCAACTGTAACAACTTTGTGGGTCCTTTGTTTTGGCATAATAGGGAAGATCACATTGTTACACATTGTTAAATTTATTTAATACTTTTTCATTTGCAAACTTTCTTAATGTCTTAATTATACATGAAAAATGTATAAATGAAAGTGTGTGCTGGCCAACACATTTTTAATGTATGTAAAATATGAGTTTCCTCCCAACTCCAATATACTGTATATAACAGTCAACTGAATAACTGAAATACCATGTAAATTAATGATCAGCTATAGTGTATATATATATATATATGTATATATGTGGGGAGTTAGCTCAGTGAGTAACCTCTCACTTCTAATGCACTCAGGTTCAATCCCCACCAAGGGCAACTTCTCACTTGTAAGTCGCTTTAGATAAAAGCGTCTGCCAAATGAAAAACTGTAAAAAAAAAAAAAAAAAAAAATGTTGTTCCAAGCCCATAAGACCTTTGTTCATCTTTGGAACACAAATGAAGATATTTTTAGCATTCACTAATTTTTTGTTCATCCATTCATAGTCCACAGGCAAAACTTTCACACGTACAAAAAGACATCCATACATCAAGTGGTTTAATCTAGTGAGGCTTGTTATCGCTCGTCAAGCCAGCATGGTTGAGTCTTCAGAAGACTTTTTTTTTTCTTTTCTTAAAACTGCTTGATTCATATGGATTACTTTTCAAGATCTTTTTGTACTTTTTGATGCATTAACACTTTGATTGCGTTAACTTTCAATATATGGACGTTGATTGTAAATAGTTATGACAAAATGATCAAGTGTCTTCATTCACAATATAGTACATCTTCAAATATCTACTATTTTTATGACATGGATATTATAAAGGTAAAATATTAAGACTTTTTGGCCACTCAGCACAGAGCGTGGGAATGATCTATTTTATAATATTAGATACAAATTTCGGAAGAACAGCCCTAACATTTCGAGATTGCCCTGAAAGGGTTAGTTCCAAAAAATGAAAATTCTGTAATGAATTACTCACCCTCATGTCATTCCAAACCCGTAAGACCTTCATTCATCTTCGGAACACAAATTCAACTATTTTTTGATGAAATCTAAGAGTTATCTGACTCCTCCATGGACATTAATTTAACTACCACTGTCAAGGCTTTTTTGCATGCAAAAAGTATTTTCGTCGTGTTATAAAATTAAGGTTGAACCGCTGCAGTCACATCTACTATTTTAACAATGTCTTTATGGAGGAGTCATATACCTTTTGAATTTCATCAGAAATATCTTAATTTGTGTTCCTAAGATGGAAGAAGGTCTTACGGGTGTGGAACGACTTGAGGGTGAGTATTAATGAGAGAATTTTCATTTTTGGGTGAACTAACCCTTTAATATTCCATTTTTCATTTTATTCAGAGTATTATCTGTTATCTGTTAATATCTCAGATATTAAAGTATTATCTATGTCAGTAACAAACCATGTGGCAAAACCTTACATTTTGCTTGCGGTTTGTTTAGGATTGGAGGCCTGGTTGTTATAGAGTCTAACTGTCTCCATGACCTCACTCCTGTTTGCCTCTGGTCAAATACAATAAGACCATTTTGAACAGTGAACAGTTTCCATATTTGTCTCTTGAACCTCAAAGCAAATATGTCCTCTCATTTGCATATGTGTTCATTCAAATGGTTGATGTGGTTGATGGACACTCAGAGATGTGTTGTACAAATAAACACTCATGAATACATGTTTCGATGATTAAATTATTCATAAACAGATCTTGTGTCTTTCGCTTCTAGTTATCCATATTGCACAAAAAAAATGCCAGTATCAGGTCCAGGCAATATATCATTATAGGCCTATTCACCATGGTATTGGTGGTGAAATTATTCTTGGAATCTTGGAATGATTTTAAAGCTCTTTTAATTTGACAATTGCATTTCCTTAAGATCATATCATTATAATAATTGGTCACACTTTATATTAAATGTCTTTACCTACCAAGTACTTGTGTCAAAATGTCAAAACAAACTAAACAATAAACTGTTCTTACTGTGTTCATGTTGAATTGCAAAGCACTTTTGCTGCTATTGAGGTGGGACACAGGTAAGGGCAGGTTTGGTTGTAAGTTAGGTTTAAGTGAGGGACTGAGGTTTCCCTTTCCTATGTCAAAGTAGTGAGGGAAATCTGCTCTGAGTGATCATGCAGCATAGACTTTCTGACATTCAAAACCCCCTCTGTCCAATCTGCTCTTTGCACCGCTTTGTCTTAGAAAATCTAAAACCAAAGCAATCAAAGTCAAAGGTGAAACTTCCCAATGTTTTTATACTCTATACTATCATATACATTTCGTTCCAGTGCTTGTTCAATGCAATTGGAGGACCAGAACTAATTGAGGAAGTGAAAAATGATTATAAATCTTTAATTGTGTTCATTAGTGAAAAAACAGCTGAAAAACATGCCTTCATTATTTAAATTGATAATCTGCATGTATTTTTACTGTAGTTCACTTTCGATTGTTTGAATCTACCTGTTACCGATGGTGGATGAGATCGCCATTTATTTAATTTCTGAATGAATTAATGATACAAGCAAATACAAAAGTATACTGCACGTTTCAAGGCAAAAATAATTTCTTATGGAATGGAGAATATTTTGCATATAAGAATAGATGTACACAGGTTTTAATAGTGAAAGATAGTGAAAAAGCACTCTGCAATACAGAAGGCAAGAGTTTCAGCCAACGCTTGTAAGAAGTTATGGATGATTTCTAAATAGATGGTTCTTTCAGAGCCAAAATAGTTTGTATTTAGTAACTAGTGCTACAGGGGAGATGGCATGAGTGTGCATAGCCACGTGTGTGTGTGTTTGCTGCTGTTACCTAATTAAAATCTCTTTCTATTGAGTCGCAGAGAGCGGTCGGGCTGTCATGAGTTTTATAAGGCTGATTCGATCAGAGTTCAAAAGTGGCAGCCAGCTGACAGAGGACACACACACAGAGCTCTCTTTAACATTATTGGACTCATTTTCTCGGCTGTTTTGTGCAAGATTATGTTGATTATGTCATTGGTACCGATGTAAACAGCAGTGAGTTCATAAGAGCTGTAAACATTGGGGCACATTCATGAAATACGAGTAAATTCCGAGTAATTCCCGAGAACTGTCTTGACAAATGCTTTGCAAACATCAGATTTGATAGTTAAAATGTGTATATTAATTAATTCCAATCGTTCGTGAATAGTGCGAGCACACACACGCACATTCATATTTAGCGTGATCCCTGTCTATGAATTACAAATACGTAAATTACATGTCCAGAAACGCTCTGGAAACTTCTGGAGGCCCTTCTCAGGTTTGGCTCCAGTATATTGCATACATGCAAAATACACTAATTGGCCGTTTGCCTCACAAATAATATTCAATTATATATGACAAATATTCAATTCAAGTGTGTCCACCTCAGCATTTTTTAGCCAACTGAAAACATACAGCTGGGGGCACTTTAGAGAGCTGGAGGCACAGTGTTTTCCAGCTGAAAAGCTTTGGTTGCTATGATTAGTAGTCGACTGATATTAATTGTGGCTGATGGCTGATATAAAACCAATATTATTTATCATTTATATTTATTTGAGAAATGAAAATAATGAAAAATGAATACAAAAACAAATCTGTAAAAAAAAAAAAAAAAAAAAAAACAGAATTACATTTTATTGATTTAGGTTTGTGATTCTGAAATCCTATTGCAGAATTTTTACAAATAAAGACATTTTAAAAAATGAATAAAAGGAAGTAAACACTGCAACAACTGGGCACTCAATAATCTGGTAAATTTGTGCACATTATGAATCATATTTTTTTTCAAATAAAGACACATTTTATATACAGCACATAGTGAAAATGGCACGAATATGACAGTGAGCAACTGAATATAGCTCAGCTTTGTTTGAAATCAAGGGTTTAAAGTTGATTGCACATCTCAGGTGGCAGCTGAACTCATGTCTGTGTTCAGTTTGCATGAACCAACCGTTATGCACAAAATATAAGCGTTCATGCAGGTTACAAGTGCACACTTCAGAAGATCTCACAGCTGTATTTGATTAAGTCTGCAAGGTTTGTGAAATGAAATAGATATGTTTAAATGATATAAATGCATATTAGCTGAATTCTGTGAATGAGAATATATTATAGTGTGTGAGTTTTTATTACTAATAATATAACTGCAAAGGCTGTAATTCATTTTTTGTATTCAGTTTACTCTCTTTGATTAACAGTTCTATCTATTGTATTATCTTATTCTATCATATTAGATAGGACTGTCAAACAGAACATTTTGGAAATACGAACATGGTTATAAATCAGAACATTTATGTCAGAACGGCTTTATGAATGATAAATTCTGATTGTGTTTCATGAATGAGTCCCATTGCATGCTATTAAAGAGAAAGGCAGTTTTGCTTTAAATGTTTAAATCTTGTTCGAGTTGCAGATTAAAGTTTTTTTTTTTTTTTTGATGTGTATATGAGTTGATTTGATGTATGTGTGTGTAAATACAGTGGGTACGGAAAGTATTCAGACCCCCTTAAATTTTTTACTCTTTGTTATATTGCAGCCATTTGCTAAAATCATTTAAGTTCATTTTTTTCCTCATTAATGTACACGCAGCACCCCATATTGCCAGAAAAACACAGAATTCTTGACTTTTTTGCAGATTTATTAAGTCCATTTCTTCTGATTATCCTTGAGATGGATCTACACCTTAATTTGAGTCCAGCTCTATTTGATTATACTGATAGGACTTAGGACTGATAGGAAAGCCACACACCTGTCTATATAAGACCTTACAGCTCACAGTGCATGTCAGAGCAAATGAGAATCATGAGGTCAAAGGAACTGCCTGAAGAGCTCAGAGATAGAATTGTGGCAAGGCACAGATCTGGCCATGGTTACAAAAGCCTCGGAAGCCTTACGGAAGCCTCTCCTCAGTGCAAGACACATGAAAGCCCGCATGGAGTTTGCTAAAAAAACACCCGAAGGACTCCAAGATGGTGAGAAATAAGATTCTCTGGTCTGATGAGACCAAGATAGAACTTTTTGGCCTTAATTCTAAGCGGTATGTGTGGAGAAAACCAGGCACTGCTCATCACCTGTCCAATACAGTCCCAACAGTGAAGCATGGTGGTGGCAGCATCATGCTGTGGGGATGTTTTTCAGCTGCAGGGACAGGACGACTGGTTGCAATAGAGGAAAAGATGAATGCGGCCAAGTGCAGGGATGTCCTGGACGAAAACCTTCTCCAGAGTGCTCAGGATCTCAGACTGGGCCGAAGGTTTACCTTCCAACAAGACAATGACCCTAAGCACACAGCTAAAATAAAAAAGGAGTGGCTTCACAAGAACTCCGTGACCGTTCTTGAATGGCCGAGCCAGAGCCCTGACTTAAACCCAATTGAGCATCTCTGGAGAGACCTAAAAATGGCTGTCCACCAACGTTTACCATCCAACCTGACAGAACTGGAGAGGATCCAGGTGTGAAAAACTTGTTGCATCTTTCCCAAAAAGACTCATGGCTATATTAAATCAAAATGGTGTTTCTACTAAATACTGAGCAAAGGGTCTGAATACTTAGGACCATGTGATATTTCAGTTTTTTTTATTTTTTATAAATATGCAAAAATGTCAAGAATTCTGTGTTTTTCTGTCAATATGGGGTGCTGTGTGTACATTAATGAGGGAAAAATGAACTTAAATGATTTTAGCAAATGGCTCCAATATAACAAAGAGTGAATTTAAGGGGTCTGAATACTTTCCGTACCCACTGTATGTGTGTGTGTTTGGGCCGCAGTGCTGTCTCCATTAATTAGAGTCTTTATGTAATGGTATATTGATTTTTGTTAGTAAACATGCTGGCCAAGCGCTGGGCAGATAAGAACAGAGGGGGTTGTCCATCCTTCTGAACCAAAGCATGTGGCTGCTAGAAAAGAAAATACTCTGTGAGGGCTGGTTGAAAATATTGGTAAAGAACTTTAACATCATAAAGAATCTTAAGCTAAAAGATAGGCAGTGCATTGTTTTCATAATGTCCTACATATTGCAACAGTAAAAAGTGGATAAAAGGAGCATGCCAGAGATGAATTGCTTAATATTTCCTTTTTTTATTGCAGAATCTAAATAAATAATGTCGTTTCTAAAAATAAATGCCTGTAAATCTACAGGAATCTTTTTAGATCTGCATGTCGTGTATTTGCAAAGAACTAGTTCACCCAAAAATGAAATTTCTATCATCATTTACTCACCCTTAAGTTATTCCAAACTGGTATGAATTTCTTTCTTCTGCTGAACTGAAAAGAATATATTTTGAAGAATGTCGGTAATCAAACAGTTGAGACTTTTCATTGGAAGTCAGTGAAAGCCATCAACTGTTTGGTAACCCATATTCTTCAAATTATCTTAATATGTGTTCAGCAAAAGAAATGAATAAAGGGAGTGTTTCAATATTTTCTGTATCTTTTGCTGCTTGTTTGAGAGAAGGTTTTGTTGAGCAAACAGTTTGTAAAACAATCGGAAGTGTTCAGTAAGTGAGCTGCTGATTAGTAGAGCTTGTAGATATGGCAGGATCTCAAAGTTTGGATAATTTATAGGGGTGGGAATCTTTAGTCACTCCACCTCCGATTCCAAAACGATACTTGATCGACTTTTTTCTTATTAATTCATTCGTATGTTAAGATTTTTAAACTAATGTCACTTCAAAACATACAAGCAAGTGGCAAATTATAAAGAGGAGCAAAGAAACATATTACAAGCAATAAACAAAAAATGCTTTCAGTATTTAAGGTTATCTGAACGTTTTCCATTCAAGAACTTTGAGTGATTTTTCTTCATCTTCACTTTTGTTTGATTGTTACTATGACATCATAGATAGAGGGAGATCGAATAAGCTTCGTTCAAGCACAGATCTCTTTTTGAAATATAGTAATGTGGTAGTTTTACAAGACCCTAATACTTTGACTCCTTGGCTTGGCATTAATTTCATCCATATGGTGTTAAGAAATGCTTTATTATGCTTTCAAATGTATCACCGTTTATCAGAGAGGATATAATTGGAAAGAGTTAACAAGACATGTTAAAGTTGATGTTGGCAATGTAACCAAATTCTATGCGATTAATGTGTAATGTTATTTCACAATAATGATATATATAAAATCACAATAGAATGAATACAATAAATCAATTAAATAAATGAGAAACAGTGTAAAGTTTTCAGATACAGCAAGTCTATTTAACAGTAGTATTCAAGCATATACTACAGTTAAATTGAATAAAGTTAAGTCCCTTAACTGAATTAATTAATTATACACTGAATCTTATTAAAGAGCAATTTTCTCTTTTTTTATTGTTGTGTGATAAACATTAATCCTCTTGGGTCGGAGGTGTTTTTTGGCCCTGGAGGTGTTTTGACATGCCCTGACAATTGTGCTTATTTGTTACTTTGAGATTTTCATTCCTAAAGTCTGATTACATTGTATTCAGTGCAAACTCAGTTACAATAATATGTGAGCAGCATGTATGTAAATGTTTTTAGTTTTGAGAAAATTACGTTTATGTGTGGTTTGAGAAAAAAATTGAGTGACCGAAATGAGGCCATACAACCCATACTGCATATGTATGTTGTAGCCTAGAATTTTTGCTTCAATGTGAAAGTCATTCTCCCCATTCATTCACATAAAACAATATTTTGATTTAAAATTTGTAAGACATGTTTTGTCTCAGAAGGCTGATATGGGCGTGAATGATCATGAATGATGACCAATGGGGACTGAACAAGGAATGTGAGGAGATTTAAAAGAATGGCCTTTTGACTGATGGTATTTTATTTACAACATAATCCAAATATACATAATGAAGGCCAAAAAGCTATTTTATTGAGCACACTGACCTAAAGACAGAGACTTGAACAGTCACACACCTTTGTTTCATTCCTGAAACCGTTCCTGTTCAACAAAGCTGTCATTTCCAAGGTGTTTGCTTTTTCATTTTCCCATGTTCATGTAGTGCAGCTTGCTGATGTTGGTACAGCGTGCTCAGAGAAAAACAGTTTGGAAAGTTTTGAGGCAGCAGGTCTCATCATTGGCATCTGGTCCCTGTAAAAAGCAACAAAACAACTCTGCATAGAAGCTATCTGATATCTGAAATAAGGAATGCATCTAATTGGTTTTTCTGGTTAAAGAAATTCACAAATATAAAGAACACCAGGTATGTTGTGCCTACTTGTAAGGTTGCATAAAATAACTAGATTTGTACATTTTCTGAAGGAAACGTGAGTGGTGCTTGCAGTGTGCAACTACATTACCTGGAGTAAAAAGAGCTCACCTCATGTCTGTACAATGGTCTGAGCAATTAGCCTGTTGCTAGCATGCTGTTAATCAAGATGTTAACATAATTATCATGTTGTTAGAATGAGGCTAACACGATTAGTATTTTGTTAGCATGATGCTAAGCAAGATTTTAACATTGGGGTAACATGATTAGCATGTTGTTAAATGTTTTACTTCACATTTTTGTTTGAATTTTTAGCTAATTGTTATTAGCATGTAGGTATTCACAGCTAGCATGACTAGCATGTTGGAAGCTCTGTTTGCAAGCATGAGTCAAATGAGCCAGCTACCGTTTCTCTACGATGTTCTGATGCAGAGATATAGGTCTTGTTGAACGATTGCTAGGGTACTAGCAAGTTTGGTTGCTAGGGAGCGGCTTGTCAGCTGCCAATGATGATACCACAAAAGGCTGATTGCCAGTATGAATATAAAGCTACTCCCATGCCTCTAACGTACAGATTTGAAGATATTCGTACAAGTTTGGGTTGCTAGGGTGCTCAACATTATTTCCTATGTAGGCGCGCGGCAAGCACACGCAAAATGGAAGCGGTGCGGGGCGCTCGTTTTTTCCAGGCGCGCTTGTGCCGCGGCGAGATGAAAACATCTCAACTTTTCAGAATACCGCAAGCGCACCACAGGTCATGTGACAAGAACCATCCAATCAACTCTTTCCCTAACCCTAACGGTAGCCTAATTACCTCAGACGAACGCAGAGTCGTTGTGCAGGAGTGATGGTTTCACGGCAGGAGCTCTGTTTGGTGATGCTTGGGCCAATTTTTCTTAAAAGATTATCAAACTGGTCATTTCTTGGTCATTACTTGAATCTCTCATCGTCCAGACGGAGCTCTTGGATTCTCCGTGGTGCACCCAAACACTGCGGGAGTTTGTTTTTTCTTCTCCATAAATAAATCTTGTACTAGAGCTACTGCAACGGCTTTTCGGTGATGGAAATCCATTGAAATTACCTCGTAGTCATGGAGAAAGCTGTTCATTGTTGCATAGCAACGACAGACGCTACAGAAACGCAAGCTCCCAAACGCTTGCAAAAGATGGAGGAAGCGACGTGACCACGCTTTGCACGCTTTTTTAGGCACGATATGTGAACGGCCTCTATAATGGCAGTCTTAGGGCCCGATCACATAGGTCTCACATTCAGGTCTGAAAACGCGAGGCGCACCGCACTGCCTTTTTTTGTTGATTTTAGGAAAAAAGAGCAGTGCGTTGTGGTTATTTATGTTGCTAGGCAACCCCTGAATCAGCTGTCCTGTCAGTGTAGAGCGAGCGCTCCTTGGTTTGTTGTTAAACTATCATATTAGCAGAAACTTAAAAAAATGTAAGTTACAAGTGTTCAAAGAACTTTAAACATTGGTCAGCACGACGTAAATCCGTCTCTCCATTCATTCGATTGGACAATGGAAAAAACCTCCAAATGATGTCGGGCGCTTTTCTGCTCAGAGTTGCTTTTTTTTCAACTTCAGGTGCTCTTAGCAATCCCGCAAAAACACGAGATGCAGCAGGACGCTCTCTACCAATAGAAAACAATTCAAAAAATCTGCAAAAAACGAGTTCTGTCTGATCGGGGCCTTAGGAATCAATTGCTAGTTAGGGTTGTGACTGTTTTCTCTGGCCGAATTTAGCGGTAACAAAAATAAGAATTCTCTCATATTACACAGGCTGCTGCTTATAACTGCATAAGAGTGCACTGGCCAGGAGTGGTGTGGAAGCTATGTCAGACCCACATCCACATATAATGAGGAAAATTAACGTCCGCGTTTTTGCCAGAATTTTCGCCTGAATTGCACGTGTTTCCACTTTCACATGCAAATGACTTGTTGCACTTATGATAGGCATCAATTCTAGTAGGCTACAATGTAATTATGCTTTCAAAATGGTTTGTTTTCCCCTACCATCGTTAGCTGAAGCTGTGTGTGAGAACACAGCCTCAGAGGGAGTGAAATTCTCAGAAACAGAATTGATAATGTCAGAACCTATCTATACAATGCAGGCTAGTATAATAATTTAGCCATTGGACTCGTTACCAGGTTTTGGTACCCGTTCCTACCTGTAGCCTAAACTACAGCTGATTGAAGGCTCACACCCCCTGTCTGCGTGCAGTCCAACTTTTGAGATCGCGAGGACGGTCCGCATACTACTTCGCATGTGTGACTGACTTGAGCGCTTGAAAACAGCAGTCTCCTTTCCTAGCATCTCTTCACGGCCAAAGGAGTATACTTTGAAAGGCTCGCGCACTCAAATGTGCGACAGTTGCTGTGTCAACTGGAAAATGAAGAATACCCGGGCCTTTATGTGGAATGGCAATGTGTTCGCCGCAAGAGGCAGCATCAAATGTTCCACAACAATGCTTGCAGATGTGCCTGCCTATTAATTTGCAGCACAATCGCCCGATTCATTTAAAAATGCCAAAAATCAGCCTGATTGATTGACCAATCAGACCTCTACTTCAGATCCCAAATAACAATGAACTAAAATAAAAATAAATCGTCAAATCATTGTTTAGCACAATATCAACATCTAAGTTTGAGCAGGTATTTCACAGTAAACACTGTCTAAACATTCTAAAATGTTAGTTTATGTAACAGTAACTTGCTAACTAATGTCAGTGGGAATAAATGACTTCCCTCCGCTGGATAACAATTGCGTTCTTTTTCCGAGGTAAATTCAAGGAAAACTCAAAGCGCGTCTTCCAAACTCGATGAAAAGCAGAGGAATGATGATGCTGATGCTTTGTTTTAGGTGAATGGGCATTTTCAGGTTAGCGTGCCTCGCACATGGTCGATTTGCTTTTCAAAGGCTGCGCTGAGCGTGGGTGTGGTCACATTACAGATAATGAGGCCAGGCAGGGAAGAGTGTACCTTTCGTTGGTTCCATATGGATTACATAAACAGAGAATATTTGTTTTCAATATGGCTTCATTTAAAAAGTGAGAACTGAACTGAGCTGATGATGACATCAATGTTTTATCCAGAGTTGCTTTATAGATGAATTGAACTCATTCCATAATTAATGAACTTTCCACGGTTAGTGAACCATAACGATTTAACTCTTAACTGATTTCTCCTGAATACTGATAGTTTACTATTGTCTTTTTAGAGTTGATTTTCAGCTTTTATGCATCGTAGAATCATTATTTCCCAGTTTATCACTCTAAAGCTGCTTTAAAATAATATATTGTATATAGAGTTATATCATTGTTTTTCAAAGAGACCCAGAGGGGCGCGAGAGCATATAAGGGGTAGCGCAGTGCAGGACTACTTAAACACGTTAGAGCAGCAAAGAAACATAGATGAATGTGAAGAAAGAGGGAGACATGCTTGATGTGTTATTAAAAGCAAAAAAAAGTAAAAATAAACCTCAAAAGAGAACTCAGTTTGGTACTTATGGGAGGCACAAGTGTTGCATTTAGTTTATTTTTGCGGCTTATCAAGCTTGAATGGTCAAATACACGCACTTAAGTGTCAAAATGTCCATCTTGGTATTAACATAGACGTATTAAGTTGTCTAAAGTAAAAGTAAACAGATCGCTGAGATTATTGTTATATTCTATCCACACATAAGGTCTTAAAGCTACAGCAGCCTATTATAGGCCTAGTGCTGCTATGGTGCTAATGTTATTCAAACCACAAAAGAGAAAAAACTTTGTATGTTAGGTAAGAAGGGAGACCCACTGTCTTTGACTTTGAAAACCCCTGAGCTGTATAAATAAAGGTGACCTGAATTTGAATTGCATGCACACAGTGGGGCAAAAAAGTATTTAGTCAGCCACCAATTGTGCAAGTTCTCCCACTTAAAAAGAGGAGAGAGGCCTGTAATTTTCATCATAGGTACACTTCAACTATGAAAAAAATCCTGATTTTGTAATTGTCTGATTTTTAAAGAATTTATTTGCAAGAATTGATATTTCAGTTTTTCTTTTTTAATAAATCTGCAAAAATGTCAAGAATTCTGTGTTTTTCTGTCAATATGGGGTGCTGTGTGTACATTAATGAGGAAAAAAAGGAACTTGAAAAATGATTTTAGCAAATGGCTGCAATATAACAAAGAGTAAAAGGGGGGTATTTAAGGGGTTCTGAATACTTGCCCACTGTATATGTATGTATAGGTTTATATACACACACACTCACCTAAAGGATTATTAGGAACACCTGTTCTATTTCTCATTAATGCAATTATCTAATCAACCAATCACATGGCAGTTTCTTCAATGCATTTAGGGGTGTGGTCCTGGTCAAGACAATCCCCTGATCTCCAAACTCAATGTCAGAATGGGAAAGAAAGGTGATTTAAGCAATTTTGAGCATGGCATGGTTGTTGGTGCCAGTTACTGGGATTTTCACGCACAACCATTTCTAGGGTTTACAAAGAATGGTGTGAAAAGGGAAAAGCATCCAATATGCGGCAGTCCAGTGGGCGAAAATGCCTTGTTGATGCTAAAGGTCAATGGAGAATGGGCCGACTGATTCAAGCTGATAGAAGAGCAACTTTGACTGAAATAACCACTCGTTACAACCGAGGTATGCAGTACCACTCATCTCCACTACAAATAGGAAAAAGAGGCTACAGTTTGCACGAGCTCACTAAAATTGGACAGTTGAAGACTGGAAAAATGTTGCCTGGTCTGATGAGTCTCAATTTCTGTTGAGACATTCAGATGGTAGAGTCAGAATTTGGCGTAAACAGGATGAGAACATGGATCCATCATGCCTTGTTACCACTGTGCAGGCTGGTGATGGTGGTGTAATGGTGTGGGGGGTGTTTTCTTGGCACACTTTAGGCCCCTTAGTGCCAATTGGGCATCGTTTAAATGCCACGGCCCACCTGAGCATTGTTTCTGACCATGTCCATCCCTTTATGACCACCATGTACCCATCCTCTGATGGCTACTTCCAGAAGGATAATGCACCATGTCACAAAGCTCAAATCATTACAAATTGGTTTCTTGAACATGACAATGAGTTCACTGTACTAAAATGGCCCCCACAGTCATCAGATCTCAACCCAATAGAGCATCTTTGCGATGTGGTGGAACGGGAGCTTCGTGCCCTGAATGTGCATCCCACAAATCTCCATCAACTGCAAGATGCTCTCCTATCAATATGGGCCAACATTTCTAAAGAATGCTTTCAGCATCTTGTTGAATCAATGTCATGTAGAATTAAGGCAGTTTTGAAGGCGAAAGGGGGTCAAACACAGTATTAGTTTGGTGTTCCTAATAATCCTTTAGGTGAGTGCGTGTGTGTGAGATATATATATGTGTGTGTGTGTGTGTGTGTGTGTGTGTGTGTGTAAATAGCAGGGCTCCTGGAATAGATGGTCTCCTCTTTGACTTCTATAACATTTTTTGGTCGGTAATAGGGAAAGACTTGCTTTGTAGTACTCAAACAGTACTTGGCTGTTATTTCCGTTTGTTGCAGAGTACAGGCAGTCATAACACTCTTAATTTGAGATATTAAAGGTGATTTTTTTTTTTTAAATAAATTTTATTTATTTATTTATTTACTCATAAAAATATATATTTAGATATTTTGGATGCCTCTTGGCTTGTTGGAAAACTGGTGTTATTTCTTTGGGTCAGTAAAAGGCATTTGACCGATTTGAGAGCAGCTATGTCTAGCACACTGGAGAAGTTTAGTTTCAGTTACAGTTCTATTGCCATGACCAGGGTTGTTTACACCAGGACATTAAGAGTGTGCACCTTTTAAAGTACAAAGAGCGATTATAAAGGAGGTCCATTATCAGGAATGCTATATGCCCTGCCTTGTAAAAAGTCTGCTGGTGAAAATTTGAAAAATTATTGAAGGCTGGTCTATATCACACTGAAGTGCAAAAGTGCAGTTACTATCTTATTCTGATGGTATTACTGTTTTAATTAAAAGAGAAAGTTAGAGAAAGTTAGAGAAGAGAAAGTTAGAGAAAGTTTATAATCGATTTTTTTTTTTTTTTTTTTTTTTTTTTTGTATGTGTAATGTAATAGCATGTGGTAGATGGGCACTTCCGGTCATACAGGGAGTGCAGAATTATTAGGCACGTTGTATTTTTGAGGATTAATTTTATTATTGAACAACAACCATGTTCTCAATGAACACAAAAAACTCATTAATATCAAAGCTGAATATTTTTGGAAGTTTTAGTTTTTAGTTTTTAGTTTTAGCTATTTTAGGGGGATATCTGTGTGTGCAGGTGACTATTACTGTGCATAATTATTAGGCACCTTAACAAAAAACAAATTTATACCCATTTCAATTATTTATTTTTACCAGTGAAACCAATATAACATCTCAACATTCACAAATATACATTTCTGACATTCAAAAACCAAACAAAAACCAATCAGTGACCAATATAGCCACCTTTCTTTGCAAGGACACTCAAAAGCCTGCCATCCATGGATTCTGTCAGTGTTTTGATCTGTTCACCATCAACATTGCGTGCAGCAGCAACCACAGCCTCCCAGACACTGTTCAGAGAGGTGTACCGTTTTCCCTCCTTGTAAATCGCACATTTGATGATGGACCACAGGTTCTCAATGGGGTTCAGATCAGGTGAACAAGGAGGCCATATCATTAGATTTTCTTCTTTTATACCCTTTCTTGCCAGCCACGCTGTGGAGTACTTGGACGCGTGTGATGGAGCATTGTCCTGCATGAAAATCATGTTTTTCTTGAAGGATGTAGACTTCTTCCTGTACCACTGCTAGAAGAAGGTGTCTTCCAGAAACTGGCAGTAGGACTGGGAGTTGAGCTTGACTCCATCCTCAACCCGAAAAGGCCCCACAAGCTCATCTTTGATGATACCAGCCCAAACCAGTACTCCACCTCCACCTTGCTGGCGTCTGAGTCGGACTGGAGCTCTCTGCCCTTTACCAATCCAGCCATGGGCCCATCCATCTGGCCCATCAAGACTCACTCTCATTTCATCAGTCCATAAAACCTTCGAAAAATCAGTCTTGAGATATTTCTTGGCCCAGTCTTGACGTTTCAGCTTGTGTGTCTTGTTCAGTGGTGGTCGACTTTCTGCCTTTCTTACCTTGGCCATGTCTCTGAGTATTGCACACCTTGTGCTTTTGGGCACTCCAGTGATGTTGCAGCTCTGAAATATGGCCAAACTGGTGGCAAGTGGCATCTTGGCAGCTGCATGCTTGACTTTTCTCAGTTCACGGGCAGTTATTTTGCGCCTTGGTTTTTCCACACGCTTCTTGCGGCCCTGTTGACTATTTTGAATGAAACGCTTGATTGTTCGATGATCACGCTTCAGAAGCTTGGCTATTTTAAGACTTCTGCATCCCTCTGCAATATATCTCACTATTTTTGACTTTTCTGAGCCTGTCAAGTCCTTCTTTTGACCCATTTTGCCAAAGGAAAGGAAGTTGCCTAATAATTATGCACACCTGATATAGGGTGTTGATGTCATTAGACCACACCCCTTCTCATTACAGAGATGCACATCACCTAATATGCTTAATTGGTAGTAGGCTTTCCAGCCTATACAGCTTGGAGTAAGACAACATGCATAACGAGGATGATGTGGTCAAAATACTCATTTGCCTAATAATTCTGCACTCCTTGTACGTATTGAGGGTGGAAAAGAAAACTGTTCATTCACTCCCCCCACCTGTATTTTCCTGCTGGTATTGACAACAAACCCACAACCTTCAAGTTACAAGTCTGACTCTCTAACCATTAGGCCATAACTGCCCCTACCAGCAGCTCTGTTCTGGAAAAGTGATGGGGATAAAATATCTTGTAGTTTATTTTGGTATCAATTATATGTTTAAAAAATGGGAATTTTAGAAAAAAATCGAGGCAGAGTTATAGTAATCAATAACTTGAATGCATCAGTATTATGGTATTGTTTGGCTAGTTTTGATCCTCTTATTGGGCTTATGCTGATCCTCCTAGTGGGCAAAATACAAGCCATTATGGAGGATTTTTTTAACCGATGTAACTGAATAGTCCAGAGCGTTCTTATTTTCTTAGGGAAGAGGGAGGAGTAGTGGAGCAGAACACGTACAAGCAAATGGGCTTAGGTACGCATCTGAATCTGTACACACAAAAATGTTAAAATGCCTTTTTGGAGAGTATTCACAAACACAGTCGGTTATGTCTTAAGGTAACATACATGGTTGAGAAAGAAAACACTTGTTTAACAGTATATTGGATCCATTCTCTATCTCTTAAAGTGACCGCAGCCTAATATACCTGCTGCAGTCTGTCGTTAATGATGATCAACAACAAATGACAAAGGAAAATCACTCACTGATCTTCTCTGAATAACTTAAGGATGGCAACAGCTGATCGAAGATATTATTATCGACAATAAAAATAATCGACAGTCAATTTGATTTGATTAGTCCCATCTGTACGCCGTTTTCGGAAACCATTAGTGAGTCACGTCACTTTAGGAATGGGTCATTGTAAATTCCATGAGCTGCTTTAGGAAAGGTACATGATCCAAGTTGTCCGAAACAATCTTGCTTTATAATTATAAGGGCTTCAAACAAAGCATAAGTTGGAAACAAAAACACTATTGTTGGTATAGCTCATTAATGTAATATAATTACTATGTAGAGATGAGTGATGAGTAGGTGTTCCTCATTTCTCATACAAGTTAACATTTTGTGCTTTTGTTTTTGTGCATTATCATTTTTCATCTATTAATTTTAATTTCTGCTGCAAAATAGTAAGCAATCAGTGGTTTTTAGGTCTAGAATGTAATGTTTCTATTTGAACCCTTTTTTGCTTATAATGTTGCAGAATATAGCTTACATCAGGGATGGGCAACTTTGATAGTGATGAGGTCCAACAGTTTTTCTCCTTGATACCAAGGGGCCATACGCCACAGTGATGTGAATGCCACTGTGTGGCATGCAGAGCAGGTTTGTGGGTTGGTGTGATTGCTAATGAGCATCACCGGCCTCACTCCTTTCCCACGGCTCTCGGCCTCGCCCTGCTCACCACACACTGTTACACCTTCCTAAAAAACATAAAACACTATTTAATAATCGTTCTGATGTATTTATTTCTTAATTTTGTTTGTAATCGATTTCTTTGTTATTATTGTATTGCTGACTCTTTACTTGTCTTACGTAATTATTTTGAGGACCTTTTTCTTGCATTAGTTAACCTAATATTAGTTTTAACTGAAGTATCGATAATTGTGAAATTTCATTGATATTTAAAATTACTCATATCGTAAAGTAAGACTTTGATCATATCACCCAACAATAATTGGTAAATAGTTGTGATTTCAATATTGGCCAAAAATAATCATGATTATCATTTTTGCTATTATCGAGCAGCCCTGCAGGAGGAAATAGCTTGTTTTGAATGATTTTAAGTTCTAACTAGTTGATTAATGATTTGCATTAGAGGGGTTGTAGTGAAGCTATTTGCACAGCAATATATGTTGTTTTTCTTCTGAACTGGAAAAGGTGTGGTTTTTGAAACCATGTTATGTGGAAAGGTGATTATAATCTAAAGTTAAGTTGAGGTGTTTTTATGATTAAGTAAAGTTAACAACTAGATGGCAGACACCCTAAGTATAGAAATCTTTTGCTGCATGTAATGTTGTTTTCAGTCACTCAGAGATAAATGACATCAGTCAGTTGAGCAAAACACGGATGTAGTCACTGTCTGTAAGCATAACTTCCTGGTGGTGCTGCAATCTGTTTCTCCACTTCCTGTTTTCTTCAAGCACATTATGCAAATGATTACTCTGTAATCAATGAAAGATTCTACTTCTGTTTTGCGTTGTAATTATTAGGGCTGCTCCTTAATAGTCAAATGTTACTAGAGGAGGCTTGGTCAGATAAATTTTAATTAGTTGGTTAGTCACAAAAACAAAACAAAGAAACAAACAGCATAGTCACACACTGACAGATTGTAAAATGCTGGTCCATGCAATAATATGTCAGGGAGAAAATATAAAATATGGGTACATTTCGATGCTAAAGAATGACCACAAAAAGATGACATGCGACCTCGGGTATGAATTATCATTTAAAACGTAACGTTAGCCATGGGCACTTTACATGGCCACTCACTGTTACGTTAATATTAACATAAATAAATGCGCAAATCCAAGTGCACGTGCAGAGTGTGGAAGCTAAATTAGTACAACGTTTACTGCATGATGTTTAACTTGACTTCCATGTCCTGTCCACCGGAACTCATCTCCTTAAACTCATCATTTTAGCTAGACACTGAGATCACTTCTCCCCGACAATGTCGACAAACTCGTGTCCCTTTCTTATTACATGAAAAGACTGAGATTGGAGGAAAAAAAATTGTGACTTGAGTAAGGTATAATATAATTGTCCATATTGTTTTAGTGTTTCAGTTTGCTGCTTTATATTTTATTTATTTGCTTTTATATAAGCCTAATTTATTTTGTTTGTGTTCTGACCTCTGAAAAACTGTTTTCATTCTATGTTAAAATAGCTCACTTCAGAATTAAATTTTCCTGATAATTTGCTCACCCCCATGTCATCCAAGATGTTATGTCTTTCTTTCTTAATTTTCGAAAAGAAATTGCAGTTTTTGAGGAAAACATTCCAGAATTTCTGTTACCAACATGTTGAAGGTCCAAATTGCAGTTTCAATGCAGCTTCAAAGGACTCTACACGATCCAAGCCGAGGAATAAGCGTTTTATCTAGCGAAACGATCCGTCATTTTCAAGATGTAAAGGAAGACTAATAGCATTAATTTTATGAAAACAAAAATTACGAAATATAAAGACCAAGGTTTTGTTTTTCCGACAGTGATGATATGGACATTCTTATTTGTAGCATTTATTTTTACATATTTTTTGGAATTTGATCATTTTCCACGGCACACCTGACAACTTGTCTTGGCACACTGGTGTAAATAAATTGCATTCAAAACTTTTCTGGGAAATATTTGAGTTTACATGGATAGTTCCATGCATGAGGACGTAAAACGTGCAACAGCACATCGTCTTCTTTAAAAATGCTGTGCTGGCGTTTTTACTGATTAAATCATAGCCTTTTAAAGTTGAATTATCACATTTCAGCAATATTGCGATTCCTGTTTTCTGTCCCCAGATTTAAAATCTCCTGAAATTGATGCTTTAAAGCAGCACCAATAGATGAAACAGTGACTGGATCCCTCAGATGACATGCAGATTATCCTCGCAAAAGTTTCTGTACCCATGTTCAGCGCAGGGCGGCGCTCTCGAACTGAATGACGTTGCAGAAAACTAGTTGTGCAGTCTGGTTCCGTTCGCACAGCAGGGCAATGCCGAAAATGCACTTGAGAGTCCTGAAAAGAGTCCGGGTGTATGAGTTGTTTGAATGCTGTTGTCACTGCTGCAAACTCCAATCTATACAAATAATTATTTGAAAAAATATAAGTTTCATGCAGTCAGTTGGCCCTGTGACCTTTCCAAACAGATTACGTAATGCGTGACACATCACAGAGCTACTGCAAGACGAGCAATTGTTTAAAAAGTATATATATATATGTACACACACACACACACACACACACACACAGGTGCTGGTCATATAATTAGACTATCATCAAAGTTGATTTATTTCACTTAATTTCATTCAAAAAGTGAAACTTATATATTATATTCATTCATTACACACAGACTGATATATTTCAAATGTTTATTTCTTTTAATTTTGATGATTATAACTGACAACTAAGAAAAATCCCAAATTCAGTGTCTCAGAAAATTAGAATATTGTGAAAAGGTTCAATATTGAAGACACCTGGTGCCACACTCTAATCAGCTAATGAACTCAAAACACCTGCAAAGGCCTTTAAATGGTCTCTCAGTCTAGTTCTGTAGGCTACACAATCATGGGGAAGACTGCTGACTTGACAGTTGTCCAAAAAACGACCATTGACACCTTGCATAAGGAGCGCAAGACACAAAAGGTCATTGCAAAAGAGGCTGGCTGTTCACAGAGCTCTGTGTCCAAACACATTAATAGAGAGGCGACGGGAATGAAAAAAGTTTACAAGCAATAGGGATAACCGTACCCTGGAGAGGATTTTGAAATAAAACCCATTAAAAAATGTGGGGGAGATTTACAAAGAGTGGACTACAGCTGGAGTCAGTGCTTCAAGAACCACTACGCACAGACGTATGCAAGACATTGGTTTCAGCTGTTGCATTCCTTGTGTCAACCCACTCTTGAACAACAGACAGTGCCAGAAGCGTCTCGCCTGGGCTAAAGACAAAAAGGACTGGACTGCTGCTGAGTGGTCCAAAGTTATGTTGTCTGATGAAAGTAAATTTTGCACTTCCTTTGGAAATCAGGGTCCCAGAGTCTGGAGGAAGAGAGGAGAAGCACACAACCCACGTTGCTTGAGGTCCAGTGTAAAGTTTCCACAGTCAGTGATGGTTTGGGGTGCCATGTCATCGGCTGGTGTTGGTCCACTTTGTTTTCTTAGGGTGCGTTCACACTTGTCATGTTTGGTTCGATTAAAACGAACCCTGGTGCGATTGCTCAGTTAGTGCGGTTTGTTTGAACATATGTGAACGCTGCCATCAGAACCCTGGTGCGGACCAAACAAGCGGACCGAGACCACTAAAAATACGTGTCTCGGTCCGCTTCCAAGCGAACTCTGGTGCGGTTCGATTGATATATGAACGCAACACGGACCAAAGACATGTAAACGAACCAAAAAGAGGACGTGATGTCACAAGATGCGACGCTACAAGTCAGCTGATTTGACGACGCGGAAAGATCGGTGTACAAAAATGAATCGAGGGCAAACGTGGAGCAACGAGGAGGTGAAGTGCCTCATCAATATTTGTTTACTATTCCTTTAAGGCTAGTTGTCTGTCAACCTGATGCGTGCACTGATATCTCCCTAGTGTTTTAGCTTGCTGTAAATTTATTTATTAATTTGTTTATCATTTATTGGCCTATTTATGTCCACCTTTTGAAAAATATGTTTGTTAAATTCTGTTTTTTTAAGATAAGATTATTTATATTATACTTCATATATTTAGTTTGCGTTCTGCTCTCATATAAGTTCATGCAATGGTTGCTGCTTATGCTAAGGCAAGTTATGCATGCACTTGAGCACTTAATATTATATTTTAAATGCTTATTATTATGGTTTCGTATTTTCTCCCCAGACTAATCGACTAATGGCTTAAATGAACGACTAACTGTCGACTAGGAAAATCTTTAGTCGAGGGCAGCCCTAGTAATTATTTGAGATCAGTGAATACAGTATTATGTAAGATGTGTGTTAACTAAGCATTAAACTGGAAACTGCTCAGCCCTCTTTTTTCCCCATCCAACACACAGGAAAAAAAGCCTATCAACACCGAACTTATGTGTATGAAAGGAACAGTTGGATGTGGTTACATCACAGACCACATGAAAAAAGATGAATGAATATAATGTTTTACCCTAAATTCAGTTTGATATTTCTCCTATTAAACAAAAAAGTGTAACCCTGGTAAGGCCCATAGCACATTTGGTAAATTTATCAATTAAAACTGGTGAGTTTCCACAAAATCTTAAAACGGCTGTGGGTGACCCCAGTCTTTAAGTCTGGAGAGACTGATGAGTTGTGTGATTATAGACCCATCTCAATTACTCCAGTAATTTCCAAAGTCTTAAAAAAGTTGGTGGTTGAACAATTAATGTATTACCTTGAAAAAAAAAAGTCTAAGCAATTTGGAGTATTCAACAGAAATGGCTGTATGCCATTTTATAGATGCCATTAAAAGTAGTTTGGATCAAGGAAAAGTGGGAGTAGCATTTTTAGACTTTAGAAAGGATTTTGATATTGTGAATCATGAAATACTCATAAATAAACCTTTTCTCAACAGGCCCTAAACTAGTTTAAATTATTCCTAGGTTGTTAGACAGCAATGTGTTAAAATTAGTGCTGTGAAGTCATCATTTCAAAAATACAAATTAGGTTTACCACAAGGATCAATATTGGGTCCTCTGCTTTTCTGTTTATATATAAATGATTTACCTAAAAACTTGCAAAGAGGTTGGCTGTCAAATGTATGCAGATGACACAATTGTTGATGGGACAACAGAAACTTCTCACTTGGCTGCAGAAATGTTAACCAGGCAACTGGTCAGTGTTTCCCAGTGGCTGAAATGTAAATGCTTAACTTCACATTACAACAAAACTGTATCAGTGTGTTTTTTTCCATTAAAGAGCAAAGCGCTTCATGAATTTAAAATCAAAATTGACCAAAAGGGAATCAAGGATGTGAGTGAATTTAAATATTTAGGTGTCATTGTAGATTCTAAACTTAAAGGGTCAGTTCACCTCAAAATGAAAATTCTGTCATTTATTACTCACCCTCATGCCGTTCCATACCGTAAGACTTTTGTTCATCTTCGGAACACAAATTAAGATGTTCTTGATGAAATCCGATGGCTCAGTGAGGCATCTATTGCCAGCAAGATAATTAACACTTTAAGATGACCAGAAGGGTACTATAACATATTTAAAACAGTTCATGTGAGTACAGTGGCTTTTTGTGCAGCCAAAAAACCAAATAATGACTTTTCAACAATATCTAGTGATGGCTGATTTCAAAACACCGCTTCAAAGGTTAATGAATCTTTTGTTTTGAATCAAAGTCACGTGATTTCAGTAAACGAGGCTTTGTTACATCATAAGTGTTTTGGAATTTCAACAGTTCACGTAATTTTGGCAGTTTGATACGCAAACTGAACCTCTGATTTGAAACAAAAGATTCGTAAGGCTTCATGAACCAGTGTTTTGAAATAGGCTAGATATAACTAAATATTGTTGAGAAGTTTTCGTTTTTTTTGGTGTACAAAAAAGCATCCTCGTCACTTTATTATATTAAGATTGGACCACTGTACTCGCATGAACTGTTTTAAATATGTTTTAGTAGCCTTCCGGGCATCTGAAAGTAAAACGCTTGAGTGTTTTAAATTGGTAAGACTTATAATCATGTGCAAATAATAATCTTTCGCTATATAATGGCTAAATATAGTTAATCTGCGAATCACATGCATTCCGAATCACGCGGCCTGGTTCGTACCGATCAGTGAAAACTTTCAGAAGGATATTTCGCTCATTTATGAATAATGCATGTGTGATTATATGCTGATATGAAGTCAGATATGACTGACAAATGAAGTCTTTGGCAAATGAAAGTGGTTCATGAGATCATTGTCATGTTGGATATCACAACACACAGAGCCAGACATGTGAGAGTAGCCGACCTGGTGAAGTAATAACTAGGTCAGTTGTTTCAAGAGTTTAGCTGCAGAAATGAGAGGGGCAGCACAAAAATTTTGTTGTTGGATGTTACATTTGTACATCTTACCCATTAACATTTAGTGTTTTTGTTTCTCTAATCAGTCTACTTGAAATGTTCTGTTGAACAATAGCATGTGAAAATCTGTCATTAATATTGTAATGTTTACATGTTTACATTCATAATTTTATTTCAGTCAGGACCACTCTTTTTGATTAAAATTATTTGTAGAGGCTCTGAATTACAGTTTATTCAGAGCAGGCTTCCCTCTGAAGAATTTAACTTCCAAGCTGTCCACAAGCAAATCTCACTGAGATTTGAACCCCTAAAAAAAGACCCCAAGGCAATTAACCAATAATTTTATAACGCAACGGTTACATAAGTCCACGTCGTAGTTATACAAGTACTGTAATGACTTTGGACAGGATTGAGCAACAATTAGCTTTAGAGATAAGATATGTCTTTGTGGACTTCGGTATCAGATTTTCATGCTGCGATAATTGATGAAACCTTTTTCGCAATATGTGGTATTATCATATTAAATAAGTTAGAAGTCACACTATAACAGGGTTAACTTTTTTCTGCGTGCTTCCCTGGATACACGCACATAACAATAATACAACAATAAAAATTTGTTTTAAAACAAGACTTATGAACCATTTATAATTAATAATTAACATCGGTGTACAATACATTAGTAATAATAATAATGACATAAAGCAACAATAAAAATCTGTTTTAAAACAAGACTAATGAACCATTTATAAATAATTAAAGGTAAACTCAAAGTTGCTCTGAGAATTGAAGGTATTCTTCATAAAATGGCGGTCTGTGTTTGTTTTTTCGCGGTCATTTCATATTACTGTATTTAAATTTACTGTAACGTACCAAACTATATCGAAATCTAGAGTATCGTACTGTACACAGTTTACAAACTAGTAAAATGTTGAGAATAAACATCGAATATCGAAATCACGGCTAGCAATTCTAAACTAGCATTAAAGCTGTTAGCTAGAATTAGTTCCAATTTCTGTATGCATGAAAATATTAAGATTTGTGATGCCTACTCACAAGATGCGTTTCCAGGTTCGCAGAGAACACAGACACGATGCACTGACATGACAGAAAAACTTTCAAATGCGCTCTCATGTGCCCCCCACTGACAGAGATTAAGAATGCACCGAGTCCTGAATTTTTTATTGTAGGATAGCAATTTTACCTACAGACAATTTGCACTACTGTATTTAGATTTACAGTTACATAATAAATTCATAGTTAAATAATTAGTTAGTTAAACAGTTAAATAATTTCCCAGAATGCATTGAAAATCTACAGTAACATACTGACAACTGTGTACACAGTATGGAACTGTTGAAAATACAATAACAGCAAGAAACTGTTGGGAAAAAACAACAGTAAAATACTGTGCAAACAACAGAAATCATTTACAGTGTAATGGAGTCTTATTGTAAATTGTTACCGAAATATAATAAAGAATTGGAACATTTTCAGTCAAAATGTAGTGCATGTTTTAGTCCAGATTAAATTGTAATAATGTTTGGATAGAGCATGTGTAAGGCAGGTAAGTGTAGGGATGAGCTTATATGTCTTGCTTAATTGATAGTGGGAGGAGTTATGGATCAGTTGAGCATCAACTGATGGCTGGCTGTCACACCAATCAGGACCACGCTGTAAGATTATTTGTAGAAGCACTATACGGTTCTAAAGGGTTCAACTTCGTAGCTGTCCACATGCAAACCTCGCTGAGGTTTGAACCCCCTAACATAATAATGTTCGAAGTTAGATCAGGGAGCGCGCCTCCCTAAAGGGTAACGAACTTCAATTCATGATGAGGAATGATTAATGAGGTACTACTAGAAAACTGATGTTGTGCATCAGGTATTAACGTTGAATAGACTCTATGAGAGGGCAGGAAAAATGCTTGAATTATTATTCCCTCCCCCAACCAAATCAAGTAGCACTGTTAGCCTACTTGAAAATAGGTGGTCATTGTCTCCTTACTCCTTACATTGAGGATCTGATGATAACGTTAGACGGTGCTGGTTGCTAGCGTCAAATGAGTTATTTAAAGGATAATTGTTTACGATTGTAGGTTCCAGCCGACCTGCAACCCTAGAGAGTAAGCAGTGTATAGAAAGGATAGATGTTTCAATGAGATCACATCTTTTTCACTGTATTTAGATTACTAAAGTTGAAGATCTGTAATTTGGTTGAAATGAATTGCACATTTGCACACATGTAACTATACTAGAACTGTTGGGAAGCTTACACATCAGCTGAGTGTCAGCTACATTTAACATACCTAAGAAATGTCTGTTGTAATGAAGTGGGCGAGTTTATTGCCAAGTTTAGTGCTGCAAAAAAGGCTCAGTGCAGCATTTAAATCTGCATGCAATGTATCTGGTTGCCGAGACAACCTTACGTGCTTGCTGCTTTCTGTTGGCATATATAATGAATACTTGAATGTTACATGATAAGTTACACTCAGTGTAAATATGTGATACTACTTCAGAAAACTAAAATGGGATTAAAATGGTGACTGACCAAGTTGACTGCTCATTCTGCCTCATGGACAATAATTAGCAAGACACCTAAATCTCGGAAATGTAGGATTCTTTTGCAGTAGTGTTTGGGATCCAGCAGCTTGGAGCATCTGCAGGAGTGCGGTGGCAAGTGGCTCTGAAGCTTGTTGGACTGCTTTGAATGTTTTTGGTTAGCTGCGATCATAGAGTCTAGCCTTGGATTTGCCATGGTTGAAGTAAAGTGATTGTTCATGTATCTGACAAGTGTTAATAGATTTAAGACTCGAGAGGGAAGGAATCATCATGTTCCTCATAAATTGTTGTTGGCTGCATTATAGTGATTCAGAATAAGATCAAGATTGTATAGGAGAAGCTGTCCTGAGCGCATGTCTGTATGACTGACTAAGGTAAGTGAGAGCTTATATGTCTTGCTTAATTGGTAATGGGAGGAGTTATGTGATCAGGTGAGTTAGCTGGTGACTGGCATGGCACGCCATGGTCTACACTTAAGCTTCTTTCAGTCACTTAGCTACATTTTTGGATTTTTTTGAAGGAGAACACTAGGCAAGTTAAACACAAGAATATATATATCGTATTGTCAGGTATGGTGACCCATACTTGAAATTTGTGCTCTGCATTTATCCCATCCAAGTGCACACACACAGCAGTGAGTAGTGAACACACACATACACACACACACACAGTGAACACACACCCGGAGCAGTGGGCAGCTATTGCGACAGCGCCCGGGGAGCAATTAGGGGTTAGGTGCCTTGCTCAAGGGCACCTTAGTCGTGGTATCAAAGATGGAGAGAGTGCTGTTTATTCACAATCCCCACCTTCAATTCCTGCCGGCGTGGCAATCGAACCGGCAACCTTCTGATTACAAGCCCAACTCCCTCACCATTAGGCCACGACTACCCCGTATATATATATATTCTTGTGTTTAACTTGTGTTTTATATATATACATATTTCATCTGACCATATGACATTCTCCCATTCCTCTTTTGGATCATCCAAAGGCTCTCTAGCAAACTTCAGACGGGCCCAGACATGTACTGGCTTAAGCAGGGGGACACGTCTGGCACTGCAGGATTTGAGTCCCTGGCGGCGTACTGTTACTGATGGTCGCCTTTGTTTTTTTCGTCCCAGCTCTCTGCAGGGCTAGGGTTAGGGTTAGGCCCCCCCGTGTGGTTCTGGGATTTTTGCTCACCGTTCTTGTGATCATTTTGACCCCACGGGGTGAGATCTTGCGTGGAGCCCCAGATCGAGGGAGATTAGCCGTGGTCTTCCATTCCATTCTTCCTGTGGGCTCCCACACCAAGCTGCTTACCTATTGTAGAATTAGTCTTCTCACCCTGGTGCAGGTCTACAATTTTGTTTCTGGTGTCCTTTGACAGCTCTTTGGTCTTGGCCATAGTGGAGTTTGGAGTCTGACTGTTAGAGGTTGTGGACAATAAAGTATTTGGTCTTTTATGCTGATAACGAGTTCAAACAGGTTCCATAAATACAGGTAACAAGTGGAGGACAGAGGATCCACTTAAAGAGGAAGTTACAGGTCTGTGAGAGCCAGTAATCTTGCTTTTTTGTTGGTGACCAAATACATATTTTCGTACGATATGTGAACGGCCCCGAATGAAGGCTGCCCGGAGTTTGCGGATCCCCCGTGTCGTTCAAATCCGATGTTTGGGAACATTTTGGATTTCATGTTACTTACGATGACAACGGAAATAAAACAGTAGATAGAACTGCGACTGTAAGCATTGTGCAAAATGCATTCAAAATGCTAATGGTAACACTTCTAATATGACAGTTGATACGAAACGAACCGTGGGTTTTGTGAACCGTGCCACCCCTAATATAAATATAAATATATGCATGCATGTATGTATGTATGTATGTATGTGTGTGTGTGTGCGTGTGCGCGTTTTTGTGACGTATCAGGACATGGGTATGACTTCAACGTGAAATATGAGGACATTTCATATGTCCCCACTTTTCTAACAGCTTTAAAAACGTACTAAACAATGTTTTATTAAAAATGTAAAAATGCAGAACATTTTCTGTGAGGGTTAAGTTTAGGGGTGGGGGGGGGGCAGAATGTACAGTTTGTACAGTATAAAAACCATTACGCCTATGGAATGTCCATAGTTTGATAGCAAAACGAACGTGTGTGTGTGTACGTGTGTGTGTGTAGTATACAAAATGAATAGTAATTGCGCTACACTGAAAATAATGTATATTCCAGAAAAGCACTCTAATGTTGTAAAGAGTTTTCAGTTACATCATTTTGCTGGGAGATTGTCATTTGGTGTTATCATATTCACCTGCTTGTGCGTTTGTTGTCTATGATACTGTGTGCAGCATTTGTGTGCAACCAGAGAATCCTGTGTTTCACACTGGTACAGGTGTGCATGTCTTGAGTCCCAGGGTGTGTCTATTGAGCTCAGTGGTGACAGTAGCACCGGGCGTCTGGGAGGCTCTAGTGAGCTCAGGCTGTCATTAGCACGCTCTCTGGAGGGTTGCGAGCACCCCGCTTAACTCCCTCCTAATGACTCTTTTTGCTTTCTCTCTGACTAATGAAGGTGCAGGTAGAGAACGTCTGTGTTAAATGAAAGGCCACTAATAGTCGTTAAGGTTTGTTTTCATGTTTTGCTTTTGTTCTCTCTCCCTGAGTGCACCAGCTCGTCTCACTGAATTTTCCAAAGGGATCTCATCTTCTCTGACTGTGAAGAAGTTTGTGTAACAGGAGGAACTGCTGCTGTTACAAACAGAACGCTTTTGTGTTTTGTGTCCTTGTGTTTCTCTGAGAAGAAAGCTTTCATGAAGCTGACTTCTGTGAAGCTGATTTCTGCTAGGGGTGGGTGATATGACCATAATCTCATGTCTGTTATTGTCTTCATTAAAACTAAGAACAATCACCCAAATAATAAGAACAATAGGACGAATACAATAGAACAAAGATACAAATTAAATCAACTTCCAGGTACAGTAGATTTATTTAACATGTAAGAAATACCCTACAGAAATATAACAATCAAATATAATACAACGCTGCATAGTCTAACGGAATTAAATATAAATAGATTTTCTTTATTGAAATTTATTCAGTTAAGAGCAGTGAGAGATTTTTTTGCTGTCTTTTGTTATTTGATTTGCATTAATCTAATAACATAACATAACATAACATAGAATGCTTGGACCGAAACATCTGGTTTTTGCCCAACTATTTAGATTAATTTAAGACATAACCAACTGTTTTTATGTGAATACATGCTCACAGTGATTTTGACTTGTGTTTGTTTGACCATTTAAGCACAATTAGCTGTGAAAGACAACAAAATTTGAGATCACATGATGTCTGAGAGAAGCATTTTTCTCAACCTAATGTGCTTAACTTTTTTGAACATTATGCAGTTTAATATATTTTCATTCCACAAAATCTCAAACGATAGACTCTTCACATCATAGCCACGATATATATCGTCATACTAGCCAGCCCTAGTGTCTGCACGAATCTTTGACACAACATGCTCAGACTGACTTTTTCTTTCTACAACATTTTACTAATGTTCGACATTTTGTAGCTTTTCTTGGAGTTGATTTGTAGAAACAGACCATTTAAAAAAGTGAAATTATGTGATTAATTCCACAATGAATTGAAAAGGATAAATTGTGATCTTCCATCAAACCACCATTAAATTTCCACAAAGAACTTAACACTTTACAACAGGGTTGGACTGTTACAAAAAAAGGGCCCTGGCATTTTTGCTCAGACCGGCCCACCACAATCGGTCGGACACCACCCACCAGTACACCATCCATGCGGTCCGTGTAAAAATGCATACCTACTGTTCCATTCCCCAAAGCTGAGTAGTAAGTGCAAGTGGACCAGTGTAGACCAAAGTTAGCAGTGGAGTAGGGCCAGCAAAGATCAGAAAAAATTCTTATTTTAAGTTTAGATAGTTTAGATACTCCCCATTAAAAACAAGGAAAAACTTCCTAATAAAATGATATTCATTAATTTCTCTTGCCATAAACAACCAAGTGTTCCAGAGTAATAGGGTACAAGAGCTACAAAACATACCTTTTTATACCTAAAAAAAAGTAGGTTTGGAAACTGAAGCTACAGTAACCGCACTAAACATGTCAGTAATTTTTGCACAAGTTGAGGCATCAACCTTTACATTATTTTTTTTTTTTTGCCTGCAACTTCTCCACTTCACTTGTGGCTTTGTTTCTCCATCCTTGTAATCCACAGATGTTTTGGATGCTGTCCCTGCTTTACGGGCTGGTCCAATTTTATGTTTATTAAAAAAAGAAAAATTATATCATATCGCGGCCCCGCCCTCAAGTGTGTCGGCCTAAAGTGTGTTTAACTAAAATTAGCAAAGTAAATACTATTTCAAGATTATTTTTCAATGTTAATGTTAGTTAATGCATTAACAAATGTTAACTAATAGGACCTTTATTGGAAAGTTTTACGGAAATTATAATGCAACCAAATATATATTTTTTTCTTTTTGTTATACATTATTTTTTTTATTATTAAAAATGCAACAGAACAGACAAGACTTCCCTAGAATGTGACCCCTTGATTTGAGTTATATTTAGCAATTTTGGAGCTTTCTCTGGTATTGATGGCATATCAACCAGACATTTGTGAGATGTCTTTGAGAGTGTGTAGCGTTGTTCACGAGCCGTGATGCGTTTGTTTTGCATCTCTGTATCCATTTGTTTTGCTGTATTGCAGTGATTATATGATGGGCCCTCACCAGGGACCTAATTATTGTATAGCTGGCTGTATCCTCTGAGGAAAACGCGCAAAAAAACAAGTAGCCCAAGTTTCTCAGAGACTCCCCTCCCCTCGTCTGCTTTTACTCCAGCGGTGCTGCGGAAAAACTTTCTTTCAGTGTTTTGTATTATGTCTAAATATTCATCATTTGTCTATTATTTGTCCGTCTATTTTACATTTTTAATAATAATAATAATTATTATTGTGATTATTATTATTATATAGCAAGTGGATCAGAGAAAATGAAGAAAAAGTAGTAATAAGTTGGCCTGCACGATATTGAACTCATTAAATCATGTGATATTCGATATGTGATGCATGTTTTAAGTGTGTGAAATAAATTGAAATTATATTTAAATATATTTAAAAACTGAAAATGATATAAACATCCTACATGTTTCACATTATTTTTGTGAGATGAAAGCATTCTTGCAATTTCTGAAACTGAACCAGTGTTTAGTCTTTCAGGTAAACTTACATTAAGTTTATTTAATAACAAATTGAATATCAAATGTAAAAACAAAACACTGCTTAGTCTATATGAATTAAATGTACAGTGACTCCTATTAAAGCCACAAAAGTTATTCCCTCAAGAGCAGTGATGATTTTCTCTGTCTTTTGTTTAATTTGGCTGTTTGATTAGGCTGCTGTCACTTTAAGAGCTGCACAGATCCAGTATATTGTTACACTGGCACTTTCTCAACTGTTTAGTCCACTTAAGACATAACTGACATGAATAATCACCAAGATGGGCATTTTGGCATAATTTTGTGTGTATTTGGCCATATAAGCTGCGGAAGAGAACTGAATTCGGGATCATGCGCTGTGCAAGAGGTGGCTTTCTGTGCGCATGAGTCCATCGCTTATGGCATTTAATAACATTAAGTGTTGTGTACAGTCTGCTGTCTGCATCAATCTAAAATTTGTACTTTTTGTAATCTATTGGAGTATTAAAATCATGCAGTTATCGTAAGCTATTGTGATCAAGAGCATGTGAGCGAAGTGTAGCGGTAATAAGCGGAGTGGAGAGTGCCTTACTGAAGATTCTGCTCTGCTCGCTCAGTCTGCTCAGGGCCTACTTGCTCAACCAAGAATGCCATTTTTGATATGCTGCTTCGAGAATATGTGAAATAAGCAATACATCTAAGGTTATGGAGTTGCAGAGGAGTAAATATGACAGAATTTTCATTTTTGGGTCAACTGTCGCTTTAAGAATGAAGAAGGAGACCTAAATGTCAGGGTGTGTGGAGGAACCCAGTTAGAATTTCTTGTTCGTGCTTTGGTTTGGGTTAAAAAGAACTTTGAAATACATTTTGCAGTGGTGTACTGTTAATGATCATCCCAATGCTGTCCATGCTGCTGTGAAAAAATAGTGAGACAGTGTCTGGTCTGATCATAGCAATATGGATTAAGGCTCCCACTAGCGATATTTTGATATCAATTAATCTATCGACTAATTGACTAGTCTAAACGATTAATTTTACGCCAAAATAAATTTTTCTTAAGAACATTTTATTTAACTTTCAACTTGGGCACTCAGGACACCATCAGTAAGAGCTGCAACCAGGAATTCCTTCTTTTGCAGGAATTCCGTCCCATGGCACATTTACCTACAACTGAAAGAAAAATAAATACAACTAAATTATATAGGCCTAAATGTAAACTTTCAGAGTGGAAAAAAAAAAGCCTAATGTTCTTTTAACTTGGCAAACTCTTTTGATATTGTATATGAATAGTATTTATTAACTGTGTACATATTATTATGAATGAATTTGTAATTCATTGTCATTTATGCCGTTATGTATGGAGGACCAGGAGTGCCACATAAAAATAAAACGAAGAACATAATACTTTTATATAGGCAAATAAATAGACATATTTAAAGTTGTTTATTTAATTCCTGTTTTTAAAAGTAGATTAATAGAACAATAAAAAAATACATTTGTAAATCATTTTAAATGGCTTTTCTAAAAAAGGATTTGCCAAATGCTTTTCTTTATCCATTTGTCAATCGAGTGCTAAAATGCCATTGGACAGTGCACACGTGGGGCAAACAATCAACTTTTGCATCAATTTGAAGATCCGACCCTCTCTAGAAATGTCAGGCGAATCTGAACGTGTTTGGAGAGGTTATAATGGTTTTCGTCGGACTGTCCTTAGCGACACACCAATACATCCAACGACTGGTGTTGTTCGAGAACGCTTGGAAGTTCAACCATAGAGTGAGGGCTGAATGACCTCAAACTGAACCCAAATCCTTCCATTTATTGTACAACCACAATTATCCGCAGCGTTAGCTGCGTCTTCCCTCAACTGAAAAACTCTTCTACATATAAAATGATAATCGAGAGGAGAATTTCTTTCGCAAAAATCAGCTAAAGCTAACAAATCATCTACAATACCTCTCCAAACACGTTCGGATTCGCCTGACATTTTGCGTGATCGCTTTGCTCGAACTCATGTAGAGAGGGTCGGCTCTTCAAATTGAGGCGAAAGCTGATTGGTTGCTCCCACGTGTGCACTGTCCAATGGCATTTTAGCACTCGATTGACAAATGGATAAAGAAAAGCATTTGGCAAATCCTTTTTTAAAAAGCGATTTAAAACGGCATTTAAAATGATTTACAAATGTATTTTTTATTGTTCTATTAATCTACGTTTTAAAAACAGGAATTAAATAAACAACTTTAAATATGTCTATTTATTTATACATTAAAAAATATTTTTGAAATTTATTGTTTGATTGGTCTATTAAACTAGACTTAAAAACAGGAATTAAATAAACAACTTTAAATATGTCTATTTATTTGCCTATATAAAAGTGATTTATTTATTTATATACATTTTTATGTGTGAATTATTAAATGAATTAATTGATTCTTCGTTTTGTTTTTATGTGGCACTCCTGGTCCTCAATAGTTATGTTATTATATCGTCACGCAATGAAATGTCCTTAAAACAGGCAGAAGTAAACATGTCACTTGTTGCGTCCAAACACGCGTGGAAAGCGTGGCTGCTCCGCTTTCTTCTTCTTTCCGAAGCTCTAGCGCTCCCGTGGCGTCTCTGTCGTTGCTGTGCAACCATGAACTGCGCTCTGCGCGATGACGAGGAAGTAACAGCAAAGGATTAATTGATTTCTTGCATTAGCTTTAATACTTGATAAAATCCTGTGCTCCACAGCTATGATCAGCTGTTGAAATAAAGAACTTGCGAGCGCAATAGAGGCGATGTGTGAACGGCCCATTTAGCAGCTTAAAGGACAGTGGATTTTAAACGTTCTACCTACAAAGGCGGGGTTAATTTAAGGGACAAAACACTTACGGTGGCTGTGGCTTTGCCTTTTCCGGCGACCCATCATCCAGAATAGGCCCTAACATTATATTCCTCTTCAGATGTTCATGCATCGAGATTGTACTGCTGTGGAAAATCAGAGTGTACAACCACCTTTTCATTATCAGCTAATCTGAAGTACTCCCATACTTTACTTTTACACCCTTCAGCTTTTGAAAACTTTTGCTTACAAACTTGTTTGACACTCGACTCCCCTTTACCCGCCATCCTTGGAAACTTTGACGTGATGCACGCAATGTTAATACCAGTGGTGTGGAGGAAACGGTTGTTATTTTAGTTAAAGCGGGAAAACTGAATTTTTTTATTTTTTAAATATTGACGTTGATTAATTATCAGTGTCGACGCAGTTGATTTATATCGACCAATCGCGACAGGCCTAATATGGATATGTTTGCACCATATCAAGTCACATCACACAGAGTTATACCACTTTATACAATATAGCCAATTTCATTAAAGCCACAAATATCATAATTATCTATAGGCCTACTGTAATTGAGACATGTGCTCAAAAAATTCATTAAAAACAGAAAGACACATTGTTTCAGGCTTATGGCAGTGGGTGTGGAAAAACTGGTAGAGGGTTTGTTTATGCACCTCAATCCACACCCGATGTCCCTGGTTTCCTTCTTTTTTAATTACATCCAGGCAGTTGGTTGATGAAATATTGATTAAAATTAAGATACAATTTGTACACAACTAAGTAATTCAAAATTTAAAGGCTCTCTACAAAACAAAACTCATTTGGCCCACTTTATGTCTCCAGACATAGGCCTATAGCGCATCTTGACATAGCCATCTTACTCATGCTGTTCACTTTTCATAATCAACATAGATCAAATGAAAAAAATAATATAATTTTTAAGAATAAATATGAAACTGGTATATTGAGCGTGAATGAACGAAAGGAGAGATTGGTAGAGCAGAGTTCATGCTCATCTATGTCTTATGTATAACTATGTTTGTGTTAAACATATTAGCAGTTCATAGTTCATGAGAATATGCCTTAGTTTCACAGATGAACAACAGGAGTCAGATGTTGAGTATAACACAGTGCGTAAGTACGGGAAGAAGGAGGCGGTAACCGGCGAACATTCAACATAACTTTAATCAAATAAATAAACAAACAACAAAACGAAAGTAAAATGGTGGCTGTTCCTCACGCCGACTGCCGAACACAACGTAAAATCCAGGCCTGGTCCTCTCTCGTCCTTCACTGTCGCTGCGAGACCGGTGCACCGCGCAGCTGACACTCATTATTACTCGCGCCGATCCCTCGCGGCTCTCGACCGCCCCGCTCGTCACAGACAAAAGGCCACTTTATTGTACATGTCCATATCATTCTAATTCACTCAAGACAGCCGTCAATGGTACAGCAAAAAATTCCTAACCCATCTTTAGCTCTCTGGAATACTTGATTGTGGTTGGTTAATCACAGCATTTATTGCTGAAATGTTTTTGTATGATATTTGTCATTTTTAAGCAGAGTGAAGTTTGTTTTCCCTTCTTATTAACTTTCATTTTTTTGTTAATTATTGTGTCACATAAATAGATGCTAACTCCTAGTTTCTATCTTTTACAGGAGTTTTTTGAGCATGCAAAGCAACTGTGGGATGATGAGGGAGTGAAGGCCTGTTTCGAGCGCTCAAACGAGTATCAGCTCATCGACTGTGCACAGTAGTGAGTAACTGTTGATATGTGTAAAATTTATTCATACAGTATAGCGCTGTCAACCATCTTTGTGTCTCTGCTGATCTTATGTGAATGTGATGTTTGCTGTGTAGAGATTTCTTGTTGTATGCAGCACAACCCATTGTATAATGCAGGATCTGTTTATTTGTGCGACCCACTGGTGCAGTGCAGTGTGTCCACCCTTTTTCTTCATCCCACTTTATCAGCAGTTGTATTCCTTATAAAGCTCATGACCCAATAAAATAAAACGTTCTTGAATGGGTTATTTACACAAATCAGGAAAAGTGTGCTCGGAAGCTGTTGATCACTTCAGTTCACTTGTGGGCTCATTGACTGTGATTTTCTGTAAAAAGCTGTATACACAGCACAATGGAACTCTTATTCACATCATGTTTATTCTTTGGTTGTAATGAAAAGATTAACAAGTGTTCAAAACTCAAGCACGCTCATGCTGAACAAAAACTCTGCCATTTAGCAGTATTGAGTGGATTTGGACTAACTTTAACATTTGCCATTGCATTCATTGCATTCTCAACCGATATCTATGATTGGCAAAAATGCAGTGGCTGAATTGCCAGTACTGCAGACAGGCTGGTATTGTTACGTTTTTAAAATTTCAGTAGCGACTACTAATATACTGATACTTTTGACAACACTAGTCAAATACAATTTGTAGTACTGCTTAAAAAAATTTGTAACACTTTATAAGTATACAGTAATAAAGTACTTTTATAAACTATTAGTGTATAGTTAATTCATAGTTTATATATTGTAGTCTTTACATTGTTAATTTATTAATAACCTATATACAAATAATGAGTTCTTCATTCATTGTCACTGAATTGGGTTTTCGTGTTTTATGTGGACTTTCCATATAAATTATTTTTATTCTGTACAACTGTATATTCTATCCCCTAACCTTAACCATACTTCTAACTGATGTATTTTAGCAATATGATCTCATGAGTATTTGTATTTATTTTTTCTACCACATGTACATTTACTTACAGGTGCATAGACACAAAAACATACAGTATTGACATATTGACAGCATTACAGTGGTGTGAAAAAGTGTTTGCCCCTTCCTGATTTGTCAGCATGTTTGCCACACTTAAATGTTTCAGATCATCAACCAAATTTAAATATTAGTCAAAGATAACACAAGTAAACACAAATTGCAGTTTTTAAATGAAGGTTGTTATTATTAAGGGAAAACAAAATCCAAACCTACATGGCCCTGCATGAAAAAGTGATTGCCCCCCTAAACCTAATAACTGGTTGGGCCACCCTTAGCAGCAACAACTGCAATCAAGTGTTTGCAATGAGTGTTTTACTGCGATGTGGAGGAATTTTGGCCCACTCATCTTTGCAGAATTGTTGTAATTCAGTCATATTGGAGGGTTTTCGAGCATGAACTGCCTTTTTAAGGTCAAGCCACTGCATCTCAATTGGATTCATGTCAGGACTTTGACTTTAACAAACCAGGAGAATACAGAGAAATAATTACGACACCATAAACCAACAGCAACAACGAAACAAAGATTGAATGGAAACACAGGACTTAAATAAGGAGATAATGACTGATGACGCACACCTGATGACCATGAACTAATGATGACGATGGCGGGAACTTGACACATGTGACAGTCCAGACAGAGATGCACGTAACATTTACTCCCCCCTTCCGGACGGCGCGGAGTTCAGGGTGGCTGGCAGGGTGGAGCTTGAACCTCAGACGGCCAGGGCGGAGCTGGGACCTCAGGTAACCAGGGTGGAGTCCAGGCCGTGGCCAGGCCGGAGCCGGGACCTCAGGGGTCCAAGGTGGCATGGCCTCTGTGGCCTTACCTCCGACTACAGGGAGTGCTGGAGACATAGGAGATACAGGGAGGAGTGCTGGAGACACAGGAGATACAGGGAGGAGTGCTGGAGACACAGGAGATACAGGGAGGAGTGCTGGAGACACAGGAGATACAGGGAGGAGTGCTGGGGACACAGGAGATACAGGGAGGAGTGCTGGAGACACAGGAGATACAGGGAGGAGTGCTAGAGACACTGGAGATACAGATAGGAGTTCTGGAGACACAGGAGATACAGGGAGGAGCGCAGAAGACACAGGAGATGGAGATGCAGGAGATACAGGGAGGAGCGCTGGGGATATAGGAGATACAGGGAGCGGTGGAGATACAGGAAGGAGCTCAGGGGAAGCAGGCATTGCCCAAAAATTGATGAGCCACTCTTCTTTGGGAAGGCAGCGACCGTTTGGCGGTGCGGCTTGGGTGCAGTGCCCCTCTTGCGCTGCGGTTCGCACTTGCCTCTCGGCTTGGCGGGGGCGGCAATCTTGTGCTGAGGATCGGGATCGGCCACCAGGAGAAGCGCCGGACAGAGGAGGAAGTTAGTATTTAATTCCCTGTGGGGAAGCCCTGGTGGACAGGAATGGTCAGTGCCGCTGGATGGGTATGTGGAGGGCATTGGCGTGCGGTTAGCGTGAGAGGCTGGGCATGCCTCTGATGAGACAGCATGCGGATCCCGATCCTTTATAACCGCCTCGACTTCAAAGACTGAACCATTTAAATGAAGAATAAGGTTAATGATGAGGGATGAGGAGAGAAATTGAAATTGATTTTCTCCCTCGATGACGGAGAAATTGCAGGCAGGTTCATCGTAATAACGGATGGTATCTGCATCTGCGACTCATACGGAAAAAAAACAATCAGCGTCATCCCAGCTGATGGGAAAGCTTGAGGAAATCCTCCACATACCTATCCAGTGGACGGCCATCCTGCTGCAGACCCCACAGGAGATCCTCCACTGCCGGCATAACACAGACCAAAGTGTCTGTCATGGTTGGGTTCCGTCGTACTGTTACGCATGCGTGTCAAGGGAGAAACACACCGCGGAGGAAATCTAAATGAAAAATGTTTAATAACAAACCAGGAGAATACAGAGAAATAATCACGACACCATAAACCCAACAACAACGACGGAACAAAGACTGAATGGAAACACAGGACTTAAATAAGGAGGTAATGAGATTGATGACAAACACTTGATGACCATGAACTAATGATGACGGTAACATAAACAAAGAGCATGTAATAGTCAAGACAGAGATGGACGTAAAAGCTGCAGAACCCAAGTTTGACGAACAGATGACTGGACATTCTTCTACAGGATTTTTTGGTATACAGCAGAATTCATGGTGCCATTTATCACAGCAAGTCTTCCAGGTCCTTAAGCAGCAAAAAATCCCCAGACCATCACACTAACAGCACCATATTTTACTGTTGGTATATGTTCTTTTTCTGAAATGCGGTGTTACTTTTACGCCAGATGTAATGGGACACGCACCTTCCAAAAAGTTAAACTTTTGTCTTGTCAGTGCACAGAGTATTTTCCCAAAAGTCTTGTGGATCGTCAAGATGAAATGAGAAAAAATGAGATGAGCCTTATTTTTGCTCAGCAATGGTTTTCGTCTTGGAACTCTGCAATGCATGCCATTTTTGCCCAGTCTCTTTCTTATGGTGGAATCAGGAACACTGACCTTAACTGAGGCAAGTGAGGGGTAATTGGGGCAATTTTGGTCAGCTGGCCATGGGAAGGTTCACCACTGTTCCATGTTTTCGTCATTTGTGTATAATGACTCTCAATGTGGTTCGCTGGAGTCCCAAAGCTTTAGAAATGGCTTTATAACATTTTCCAGACAGATAGATCTCAATTACTTTCTTTCTCATTTGTTCCTGAATTTCTTTGGATCTCGGCATTACGCCTAGATTTTAGATCTTTTGGTCCACTTAACTTTGTCAGGTAGGTCCTATTTAAGTGATTTCTTGATTGAGAACAGTTGTGGCAGTAATCAGGCCTACGTGTGGCTAGAGAAATTGAACTCAGGTGTGATAAACCACAGTTAAGTTATGTTTTAACAGGTGGCGCAAACACTTTCAGACAGGGCCATGTAGGTTTGGATTTTGTCTTCCATTAATAATAAGGACCTTCATTTAAAAACTGCATTTTGTGTTTATTTGTGTTATCTTTGACTAATATTTAAATTTGTTTGATCTGAAATTTAAGTGTGACAAACATGCAAATAATAAAAAAAAAAATCAGGAAGGGGGCAAAGAAGAATTTAAGAATTTATGTTTAGCATTGGGGATAAGGCTAAGGGATCATTTTTACGGTTAATAGATATACAGTCGTGGCCAAATGTTTTGAGAATTATATAAATATTAGTTTTCACAAAGTTTGCTGCTAAACTGCTTTTAGATCTTTGTTTCAGTTGTTTTTTGTGATGTACTGAAATATAATTACAAGCACTTCATACGTTTCAAAGGCTTTTATCGACAATTACATGACATTTATGCAAAGAGTCAGTATTTGCAGTGTTGGCCATTCTTTTTCAGGACCTCTGCAATTCGACTGGGCATGCTCTCAATCAACTTCTGGGCCAAATCCTGACTGATAGCAACCCATTCTTTCATAATCACTTCTTGGAGTTTGTCAGAATTAGTGGGTTTTTGTTTGTCCACCCGCCTCTTGAGGATTGACCACAAGTTTTCAATGGGATTAAGATCTGGGGAGTTTCCAGGCCATGGACCCAAAATTTCAACGTTCTAGTCCCTGAGCAACTTAGTTATCACTTTTGCCTTATGGCTCGGTGCTCCATCGTGCTGGAAAATGCATTGTTCTTCACCAAACTGTTGTTGGATTGTTGGAAGAAGTTGTTGTTGGAGGGTGTTTTGGTACCATTCTTTATTCATGGCTGTGTTTTTGGGCAGAATTGTGAGTGAGCCCACTCCCTTGGATGAGAAGCAACCCCACACATGAATGGTCTCAGGATGCTTTACTGTTGGCATGACACAGGACTGATGGTAGCGCTCACCTTTTCTTCTCCTGACAAGCCTTTTTCAAGATGCCCCAAACAATCGGAAAGGGGCTTCATCGGAGAATATGACTTGGCCCCAGTCCTCAGCAGTCCATTCACGATACTTTCTGCAGAAGATCAATCTGTCCCTGATGTTTTTTTTGGAGACAAGCTTCTTTGCTGCCCTTCTTGACACCAGGCCATCTTCCAAAAGTCTTGTCCTCACTGTGCGTGCAGATGCGCTCACACCTGCCTGCTGCCATTCCTGAGCAAGCTCTGCACTGGCGGGACTCTGATCCCGCAGCTGAATCCTCTTTAGGAGACGATCCTGGCACTTGCTGGACTTTCTTGGATGCCCTGAAGCCTTCTTTACAAGAATCGAACCTCTTTCCTTGAAGTTGCTGATGATCCTATAAATTGTTGATTTAGGTGCAATCTTAGTAGCCACAAAATCCTTGCCTGTGAAGCCATTTTTATGCAACGCAATGATGGCTGCACGCGTTTCTTTGCAAGTCACCATGGTTAACAATGGAAGAACAATGATTTCAAGCATCACCCTCCTTTTAACATGTCAGGTCTGCCATTCTAACCCAATTAGCCTGACATAATGATCTCCAGCCTTGTGCTCGTCAACATTGTCACCTGAGTTAACAAGATGATTACTGAAATGATCTCAGCAGGTCCTTTAATGACAGCAGTGAAATGCAGTGGAAAGGTTTTTTTTGGGGATTAAGATCATTTTCATGGCAAAGAAGGACTATGCAATTCATCTGATCACTCTTCGTAACATTCTGGAGTAAATGCAAATTGGTATTATAAAAACTTAAGCAGCAACTTTTCCAATTTCCAATATTTATGTAATTCTCAAAACTTTTGGCCACGAATGTATGCTTAATGTATTTGTAAACATTTTAAGAAACACTTAAACACTAGAAATAGTTCACACATAAATGAAAATTATCCCATAATTTACTCACCCTCAAGACATCAAGTTATTTTAAAGTGTCATGAAACCTCCCCTATTTTAGCCTGATCGTTCACACCTCTGAGCTTGAAAAGAGGGAGTGTGAAGGGGGAAAGAGGGGAGAGAACAACCAATAAAACACACTAATAATATTTTCATTACAAACAAAAAATAAAGGTTACTTTTATTGTCCATTCCTGTTTGAATTTTCAGTCTAAATCTTTTTTTTTTTTTTGTACCAGAATAATCAATCGTGTCATTGCGTTCAGATGTTCCACTGTATCAGCAGGGTCGGACTGGCTATCTGGCTGATGGCATTGTCCCACTGGGCTGACGTGCTTTTGGGCCGATAGATCTCATACTTTTTTTTTTTAAATTTTTTTATTTTTTACTTTGAGCGGCCCATAAAAAACGTACATCGGTGGCCCATTCTTCTTCTTTTTTTCTATTCTGTTCTTTGGGTTTTCTTAATTGGCGGCACTGAGGTCTTTATGCTGGCGTAAGTCAGCGTAGGATTTTTTTTCTGACAAGCCCATGAAACGCGTAGATTGGAAACCCATTGGTCATATCTTTAAACACCTCCCCCTTTGAGCTCTGCACAAGCTTGCAGTGAGTGTCTGCAGACAGTGCAGTGCATCTGCCAATAGTCAGAGTCAGAGAGAACATGGAGAAGAAACGCAAGGGAGGCACACAGAAATTGCGTGGAAAAAAAGGAGCAGGCCCTTTAGGCAAACGCTGCAAAATCTAAAAAAATATCAGACATGTTTTCTGCTCAATCTGCGACAGCAGCTACCAGACCTTCATTAATACACTGCCCAATACTAAATTCATATTTCGTCTATATTTTCTAGAAAAATATTCAAGTAATTTGTTTCATATTTATACCATGTTGATCACTTCAGGGTGTGCTTTTTTTTTAAAACTAGATTAAGAAAATGTTACTTGAATCTTATCATATCATTACATTTTTAAGCTGATTAGTTAATCATTAAAAAAATTGAAATCGTGAATCGGTCAAATGTTCTGAAACTTGCAAGTATATTTTTCACATGTTAACATAATATAGGCATCAAATGTAAAAATGAGCGCTACAACAGTGAATTAATATAATATTAATTAGTATTGTGCAGATTGTATTAAACTTATTCTTCACGTAAGAGGGTGCCCCACATTGTAACTGGACTTGTTTTAGCTGTACAATACCTGTCCTTTATGCAGATTGATATAAAACTGTTACTTGTTATCGTATTATTTAATGTATTACCACAATCACACACACTCTGTTTTGTAGTGTAATTTTTAACATTTACAGTATTTTGTTTCCCTTTATTTACTTATGGCAACAAATGAATAATCTCTGTATATTCAGAAAGAAATAAGGTGAATATCTTAAATAATCCACTTCGATCGTACTCAGTCTGTAGACATAAACAGATGTCCACCTCTTCCTGATAAAACAATACACACGTTATGAATTAATAATTACATTGAATCACATTCTATTTAAGGCTATGCGAAAGGCATAAACTTAACCAAAGTTCACACTGTTCTAGCGCTCATATTTACATTAAACGTTTGCCTTTATTATGTTAATATATAGGGGAAAAAGGGAATTAAAAGCCACTTGTTTTCTACACAGACATTGTTCTCAAAGAAGAATCTCGGATGACTGCATTAACTAAGCTATTCTGTTCGTTAGCATGTAAACTCAACTCTATTAGATCTATTAAGTTTAACTTGGTAACATGTTAACTTGTTTATGTGCATAACACACAATTTCAGAAATATAAATAAGCCTAAAATAGTAAAGTTTTGTATTTTATTTTATTTTTTGTATGAATATGAGTTATCCTATTAATACATCTACATTCATTTCAGTGATTAGCTACACTGCTTTCTGGATTTTGGCATTGGCTGCAGCTGTAAAAATAAATAAATAAACCGATTAATTAATTAATCAATTCATTAATTAATTCTTCTGATCACAGAAACACCAAAGTAACATAATAAACACTAGTACAGACCAAACACGAACATCTGTGGTTATCTATCCTCCTCTTCATATTTCTCATTTTGTTTCTGAAACTATTTCTCTCATGTATTTTGGCTTTTTCTTTCCTCCCTTAATGTCTATTTCTCTCTGTCCCTCATGGATTCACATTACACAGCAACTCCACCTCCCTTGATAACACACATCTGTGATCACCTCGGGGAAAAAAAGTGATCTGACTCACAGCTGTGAGTTAATGTTTGATCAGACTGCTAACAATGGCTGTCATCATTTGTTCATCAAGTTAACTTCCTACTAGATCTACGTGGTAGTGAAATGTTTTGTTTTGTTTTGTTTTGTTTTGTTTTGTTCTGGTTTTTTTTTTGGTTTTTTTTTTTTACTAAAACGTTGTCATTGCAAATGTCAGCTGCCTCAACCTTTATGCAGCGTGTTTGAGAGTGGCTGCCAGAGCATGTGAGTCTGTGTGTGCTGCTTTTGGTCATTTACAGGAGGAAGTTGAGCATGCAGATGGTTCAGGTTGATAACAGGCAGAATGACAAAGAGCTCAGTGTCATTTCTGCTGCTGCTTTCACGGGTTGAAAGCTTCACTACAGCTAAACATGACACAGCTAGAACCCAGAGATGCAAAGTGTTTTATCAAATGCTTACTTTGGACTTGAGGCGTCACCTTATGTCATCACAGTTGGTATAAAATGTAGTTGTTGTCCTCTGACATGCAGTTTGTGATTTCATGTGTATTGGTTTGTGCGTTTTTTTTTTTTTTTTTTCCTCAAACCCCTAGTGTGTATTGTGTGTGTAGATTTAGAGGACATTTAATCTGATTTATGGATAGCTGTGTGTGTGAATATCAATGACATTGTATTAATTAATTTGTTATTTAGCAATAACTTACCACTTTAGATGGCAAAAACAAACAAACAAACAAAAAAAAAACAGGTGTACACACACCAAAGCATAGTCTATTAATGGAAAGTGCATACTATTTTAAGACGCTCAAACAAGCTTACTTGCTTGGAGATGACCATTACAGTGTTAACTACCTACACGTGTCTCACCCAAAATATTATGCAGTAAATGACAACAACTGTTCTAGCCTCTTGGATGAAACAAAGACAGAATGAGGTGATCGCTCAAGACATTCATAACTCTGATATCTGTGTAAAAAGTTATGATTGTTATGCCAGCCTCTGAATGTGTGTGTGTTAGATGGGAGCGGTTAGGTTTGAATCAGGGTCTCTCTCTTATGTAAAGTAGATGTGGATGGGGCCAACTGCTCTATTTTTATCCGTTCTGTGTGGAGCACTATCGGGGTTTTGTCACATGGTGTGGGTTTGATGAAAGCGAGGATCCTAGGGGTTCAGTAAACACAGGAAGGGTCAGCAGCAGGTGGACAGATGAGGAGGTCTTTCAGACTCCATCACACAACACACTTACATGCATGTATCAGAGGAACTTCACTCTGGCACACTTCTCTTGTATCTAACAGCACTACAGCACTAAATCTACAGTTACTTTACTGCCAATTTGAGTCAAGTTTTTACAATTGTACTTTTTCATATTGTATTTCTGCAGTGCATTAGGACTACGAAGGTACCCGGCATGCAGTGCAGACTGAATAGGTTATGCTGTAGAGTTTTTCGATATTTCTTGGTATAATCTGTGCAAACTTATTTTTGGTTCACATTTTGTGTTGTTGCTTTATTTTATTTTGTAGAGTTTCATTATTATTATTATTATTATTATTATTATTATTTGTTTAGTGTTACCATTCTTGTGTTTTGTTGTATTGATGTGTTGATGTCTGTGCATAGGTGATGCTTGTATAAAAAAAGGCTTGTGTTGCAAGATAATGTCACACCTTTCAAAGATAAATCTCAGCAGTTACTTCACTATTGTGAAAGATCAATCTACAAACAGTTATGAACTTGAAATAAGATATTGGTAAATCTTCAATAACGCTAAAACAAAAACATAATATTCATGCTGAATAGATTTACTAACTTAAAATCAGCCACTTAGCTTATTTTATATTCTAGCTTGTAATTGTATTAACGAATGTTAACATTTGTCACACTTGGCTAGATCAGAAATTTGAATATGAATATACAAAGTCCAAGATCCCAAGCAAGCGTAACAGTGATCTCCATTATGGCGACAAAGTTAAAAAAATCTAATTTCTTAAAGGGGCATGGTTAAAGACAACTTTATAATGTGAATTCACAGTAAAACCCTGCCTGCATTTACAGAAATTTACTGAAAAATGAAAGCATGCTGGGTCGTTTTCTTCAAAATTAAGAAAATGATCAGCATGCTTTAATTTTACTGTAAATTTCTGACTCCAGTCATTTATTTTAAAATTTTTAACCCTGGCAATTTTTTAGAGAAGATTTTGACGGGTGTTGTGCGTGAATGTCACTAATAAACACACAAGCACACTTGTGTTCCAGAACACACGCACAGCTGCTTAATAAGAGAATAAGTGAAGTGAAAGTCGTGACGTGTTGTCAAGTATGGTGACCCATACTCGAAATTGGTGCTCTGCATTTAACCCATCCCAAGTGCACACACACAGCAGTGAGTAGTGAACACACACATACACACACAGTGAACACACACCCGGAGCAGTGGGCAGCTATTGCGACAGCGCCCGGGGAGCAATTGGGGGTTAGGTGCCTTGCTCAAGGGCACTTTAGTCGTGGTATTGAAGGTGGAGAGAGTGTTGTTTATTCACAATTCCCACCTTCAATTCCTGCCGGCGTGGGAATCGAACCCGCAACCTTCTGATTACAAGCCCAACTCCCTCACCATTAGGCCACGACTACCCCGTAAATAAGAGTGCAAGTGTGTATATGTGTTCAGTGTAATATGGTCAATAACCATGTGTCCTGATTTTTAGAGTAGGCAACATTTGACCACAATGTTTTCATGTTTTCAAGTGTGTGTGTGTGTGTGTGTGTAGGTAATCAAGAAAAAGAAACCAAGGAGTTTTGACTATTGACCCAGCAGTCAGGGTTACCATAGTGATCCAGCTCCTCTGTCTGTCTGAACAGCTGTGTTGGTCTATGTCCTGTGAGGGTTAGTTCAGTGTCTGTAGGGTCTTCAAGTCTTTCTTTTACTTATGAAAGGTCTTTAATTTGAGATGACACTTTGACTTAATTTTAATTTGGTAATATATCTATCTAATTAGCGTACATATCATTTGAATGATTCTTTCTTTGTGGATTTGCTTGTTCGCATGACAATTTGCAGCATTTACGACAGTGTACATAGTCTACTGTCTCCTACAGTATCTTTCCGAAAGGAAGAGACAAGCAGCGGAAGAAAATGAGTAAAAGTCAGTTTATTTGTAAGTTCCTTCTTTATGTGGGTAGGGGTGTGTGATATGCATTGTCTATGATGATAATCAAGTTTGTCATTCACACTCGATTGTATGCACTTTTCAAAATGCGTGTTTGCCCTGGTGAGTTGTACCATATGATGTATATTACAATATCACATGAGCAAGAGTGACGTTTTCCCCAAATAGAGCGGGTACAGAAAGTATTCAGACCCCCTTAAATTTTTCACTCTTTTTTTTATATTGCAGCCATTTGCTAAAATCATACAAGTTCATTTTTTTCCTCATTAATGTACACACAGCACCCCATATTGACATAAAAACACAGAATTCGTGGCTCCCTCTAGTGGACAGTACTGCACGTGTATCACATTATTTCTGTTCACTCATTGAAGCACACGCCCCGTGTTGTTTGACAGTTTGATGATGTCTGTGAATGATCACAAACTCAGTTGTGTTTTTTAAACTTATAAATTAAAACATTTCAGCGATTACACAAGATTTAATCACAAGAATGTATTAAAGAGCTTCATTTGAGTTTGGAAGGCGTTCTGTGACAATTATAGACGCGCCGTGGCTGAGAACGATCGCTTCCCGAAGCTCGTTCATTCTCGCATCTTTCAGCTTCTTTCTTTTTCATGTTCTTTTCAATTCTTTGCTTGAATGTTTATGTGTATGACTGTGTTAATGTGTTGACGCTGTGTGGCATCTGTGCAAACTTCATTTCCTAATGGATTAAACAAAGAGCCGCGCGTCATTTCTCTGAAAGTGAGTGATCACGACCACATGAAAGCCCCTCGATTTTTAAGTTTTTTTTAAACATTATTCATTAAAACATTCAAGCAATTAGACTAGATTCGATCACAAGAACATATTAAAAAGCTTCATTTACAGTTTGGAAGATTTTCTGTCACACAAAGAGACGCGCAGCGTCTCCTAATAATGATCGCGCCCGGTTATACATCTTTACACATGCAGGGATTTAAAAAAAATTAAATTAAAATATAAACTTCTGCAAATAACTAATAATAAACTTCTGCACATGATGACAACTTACTGAAGATGCTAAATTGCGAACGATTATAGTACATCTCAAATGGTGTTGCCGTGGCAAAGGTTTAAATTAAGAACAAAAAGGGAATTTGGAAGTTGTCAATTATTCATGAATAATTGAAATATACACACCTAATTTCTATATTTAATAGTACAAATATAATAAATAAACACATTTTAATTTATTTTTTAATTTCAAGATGTTTGTGTAAATTAAATGAGGGGAAACGGTACTCTTAAAATAATTGAAATGATAATCATATGTCATATATTTATAGTGAGCACTAGAGAGCAGCATATACCTATTTTTGAGATGACACTCAATGAGAATTCATGACACTAAACAATATTCTCCTCTGAATTATACACTGTTTATTTCTATATACAATAACACTAACATTGAATAAGAAATTCAAAGGTTTTTTTTTTAATCAATGTATATGTTTAACTTAAAAATAAACACATTAACCATTTGATTGATGACAAGAAAAAAAATGTAATATATAGTAACCAAAAGATGGCACTATAGGGTTATTTTTAAACAAGGTCAAGTCAAGTCATCTCTATTTATATAGTGCTTTTTTCAATGCAAAGCAGCTTTACATTAATAATTGGCAAATAATTTTGGCTGCACAGCAGCTCCTAAAGAAAATGGTGTCATTGTGCAGCTTATTCTATATATTATTGATTCATTCCGTTGTAAATATCAATAGTTATTAGTCTAGTTAATTTATGTATAGCAGCACTGGAGAAAACAGTGACATACTCGTCCGGCTCAGTTCAGTTCTCATACAACGGCGCCAAATCCAGGCATATCAAAATCACTGCTGAATTTCAAGCAAGTGTCCCCAACTTAGCGGCAAGGAACCAAAACTCCAACAAATGGAGAAAAATACCTTGAGAGGAACCAGGCTTAGTCGGGGTGAACAGTGAACACTTGTCCGATACAATTGAGTTTAAATCTCCCGATTCTGAGAAAAAGTCAGAATTGTCAGACGAAAAATCGCAATTGTGAGGAAAAAAGTCAAATTGTGAGGTAAAGTCACAATTACCTTTTTTTACAATTATATAGTGACTCACAAACAACTATCACAAAACATGAACGGTCATGGATCATCCAGTATTGACAGGATAGTAAAGATTCAAGGATATATACATTGTTTACATTGGGCAATTTTTATAAATCCAGTCATTTTGTCTTGTGGAGTACATGTAAACGTCTGTTACGTGAAATGGCTTATTCATATGAAACTTGTAAAGAGAAATGATTCTCAGTTTTTCAGACTGTCAGAGTCGGAGAATGACTAGTTGCTGTTCACATTAATTGCCCATCAGAGTTTTCATTGTTTTCATGTTTAAATGGCATTTAAATTCATAGTAATCACTTTGGTAATCTAAAACACTTTTAGGATGTAACTGTAATTTGATTACCACCCATTTAAAATGCAACTGTAATGAAATACAGTTACTCACATATGGTATTTTAAATATGAAACTAAGTTACATTTCGTTACTCCCCAAGCCTGGCAGTTAATCAAACCAGTTTATTTGTTGGCCACTGACAACATAGTATTACATACAAAGTTTGATAATTGTGTTATTTATATATTTTAATTAACCGAAGATAAATACCGATGTACTTGTAAAAATTTTGAGCTGCTAATGACAGCTTCACACTCATTTACAACTGAGCTATGACACGATATCACTATCCGGACAGGACTAGTTTTCTAAACGATGTTTGAGTTTCAATTCTTATCATCCAACATCTGTGTTTTCATGTGCTGATTTAGACAGAAATCAAATCAGTCTGCTTTTCACATAGGAGGGCGTTTTCTAGACATGGACGTTACACAAGGTCACATGCCATGTTGGCAAGCATCACGTATGACAAATATGTCTTTAGATGAATTATTTATTTGTATAATTATATTTTATAAAAAAAGATTTAATTTCACACAATTTTATAAAAGTGGCTGTTTATAATAATCTTTCGTAAGTAAGAAGTAAAATCTAGACACACATCTTACTCTTACCTGACGCTTATTTGGCTCCATTTGTTAATTTTATAATTTTATTTTTTCGTCGGATACCATCCATATTGGAATTAAGTGAAAGCATCCTTTTGGTGCATAAAATTGGTGCGCAAACGGTAGCTCAGCTAGGCCAAAAAACACATTCTGAACTCTCTTGAAAGTGACATATAACATCCTATGAAATTAATCTAAATTTAAATTATCTCATAGATGTGTCTGTTGTGGTTTGTGATCATGTGGGGACCAACTGCTACAGTAAATGTGGTGGTGAGGCCGGGTGCGAGTGCCCTTTCATCGCAGCTTTAATTTGTTTTTAAGTCTATTAAAGTTTTGGTTTAACGTTCGCCAGTTCCTGCCGAACTGTGTTACAGACACTTTTCCAACTGAAAACCCCAGACCTTTAATTCATTCTTGCCGTTCATTTACATGTTTAGTCTATAGTTTTGCGCATTTGAATGTGTATGTGCACAGACGCTTAGTCTTTCCTTCAAAGTGACATTGCCAAATTACTTATCTGGTCCTCATAATACAGAAAATGTTTGTGTCCGCGGATCTATGCGAATTGGAATAATTTTGATAAACTTTTGTCTATACATAGGGAAAGGAAAGGGAAGGAGGCCTTCGCAGGGGATAGTTTAGTTGACCCTTCTTCAGGGCTGTATTGTTGTCGTGTTGAGGCGCAGGTTCTTCATCTCATCTGGATATGGCCTGGATCTGGCAGACTACGGCAAACTTCTGGATAAACACAGAGAGACTAATATTAGCGTAGACACCATTCTTCTTATGATGTAGTGAGTACATCAGGTGTTATGGGAAGTGTTCCCGGTTCCAGCTGACCTAATTTATGCAGCCTAAGAATTTACATGTAGATAATGAGTTATGTGTATGCCAGGTTAAAGAGATGCGTTTTAGTCTAGATTTAAACTGACAGAGTGTGTCTGCTTCCCGAACAATGCTACGAAGACTGCACCTAAAATTTAGGTGCTAAAAAGAAAAAAAGATTTACCGCCCGCAGTTGATTTTGATATTCTGGATATTCTCAACAGGCCTGAATTCTGAGATTGCAATTGACGTGAAGGAATGGGGCTAATATGGTCATACTTCCTGGTTCTAGTAAGAACTCTAGCTGTTGCGTTTTGGACAAGCTGTAGTCTGTTTATCAAGCGAGCAGTGCAACCACCCAGTAGAGCATTACAGTATAATCTAGCTTTGAGGTCATGAACGCATGAACTAACTTTTCTGCATTTGTCATTGAGAGCATATGTCGTAGTTTAGAAATTTTTTTTAAGATGGAAGAATGCGGTTTTACAGATGCTAGATATGTGGCTTTCAAATGAAAGATTGGTATCAAAGGTTCCTAACTGACGACGAAGACTTTATAGAACAGCCATCAAGTGTTAGACAGTATTCTAGATTATTATGTGCAGAAGTTTTTGGTCCAATAATTAGAATCTCTTTTTTCAAAATTTAGTAGAAGGAAATTACCAGTCATCCAATTTTTTAAATCAGCTATGCTTTGCGTTAATTTTTTGAATTGGTAAGTTTTGTCAGGGCACGAAGAAATATAGAGCTGAGTATCATCTGCGTAACAGTGAAAACTAACGGTATGCCTCCAAAAGATATCTCCCAAGGGTAGCAGAGTGAAAAGCAACAGTCCTAGTACTGAGACTTGTGGTACTCCTTATTGAATTAAAGGGGTACTTCACTGCTGGCAAAATTGGCTTTCAATAAATCTTGGCTGCCTATACAGCAGGAGAATGAAAAAATTGAATCGGAAAATCGGTGAATGAAATTGAATGAAAAAATCGGTGCTACCGGACTAGAGAAAACAGAAAAACAATGTTGTGGCCTTCATTTTTGCCAAACGGGTAAGAAAACTACAACATGTTGTAGTGGCTTGTTGCTATCCAAGATAGCAATGCCCATATAGTGCATTGGTAGATCAGTGATTTGCTGTTCTCAGTACTGGTAATGACTCAGTACCAGAAGCTTGCATAAACAGTGTAACGGGGTTCAATGGAAGGAAGGAGGCAGGAACCGGCGAACGTTCAACATAATTTTAATAAATAAATAAACAAACAATAAAACGAAAGTAAAATGGCGCCCACACAAACATAATAAAAACACAACATAAAGTCCAGGTCCTTCACTGTAGTCGCTCCTCTTTTATGCTTCCGGAGCTCATCTGTGAGAGATACGAGACCGGTGCGCCGAGCAGCTGAAGCTCATTATCACTCGCGTCACCAGCCTCGCGCCGTTCCCTCACGGCTCTCGCCCGCCCTGCTCGGGTCAGTGTTCAGTGTAAATCTCTCCCACTCCCTTTCTTCACTTTAAAAATCAGTCACTAGTATTTGTTTGTTTGTGTTTTTTACACAATTTCATTATTTTAATGATGTAAATGTTCTTGTTTTACACGACCAGCTACATTTATACCAAGTAAATTGAAAAGGTAAACTGCAGACTGCCCATTCATGTTTGTCACCTTGGAAACCATTCACACTCCTGCTCTGCAAGGATAATATTGTCAACCTAGTTAATAAATTCTTGATTCTTATAAAATTTTTAAAGCTCTTTCTTGATAATGATTCTGAACTGCTGTTTGCTGATATTTACTGGAATTATACAAATGGAAATGGAAATTCGGGAGTGGGGGAATCAGCTTTGTTTAATCAGCTAATTTAATTTGAATTAAATTTAATTCAAAACTTCTTTCCAAGGTCCATTTTCGAATAAAATCACTGGGTGACATAGTTGTTGTCAGCTTGTGCAGTGTGTGACCCCCCCTGTTGCAGATCATTTATGTTGTCACATAGTGTGAACACCACAACGACTTCAAGACTCCACAGCGAGTCATGTTGTCTGAACAGCACAGAGGTCTGCTGATGTTTAAAGTTGGCATTGCTCATTACCACTGGACTATGAAGTCATTTATTGTGAAATTAGATGAGGATGGAACTAATGCAGATGTGACCATCCCATTTGCTAGTTCTCACCTGTTACTGTCCATGTTTTGATTTATGCAAATCAGTTCAGTTGAACAGTCGACATGATTTAACATTGAACCCAGGATCCTGTTAAACCTCAGACACAGAGCTGCTGAGGGAAAGTATAAGCAAAAGTTGTTTTTGACTATTGTAAGTTAGTTTTCTTCGAGCCTCGACACACCAAGATAACTAGGACGTCATCCAACATCAGGCTGTCGGTGAGCGTCTGTCAGCTGTAGTCGGGCTCATGTCGGAGCCATCAGTGAGAGAGATCACTCTGATTGGCTCTTCAGTTTATCGAACGAGTCAATGCACAAGAATAATACTGAAAGTGATGAAAGAAATCAAGACGGCACCGACGGAAGGCTGTGCTAATTTTATGTCATCTTACCTGAAGCGGATATTTTGATAACAACTTGAGCCGCCTAAACAAAGCACTGCTTTGTTTACAGTTTGCATATCTGCAGTCATACTATTGGTTTCTCTTTTTGAATGACGAATATAGACTATTGATACCTGCCGATATAGACTGTTATTTCTTTACACTCAGACACAGAACACATGCTACTTATCTGTTGGCTGTTGTCTTTGTGGTGTGTTTGAGTGCAGCTCTTTGGCCCAAACGCTGCCAATGTGGGGCGTCATCTTTCGTCGCCGCTGGTTCTTTGATATTAGCTTGATGTGTCACGCCATTTAACTGATGAAAATATTGTACATTTTACTACATTTTAGCATGTTTTCATTCATATTAATTATAAAAACTAAATGAAGACACATAACAGATGTGTATTTCTCTTTTTATCCAAGTCTGCAATGATGGCACATTATTTTTAACTTCAGCCAAAATCTCAAATCCATTTTTAACCTGTCTGAGCTGAACTGAACAGAGCTGAACAGAAATACTGATTCCACTCACACTCTCCAAAATAAAGAAATCTGCTGAATACTGACGCACACACTAATTTAACCATAGAGTTAATTCAGATGAAGGTGCTCAGACACTGTAAGTGAATATTTCAGGCAGGTATCGCTTCAGAGCATGACTGTTCATCGGTTAGACGACCAATCCTACAGCTATTTTTAGTTTGTGTGTGCGTGTGTGTGAGAGAGAGCGATAGAGGGAGAGAGAGGGAGAGAGAGACCGAGAGAGATGCGGGTCTTCATGTGTTTAGTAGAGCTGTCAGGATGTGAAATGGTCTCGTCTCTCCTCACATAAACTCTGTGGTCTGCCAGGAAAGAGTGAGATAGAGAGAGAGCAAGAGAGGGGGTGGGTGGTGGGGGGCGAGACGGGAAAAAGAGGACAGATACACAAGCTGTTGGTGTGACTGACACTGTCAGTCTGTGTGAATATTCTAAAACTATGTGCATTTGCTGAAGAGGATAGCAGTGCTTGAACAACTGCAAAAGAGTTTTATTGTCTGCTGTACATGAGAATCAAAACACAGAGCAGGGTCATTGCATTGTTAAATTTAGTATCTTAATAAATGTAAGAAAAATGATCATTTACAATTAAACAGGCAAATATTGCAGTGATATCATAGTTGTTGGTTTTGAATGTGGAACATCCTAATATTTTACATGAATTTGGAGATCTTATGATTAGAAAAAGTAAAAAGTTTACAAAAATCAGAAGGCACACAGTAAGACTAAAATCTACAAATCAAACTTTGAATTGCATGTGTACATTAAGCAGTTCAGGTTGAGTTATTCGTAATAATTGTATATTATTCATAACGAACATGCTGATGTTAAATAAAGTGACCAATCACAGTTTTGTTTTGTTTAGGGGCAGGTACATGTCACTACAAAAACAAGACCAGCATGCTATTACAGACTATCAGGACGCTCATGTTTACCTGCATATGCCACAGATATTCCCTTAATCGACTTCACACAAGGAGAGATCATAACACAGTTTTTGTTTGTTTGTTTATTTCAACATGCCGTGTAGTAGGGGCAGATGTATTTGACATCAGTAATGTCACAGTAATAGACAATGGTGTGAAAAATTCATGCTGCTGAAGTAGATTTTTGTGATCTGAAAATAAGCATTTGTCCATCCAACTTTTCCAGCCCTGGAAACCACAATTTATTTCCAAAATATTCTGTGCATACCTTGTTTTTGTCTTTATCTGCATGTATTTTGTAAGTCATTCTGCTTGTCATTTTGCATGTAGGCCGCTCCATTTAAAGTGGCCATTCAAAAGGTGGAAATATCGATTGACACTTCCCCTTCAGCATAAAGGGGCCACCCTTTTATTAAAGGTCAGGACAACTCCACTGTGCTACTGTAGTGAAACAGGTCAACTAAATAACACTGACAATATACTTTAAATGTGTATTGTTTGTATTGAGCATGAATTCATAAATAAGTACTATCTGACAGATACTGTTAGTCCAAAATGACTTAATTAAACATCGTACCACAGTGGGTGGAAAGTTTCTTTGACCCTTATACAGATACCGCATGATGTGTATTTTAAAAACAAAAGAAAATATTTATTTATTTATTCATTTATTTTTTATTTGTAATTTTTTTTTTGTAGTAGCTGCATATGGTATCTAACAACTTGCAGTGCTCACCACATAACCTTTCCAGTTGCAAAAGATATGTAAATATATGTAGTTGTCTGGTCAAAAATTGGAGGTGAGGAAGCAGGGCTGAAGTGATCTGTACTAGAGCTCCACCTGTAGGCCAACACAGACACAGCACAAGACAAACTGTTTAGAAAATGGGGGGGGGGGGGGATTCATTTAAAATTCATGTTTTAGGTGGTTAGTTGTGCCAAAGTGATTTGTGACTGTAATTGTTTGGTGAATATATCTGATTGTATCTCACACGCACCCACCCACTCATCTACACACACAATCGCACTTAATCAAATACATAATAAGTAATAGGCTTAACATGCACACACAAGCAAGTAGAGAGAAAAAAATTTGCGTAGATGCCATTCTTCTTCTGATGTAAAGAGTACATGTGGTGTTATAGGCAGTGTTCCCGCTTCCGGCAGACCTGATCTATGTAGCCTAACAATCCTTTTAACGGATATGAAGACAAAAATTGATAATGTGTCATGTGTATGCCAGGTTAAATAGATGCGTTTTTAGTCTAGATTTAAACTGACCGAGTGTGTCTGCTTCCTGAACAATGCTAGGAAGATCGTTCCAGAGTTTAGGTGCCAAATAGGAAAAGGATCTACTGCCTTTGGTTGATTTTGATATTTTAGGTATTAACAACTGGCCAGAATTCTGAGATCGTAATAGACGCGAAGGACTATAATGCATTATGAGCTCACTCAGATACTGGGGAGCTAAGCCATTTAGTGCTTTGTAAGTAATTAGCAAGATTTTAAAATCTACATTTACATTTAGTCATTTAGCAGAAGCTTTTATCCAAATCGACTTACAAGGGGAGCAATTAGGGGTTAGGTGTCTTGCTCAAGGGCACTATTAGTCATGGTATCGAAGGTGGAGAGAGTGCCGTTCATTCACAAACCCCACTTTCAATTCCTGTCGCCGTGGGAATCGAACCAGCATCCTTCAGGTTAAAAGCCCGACTCCCTCACCAAAATCTATACGATGTTTCATAGGGAGCCAGTGCAATTTTGACAGAACCGGGCTATATAATATGGTCATATTTCCTGGTTCTAGTAAGGACTCTAGCATCTGCGTTTTAGGACCAACTGTAGTTTGTTTATCAAGAGAGCAGGGCAACCACCCAGTAGAGCGTTACCATAATCTAGTCTCGAGGTCATGAACGCATGAACTAGCTGTACTGCATTTGTCATTGAGAGCATATGTCGTAGTTTATATATTTTTTTAAGATGGAAGAATGCGGTTTTACATATGCTAGAAATGTGGCTTTCAAATGAAAGATTGGTATCAAATAGCACACCCAGGTTCCTAACTGACGAAGACGACTTAACAGAGCAGCCAAGTGTTAGACAGTTTTGTAGGTTATTATGTGCTGAAGTTTTTGGTCCAGTATTAGAATCTCTTTTTTTTCTGAATTTAGTAGAAGGAAATTACTAGTCATCCAATTTTTTATATCATCTACGCATTCTGTTAATTTTGAGAATTGGTAGGATTCGTCAGGGTGCGAGGAAATATAGAGCTGAGTATCATCAGCGTAACAGTGAAAACTAATGCCATGCTTCCTAATGATATCTCCCAAGGGTAGCAGGTACAGAGTGAAAAGCAACAGTCCTAGTACTGAGCCTTGTGGTACTCCACATAGAACTTGTGATCGAAATGACTTCTCTTCGTTTACTACTACAAACTGATAACGGTCAGATAAGTATGATTTGAACCATGCCAATACAATTCCACTAATGCCAAAATAATTTTCTTTGTCTATTCAAAAGAATGTTGTGGTCGATAGTGTCAAAAGCAGCACTGAGGTCTATTAAGACTAATAGAGAGATACCACCACAATCTAATGATAAGAGCAAGTCATTTGTAACTCTAATGCGAGCAGTCTCAGTACTATGGTACGGTCTAAATCCTGACTGGAAATCCTCACAGATACCATTTCTTTCCAAGTAGGAACACTGTTGCGATGACATTGCCTTTTCTAGTATTTTTGACAGAAAAGGTAGATTGGAGATCGGCCTGTAATTGACTAATTCTCTAGGATCAAGTTGTGTTTTTTTAATAAGAGGTTTGATGATAGCCAGCTTAAAATATTTCGGTACGTAACCCAGTGATAAAGATGAATTAATGATCTTAAGAAGAGGATCTCTGACCTCTGGAAGCATCTCTTTCAATAGCTTAGTCGGTATAGGGTCTAACATACATGTTGTTGATTTCGATGATTTGACAAGTTTAGACAATTCTTCCTTTCGTATAGCAGCGAATGAATGGAATTTTTCCACTGGGATAATGCAATGCACTGTCAGATGTGATACTGTAGTAGACAGTTGCATGGCTATAACGTTCTCTCTAATATTGTCAATCTTGCAAGTAAAGAAGTTCATGAAGTCATTACTGCTGTGCTGTTTGGAAACATCAGAAGTTGAAGCTGTATTTCTCGTCAGTTTAGCCACTGTATCAAAAAAATACCGTACAATACAGAACAACTTCTAGTTTTGATTTCTTCCAGCTGCGCTCCATTTTTTTGCTGCTCTCTAAGTGATGATTTATTTATTTATTTATTTTTTCCATTTTTGCCACTGAAGAAGTTCAGGTTTCTTGCCACTGTCGCCTTTTGGCTCGCTTACTTGGGGGTACTTAATATTCAGCAACATTAATAACTCGAATGCACTGACACCGACAGCAGAATTGTATTGTTTGCATCATTTTTATCACTGTAAAGCTGCTTTGAAACAATCTGTATTGTATAAAGCACCAGGTGCTTGTCATATAATTAGAATATCACCAAAAAGTTGATTTTTTTCACTAATTCCATTCAAAAAGTGAAAGTTGTATATTATATTCATTCATTACACACAGACTGATATATTTCAAATGTTTATTTCTTTTAATTTTGATGATTATAATTCACAACTAAGGAAAATCCTAAATCCTAAAAGTATCTTAGCAATTTCCTAGCAACCACCTAGTTTACCATAGCAACCGCCTAGCAACCACCCAGAACACCCTAGCAACCACCTAGCAACACCTTAGCAACTTTAGCAACTGCTTAGCAACACCCTAGCAACCACTCAGATTATCATAGCAACCGCCTAGCAACCACCCAAAACACCCTAGCAACACCTTAGCAACTAACCCAAGTACCTTAGTAACATCCTAGCAACCACCCAGGTTACCACAGCAACCGCCTAGTAACCACCCAGAACACCCTAGCAACCGCATAGCATCATCTTAGCAACCACTCCAAGTACCTTAGCAACTGCCTAGGAGCCGCCTAGCAACCACGCAGAACACCCTGCAGCCACCCATGTTACCATAGCAACCACCCAGAACACACTAGCAAAACCTTAACCACCCCAAGTACCTTAGCAACTGCCTAGCAACCACCCAGGTTACCATAGCAACCATCTAGCAACCACCCAGAACACCTTAGAAACTGCCTAGAAACACCTTAGCAACCGAGTGTCAAATTTTGCCACTACAAGCACCATTCACATTTTCTTCAGGAACTGTACATTCTAGTTGTGTTTATTATTATAAATCGTTGTGTAGTGTATAATGTTAATTTCGATCTTACCTCTTTTTTAGCTTCCTGGACAGAATTGAGTCTGTACGACAGAGCGACTACACACCAACAGACCAGGTGAGGGCACTGTCACACTGGATTTTCTGTTATTTGTGTTTAGTGTAAGTGAACTGATAGTTTGTGCATTTCTTTCAGGATTTGCTGAGGTGCCGTGTTTTGACTTCAGGGATTTTTGAAACTCGATTTCAAGTAGACAAAGTCAACTTTCAGTAAGTCAATGTTTCGATTTATTTACATACATTTACAATAATGCATTTTAATGTACAGTGGGCTCCAAAAGAAAATATTTATTTACAAGGAATTAATTCTGGGAATAAGGTTTAGGACTTTAAAACATATCAAATTAAAGTGAGGACATTAAATGAATATATGGACGATTTTGCCATTTCTTGGCCAGATCTAAGCAAATTTGTGACAATTACCATGTAAATTCCTTACAGTACAATAATGCATATTTTTGGAAAATTCTCAAATCATGCTGGAAAACATAGATCAACATGGGTTTTGTTCATGTCAGCTCAGGTTCTGCTGTCATTAAAAAAAGGAGCACATATCTATTACTAAGATTTTTCAAATTGTATTACTTTTCAGTCCAACATTGAATGATATGTTTATGATGATATACTTTGTAATCAAAAAAGATTAAATAACTGTGATCTTCTGACTCTAGTATTGTCGAGAGAGAGTGAAAAAAACAAAACAGATATGCAATCCGCACTTTTTTGATCTGAGTTGGACTTTTTATCATGAGTTGCCACCAAAGATTGCTTTGGTTCATATTCAAGAGATATTCAACATATTCAAGATATTCAACATATTCAAGAGACAGCTGAAAACTCATCTCTTCCGTGAACACTTGATCCCCTCATAAAAAAAAAAAAAAAAAAAAAAAACCCTTTCCTTCCCTTTTCCCTTCCTACTCTAGCTTATGGTACTGAGCAATGTATGAAACTTGTATTGTGAGCACTTCCTGTGCTATTTGCCAATTCATGAAGAATCGCTTGTTTGTTTTCCTCACTTGTACAGTTGTGTTCAAAATTATTCAACCCCCCAATGCTGTAAATGGTTTTAGAGAATTTAGAGTACATTTGTAATTGAATTCAGAATGAAATCCTACAAGGACTTCTTAAAGAAGCATATGCAACTAAAATGACATCAATTGGTTTTGTAATACAGTAGTAAATGTTTCTTTTGTGAATTCTTCATTGACACAATTATTCAACCCCTTAAAGACTACCACTCTGAAGAACAGAGGTCCATTGAAGTGTTTTCAATCAGGTATTGAAAGCACCTGTGGATGTCAGGGAGCAGCAATAAAGCCTAATAAGCACCAATTAGGCAGCTTTAAAATGACTGTGATACTCAGCTCCTTCTAGACATTTACTGGTGTGGTTACAAACATGGTGAAGTCAAGAGAATGGTCCAGGAAGACAAGAGAAGAGGTGATTACTCTTCACAGGAAGGGCAATGGCTATAAGAAGATTGCAAAGATGTTAAACATACCAAGAGACACCATAGGAAGCATCATTCGCAAATTCAAGGCAAAGGGCACTGTTGAAACGCTACCTGGTCGTGGCAGAAAGAAGATGCTGACTTCGACTGCTGTGCGCTACCTGAAGCGTAGAGTGGAGAAAAGTCCCCGTGTGACTGCTGAGGAACTGAGAAAAGATTTGTCAGATGTAGGTACTGAAGTTTCTGCTCAGACAATACGGCGCACCCTGCGTAATGAAGGCCTCCATGCCAGAACTCCCAGGCGCACCCCCTTGCTGTCTCCAAAGAATAAGAAGAGTCGACTGCAGTATGCCAAAAGTCATGTGGACAAACCACAGAAGTTTTGGGATAGTGTTCTGTGGACTGATGAAACAAAATTAGAACTGTTTGGGCCCATGGATCAACGCTATGTTTGGAGGAGGAAGAACAAGGCCTCTGAAGAAAAGAACACCTTGCCTACTGTGAAGCATGGCGGGGGGTCAATCATGCTTTGGGGCTGTTTTGCTTCTGCAGGTACTGGGAAGCTTCAGCGTGTGCAAGGTACCATGAATTCTCTTCAGTACCAGGAGATATTGGAGGACAATGTGATGCAGTCCGTCACAAACCTGAGGCTTGGGAGACGTTGGACCTTTCAACAGGACAATGATCCCAAGCATACCTCCAAGTCCACTAGAGCATGGTTGCAGATTAAAGGCTGGAACATTTTGAAATGGCCATCGCAGTCACCAGACTTAAATCCGATTGAGAACCTCTGGTGGGACTTAAAGAAAGCAGTTGCAGTGCGCAAGCCTAAGAATGTGACTGAACTGGAGGCTTTTGCCCATGATGAATGGGCGAAGATACCCGTAGCTCGCTGCAAGACACTTGTGTCAAGCTATGCTTCACGTTTAAAAGCTGTTATAACTGTAAAAGGATGTTGTACTAAGTATTAAGATTGAATGTCACTTGGGGGTTGAATAAAACTGATAATGATGTGAGCAGAGAAAAGACATTTGTGGTTATTTCATTATAAATGTTATGTTATATTTGTCTGACCTACACGTGCTTCTTTGATTTAATTGTAAGCAGGATGACGGAATGATCAAAATCAATGTCAAACCGGCCAAAACAATCAATTTCAGTGGGGGTTGAATAATTTTGAACACAACTGTAAGTCGCTTTGGATAAAAGCGTCTGCTAAATGACTAAATGTAAATGTAAATGTAATGTAAATGCTTTAGAGAAAATAAATGAATCTACAGATGTGAAATTAATCTACATTATTGGAGGAAGAAAAAAAAAAAAGGTCCAGGATCTTAATTCTTGGTGATTTATTTATCTCAGAAAAAAAGTCAGTGAACCTGATAAAGTCAAAAATCTTTATCACAAACATTTTGTTCTCATGATAAAACATTGAGTGAATATTACCGCAAGGGAAGAGTGCCAAGAGCAGTGGTGGCTGGTCAATAGGGGCGCTGGGGTGCTGGTGTCCGGTGTACAGCCCCCTTCAAGTTAGCCAGAAAAGAACTTGTTAAAAATAAGTTAAATACATATTTCAAAATAATTACTTAATAACATTATCTAGTCAGGTAGATGGATAGTCATGTTAGCACCTATTAAAAATCAAAATTGTTTTTTTGTTCAATTTGTGTGTGGGGGGTGTCTGTATAGGTTCATAAACTTAAAGGTGAGCTTTAATTGGCTTGTTTCAGATTGTCCCAGACACGCCCACTTTTGATTTTAGCAAATCAACATTGTTTTTTATATATTTTGGCCTCATTTGATTGCACTGTTCTCAATTTTAAGAAGACGCATTATCTCTTCTGAGATGAAAGTAAATGTAGTTTTAACCACAATCCCTACACAAGGTTAGGGTTAGTAAGGAATAAGGACCATGGAGCTTGACAGAGTTGGGTAGCTGGATGCGATGTAAGTCATGCCTTTTTGTGTTTTCCCTGTTTGCTATTTCAAAATCCTGTCGTCGAAGCATTGTGGGCAACAACACAGTAGGTAAATGAAACAATGCGGTTTAACTTGAGGTGATCATCGAGGTTCAAGGAAAATAGCTTGTGTAGATGATATATCTATACAGTGGACATGTCTCTTTTCAAATAAAATATGAGTCTTTAAATCTCAGAGGTCGGCAAAGTCGCCAGCGCCTTCACAGACTTTTTTTCTTATCAGTGCAAAAGAGAGCCAAAATACTCCATCAATTTTGGTCATATAGAGAAGTGTTATACATTATTCTGGTTAAGTACTTTTATTTGTGTATACTCACAATAAAAACAAAATGTTTTGCTTTTCGTAAAATAAATAAAACGCCACGTATGGTTACATATGTAACCCTCGTTCGCTGATGGAGGGAACGGAGATGTACGTCAGAAGTGAAGTGACAAATTGGGATATCGCATGAGAGCCCTATCATTTTCGAGTGTAAATTAAGTGAGCTAATGGACATTGCCCCACCCCTGCGAGCGGGTTTAAATTCGGAAGCGGGTGCACTCACACTTTTTTTTACAGGACCTAACAGGACCTGCTCCTCATCTTCCCTGGCTTTCCACAGCATCTGTACAAGGCGGCTCATTGGGGGAAACAGATACTTGCGGATGCCCTGGGGCCAGCTGTGTGGCATTTGTGCCGAGGCTCCCTTCGGCCAGGAAATAAAACAACTGGCAATGGGTCGAGTCCGGGGCGGCAAACAAATCTACCTGTGCGGCCCCGAAGTGACGCCATATCAGCTGGACCACCTGGGGATGGAGTCGCCATTCTACCGGAAGCGGAGGCTGCCGTGAGAGCCAGCTGCACGGTTGAGCACGCCTGCGATGTGATTGGCATGAAGCAATCTCAGATTATTCTGAATCCATAAGAGGAGATGGGGGGCGAGTTGTGACATGCGATGGGAGTGTAGAAAACTGTAAGGGTGGTTCACCTACAGGGGTTAAGGCTGCAGGTTTGGTGAATGACTAAAGAAATGTTATCAGCAAGATAGTCGGAAACTGTACATTTCCTGTCTTTTACCATCCACGGCAACTTATACCAATGACGAAAATAAGTGCAGTCATAATTGCAAAATGTGTGGGAGAGGGTTGCTATAGTGTGACAATATTGTATTGCAATAGGTAGTACTGAAAAGTTAATTCCATGTCTTTGGATATTTTCAATCTTACAACACCCTGGTGGTTGATATACGCAACGGTCACAGTGTTGTCCGTATGAACCAGTAGTCAAGTCAAGTCACCTTTACTTATATAGCGCTTTTTACAATGCAAATTGTGGCAAAGCAGCTTTACAGTAATAATTTTTGGCTGCACAGAAGCTCCCAAAGAAAATGGTGTCATTGTCCAACTTATTCTACATATTTGTATTGATTCATTCTGTTGCAAAGATCAATAGTTATTAGTCTTGTTAATTTATGTATATCAGCACTGGAGAAAACAGTGATGTAATCGCCCAGCGCAGCTCAGTTCGCATACAACAATGCCAATGCAGGCATACCAAAAACACTTCTGAATATCAAGCAAGTGTCCCCAACTAAGTAAGCCAAAGGCAACAGCAGCAAGGAAACAAACCTCAAACAAAATGGAGAATGGTTCTCCTCTGGCCAACAGTGAACACTTGCTTGATATTCAGGCAGTGTTACAGGTCATAAGTCCAATTTTGGGATTGCTTTAATCCAGTTCCATCTAGTTTGGAATCTTTTTCATCACACTGGTATGGCATGATTTCTTTGGGATCTGTGCCACTGGCTGATGTATCGGTAAGGCCTTCACAAGGGATGAGCTAATTGATAGAGTCTGCTGACACTTCAGGGCTGCGTTGCTGTTGTGTATAGGCACAGGATATCCATCTGACTGGTTACGGCCAGGATCCAGCTAATTACTGTGAAGGGTAACCTTGGGATAAGCAGAGAGACTAAAATTAGCGTAGATGCCATTCTTCTTTTGATGTAACTAGTACAGTCGTGGCCAAAAGTTTTGAGAATTACATAAATATTGGAAATTGGAAAAGTTGCTGCTTAATTTTTATAACAGCAATTTGCATATACTCCAGAATGTTATGAAGAGTGATCAGAATGTTATGAAGAGTGATCAGATGAATTGCATAGTCCTTCTTTGCCATGAAAATTAACTTAATCCCAAAAAAAAACCTTTCCACTGCATTTCATTGCTGTCATTAAAGGACCTGCTGAGATCATTTCAGTAATCACCTTGTTAACTCAGGTGAAAATGTTGACGAGCACAAGGCTGGAGATCATTATGTCAGCCTGATTGGGTTAGAATGGCAGACTTGGCATGTTAAAAGGAGGGTGATGCTTGAAATCATTGTTCTTCCATTGTTAACCATGGTAACCTGCAATGAAACGCGTGCAGTCATCATTGTGTTGCATAAAAATGGCTTCACAGGCAAGGATATTGTGGCTACTAAGATTGCACCTAAATCAACAATTTATAGGATCATCAGCAACTTCAAGGAAAGAGGTTCAATTCTTGTAAAGAAGGCCTCAGGGCATCCAAGAAAGTCCAGCAAGTGCCAGGATCGTCTCCTAAAGAGGAGTCAGCTGCGGGATTCGAGTGCCACCAGTGCAGAGCTTGCTCAGGAATGGCAGCAGGCAGGTGTGTGTACATCTGCACGCACAGTGAGGCCAAGACTTTTGGAAGATGGCCTGGTGTCAAGAAGGGCAGCAAAGAAGCCACTTCTCTCCAAAAAAACCCATCAGGGACAGATTGATCTTCTGCAGAAAGTATCGTGAATGGACTGCTGAGGACTGGGGCAAATGGACGATGGAGCACCGTACCATAAGGCAAAAGTGATAACTAAGTTGCTCGGGGACCAGAACTTTGAAATTTTGGGTCCATGGCCTGGAAACTCCCCAGATCTTAATCCCATTGAGAACTTGTGGTCAATCCTCAAGAGGTGGGTGGACAAACAAAAACCCACTAATTCTGACAAATTCCAAGAAGTGATTATGAATGAATGGGTTGCTATCAGTCAGGATTTGGCCCAGAAGTTGATTGAGAGCATGCCCAGTCGAATTGCAGAGGTCCTGAAAAAGAACGGCCAACACTGCAAATACTGACTCTTTGCATAAATGTCATGTAATTGTCGATAAAAGACTTTGAAACGTATGAAGTGCTTGTAATTATATTTCAGTACATCACAGAAACAACTGAAACAAAGATCTAAAAGCAGTTTAGCAGCAAACTTTGTGAAAACTAATATTTATGGAATTCTCAAAACTTTTGGCCACGACTGTACATCCGGTGTTACAGGAAGTGTTCCCGCTTCCAGCTGACCTGATCTATGCAGCCTAACAATCCTTTAACGGATATGAAGCCATAAATTGATAATGTGTCATGTGTATGCCAGGTTAAAGAGATGTGTTTTTAGTCTAGATTTAAACTGACCGAGTGTGTCTGCTTCTTGAACAATGCTAGGACAATCGTTCCAGAGTTTAGGTGCCAAATAGGTAAAGGATCTACCGCCTGTGGTTGATTTTGATATTCTAGGTATTAACAACTGGCTTTTTAATTCTTCGATTGTAATAGATGCGAAGGACTATAATGCATTATGCGCTGACTCAGATACTGGAGAGCTAAACTATTTAGTGTTTTGGAAGTAATTAGCAAGATTTTAAATAATAATTTTTAATATGTTTAATAGGGAGCCAGTGCAGTGTTGAGAGAACCAGGCTAAATGGTCATACTTATGATCATACTTATGGTCATACACAGCAGCTGTGTTTTGGACCAGCTGTAGTTTGTTAATTGATCGAGCAGGGCAACCACCCAGTAGAGCGTTACAGTAATCTAGCCTTGAGGTCATGAACACATTGAGAGCATATGTCGTAGTTTAGATATATTTATAAGATGGAAGAATACGGTTTTACATATGCTAGAAATGTAGCTTTCAAATGGAAGATTGGTATCAAAGAGCATACCCAGGTTCCTAACTGACGAAGACGACTTATCAAGGCAGCCATCAAGTTAGACAGTATTCTAGATTCTTATGAGCATTTAGTCCAATAATTAGAATTTCTGTTTTTTCTGAATTTAGTAATAGGAAATTACTAGTTATCCATTTTTTTCATCAGCTACATATTCCAATAAGTTTTATAATTGGTAGATTTTGTCAGGGCATGAAGAAATAAAAAGCTGTGTATCATCAGTGTAACAGTGAAAACTAATGCCATGCTTCTGTGCCATGCACAGTTGCATGGCTGTAATTTTCTCTATAATATTGTCAATCTTGCAAGTAATGAAGTTCATAAAGTCATTACTGCTGTGCTGTTTGGAAACATCAGAAGTTGAAGCTGTATTCCTTGTTAATTTAGCCACTGTATCAAATAAATACTTAGGGTTGTGTTTATTTTCTTCTAAAAGATTTGAAAAATAAGCAAATTTTGCTGTTTTCAAGGACTTTCTATACTCAATCATTCTGTCTCTCTCCATGAAATACAAAAAACTTCTAATTTTGATTTCTTCCAGCTGCGCTCCATTTTTATGGCTGCTCTCTTAAGGGCCCGAGTGTGCTCGTTATACCATGGCTTTGGACTAATATCCTTAATCTTTTTTAAGCGCAAAGGAGCAACAGAGTCTAGAGTGCTGAAATGATCGCCTGTATACAGTAGCCAGCACAAATGTCAAATGGGATTTTCTTACGTTATATAACGTTACATAAAGCACCATCACTTCGAATGAAATATAGTTGAAAGACTTTTGAGTAATACTGAACATATTACTATAGATTACAGCAACACCTCTGCCTTTGCCTTTTTGTCGAGGTTCATGTCGATAATAGTAACCTTGATGGCGAGACTGATTTAAAGTAATGTGATTGTCTGGTTTTAGCCAGGTTTCTGTCAAACACATCACATCTAGATTATTTTCTTTGATAATGTAATTTACAATAAGTGCTTTTGAAGAAAGGGATCTAATTTTCAGCAACCCAAGCTTTATCATTTGTATATCAGTATTCTCTCTGGTTTTTTTTACTTGTTCAACATCAATTAAACTTTTACCCTTAAATGGGTTTGGAAGTTTTTTGTATTAATTTGGGGTACAGACACAGTCTCTATGTGATGATATCTAGGTGAAAGTGTCTCAATGTATTGGGATTTATCTGACTTTTGTGACATGAGACAGCTAGCGGACGGTCGGTTTAGCCAGTCTTGTCTGCTTCCTGACCTGGGCCCCAATTAGTCAAGGTTCAGCCTTAAGACTATGTGCCATATTCTAGAGAGAAGAGCAGCACCACCCCAGGAGGGATGAATACCATCTCTTTTCAAAAGGTCAGGTCTGCCCCAAAACACCATTTAGACAGCCAGCCATTGAATGATGATAGTCTGCTAAGTATCTCATTACACCGACGAACAGGAAGGCGTCCAGAACAAATTACTTTGTCTGACATCGTACCTGCTAGTTCACACTCTTTAATGTTAATTTTAGTGATCGCCGACTTGCGAAATCGAACATCATTAGTGCCGACGTGATTAATAATAGAGTAATCTACGATTAGCATTAGCCAGCACTTTTAAATTCGCTCTGTGTTCTGGTAAACATGTGACTATGGTGGCTGGTGTCTCTATTTGCATGTTTCGTGTAATAGAATCGCCAATAACTAGGAAACTTTCAACAGGATTCTCAGTGGGTGTGTCACTGAGTGGGGAGAACCTGTTTGATATTCTATTCGGAATGGAAGAGAGGTGTTTTTCCCACAATTGGCTGCCTCATGGTCACCCAATTGCCCTGCTGCACAGGCTCTACAGCCGGAACCGAACAATGTACAGAGTTCACTAAGCTAGTCTCATCCAAAACAGTGTCTAAAGCCCTTGCATTCTTACTGTCCTCAATTAATTATTTCCCTACATTTATGACATGTGAATCCCTCGTCGCTGACAGAGAATGCTATACTATGCATGTGACAGGCAGTGCAAGTAACAATGAAAGGAGAAGATGACATAGCTAACCGTATCCGAAGACTGATCCGACTTACCAGTTGTTTGATGAATTTGTAGAAAAAGGAGAGTGTGACAGAAATGACGGTGGGCACGGATGACAAGTTTACAAACTAGTGTAATGCTAATGCGTTGTGATAGTGATTCAGACTAAAAGATTAAAAACTAGCGACGTCAGATTCATGTGATAGGCAATATTAGACAATATCATATATATGGTATTGATAAAATAGACAACAAGAAATGATAATAATTAGATTCAAAACAAAGCAATTAGGAGCAACTGATGCAAACAATTCAGCAACAAGGCAGACAGAAGTTCCTAGCAACTCAACGAAGTTGATATACTACTGCAGCTGGGGCCCTGTCTAGTGACCCGATGCCGCATGCTCATTGAATGTGGCTCCCCACCCAGTGGTGGAACACATGGACACATGGAACGTGCCGTGTTGCCACGCCCATCTCGGACTTTGCCATGGAGCCAGTGCTGAAGCGGCATCATATGAAGCAATCCGAGCGGTGTGATTGTGGATGCCATATGCCCCTGCAGCCTCTGAAATCATTTCAGTGGAGAAATTGCAGTAAAAATCCTGCTCAAGTGAACTCAGGCAGTTCAACACTGGACGCACTCCCAGGTGAGACGCGCTGTCTGGCTGACTGAGTCAACTTCCATACCGTTGCTATCTCTGCGTGGGGGTGAGTTTGCTCTTGTTCCACTTGACCCGAAGACCCAACCTGCTGAGGTGTGCTAACACCAGGTTGTTCTTGCGAGTGAGCTAGAAAGAGCCAGTCGTCGAGATAACTGAGTATGTGAACACCTTGTTCCTTGAGGGTCCGCTTCTGCAATCTTTGTAAAGATGTGGTGGCGACGGCCAACCCAAAGAGTAGAACCTTGTACTGATATGCCGACCCTCGAACACTGTCTCTGTCGAGGAAGAATCAAGACATGAAATTATGTGTTTTTCAGGTTTATCGGTGCAAACCAATCTTGGGGACGGATGCATTCGAAAATGTGTTTCTGCAATAATATCTTGAATGGCAGCCTGTGAAAGAACTGATTCAGGACTAGCAGATCCAAGACTGGCCGTAACCCACTGCCTTTTTTGGATACAATGAAGTAGAGGCTGTAGAACCCTGACTTCATATCAGCTGGAGGGACCAGCTCTATTGCATCCTTCGCCAGGAGGACTGCAATCTCCGCCCGAAGCACAGGTGCACTCTGCCACTAGGGCCGGCGGCAGTGTGGGGGCAACTGGGGATGGCCGGGGCAGGATGTGCTTGAGAGCAGTGGAATTGCACAGCTCTTCCATGAGCAGCTGATCGAGACCACCCTCGGGCATGTCCATGAGTGCTTTGGCTTGGTAAAACTGAAGCAATGCCAAGCCAAGCAGGGTTCTGTAAGCCTTTTCCATTAGTTTAAAGGAGAACTTACAGGCCCGGGATGGGAGACGCCGGCCCCCCAGCAGCTGTCGGACTGAGCTGCATCAAGAAACCAATCGCGGTACGGGATAGCATAGCCGTTACCTCTGGATGAGACTTCGGAGACACCACTCTCCCAGAAGGAGGCAACCCAGCCAAGTCGTCATCTCCAGAAGACTCTAGCTCACCTTCTGATGCCGCGATTGACATCTGGCCATCAGCAGGTGATCACTAATGAGGAGGACCAGCACGATCCTCTGGTAGTACCACCGGCTGCAGTGTGCTGGAGGGTTAGGGGCCCACGGAGACGCTCTCGGCGGGGATGCCCTAACCGTGATCCTCAGGTCACCGTGCTTACCCAAGCAACTGCCACTCTCATGGCGAGAACCAGATAAAAGCAGCAGAGCGGGGCATAGGGGAGGGACTCCACCAGTCCACCCTGAGAACCAAGGTAGGAGAGTCTAGACCTTAACACTGCGATTAGTCATGTTTCCGCAGTGGAGACATGCACTATCCACACTCTCATGCAATATACCAATTAGTCAGTTCACTTCTGACGTACATCGAAATTGACCGACTGAAAGGGAACAAAAAGGATGCACGTTCTGCGTCTGTCTCTCAGTGAAGTCCAGTTTGAACCGGGTTTTAAAATGAAATGTAAATCAGCAAATACTTGTCACTCAGACATTTGAGATGTCTTTAAAAAGACATCTTTTTAAATTAAGTAATTTATATAAAAAACAAATACTCTGTTTTTGTGTAATCCCTATGGTTTAGTTTGCTCATTATCTCTAATGTGACCACCCTCACAGGCTACGCAGGCTTAGACATGCAAATCATCCATGTGTGAGGCACACAAACCTGTAAACGAAGCATCAGTTTCATAATTCCTTTCAGCACGTTTGGAAGATGCTCTGTGAAGAGTAAGTTTAGGATTTACTTTTTAAAAGTATGTGAACTGAGGTCCTCTGTCGGACAGGATGTCATCTGGCAATCAATATAACCTAAATACCCAGTTGCATAGATGTTCGCCTGTTTGCATGGCTGTGGGTAGTTTGGGCAGAGGCAGTAATCTGCATGCTTTTGAGAATCGGTTGATGACTGTTAGAATTGTGGTACAATGGTTGGAAACAGGTAGGTCGGTAATGAAATCTATGCCAATGTGGGACCATGGGCATTAGGGAGTGGGCAAAGGCTGTAAAAGACCGGCGGGCAGCTGGTGTGACGGTTTTTGTTTGTTACAGGTTTGACATTGCTTGACAAATCGTGTGATGTCTGTAACCAGAGAAGGCCACCAGATACGATTTTCGGCCAAATGGATGGTGGCTGTTATTCCAGGATGACCAGACGAGGGAAGACAGTGTATCTGTTCCATGAGACGGTTTCTGAGGTTGGCAGGAACGTAAACTTTCAGGAGGACAGTCGGTCCGGATTTCATTCTGGGCATTTATCTGATCGAGTTCTGTCATTTTGTCCCACTGAATGGGGCCGCTTTCATGGCTAGTAATTCCCAGTCACCGACATAATAATTCCTTTCCGCCGGGTTCAGCTTTCTTGAATAATACGCACATGGATAAAAGCTTGGAGGGGTTGCCCTTTCGTTGAGAAAGGACGACCCCTATGCCAGAGCTGGAAGCATCAACTTCGACCACAAACGGGAGATCAGGATTGGGATGATGGAGCTGTGACGAATCGTTCCTTTAGTTCTTGAAATGGAGTCTGACATTGTAACAATGGCAATCTGACAATGTAGTTTGACATGTCCTGTCATTTGTGATTTTTTCAGTTGCTTATAAACATTTTAATGACAAAAGTCTCACTTCACTGTATTCAGCAGAAACTAGGCTACAATAATACGTGAACAACAAGTATGTACGTTTGTATTTTTAATAGAATTATGTATATGCGGGATTTTTGAAAAGAACAAAAAATACGTCATTGAAATAAGGCCTCACACTTACTAATATATTCTGTATAGTCTGCAACATTCTGTATATTTTAGTCTAGAGTGATGCAAAAATTATTCGGCCTACTAGGACACATAAAACAATGTATTGATTTTAATTTTCTAAGACACTTTTTGTTTAGGATGGCCATATGCGAGGAGGCATGAACCTTCATAAATCTTCATGAATATACAGTGATTCCCACCTGAGGAGCTTAAGGCCCTGCCCCTAATAAGCCATAAAGAGCCATTCAGTCAGAAATGTGACTGAGTGAACTAAGAAAGAATGCAATGACAAAATAAATATATATATATATATATATATATATATAAATATATATATATGTATATATATATATATATAAATATTTTAGTAGTTTATTTAAAATATAGTTAACTATATCTGTGAGAGTCGGACACATTTTGAGTAGACAGCTATACCTGGAAATAAGTCCTGTTTAAAGATAGAAGTGAAGATCATTTACCTAGCATTTGGTGTTTCTGCACTGGAGAGAAAAAACAAATACTTCCACACACTCACATTTTCCTGCTTCCAGTCTCAGTATCGTATAGATACAGTCTAATGTGGGCAAATATCTGGTCACTATGATTCTCAAATCTTTGAGATAAAAAACAACCCTCTGTGAGCATGCTAACAAGGTCATATTAGGTATTGTAATGTCCACTCTTAACAGAAAACATGATTTTTGTGATCTTATGCATGCATATTATGTGATCATGCACACTATTTCTCCATAAATGCTTCATAAACTGAAGCAGGCCAAAGAAATCGTCTAAACATTCATATTACCTCTGACATTTCATGTTCATTTCATATTCACATTCAGTCTGTATCGCATTTAAAATGAAGAACTTGAGAATAAAAAAAACTTACCATTCACAATCATTGACGTGATCAAGTTGATCCTCCATCAAATCCTTCCAGAATTATTCCTCACCGCATCTCAGAACAATGTACATAACTGACTAAACTTGATACATTGTACCGCGCTGATGTGGGCGTTCACTCTCTGTTGCATTAATCGCCTCAGAATTTGTGTTTGAATAGCGCGCACTCTCCGTGGGTGTGGTCACATTAGAGGATAATGAGCTGACTCGCAAACGACTGACATCTCTCTTTTCAAACAGATTACATAAACAGAGAATATTTTGAGTATTTGTTGATGCTGGATGAGACGTTTCTAAACTGTTCTGACCTGTGTCACATGGTCCTCCAGGGAATCAGAATAGACCAGAATGTTGTCTATGTAGACGATGACAGATTGGTTGAGCATGTCACAGAATACATCATTCACGAAGGCCTGGAATATGGATGGACTGTTGACCAGCCCGAACGGCATAACGAGGTATTCATAGTGCCCCGTATTGGTGGAAAATGCAGTTTTCCACTCATCCCCCCTCTCGTATGCGTATGAGATTGTAAGCACAGCGGGGATCAAATTTAGTAAAGTATTTGGCCGTCCGTAATTGTTCAATGGCAGCAAGAACTAGCGGTAGAGGATATTTGTACTTTACAGTTATTTTGTTAAGACCCCTATAGTCAATGCAAGGTCTCTGACCCCCGTCTTTCTGGTGAACGAAGAACAAAACAGCGGATGCAGGGGACGTGGATGGTCGAATGAATCCCTTGGCCAGTTCCTCTTCTATGTATGTCTTCATGGCGTCGGATTCAGGCTGGGATAGTAGAAATATGCGACCCTTGGGGGGAAGAGAGCCAGGAATAAGATCAATGGCTCAATCATCAGGTTGATGAGGTGGTAACACGGAAGCACGGGACTTGCTGAAAACTTCAGCTAAATCTTTGTATTCCTCAGGCAAATTGACAGTAGGGCTGGAATCAGTGACGGCGATATTTCTTAGGGGCATGGGAGATACAATTGACAAACCGGTTTGGTGGCAGTTCTTGTTCCAACGAGTAATCTAGCACTCTCTCCATGAGATGCAGGGATCATGTTGACAGAGCCATGGCAGACTGAGAATAATAGCGGTGGTGGAAGTGGGGAGTACATAAAATTTAATTGTTTCAGTGTGTAGGAGGCCAGTCTGCATAGACAGTTCCTGGATGAGAGCAGACACCACTCTGGTGACTAGGGGTCTGTCATCTACCGCTTCCACTGCCAAAAATTGCGAAAATTAGATCAGGGAAATGCCATGCTTGTCATTTGAGCAGCCAGGGTGCGGAAATTTAGAGCATACTCAGCGGCGGTCATCTTCCCTTGAGAAAGCTCCAGTAGCCGCTCTCCGGCAGCGCGGGTGATCGAACGCCTCGCGGAATCTTTGCATGAATGAGTCGTATGTGCCATCATCACGCCAGACTGCGGTAATCCATTCGAGAGCTTTACCAGTCAGTAGTGAGTATACAAACGTAATTTTACTGGTTTCAGTGGGATACAAAGCTGATCGTTGCGTTAGGAAGAAGGCACATTGAAGAATAAATCCTTTACACTTCCTTGGATCCCCATCAAATTCTTCAGGAAAGGATAATCGAGGGCTGATGGTGGATGGCGTCTCTGCCGCATGTGTAATGGCAGATGACGGGGGGTGGTTACGGGGTCAGGAGCGGAAGAAGAGTGAAGACTTTGCAGGGCCTTTACCAGTTTCTCGGCAAGTGAAGATACAGTGTGACACATTTTGTAAAAGGCAAGGACATTGTCAATATGGTTTCGAGATATGAAATTAAAGTCTTCCGGCCAGCTGTTGTTACATTTATATGTATTATATTGAATTATATTATAATAATATATGTATATATATATATATATATATATATATATTATATATATATATATATATATATATTATATATATATATATATATATATATTATATATAATTATATTATATGCAGATGTTATAACACACTTCCTGTTTCTGTTTTCTCACCATAAATTTGTTGCCTCGCCACGGGCAAACCGTTTGAGATATCAAAAATCTGCTGGCAATTTTGCATCATCAATGTCTTGAACTCATGCTGACCGAGTTTGGTGGTGATCGGATTAAGTGCCTAGGAGGAGTTTATCAAATTCCAGAGCATGCGCTTTTCAAACAACCCGTAATAGCTCAAAAAAAATTGTACTGCAAACAATAACTTTATACTCATTTAAAACTGAACCATGACACTATATTACTGTTCGGACAGGAGTAGTTTTCTAAATCTCGTTTGAGTTACTATTTCATGTACTGATTCAGAAAAGACAGAAAAGTTTTTTTGTTTGTTTCTTTGTTTTTTGTTTGTTGAACACAACTTGTTCAAGTGTTTTCGATATGAATGGTAGGAGAGAGACTGGTCTGTAATTGTCTACAAGTGATGTGTTTAATGGGGTTTTTTAAGCAGTGGGGTTACCCGAGCCTGCTTGAAAGTGGTAGGGCAAGTTCCTGTGTGGAGAAATTAGTTAATAATGTGTCAAGTGCTGGCAAAAGAGTGGGAGAGATGGCTTGTAGAAGATATGAGGGGATGGGGTCTAGAGGGCAGGTGGTGGGATGACTGGAGAGGAGAAGATACTTGATACTTCTGCCTCTGTGAGAAGAGAGAAGGAAGAGTGAAGATTAGTGGATGTGGATGGGCTGAGTTCCTGTGTGAGTGGTGCTGAGAACTGGTTGCTGATGGAAGATGTCTTGTCAGTAAAGAAATTGGTGAATTGTTCAGCAGTTAAAGATGTGGTGGGTGGTGGTGATGGGGGACAGAGGAGTGCGTTTAATGTCTTGAAGAGTGAGCTTATGTTTTTTGCGCTGTTGATCTTGTTGTGGAAGTATGAGGTCTTAGCTGTATGGACTCCACCAGAAAAAGATGATAGCAGGTCTTGATACGAACCTAGGTCAGATGAGTCTTGTGATTTGCGCCATTTCCTTTCTGCTCCCCTGAGTTTGATCTGGTCTTCACAAAGAGTATTAGATATCCAGGGGTTGGAAGGAGTTGCAGGTGCTGGTCTGGATGACAGAGGAAAGATACTGTCTAGGGAAGAAGTTAAAGTGGAGCATAAAGTGTGTGTAGCAGTACTTGCATCCAAAGATGAAAATTGTGTGTGTGAGGGAAGGAAGGAAGGAAGGAAGGATGACACAACAGAGGAAAGATCAGAAGGGGAAAGTGAGCTGATTGGTTTCTTCTGAAGGAAACTTGTGAAGTGGTTGGTGGTGTCCAAAAAGGGAGTTTAAAATTTAAAAGTACTGAAGAAATGGTCAGAGACGTGAAGAGGTTTTACCAGAATGTTGTCAGTATTACATTAACACATGTAGATTAGGTCCAGTTGGTTGCCAGATTTGTGGGTGCTTGTGGTGATGAGCCGATTGAGATCAAATGAGGCTAGGAGAGAGAGGAAGTCAGAAGCTTAAGGTTTGTCAAGGTGAATGTTGAAATCGCCCAGTAGTACAAGTGGACTGTCATCGTCTGGAAATGAGGACAGCAGCATGTCCAATTCCTCAACAAAGGTACCCAATTGACCTGGGGAGCGATAAATGAGTACAAGATGAATTTTGACAGGGGTTGTAATCATAGTGGCATGAAATTAAAACGAATAGTTGTTGCGTAGAGAAGAGTGAGTATTTCCAATTGTTAGAAATGAGGAAACCTGTGCCCCCTCCTCTTCCCGACTGACGAGGGGTATGAGTAAAAGTGAAGTTGTTAGAGAGAGCAGCGGGGTTGCTGAGTCTTTTGGACAAATCCATGTCTCAGTCAAGCCTAAGATATCGAGAGCAGGGTTAGTGGAAAAGGCTGGAATGAAGCCGGCTTTAACTGCTGACTGACAATTCCAAAGACCTACAGAAACAGAGAAGAGGAGTAAAAAGGACGCAGCTTAGTAGCATTGCACTGCCTTTTATGGGTAATAGTGGTGTGTAAGTGAGCAACAACAGGAATGTGTTGAAAGCACATGCTGAGTATGAAAGCAAAGAAGAAGGGGTAAGGGAGATACTTAAGTGTCGGTGTCCTTGCTCGGTGTAGTCGCACATGTAGAGTCGCAGGTCTTTACCCGAGATGGTCTTCTCATGAGGAGGCTGAACGCTTACGCGGCAGCGCGCACACACAAATAAATATCTTGCTTTCCAGTGTATGAATGAAAACAGCTGTGCCCGCCCTAACAATTAGCTCCACAAAAGAGTATCGCCGTGAATGGGCCAAATCGAAACTACTGCAGGAAGCGCACGTACAGCACTTAAGTGCGAAATCCAGCAATACCAAAACTGACAACCGCTGCAGTTATTCTAAATGGCAGCGAATACAATTATAAACAGATGAGAGTCAAAACATAAACATACAAATCAGCAGAGAATCAAAATGAATCCCTCCTTGCAGCAAATAATAACTAAGCAATACAGCTGAAACGGGTATTAAGTAAAAAAAAAAAACTTACTTGCTCTCGCCGTCTTCAGTGACCTCACGCTTGTCCTGCTTATTCCTAACTAACTCGAGTTTATATATGCTTACAGCCACTGGCTGATGTGTCGGTATTGCTGCCGCGCACAGACGCAGATTCCCCATCCGACCTGGACACGGCCCGGATCCAGCCAATCACTTTAAATGGTAAACCTTGAGATAAGCAGAGAGACTAAAATTAGTGTGGACGCAATTCTTCTAATGTAACGAGTACATCCAGTGTTATAGGAAGTGTTCCCAGTTCCGGCGGACCTGATCTATGCAACCTAACAGTCCTTTAACGGATATGAAGACATAAATTGATAATGTGTTATGTGTATGCCAGGTTAAATAGATGCGTTTTTAGTCTAGATTCAAACTGACAGAGTGTGTCTGCTTCCCGAACAATACTAAGAAGATCGGTCCAGAGTTTGGTGCCAAATAGAAAAAGGATCTATCATACCTAGGGTATTAACAACCGGCCAGAATTCTGAGATCGTAATAGACGTGAAGGACTATAATGCATTTAGAGCTCACTCAGGTACTGGGGAGCTAAGCCATTTAGTGCTTTGTAAGTAATTAGCAAAATTTTAAAATCTATATGATGTTTAATAGGGAGCCAGTGCAGTTTTGACAGAACCTGGCTAATATGGTCATACTTCCTGGTTCTAGTAAGGACTCTAGGAGCTGCGTTTTGGACCCGCTGTAGTTTGTTTATTCAGAGAGCAGGGCAACCACCCAGTAGAATGTTACAGTAATCTAGCCTTGAGGTCACAAACGCATGAATTAACTGTTCCGCATTTGTCATTGAGTGCATATGCCGTAGTTTAAATATTTTTTAAGATGGAAGAATGCGGTTTTACATATGCTAGAAATGTGGCTCTCAAATGTAAGTGGTATCAAAGAGGACACCCAGGTTCCTAACTGACGAAGACGACATAACAGAGCAGCCATCAAGTGTTAGACAGTATTTTAGGTTATTATGTTCAGAAGTTTTTGGTCCAATAATTAGAATCTCTGTTTTTTTCTGAATTCAGTAGTAAGAAATTACTAGTCATCAATTTTTTTATATCAGCTACGCATTCCGTTAATTTTGAGAATTGTTAGGTTTCGTCAGGGCACGAAGAAATATAGAGCTGAGAATCATCACCGTAACAGTGAAAACTAATGCCATGCTTCCTAATGACATCTCCCAAAGGTAGCATGTACAGAGTGAAAAGCAACGGTCCTAATACTGAGCGGTACTCCATATTGAACTTGTGATCCAAATGATATTTCTTTGTTTACTACTACAAAGTGATAACGGTCAGATAAGTATGATTTGAACCATTCAACACTGCTATTCCACTAATGACATAATTTTTGAGTCTATTTAAAAGAATATTGTGGTCGATACTGTCAAAAGCAGCACTGAGGTCTAGTAAGACTAATAGAGAGATACAGCCACGATCTGATGATAAGAGCAAATCATTTGAAACTCTAATGCGAGCAGTCTCAGTACTATGGTACAGTCTAAATTCTGACTGGAAATCCTCACAGATACCATTTCTTTCCAAGTAGGAACACAGTTGAGATGATACTGCCTTTTCTAGTATTTTTGACAGAAAAGGTAGATTAGAGATCGGCCTATAATTGACTAATTCTAAGTTGTGGCCTTTTAATGAGGTTTGATAATAGCCAGCTTAAAAGTTTTCGGTACGTAACTTATTTATAAAGATGAATTTATGATCTTAAGAAGAGGATCTATGACCTCTGGAAGCATCTCTTTCAATTGATCAAATTGAATTTCAGTTTTGTAACATTAACTGTTACCGTTAAAGGTGGAAACACAACAAACTTTTGTTTCACCATTTGACTGATTTTCCTCATGACCATCTCGGATAGGAGACCGACTAATCAGTGTCACATCTTTCCGATTCTGAGCTTATCTATTTTACCAGCGGCACTGGCAATAACGTCAGCCGCACATTCTAGCTCTCTTGTCTTTAATTTGCGAAATGACACATTTCGCAAATTCTCTCTCTCTCTCGTTTCATTCACTCCGGTTTAATAGTGCTTGTATTGCGCATAATTTTAGCCATTCCCGCAGATTTCGCGCTCACACCAAAATTGCGTGCTTGATCACTGATCTATATTAGTGGAGCACACAAGCCACCTCTCAGTCTCAAACTACTTCTGAGTCACTAAAATGAGTCATTTACTGCACTAAAACTTTCAAATACATACAAAATTATGTCAAAATGTCTTGGTGAGTATCCAGTTAAACACAGTCGTTTTTGGAATGTCAAATAGTTGAGAAAGAGAATGCATGTTTTGTAACAGTATATTGGGTCCGTGCATAAACTCTTAAAGTGACAGGACTGAATACGTTTTATATCTTTAATGGTAAGCATTAATTTGTATTTTACTTTAATTCGATGGAAAAGGATGGAAAAAGTCCTTCATTGTTTTTGCACTAATAAATGGCAGCTGCAATCACCAATAAATATTTTTTTCCATAAATTGTTCACTATATCGTCATAAATATCATTATCGCAAATATTCTTTAAATATTGTGATTTAATTGTGAGGCTATATCGCCCACCCCTAACCGGCACACAGATGTCTTTAGGCCAGGACTCTTATCACACATGTGAAGTTTTGGGCAGATCAGACATTGTATGCCTGAGTTACAGTAGCTTCCTCTTTCGTGGCAAGATAGATCAGACTTCAGGCTGCCACAGACATGCCCTTGAGCGGAAACTCAAGATCTTCACAATTTAACTTCGCTAAGGGCTTAAGATTAGACTGACTAAATATGATGTTGATCTGGTTAAATCTCTATGAGGAATAATCACAATGTAAAACATGTCATTTGCTGTTGCCCACAGGTGGCGCTATGACTGTAACTGAATATTGCAATGTAGATGTCTTCAGGCCAGGACTCTAGTAAAACATGTGATGTGTGAGGCAGATCAGGCATTGTATGCTTGAGTTACAACAAATTCCTGTTTCATGGCAAAATATCGAAATTTGTCAGGCAGCCACGGACATGGCCCTCTGTGAAAACTCAAAATATTGCAAAGGCCTTTAGATTATCTAAATACACCAAATATGATATTAATCTGATAAAATCTCTTGTTAAAGTACATTGCCTGGAAATGGCAAAAATTGCAAACATTTTGCAGAGAAAATTCAAGATCTCGCTTCCAGTTGGGTTTTCAGATTTTGCACCTAGGGACTTTTTTGTAGGTTTTGGGCTATAACGTGTCCACTGAATTTCATACCTGTACATGAAACGTAGCACGAAGGGCACTTTGCTTGAAATTTTGTAGGTGGCACTATTAAGCCATTTTGCCATACCTAATTCAGAAACCCACATCAGATGTAAATTTTCACCACTTCTGATGCATATACAAAGTTTCATGAGTTTTCATCTAAAAAATATATCTAAATTGCGACATATGCTCTCAATGACAAATGCAGAACAGCTAGTTCATGCGTTTATGACCTCGAGACTAGATTACTATAGCGCTCTACTGGGTGGTTGCCCTGCTCGCGTGATAAACAAATTACAGCTGGTCCAAAACGCAGCTGCTAGAGTCCTTACTAGAACCAGGAAGTATGACCATATTAGCCCGGTTCTGTCAAAACTGCACTGGCTCCCTATTAAACATCGTATAGATTTTAAAATCTTGCTAATTACTTACAAGCACTAAATGGCTTAGCTCCCCAGTATCTGAGTGAGCTCTTAATGCATTATAGTCCTTCGTGTATTCCTTTTCCTATTTGGCACCTAAACTCTGGAACAATCTTCTTAGCATTGTTCGGGAAGCAGACACACTCTGTCAGTTTAAATCTAGACTAAAAACGCATCTATCTAACCTAGCATACACATGACGCATTATCAATTTTTATCTTCATATCCGTTAAAGGATTGTTAGGCTGGATAGATCAGGTCAACCGGAACCGGAAACACTTCCTATAACACCGGATGTACTAGTTACATCAGAAGAAGAATGGCGTCTACGCTAATTTTTGTCTCTCTGCTTATCCCGAGGTTTACCAATTAACGTGATTGGCTGGATCCGGGCCGTGTCCGGGTCGGACGGGGAACCTCTGCCTGTGTGCGGCAGCAATGTGGCCCTGGGGTGTTGGTGGAGACTGTGTGACCTAGCTCATCCTTTGGGAAGACCTTACCGACACATCAGCCAGTGGCACACATCCCAACAAACCGTCGCATACCGGCGTGATCAAAAAGATCTTAAACTAGATGGAACTAGATTCAATATTTTGACTGTTGCGTTTCCAAATCGGTTTAATGACCTGTAATTCTGCCTGGGTATCGGACAAGTGTTCACTGTTGGCCAGAGGAGAACTGGCCCCCCGACTAAGCCTGGTTTCTCCCAAGGTTTTTTTCTCCATTTGTTGGAGTTTTGGTTCCTTGCCACTGTTGCCTTTGGCTTGCTTAAGTTGGGGATACTTGCTTGATATTCAGGAGTGTTTTTGATATGCCTGCATTTGGCGCCATTGGATGCGAACTGAGCTGAGCCGGACGTTTCCGTCACTGTTTTCTGCAGTGCTGATATACATAAGTTAACTAGACTAATAACTATTGATCTTTGCAATGGAATGAATCAATAATATATAGAATAAGCTGGACAATGACACCATTTTCTTTGGGAGCTGCTGTGCAGCCAAAATTATTTCCCAATTATTAATGTAAAGCTGCTTTGCCACAATTTGCATTGTAAAAAGCGCTTTATAAATAAAGGTGACTTGACTTGACTTCAAGCATGTTTAGACCCTCAAAAATGCAATTCATTTGGGAGAAGAATAATTGACTGAGCAATTACAGTAAGGCCCTAAATATGATAATGTATAATAAAATATAATAATGTAATAGAATAAAATCTTTTTAAAATCATTTTGTTTCTGTATTTTTAAAATCTATTTTTATATTAACATATTTTAATGACAGTATAATTATTGAACAAAATGAATTTATCAAAATAAACAGAAAATAGTACAAACTTTTTCTAAAGTGATTCTTTTGAACAACAAGTATTAACCAAGACATTATTAAAAATCTTATTTTAACTGAAGTATTTATATCAGTATGCCTGTAACAAGGCTTCAGCAAAGTGAGGATCTGTTTGCAGCTTTAATATAATCACGGTTGTACGATCAGGGTCAATCGCTAGCAAACACAGAGACAAAGCAACTCGTAATCCAAAAACAGGCATAAGGTCAGAGCTGGCAGCAAACCTACATCTGTCCAGAATAGAAGTCCAGGGCAGGCAGCAATAAACTGTCAAAGAGTAATACATGGGCAGACAAAACACAGAAAGAAATGCTCCGAGATGTTCACCAAGGCAAAATAAAACTTCAAAATGAGGTAGAGTCTGAGAGCAGCTTAAATAATCCACTGATGAAAGTCATGTGCAAGGGTAATCAGTGCCAGGTATGTGAGAGCAAAACATGATCCAAAGGGGTTTAATATTTTGGAGAGGGATCCCTCTGGTGGTGAGCAGAAGGAACTACAGGAGTCTAATTTCTGACAGTCCCTTTTGCCCCATGCTGAGGAGCCTTTTACCCCTCGCCGCCTCATACATTCATAAGAATTTTTGAACAAAATGAACCACTTTTATGTTTTATTTTCAAAAGAAATCTGTGCTCTATCAATGTTCAATACAAACATATGTATTTTTTCTGCAATTATTCCCTTTGAGAGTAGTGAAAAGCACATTTTTTCTTAATAATTTTTTAGCCCCGCTGTACCCTATGTATATATACAGGTACTGGTCATATAATTAGAGTTTCATCAAAAAGTTGATTTATTTCTCTTCAAAAAGTGAAACTTGTATATTATATTCATTCATTACACACAGACTGGTATGTTTCAAATGTTTATTTCTTTAAATTTTGATGATTATAACTGACAACTAAGGAAAATCCCAAATTCAGTATATTAGAATATTACTAAAGGGCAATACAAAGAAAGGATTTTTAGAAATCTTGGCCAACTGAAAAGTATGAGCATGTACAGCACATACTTAGTTGGGGCTCCTTTTGCCTGAATTACTGCAGTAATGCGGCATGGCGTGGAGTCGATCAGTCTGTGGCACTGCTCAGGTGTTATGAGAGCCCAGGTTGCTCTGATAGTGGCCTTCAGCTCTTCTGCATTGTTGGGTCTGGCATATCGCATCTTCCTCTTCACAATACCCCATCGATTTTCTAAGGGGTTAAAGTCAGGCAAGTTTGCTGGCCAATTAAGAACAGGGATACCATTGGCACTGTGTGCAGGTGCCAAGTCCTGTTGGAAAATGAAATCTGCATCTCCATAAAGTTGCTCAGCAGCAGGAAGCCTGAAGTGCTTTAAAACTTCCTGGTATACGGCTGCGTTGACCTTGGACCTCAGAAAACACGGTGGGCCAACACCAGCAGATGACATGGCACCCCAAACCATCACTGACTGTGGAAACTTTACACTGGACCTCAAGCAACGTGGATTGTGTGCCTCTCCTCTCTTCTTCCAGACTCTGGGACCCTGATTTCCAATGGAAATACAAAATTTACTTTCATCAGTGAACATAACTTTGGACCACTCTGCAGCAGTCTAGTCCTTTTTGTCTTTAGCCCAGGCCAGACGCATCTGGCACTGTCTGTTGTTCAAGAGTGGTTTGACACATGGAATGCAACAGCTGAAACCCTTGTCTTGCATACGTCTGTGCGTAGTGGTTCTTGAAGCACTGACTCCAGCTGTAGTCCACGCTTTGTGAATCTCCCCCACATTTTACGGTTATCCCTATTGTGTGCACACTTTTTTCTACCACATCTTTTCCTTCCCTTCGCCTCTCTATTAATGTGCTTGGACACAGAGCTCTGTGAACACCCAGCCTCTTTTGCAATGACCTTTTGTGTCTTGCCCTCCTTGTGAAAGGTGTCAATGGTCGTCTTTTGGACAACTGTCAAGTCAGCAGTCTTCCCCATGATTGTGTAGCCTACAGAACTAGACTGAGAGACCATTTAAAGGCCTTTGCAGGTGTTTTGAGTTAATTAGCTGATTAGAGTGTGGCACCAGGTGTCTTCAATATTAAACCTTTTCACAATATTCTAATTTTCTGAGACACTGAATTTGGGATTTTCCTTAGTTGTCAGTTAAAATCAACATTAAAAGAAATAAACATTTGAAATATATCAGTCTGTGTGTATTAAATGAATATAAAATACTAGTTTCACTTTTTGAATGGAATTAGTAAAATAAATCAACTTTTTGATGATATTCTAAGTATATGACCAGCACCTGTGTGTGTGTGTGTATATGTATATATATATATATATATATATATATATATATATATATATATATATATATATATACATACATACATACATACATACATATATATATATATATATATATATATATATATATATATATATATATATATATATATATATAAATAGAATAGGTATCTATTTTGTATAAGTAATTACTTCACAACCATTTTAGGTATGCTGGCAACAATACAGCAGTTATTATTAAATATGATTGGGACTGTCATATAAATAACATTATAATTGTATACACTATTGTAATAAAACATTGCAAATTCTTCGGGCTTAGTTGCTGTGTTTCGGTGTGTTGTTACAGGAAAAACGCATCCACACCAGTAGTGCATTCTGACTACGTAACGTGGTTCAAGTTCATCTGTGCGTGATTTTTGCAAGTATAAGTTGTAATATTATGTTGATCTTGTATAAATATCTGAATTATCCTTTATAGGAGGTGGATATCTTGTACACAGTCCATCGCCATACACCAGAGAAAGTGTCACCAAAAATCTATTGCCAAACAAAAAAATAAAAATAAAATAGCATAAAATACCTAAATGCAAACAAGTCATTGGGCAACATTACTTACACTGTAAAGAAACAAAATGCAAGTGGTCATGTGCCATAATAAATAAAATTAAATAGCCTCCATATGGACAATAAGGAAATGATTTTAATCAAACCATATGTTGATGAAATTAATACGAGAACAGTTCGCATTAATGCAATAATGTTTTTGAAAAAAGTGAAACATTTTTAATATTACAGTAATAGTAAACATCTTTAATTATTGTTTTAAATAACATTGCTGTTTGAGGCTAAAGAGAATGAACACCTGTAAACAGAGCGCTTTGCTAGAAGGTTAATTATATCAACAGAACACATACTATATAAGATAATTCAGATATTTATACAAAATAAAAATATAACAACTGGTATTTGCACAAAATTATGCACAGATGAATTTGAACAAGTCACTTATTCAGAATGTGGATGCGTTCTTACCGTAACACGCTGAAACAGAAACTAAGCCCAACGAATTTACAACACTTTTATTGCAATAGCGTATAGATTTATAATGTTATGTAAATGACAGCCCCAATCATAGTTATTAATGTTTTGTATTGCCGCTTGACAGCTTGCGCAGTACAATAAAGTGCTGTGGGTTATTTACCTCAACGAAAAGCATCCTATATGAGATTAATCAGATATGTATACTACATAAATTGAATATTGCAACTTATTAGATATAAGCTTGAACTAAGTTATATGGTGCTAATCAGAATGTTTAATTCCTGTAGACGTGCACTTCCCACAACAATGCGCTGAAACAAAAACTAAAAGTTCAAAAAGTTTCTGTTTATTTCATTCAAATGTTCATTTTTACCCCATTGACACTGTGTTCCTATATGGAGACCAGGGGCCTCATTTATAAAACTTTGCGTATAAACCTTACTAAAAGTGAACATACGACATAAATCTGAAAATGCCAAAACGCAAAAAATCCTTTTATAAATCCCAGTCGACGGAAGATTGTCCGTACGTGCATCTCCACCCTGTCTCCTCCCCGTAATCACCATATATGGTGCTTACAACGATTACAAGCTTACAAGTTTTACAATGCATTACCTCATCTGCATATCATTTCCATGCATATTCCCATCACTGTGACACCATTGTTAACGCCATCAAAAGTACAAGACATTGGGAATTATTGCATATGGACTATAAATGCCATTTGTGCCATACATATTGCTAAAAATCATCTAATATCCTTGTTGTTTTATAATAAATATATCAAAATATTCATAAAAACAAAATTGTAGCTGTAAAACAGCTTACTTCTCAGATAAAAAATTTTAGAATAGAGTTGATTCATTAATTTCTACTGTCCAAATAGTATATTAATTGTTTTAAACCATTCCAATGAAATGGAAATTATGCAGTTTTGCTGATAGGCTATTTAGGCTATTTTAGTAGATACAGGCCTACTTATTTATTGCAGTGTAAACACAATTGTCTAATGCGGCGCTTCACTGACAAAGTATTTTAAAAAAGAAGCGTATAAATCTTACCGTTTTCTTCAAGATGTATCTTTCAAATACAGTGGTGTTTTTCATAATTGCTTGAAGATGCCTGCAGACGACATCAACCCCTCTGTGTAGCTGCGCTTGCACAGGAAGATATTATCATTTAACCTATTCAAAACAAACAATATAGACCGTTCGACCATTGAATCCAGCAGTGTCTTTCATAATATTGAAGTGCATCACTGATCATTGTTCTTGCTAAAAATATTTTGTCATAACATGACATCTGCAGTTTATTTTAAATTCACTGTCATTATTAAAACGGCGTGTCACAGAAAAAGTGATCAAAAGTAACATATCCACTATCTAAATCCATATCATTTTTGTTTACCTTCTGCGTAATGACTTTATGTAATTTTAGGGCTCATTGTCATTAATAAAAGGGGAATATTAATGTAAATGTGTATATACATGGGTCAGAGTTTGTGTGAAGGTGTGCAAATTTTCCCGTCAAGTTTGTTTTTATGAATCCCATCTTTTATGTAAGAAGTAGTGTACGCCTCTTTCAGGGCATGTTTTGTGTGTACGCAAAATGAGGCCCCAGGACAGCATCCAAACGGAAGTTAGAATGCCTCATGGCGACACTCATCGTTTACTCAGGAAAAAGTTGGATAAATCTAACTCGCCATGTTGCCGTGTCACATGACCTACCAGCGTCAGTTGTGTCTATCATATGCGCACTTTAGAATCTTGCCATCTGGGGACTTTAACCCACATTTTTCTGAGTATTGTGAATTCAGACAGACTACTTCCGACAATGAACTGAAACTGAGCTAGAGCGAAGTATCGGTTTACAAACACCACGCTCCACACGATACAACATATCACTCAGACCAAAGAGTGTACGTTCTGAGCTAACTCAAAACCGCGCGCTCATGTGAAGACAAGACGATGGAGTGTCAGAGCTCTGTCACCAAACCAAGAATAAACCAGGCCGAACTGACAGTGCTGAAAGTGACTGAGCTGGCAAAGACAAAATTCTGAAGTGAAAATCCATTTGAGAGGAATTGAAGCATTTAACTAGACCTTTTGGACCTCACTGTGTAATAAATTTGTATTAAAACTTGTGTATTCAAAACCTTTTAACCACCAATATTGTTTGCTGTTTTCATATCTAGTGGTTCAGATCTATATTCAATCACTACATTGGAATTACTACTTTTAGTCAATTGATATTTCTTATTTATTTCTCCTTGTGTGTCAGTATGTTTGATGTGGGTGGTCAGAGAGATGAAAGGAGGAAATGGATTCAGTGCTTTAATGGTGAGCTTTGTTGTATATGTTTTTCCATAAATAAATTCTCGAAACCTGTTTTCATAGTTAATAAATCTATTAATAAAGTGACTAATGGTGTTGATGTTAAAGGGATAGTTCACCAAAAATAACTGTCATCATTTACTCACAACACAAATAAAAATATTTTTATTGAAACCTTCTATACCATTCAGTGCAGGTAATCAAAACTTAGATCAAAAAATGTAATGAATTGTAAAATAAATCGATATGAATTGAGTGGTTTAATCAATGTCTTGTGAAGAGATGCAATAGCTTTATATGATGAACAGATTTCATTTTGAATTTTATTTCAATCTAAACAACGACTGACACATTCACACACATATGGTAAAGATTGTGCATGAGTTTAAACAAACCTTGTTGTTTTATTGAGCATCACGCACATGTGAAAAAATGAGGTGCGTTCTAGCGTTTCTGTGTTTATCATATGTGATGCACTCTATGCATGAGTGTCTACATGATGTTCATCAATGTAAAATTGTTTTATCTCTTCACAAGACCTAAGATTAAACTGCTCCATTTCATATGGATTCCTTTGACAATTCCTTTATAACCTTTTTGGGTCTTTTAAGTTTTGGTGACCTGGACTTTCAATAGAGGGACAGAAACTTCTCAAGTTTCATTAAAAATATCTTAATTTTCTGTTTCAAAGAATAAGGATTAAGGGTTTGGAACAATTTGAGGGTGAGTAAATCATGACAGAAGTTGCATTTTTGGGTGAAATATCCCCTTAAGTGTGTGCTTGGCTAATGTATATTTCTTCCTGTCTATAATCACAGATGTGACCGCTATCATCTTCGTGGCAGCCAGTAGCAGTTACAACATGGTCATAAGGGAAGACAACAGCACCAATCGGTTGCGCGAGTCTCTTGATCTGTTCCGCAGCATCTGGACTAACAGGTTTCACAGTTCTGCCGTTTCTTGGGAGTTCTCAGTTCCAGAAGTTATCTTGAAGTGCATCTATATGTTTGTAACGGTTACTGATTATTTTTTTTTAGAGATCAGCCTGGCGGCTGGGTGATGTGTTGAATATTCACTGTGTGTGTGTGTGTGTGTATATATATATATATATATACAGTACTGTGCAAAAGTTTTAGGCAGGTGTGAAAAAATGCTGTAAAGTAAGAATGCTTTCAAAAATAGACATGTTAATAGTTTATATTTATCAATTAACAAAATGCAAAGTGAGTGAACAGAAGAAAAATCTACATCAAATCAATATTTGGTGTGACCACCCTTTGCCTTCAAAACAGCATCAATTCTTCTAGGTACACTTGCACACAGTTTTTGAAGGAACTCGGCAGGTAGGTTGGCCCAAACATCTTGGAGAACTAACCACAGTTCCTCTGTGGATTTAGGCAGCCTCAGTTGCTTCTCTCTCTTCATGTAATCCCAGACAGACTCGATGATGTTGAGATCAGGGCTCTGTGGGGGCCATACCATCACTTCCAGGACTCCTTGTTCTTCTTTACACTGAAGATAGTTCTTAATGACTTTCGCTGTATGTTTGGGGTCGTTGTCATGCTGCAGAATAAATTTGGGGCCAATCAGATGCCTCCCTGATGGTATTGCATGATGGATAAGTATCTGCCTGTACTTCTCAGCATTGAGGATACCATTAATTCTGACCAAATCCCCAACTCCATTTGCAGAAATGCAGCCCCAAACTTGCAAGGAACCTCCACCATGCTTCACTGTTGCCTGCAGACACTCATTCGTGTACCGCTCTCCAGCCCTTCGGCGAACAAACTGCCTTCTGCTACAGCCAAATATTTCAAATTTTGACTCATCAGTCCAGAGCACCTGCTGCCATTTTTCTGCACCCCAGTTCCTGTGTTTTCGTGCATAGTTGAGTCGCTTGGCCTTGTTTCCACGTCGGAGGTATGGCTTTTTGGCCGCAAGTCTTCCATGAAGGCCACTTCTGACCAGACTTCTCCGGACAGTAGATGGGTGTACCAGGGTCCCACTGTTTTCTGCCAATTGTGAGCTAATGGCACTGCTCGACATCTTCCGATTGCGAAGGGAAGTAAGCATGATGTGTCTTTCATCTGCTGCAGTAAGTTTCCTTGGCCGACCACTGCGTCTACGGTCCTCAACGTTGCCTGTTTCTTTGTGCTTCTTCAAAAGAGCTTGGACAGCACATCTGGAAACCCCTGTCTGCCTTGAAATTTCTGCCTGGGAGAGACCTTGCTGATGCAGTATAACTACCTTGTGTCTTGTTGCTGTGCTCAGTCTTGCCATGGTGTATGACTTTTGACAGTAAACTGTCTTCAGCAACCTCACCTTGTTAGCTGAGTTTGGCTGTTCCTCACCCAGTTTTATTCCTCCTACACAGCTGTTTCTGTTTCAGTTAATGATTGTGTTTCAACCTACATATTGAATTGATGATCATTAGCACCTGTTTGGTATAATTGTTTAATCATACACCTAACTATATGCCTACAAAATCCCTGACTTTGTGCAAGTGTACCTTGAAGAATTGATGCTGTTTTGAAGGTAAAGGGTGGTCACACCAAATATGGATTTGATTTAGATTTTTCTTCTGTTCACTCACTTTGCATTTTGTTAATTGATAAATATAATCTATTACCAAGTTTCTTTTTGAAAGCATTCTTACTTTACAGCATTTTTTCACACCTGCCTAAAACTTTTGCACAGTACTGTATATATATATATATATATATATATATATATATATATATATATACACACACACAGTGGGTACGGAAAGTATTCAGACCCCCTTAAATTTTTCACTGTTTGTTATATTGCAGCCATTTGCTAAAAGTACATTTTTTTCCTCATTAATGTATACACAGCACCCCATGTTGACAGAAAAACACAGAATTGTTGACATTTTTGCAGATTTATTAAAAAAGGAAAAATGAAAAATCACATGGTCCTAAGTATTCAGACCCTTTTCTGTGACACTCATATATTTAACTCTGGTGCTGTCCATTTCTTCTGATCATACTTGAGATGGTTCTACACCTTCATTTGAGTCCAGCTGTGTTTGATTATACTGATTGGACTGGATTTGGAAAGCCACACACCTGTCCATATAAGACTTTACAGCTCACAGTGCATGTCAGAGCAAATGAGAATCATGAGGTCAAAGGAACTGCCTGAAGAGCTCAGAGACAGAATTGTGGCAAGGCACAGATCTGGCCAAGGTTACAAAAAAATTTCTGCTGCACTTAAGGTTCCTAAGAGCACATTGGCCTCCATAATCCTTAAATGGAAGACGTTTGGACCTTTCATGGCCTCCATGCGGGCTTTCATGTGTCTTGCACTGAGGAGAGGCTTCTGTCAGGCCACTCTACCATAAAGCCCCGACTGGTGGAGGGCTGCAGTGATGGTGGACTTTCTACAACTGTCTCCCATCTCCCGACTGCATCTCTGGAGCTAAGCCACAGTGATCTTTGGGTTCTTCTTTACCTCTCTCACCAAAGCTGTTCTCCCCGAATAGCTCAGTTTGGCTGTACGGCCAGCTCTAGGAAGGTTTCTGGTCGTCCCAAACATCTTCCATTTAAGGACTATGGAGGACACTGTGCTCTTAGTAACCTTAAGTACAGCATCTGTGCCTTGCCACAATTCTCTCTTTGAGCTCTTCAGGCAGTTCCTTTGACCTCATGATTCTCATTTGCTCTGACATGCACTGTGAGCTGTAAGGTCTTATATAGACAGGTGTGTGTCTTTCCCAATCAAGTCCAATCAGTATAATCAAACACAGCTGGACTCAAATGAAGGTGTAGAACCATCTCAAGGATGATCAAGAAGAAATGGACAGCACCGGAGTTCAATATATGAGTGTCACAGCAAAGGGTCTGACTTAGGACCATGTGATATTTCAGTTTTTCTTTTTAAATAAATCTGCAAAAATGTCAAGCATTTTGTGTTTTTCTGTCAATATGGGGTGCTGTGTGTACATTAATGAGGAAAAATAATGAACTTAAATGATTTTAGCAAATGGCTGCAATATAACAAAGAGTGAGAAATTATATTGTGCCATATCAGTATATATATATATATCAGGGTTGTGCCATATCATCATATAAATTTTTACAATTAATTAAAATTGTCTCATTGCGATATCAGTGATATAGCGACGCAATGACATATGGCGCATTCACCTTCCCTTGTGCGCACAAAGACCAACACCTTTCTGTCAGTAAGAGCAACATGTCAGCCTCTGATGATGATTTTGTACCTAAACAGTGAGCTACTTAAATAGTATGGAAGTGGTTTGGTTATAAGAGGTCAGACCTCCAACAATTAAGCACAATATGTTGCAAAATATGCAAGAAACTGTTACCGTTAAAGGTGGAAACACAACAAACTTGTTTCACCACTCGGCCTCATGACCATCCCGGATAGGTGACTGGTCAGTGTCACATCTTTCGGATTCTGAGCTGAACCGTTTTACCACCGGCACAGGCAATAACGTCAGCCGCGTGTTCTCGCTCTCTTCTCTCCGATGGTGAAGTGACACACAGCCGGCTCCTCACTCTCACTCATCTCATTCGCTCCGGTTTAATAGTGCTTGTATTGCGCATAATTTTAGTCATTCCCGCAGGTTTCACGCTCACACCAAAGGCACCCGCACCACCACTACTGATCTATATTAGTGGAGCACACAAGTTGCTTCTCAGTCTCAAACAACTTCTGAGTCACTAAAATGAGTGGCTTACTGCGCTAAAACGTTCAAATACATACAAAATTATATCAAAATGGCTTGGCGAGTATTCAGTTAAACGGTCAAATAGTTAAATAGTTAAATAGTTTAGAAAGAGAACGCATGTTTTGTAACAGTATTTTGGGTCCATGCATGAACTCTTATAGTGTGACAGTAGTCCAATATTCCTGCTGCTGTCTGTCATGTTTGTCAAAGAACAAAAGACAAAGAAAATCGCTTTCTGCTCTTGACTGAATGCATTTTATAACTTTAATGGTAAGCATCTATCTGTATTTCATTTTCACTATGAAGACTACAGCAATTAAAGTAATCTGTTATTTTACATTTACATTTACATTTAATCATTTGGCAGACGCTTTTATCCAAAGCGACTTACAAGTGAGTAAGACAAACAAGCAATTCTTCATGAAGAGGCAAATAAACACAGGAAGTGCTCAATTTTACATTTGATTTCTTTAATTTCTGTAGCATTTTTTTCCTGAATAAAGACATAGTTTACCTGAAAAACGTAAGTTTCATAGCTCTCTTTATTCTAATGCATTTATGTGTGCTGTTGTTTGCAATTTTTTTATTATTACTATTTATGAAAATAAAACTTTGCATTGAAGAAAAGTAAATTTTTGTTTGTATATGCCGTCAATTATAGTTCTTAGAAAGAAAATCGGAATCGGCAGAAATCTGTACTGGCCAAGAAAATTGCAATTTGTGCATCTCTATTAAAAAGTTCAACCCAAGGTATACTATTGCACTGTAATGCTGCTGCTGCCACTTTATGACGATAGATTTACACTTGAAATTAGGTATTCTGTCATCAGTGACAGTAGCTCATTGCAAAAAGATGGAGAATGCCCTTCATTTTGTTTGCACTAATAAATGCTGCTGTCTGCCAGCTGCAATCACCAATAAAACGTTTTTCCATATATTTTTCTCTACATCGTCATACATATCGTTATTGGAAATATTCTTGAAATACCGTGATATTTCAAGATTATATTTATATCTTATATATATATATATATATATATATATATATATATATATATATATATATATATATATATATATATATATATTAGATAGATGGATATAGATTTTTGATTACCACATATAAAATCCACATACAACATGCATATATAAAATATTTTTACACCAAAAATAACTATATAGTTATTGTAATAAAAAAAATTCATAGTGATATTTTTGGTTATTGTATTCATGCCTAACATTTTATTTTAGTCAAAGAGAGGAGACAGATGGCAACTTTAAATATAAAAACTTATAGTGTAAAATGCTGGCTCTAAGCTGTAGCTGGACATCTCTAAATAGAAATGTCATCAGATATATAAATATAAAAACTTGCTCAAACTGTCTCTCTCTCTGGGTTTTCAAACAGGTTTTTAAGGACCATTTCAGTGATCTTGTTCCTCAACAAACAGGATATGCTGGCAGAAAAGATCCTGGCTGGAAAATCCAAACTTGAAGATTATTTCCCAGAGTATGCTCGCTACACACTTCCTCCTGAAGGTAATGTCCTGTATATGATCACAACATATATAAAAAGCCATATCTAGGTGTAGATAAAATGGTATGTTAAGTATGTTAAAATGTAAAATAAACAAATAAAATTAGCAGCACTATGCACTCTGCATTAATATTAAAAATTGATAACATTAACATTAAAGATGGCACCATGTGGCCATGACAGGTAAAAGTTTCCCTAGTGCAGGCTTCATTAACTCTTTCACACGTAAGTTTAAAATATTCTGGTTGACCCCCCAGCATGAGTTTTTCAAGACGACCATTATTTAGAATGTATCACTTTATTGTTTTCATGGTGGCATTTCATTGCTTGTCATGCGACACCACAGTCAAAATTGCGCTGTATGACTGATGTTTTGTTTTATTTCATATTTTCTCTTTTATTCAAAATATTCACATAAACATTACGTTTTTAACTCTAACATTAAATAAGTGACATTCTGATTGTCAAATATGTGTAAGTGAATGTTTTTTTTTGTTTATAATGATAATGATCATTATAAACATTTATTATGATATATTTATTTTACGATGATTATTTATTTATTTTATAGTTAGTTGAGCTATAAGCGCGATGGGAGCCGCCATGTTAGTTTGCACCGCAGTTTTACAACATGTGAATACATCCACTTCTCTTAAAATGCATGAAAGTAAGTGACAAGTGAACTGGGAGAAGAAGAGAGTGAGCTTTACAGTTACTTACATTGTTTATCTGACATGAATAAAATTACTTTTATATTTTATATTACTAATTATTATTATTATTGCAGCTTCCTTGACATCAGTGTGCATTTTAAAAAATCTAAAAGTATTCTTTTGTGAGAAGATATGTGTATTTAATTGTCTGAAGCCTAAAATAAACATTATGTGGTTTAAAACACTGCATATTTGTGATACATGACAATCACTGAGCATGTCTGTCTCTGGCTCAGTGCCAGCCAAACCACAAAAGCACATTTGAATTTAGCAGTTGATCATGTGACTGTGCCCTGAATGTTCTAATCAAACCGGTGTGATCGTATGCTCAAGGGACCGGTGTGACCGTACACATCAAAGCGTTAAACAGCCTAAGGTAGCCGTTTTCACAGAAAGCATTTTTTACATTCTTCTGCTCTCCTTTTCCATTATTTTTTCTTTGTAAACACACGCTATGACGGACATGTTTGAATGTTTTATTTGAGTCTTTTGCAGTGTCTCCCGCATGGGTGCTTAAGTTAAAATAAGATCATTTCAATGATTTCAAAAATCGACAGTATTTACCAGAAACGAATCAGCCCTTAAAGGGTTAGTTCACCCAAAAATGAAAATCCTGTCGTTAATTACTCACCCTCATGTCGTTCCACACCCGTAAAACCTTGTCTTCATCATTGAACACAAATTAAGATATTTTTGATCAAATCCGATGGTCTCTATTGCTATCAAGGTGATTAACTTTCAGATGACCAGAGAGGTACTAAAACATTTTTAAAACTCTTCATGTGAGTACAGTGGTTCAAACCTAACCACTTATAGGTTGTATAGCGACGAGAATACTTGTTGAGCTTTTAGTAACAAAGTTCAGGAGGAGCACATTCAAATGATCTAACTAATCATCACATCACTCCAACCCGCAATCAACATGTCTACCCAATCAGCAAGAGCGGAGACGTATATATTGACGCAGTCAAATTCACCTATGTTTTTTTTGGACAGTTTTCAGCATTTGGCCCCACCCAACATGCCCGAAATCGAGCTCTTCTTGTCCGATGAAGAATATTTCATCCTCGAGAAATCTTTGCCACAATCCTCTGGCCTTGGAGCAGTATTCTTCCACCTAGCACCAAGTACCTCCCGGGCGTCAGCCCAAACAAATGAGTCCCAGCACGACAAGGCCATCTGCGATCTCCTTCCCCGTCTTCCTCTATTTCGGCACATTCAATCATTCCTGCCGTAGAGGAACGGGCAATGAGACCCGTCGAGCCCTAAGCTCGTATCTGGGGCAATGCCACCCTCTTCCTGTGAATGAATGAGCCTACCTCCAGTGTCAGGACGCCCCAGCTGTTTAAGTAATTTAAATCCACAGGTTCATCCTTGTTAAAGAGACTCGTAGGACAAATTCATAAACGTGTTCGTTCTCACTGAGTACAGTTTGGAAAGTATGTTTTAATTGAGTAATTGTTTAGTGATCCTTTAGTGATTGTTGACCACGATTGAATAAATTCAAGACGCACATTTTATTATGCAAAGCTCTTCATCTTTTACCATAAGTCTCTTTGAACTTAATTGAATGTGTGTGTGCCACGCAAACCAGCAACAGATAAGGAACAAACTATCATATAAATCAGACTGCACTTTGACGATCATCCAACATCAAACAATGATTACAGTATCAAACTGAATCGTCAGTCAACATACTGTAATCATGACGATCATCACGATCATCTCTCAACTTCGTCAACAGTGATGTTCCCTCTGCTACCACTGGAGCTCAGTTTCTTTGAAAATTTCACCACTACCGCAGCAGTGATGTTCCTTCATGCTCCCACAGGATCTCAGTTATTTGGAAAATTTTCACCACTGCCACAGCAGCGATGTTCCTTTACACTCCGACAGGAGCTCAAGAATCAGAATCAATAAGCAGAATTGGAATCATTCAAATTCAAATGATACCCAACCTTAATTATCATGATCATCATCAATCACTATCACCACCATCATCATCGGTCACCATTATTATCTTCTTAGTGCTCCTTCATGCCTCAGCTCCCACAGGAGCTCACCTATATGCAACTTTCCACAGCTGACTACCAGTGAAGCTCACCTTTCTGAAGCCATGATCAAACTCTCACGACACAAGAAATCATCCCGATCCAGTGACTAACCCCTCCCTACGTTTAGCACACTTTCAGCTTCACACTCTGCAAGTTTTGGGGGGTCATCGACATAATTTCCGGCTGTAGTTAGTTGCAGCTTTTTGGGGGGATTAATCTGGGTTCGGGCAAAATAGATAGCTTGGAACCCTCTCCTAGGACAGCATGCCAAATATGCATTCTAATTACTCTATCTGATTATTAAATGTGAACTTGTGAACTAGTGATTGCCGATATCAAAACACTGCTTCGATCTTTGTTCTTTTTGAATTGGTGGTTCAGTTCGCATATCAAATTGCCAAAGTCACGTGAAGCATTGAAACTGAGAAACATTTATGACATAACGAAGCTCAACAAGCCACGTGTACTGAATCACAAAAAGTATTCTCGTCGCTTTGTAATATTAAGATTGATCCACTGTACTCACATGAACCGTTTTAAATATGTTTTAGTACCCTTCTGGACATCTGAAAGTGTTAATTATCTTGCTGGCAATAGAGGCCATCGGATTTCATCAAAAATATCTTAATTTGTGTTCTAAAGGTGAACGAAGGTCTTATGGGTTTGGAACGACATGAGTATAAGCGAATTAAGCTCAAAGTAATTATTAATTAGTTTATGTACAGGAAATTCTAAATGAGTCACTTATTTTACGACCGAGCAACTGAATCGTCCAGCGTCACTTGCACGAGCTGTAAATAAGCGACTTCAACTATCTTGAAAACACCCTTTAGCAAGGTAACATAGATCGGCAGTTTAAGACATTAATTTAAAAAGCATATAACACAAGACACTTCTCTTTAAAATATGAACGACACTTTATTGACTATACTAACACATAAACTAATATCTAACACAAACACACACGCACACACACACATTCACACGAGTTGTGGAGAGGAAGGAAGAGAGGAAAGAATGAGTTTAAGAGAGTGAAATGATAAAAGTTTCTAGCAATATATGCATTCCATGAGACTTGATCTGAACGAACCATCAATCACTAATTTAACCCTTTTATCGCTGCTTAGGCGGGTTATTTTATTTTAAATAAATGCACCAGTTCAGCTATAGAATCTGCAGGTACTTGTGCTTGTAGCCTGTCTTTAAATGGGGGTTCCTTGTCGGCGTCCTTTGGCTTGGAGAAAGGGGTTCCCCGGGTTCGTTGCTTCGCTGAAGGTCTTTTCGTCCGAATTGATGCAGTAGGAAGGCCAATCACGTTATGTTGTGCTGGCAGATGAATGGAGGTTCCCTCATGGCAGAAGTTTGAAGTTGAGGAGGCAAAGACTGTAGAGTCATTTAACTTTGTGACAAAAGTAACTTAGAACACGAGACTCTCGACAGAAAGAAAGAAAATTAAACTAAAAGGAAAAAACTAAAAGGAAAGCGAGTAAGACGAAAGTCAGTTGGATGGCTTGAATGAAACTGCGTGGCTGCTCTTCATCGTCTGGTCTTCATCGTCTGTTTCATGGTCTTTGTCTCGACTTAAACTAATTCATTCTGATGTCATTCTATGAGACAACTTCTGCTAAATTGAAAATTAAAATAATAATAATAAAAAAAGAACTTAACCTTAAAAACTTACTTAAACTGAAAAAAAAAAAAAAAAAAAACTGAAGAAAAACTTACTTGTGTACTGAGCATTTAAACTGAGGTTTGTCCAACCTCTTTTTGGAGTTCTGACCACTTAGATATGGTCTTTGCTTCAGAGGTAACTCCCCTGGTCATTTATGCCCTGTTATCTGAACTTTCAGAGGGGTACAGAGAGTACAGTTTAGTCTAGATTGCTATAAAAAGAATACAATGCATTTTACACAGATTTCATTCAAGCCATATTTTGAGTTATGAGAGGGGATTCAGTTTCATTACAAACAACACATACTTTCAATCAACTATTCAAAAGTTATAACAATTACACGAATTGTGAGTGATCTGCGCATAACAGGTCACATGTATAGTGTGTATGCATGACATGGAATTATGCAGTCGAACGCTGTTTGATTACAAGTCTGTTTAGAATGATTTTGGAACCATTTAATGCAGTTCATATATACAGGAGTCACAGGGGTTTTCTGTGGATTTTGATTCTGTGCCACTCAGGGGTCACGCAAGGTGGCCTGTTTTATCTCTGGCTTAGAGGATCAAACACTCTGGTGTTATCTTTTTGTGGCTCCAGTTGCATTGTCTTTTAAACATTTGGTCTTTCACCTCAGCTGGGCATAAGGTACTTAGTTGGGGGGTTTCAGACGGACTGGAGCCACGAATACATTCATTGATCTCGGGTCCTGTGATGATTTGGGGTGAGATGTTTTTATATGGAATTATGTTTGAATGAATCATTTGGAAGATTCATTTGTCTGGTTACACCTACACAAAAATACATGAATGCTAGTAAACTGAAGTGAACTCGACATTGCTAGTCAGAATGTGTAACTCTCATTGGATGCACTCTTCCGTGACAACAAAAGCACAATGAATTCACAACATTCTATTACAATATTGTTCTCATTATAATTTTATGCATTTGACAGTTTGACAATGCAAATTACTGTATTTTGCACTTGACAGTATTTATTGTGATGTCATGGTATATATTTTTTATACACTGCCCGGTCAAAAAAAAAAAATTGTTTGGGGCAAATGCTTGAAATAGGCAAATGAGTCACCAGTAAAACGTTTTTTCCATATATTTTTCTCTACATCGTCATATATATCATTATTGGAAATATTCTTGAAATTGATTGGATCATTATTGCAATGATTATTATGTTCCGAGAATGTTAACAGTTCTTCCAACCCTAATTAATGGAGTGTGTAGCTTTTCATTTCTTAAATAACCATATAGGAAGGCACATCATAGCCATATTCCAGGATGAGAATGTCCAGATTCATCAGACTCTGATTGTGAAAGAATGGTTGGGAGGGAGCATGAAGAATCATTTTCACACATTGGCACCTCTTAAATTCTTTTAAAGTCTGTAGGACTTTGCTGGAGTAAATATATACATTTACTGTACAGAGTGTTGACTCTTGCATTGTCAGGTCAAGATCTATGGATAGATTAAGTCTATAATAGATTAAGATATTTGATGGAAATAGTTCCATCAAGAGGTGCATCAATTTTGTGGTCAAGATTTTGTATTGACAATGCACCAATCAAGCACTCTGTAAAGTGTACTTCATATGGCCATGATGTCTTTCTACATGTTTTTTTTTAAGAAATGAAAGTCTACACAACTCCATTATTAAGGTTTAATTAGAACTGTTGCCAAATATATAACATGCTAGTAACATAATAATCACTGCAATAATGAATCCAAGAAGCTTAAAAGAAGCTACTCAAGAACAGTGAGTGCTTTTCTTTTTTCTTTTGTTGTTTGGTTTACATTAACAGCATATACAGCAGTAGGAACTGTATATTACACTGCTATCTAATATTCACATGCAATATCTTTCCCTGATTTTAACATTCATAATAGGTCCCCTTTAAATCCAAACAGTGATTTTTTTTTTTTTTTTTTTTTTTGGCCTGGCAGTGGTCAATATATTGGATTCATGCATTCAGTCTTTAAGTGACAGCAGCCTAATATATCTGGTGCAGTCTGTGTCATTAATGTTAATCAAACAACTGAATAAAATAAAATAATGGCTTTTGTAGCTAATTTAATTCATACTGTGAATACTATTTAGTTTTTTTTTCAATTTTATATTTGATGACTTTATTCAATTTCTGTAACAGTTCTTACCTGAATACTAGGCTACATCTAAACCTAAATTTGTGTTTTTGCTCTGTTGTGTTTATTTGTCCTATTGCCTGTCACTTGCTTGTTTTCAGGGGTCCAAGCACCAAAGGGAATCTTACTGCTTTTATTTTTTATTATTATTAGGGTCCAAGAATCAAATGTGCATAAGCACCTACTGTATCCATTAGTGTTCTTATTAGGGGCAAAGCACCGAAGGTGTATAGGTCCATATTGTAGTAGTTCTTCTTCATCTTCTGCTCTTGAGTCTTAAGCATTCCATAGAACCATATGGTAAAAAGTTGTGAAATTTGGTACTCAGATAGTAGACAGTCTGAACATTTACCACACCAATTTTGGAGTTTTTAATCTAATCCCTCTTGCACCACCAACGGTCCAAATTTTATCTCATAAAAAAAAACAACAACAAAAAAAACTTTAAACTTGGGCAATGAATTGGCTTATCTAATAGAAAAAGGGAGATTGTTCCAGAGTTTCGGACCAACTTGTGAGAAAGCCCTGATATATTATATATATTATAAGTCGGATCAGTCTACAAATACGGTAAACTATGTCATCTTCTCCTTTCATTGTTACTTGCACTGCCTGTCACATGCATAGTATAGCTTCCTCTGTCAGTGACGAGGGATTCACATTTCATAAATGCAGAGAGAAATAGTCTGGCTGACAGAGAAAATCTCAGAATTAGAGACACGCATCCAAACTTTAATTGAAGATAGTAAGAATGCAAGGGCTTCAAATACTGTTTTGGATGAGACTAGCTTAGTGAACTCCGTACATGGTTCGGCTCCGGCAGCAGGGCAACTTTGTGACTGTGAGGCGGCCTAGTTGTGGAAAAAAACTCCACTCTTCCGTTCCGTTTAGAACATCAAACAGGTTCTCCCCATTCAGTGACGCACCCACTGAGAATCCTGTTGAAAGTGCTCTAGTTATAGGCAATTCTATTACACGAAGGTGAAAATTTCAAGGTAATCACAAGTTTACCAGGAGCCAGATCGCCTGATCGGCTAATGCTAATCATAAATACTTTAAGATTATTATTCACATCGGAACTAATGATGTGAAAATTAAAATTAGCAAAATTAACATTAAAGAGGTGTGTGTCAGATACTGTAATTTGTTCTGGACCCCTTCCAGTTCGTAGGAGTGATGAGATACTTAGCAGACTATCATCATCACTCATTGTCTGGCTGTCTAAGTTGTGTCCACAGAATAATATAGATTTCGTAGACAATTGGAAAAATTTTTGGGGAAGACCTGACCTGTTGAAAAGAGATGGTATTCATCCCTCCTGGGGTGGTGCCGCTCTTCTCTCTAGTAATATGGGACATAGTCTTAGAGCTCAACCTTGACTAACTGGGGCCCAGGTCAGGAAGCAGACAGACTGGCTAAACTGACCGTCTGCTTGCTGTCTCACGTCACAGAAGTCAGATAAATCCCAACACATAGAGACTCTGTCACCTAGATATCATCACATAGAGACTGTGTCTGTACCCCAAATTAATAAATACTAAAAAATACTAAACCCATTTAAGGGTAAAAATTTAATTGATGTTCAACAAATAAAAAACAGAGATAATAATGATAAACTAATGATAAAGCTTGGGTTGCTGATCTCTTTCCTCAAAAGCACTTATTTTAAAAGATATTATCACAAAAAATAATCTAGATGTGCTGTGTTTGACAGAAACCTGGCTAAAACCAGACGATCACATTACTTTAAATCAGTCTAGGTTCTCAAGATTACTATTATCGACACAAACCTCGTCGGAAAGGTAAAAGGGGAGGTGTTGTATCTGTAATATACAACTGTACAACTGTAATATCTTCAGTATTACTCAAAAGTCAAATATAATTCATATATATAATTCTTTCGAAGTGATGGTGCTTTATGTAACATTATATAATGTAAGTGACAAATCCCATTTGACATTTGTGCTGGCTACTGTATACAGGCCACCAGCGCACCATACAGATTTTATCAAAGAATTTGCTAATATTCTATCGGAGTTAGTACTGGCTGTGGATAAAGTCATTATTGTTGGTGATTTTAATATCCATGTAGATCATGTAAAAGACACATTGGCATTTACAGATATTCTAAACTCTATTAGTTAGACAACACGTGTCAGGACCCACTCATTGTAGTAATCATAATATAGATCTAATATTATCAAATTGAATCGATGTTGATGCCATTGAAATTCTGCAGCAGAGCGATGACGTCTCAGATCATTATCTAGTCTCATCCGTGCTACATTTAACCAAGGCTGCAAAACAGTCTACCACTAAAGATTGCTTTATAAATAATCTTCCTGATCAGTTTCATCGTCTTAGCAAACCAGACAACTTAAAAGAACTTGATGTTGAAACAGAAACTATTGAAGCTCTTTTTTCCAGCACTCTAGACTCTGTCTCTCCGTTGTGCTTAAAAAAGATTAAGGATATTAGTCCAACGCCATGGTATAACGAGCACACTCAGGCCCTTAAGAGAGCAGCAAAGAAAAAGGGAGCGCAGCTTGAAAAATCAAAACTAGAAGTTTTTGTATTTCATGGAGAGAGAAAATGATTGAGAACAGAAAGGTCTTAAAAACTGCTAGACCTGCTTATTTTTCGATCTTTTAGAATTAGAATTAGTCAATTACAGGCCTTTCTCACTAATCTACCTTTTCTTTCAACAATAGTTGAAAAGTCAATATCATCGCAACTGTGTTCCTACTTGGAAAGAAATGGTATCTCTGAAGATTTCCAGTTAGGATTTAGACCGTACCATAGTACTGAGACCGCTCTCATTAGAGTTTCAAATGATTTGCTCTTATCATCAGATCGTGGTTGTATCTCTCTATTAGTGTTACTAGACCTCAGTGCTGCTTTTGACACTATCGACCACAATATTCTTTTGAATTGACTAGAAAAGTATGTTGGCATTAGTGGAATTGCATTGGCATGGTTCAAATCATACTTATCTGACCATTATCAGTTTATAGAAGTAAACGAAGAGATGTCATTTCGATCACAAGGTCAACATGGAGTACCGCTTGATAAACAGCTGGTCCAAAACGCAGCTGCTAGAGTCCTTACTAGAACCAAGAATGACCATATTAGCCCAGTTCTGTCAACTGCACTGGCTCCCTATTAAACATTGTATAGATTTTAAAATCTTGCTAATTACTTACAAATCACTAAATGGCTTAGCTCCCCAGTACCTGAGTGGGCTCTTAAAGTATTATAGTCCTTCATGTCTATTACGATCTCAGAATTCTAGCCAGTTGTTAATACCTAGAACAGCAAAATCAACTGCAGGTGGTAAATTATTTTCCTATTTGCCACCTAAACTCTGGAACGATCTTCCTAGGTATAGACTCATGAAGGGATCATCTGCTTATAAACCCCGCCTGTGGGGAGACAGCCACTACCTTTCTTAAAACATAAGGACACTAACCTACTTGGATACATGCTATAGGGCGACCTTACATATACAGTCCCTGACAAAAGTCTTGCCGCTGTAATATATTTCTAATCAAGATATTTTTACAAGATATGTGTCATTTTAATCCCAACAGTTTTTGCAATAATGTTTCAGGTCAAAACGAAACTGTCAAAAAGTATTATAATATTCACAGCTTAGTAAAGCCCATTGAGTCAATTTTTGCAAAGTCATAAGTGTTGTTACCTTGTCATATGAGCTTCACCTGTGACTAATAATGGATCAATTAGATCTCAGGTGTGTATAAAAAGAACCTCAGCACACTAGACCTTCACATCAACTGCAACTAGACCTCTGCAAACATGCCTAAGATTCACCCTGAGACTAAAAGTTTTCATTATCAAGAGGCTGAAGACCAGATCCACTGCTGATGTGGCAGACACATTCAATGTTTCTCAGTGTCAAGTACAGAGGATAAAAAAAAAAGATTTGAAGAGATGAGAGACGTTTTTGACACGCCCAGGTCAGACAGACCCCGCAAAACAACTGTTCGAGAGGACCGTTTGTTGGCTCAAAAATCCAAGGCCAGCCCATTTTCCACTGCAGCAGAGCTCCACGAGACCTGGTCACCTGAAGTCCTCGTGTCAACCAGAACAGTTTGTCGGATTCTGTCTCGAAATGGCCTCCATGGTCCAATCAGTGCCCAGAAGCCAGCACTAAACAAAAGATAATTGAAAAACCGTGTGGCATTTGCCAAGGCCTTGCCACAGCCTGCTAAAAGGATGGATGCTGGGAAAGTGGCAGAAGGTGGATTTGAATCTTCTGTTGAATTACACCACAGTCACCGCAAATATTGCATGGATCTGAGATTATACATAATTTGAGGATACATAATTATATTCTGAGTAATTTTAGTTTAGTACATGTACTTACTATTTGGTTAGGGTGGAAGTAGTGTTTGGTTTAGGGTTGGTTGCATGTAATAATGCCTAATTTAAGGTTATTACTATAGTAAATACATGTAACATGTGTAACAAGGACACATTCAAATAAAGTGTTACCAAATTACTAACTGGATGCTGCCTTATTTGGAGAATAAAATACATCCCTACACCTACCCCTACCAAATAATAAAAAAAAAAAATAAAAAAAAAAATAAAAATATATATATATATAGCCTCTCCGTGCCTCTAACCTGAGGCGAGAACACGAGAGGAGACCTGCATGAGCATTTTGAACGGTAGCTTGTGAAGGCTCCAATTCAAAACTCGCAGGTCCAAGATCGGTCGTAACCCACCGCTTTTCTTGGGTACAATGGAATAGGGGCTGTAGAACCCATATCATATCGGCAGGAGGGACCGGCTCTATCACGTCCTTCGCCAGTAGGACTGCGATCTCTGCACGCAAGACAGGAGCATCGGCAGCTTTCACTGAAGTGAAGTGGATGCCCCTGAACCTCGGGGGACGCCGGGCGAACTGAATCGCATAGCCGAGCCTGATGGTCCGAATGAGCCAGCGAGACGGACTGGGGAGCGCTAACCAGGCTCGCAGAGACCGTGCAAACGGGACCAAAGGGACCGTAGGCATACCCGCCGTGGGGCAACGAGGTGGAACGCAGGGACACAGCCTGGGAGGCTGTCTTTGTGAGGCGGCCCGAGGCGGGGTCAGAGTGTGCTGTGCAACACTTACCTGGTTCCACGGATGGACAGTGGGATCAGGCGAAGCCTTGGCTGCCTGCTGCTGTACGCTGGCGACAGAAGAGGAGGATGAGAGTGGTGAGGTTCTAGCCCTCCCACTGCTTTCCGAGTTGTCTTCAGACCCGGCGATGAAGGAAACTGCTCTTTTATTGAAAAACATAAAACAGACAAGAATTCTCCACCCAGCTCTCCTCCCGGGGAAGGAGTGGTGTGGTCACCATCTCCTGCAGAGCAGTCCCAGGTCGCCCGTCCTAGGGCCTCTTGGCCTTGGCTTTGCCGCCCTTCTTGATGGGGGCCTGGACGGGCTGGGCACCCGACCACGACCGGCTCCACGGCGCCGCTTGGACGCCGGCTGCTTCCGTGGGGGAGGCCGCGGGGGAGTGCCCTCGGCGACGAGCAGCCTGAGGCGCTGCAGGCGGTGAAGGTGCAGCAGCTGACCGCCTCGGCAAGATGTGCTTGATGGCCTCAGACTGCTTCTGTACAGCCGAGAACTGTTGGGCGAAGTTTTCGACCGCGTCGCCGAAGAAGCCAGCCTGTGGCACGGGGGCATTAAGGATCCTGACTTTGTCAGTATCCCTCATGTCAGCCAGGCACAGCCAGAGATGGCGTTCCTGGACCACTAATGTGGACATCGCACGACCTACTGACCACGCAGTGACCTTCGTCGCTCGAAGCAGTGGATCATGACCACCCTCGTGCAGGTCCTTCAGTACCTTGGGCTGAAGGACCTGCAGCAACGACATAGCATTTAAGGCGGAAGCGGCTTCCCCGCAGGCCCGGTAAGCCTTGCCGGTCAGGTTCGACGAGTGCTTACAGGCCCAGGAAGGGAGAGACAGCTCCCCCTGCCAGGTGGAGTTAGGGCACCGCTGCATAGCAACGGCCCACTCCACAGGGGGTATGCACGAATATCTCTTTGCCGTACCGCCATCAAGGGTGGTGAGGGAGGAGGTCCCACTGGCACTGTTTCGGTTTCAGTAAAAGGTGCCATCCTCGTGCCATTGATCTCTTCATGCACCTCCGGGAAGAAAGGAACCGGAGTGGGGGGCTGAGAACTAGCCCTTGCTACCCCGAGAAACCAATCATGCAGCCTCGAGGGCTCGGGACACGGTGGAGGGTTCCACGCGAGCCCGACCCTGTTGGCGGCCCGGGAAAGCATAGCCATCATTTCTGGGTCCGACTCGGGCACAGCTACCATTCCCGAGGGAGGCAGCTGCGCCGAATCATCATCCGGTCTGGTCGTCCTGGGGAGCCCCGAAGGATACGGATGGTACACACCTCTAGGGCGGTCCACCACGTTCCCCCAGCAGCTCTACTGGCTGCAGAGTGCAGGAGGAGTGAGGGTTCCCAGGGGGTTGGTCCCGAGGGAAGCGCGCTCACCGTAATCCTCAAATCACCAGTGTTGTGAGGAGGCAGAGTCTAGACCGCAACTCCGCTCTCTCAACAGCGCACCAGCCATTACAATGGCTTTTACAGCTCACACACAAGACAAACAAAGACACACAAGAACACGGCCCCGCTGCTGCACTGTCCGCCTGCACTCTCTCGAAGAGAATCCGCCAAAAGAATCTCTCTCGTCACACTCCGTAGACACCCACTTCAGGTTCGGCTCCGAAGGGAAAAGCTAAAGTTGCAATGCACCTGCTGCTCATTATATACCCGCGCTGCGAGGTGAGAAGCTGTTGCATATGATTGCATGCCAATGTGTATTGGCTCGTTTTAGTTACACTCGAAGTAGATTGGCCTCTCTAGCGAGATTCCTATTCATCGGTCATCCGACGTACGTTGAAGTGACCGACTGAATGGGAACTACTTTTTCAAACTCCTCCTAGACCATTACTCAGATTTTCACAAAAATGGATAAAATACCAGTTCATCTTTCAACCAAATCATTCTAATATGCTGATTTATTATGGAAACAGTTCTGCTGCTAAATATTTTTTTATAACTTGATCTAGATTCTTGAAGAATAAAAAGTAAATTTAAAATAGAAATATTTTGTAACAATATACATACTCTTTTGGGGTCAGTAATGGTTTTCTCATTTTGAAAGAAATAAATACTTTTATTCAGCAAGGATGTGTTCAATTCAAATGTGTTCAAAGGGATAGTAGGCGAAACGTTTGTTATTATTAAAAAGATTTTTATTTTTAATACTTGCTGTTCTTTTGAACTTTTTAATCATCAATTAATCCTGAAAAAAGTTTCACAGTTTCCAAAAAAATATTAAGCAGCACAAACATTTCCAACATTGATAACAGTATCAAAATAACCTATTGCCTATTGCCTGATCACTAATGCCAACATAATTTTCTAGTCTATTCAAGAGAATATTGTGGTCGATAAACTCAAAAGCACCACTGAGGTCTAGTAGCACTAATAGAGAGATACAACCACGATCTGATGATGAGAGCAAATCATTTGTAACTCTAATCAGAGCAGTCTCAGTACTATGGTACGGTCTAAATCCTTACTGGAAATCCTCACAGATACCATTTCTTTCCAGGTGCGATGATATTGCCTTTTCTAGTATTTTTGACGGAAAAGGTCGGCCTGTAGTTGACTAATTCTCTAGGTTCAAGTTGTGATTTTTTTAAATAAGAGGTTTGATAATTGCCTGCTTAAAATTTTTCAGTACCTAACCTAGTGATAAGGACGAATTAATGATCTTAAGTAGAGGATCTATGACCTCTGGAAGCATCTCTTTCAATAGCTTAGTTGGTATAGGGTCTAACATACTTGTTGTTGATTTCGATGATTTAACAAGTTTAGATAGTTCTTCCTCTTCTATAGCAGCGAATGAATGGAATTTTTCCTCAGGAATACTACAATGCAGATATGATACTGTAGTAGACAGTTGCATGTCTTTTTCTCTTTAATATTGTCAATCTTGCAAGTAAAGAAGTTCATAAAGTCATTACTGCTGTCCTGTTTGGAAACATCAGAAATTGAAGCTGTATTTCTCGTTAATATATCCACTGTATCAAATAAATACTTAGGGTTGTGTTTATTTTTTTCTAAAATATTTGAAAAATACGCAGATCTAGCGGTTTTTAAGGATTTTCTGTGCTCTGTCATTTTCTCTCTCCATGAAATATGAAGAACTTCTAGTTTTTTTTTATTTTTTCAAAGGAGCGACAAAGTCTAGAGTGCTGGAAACGAGAGCATCAATAGTTTCTGTTGCAACATCAAGTTCTTCTAAGTTGTCTGGTTTGCTAAGACGATGAAACTGATCAGGAAGATTATTCATAAAGCAATCTTTAGTGGTAGAAGTGATGATTCTACCATATTTGTGGCAGAGAGACTGTTTTGCAGCTTTGGTTAAATGTAGCATAAATGAGACTAGATAATGATCTGAGACGTTGTCACTCAGCTGCAGAATTTCAACAGCATCAATATCGATTCCATGTGACAATATTAGATCTAAAGTATGATTATGACAATGAGTGGGTCCTGAGTCCCTGACACTGGTTTATGACACACTTTTAATGCCTAACCCAATGAATACCATCTCTTTTCAACAGGTCAGGTCTGCCCCAAAAACTGTTCCAATAGTCTATGAAACCTATATTATTCTGTGGACACCACTTAGACAGCCAGCCATCGAGTGATGAAAGTCTGCTAATTATCTCATTACAAATATGAGCTGGAAGGGGTCCAGAACAAATTACAGTGCCTGATATCGTACTTATGAGTTCACACACCTCTTTAATGTTAATTTTGGTGATCGTCGACTGGGGAAGTCGAACATCATTAGTGCTGACATGAATAATAATCTTAGAGTATGAATTAATAAAAACAAAAAACTTTCAAACCCATTTAAGGGTAAAATTTAATTGAAAAGTAAAAAGTATAAAGAATTTCTGATTAGCATTAAACAGCACTTTTAAATTTGCTTTGATGTCAGGCGCTCTGGCTCCCAGCAAACATGTGACTATGTTGGCTGGTGTCTCTTGCTGGTTTTTCTCACGTTCCGTGTAATAGAATTGCCAATAATTACGGGATTGTCAACAGGATTCTCAGTGGGTGTGTCATTGAGTGGGGAGAACCTGTTTGATGTTCTAAACGGAACGGAAGAGCGGTGTTTTTTCCCATGACTAGGCCGCCTCATGGTCACCCAATTGCCCTGCTGCACGGGCTCTACATTAGTCAAGTCAAGTCATCTTTTATATAGCGCTTTTTACAATGCAAATTGTGGCAAAGCAGCTTTACATTAATAAGAAAATGGGGTCATTGTGCAGCTTATTCTATATATTATTGATTCTTTCCGTTGCAAATATCAATAGTTATTAGTCTAGTTAATTTAGGTATATCAGCACTGCAGAAAACAGTGACGTAATCGTCCGGCTCGGCTCAGTTCACATACAACGGCGCCAATGCAGGCATATCAAAAACACTGCTGATTATCAAGCAAGTGTCCCCAACTTAAGCAAGACATTATCATTACGTCGCAAGTCACGTGAAAATGACTTCTGAAGCAAACACACTGGTTCACTCCTGTAGTGAACCACCTTACTGCTTTGACAGCCCAATCCAGTGTTGACAGGTTTGAAACCTGGTGGCCGTATTTCTTATAAAAGTGAAGCCAAACCATGGCAACACCGTGGGTTGTAGTAGTCAAAATCATTCATTGATTTTTATGAAACTTCACCTGTGTGTTCATTGTAGGAGGCCGAGCACATGGATGTGACTATTATGAGTCAAAGATATAGCGCCACCAATTGGCAGCAGGAAATGTGTCACTTTCAAAATCCTTTGAGATCACCCTCTTCTTCAACTTCTTCATTATAATGTCAAAACATTTCAGATTTCTTAAGTATTGTTGCCATGGCAAGACGTCAAACTTTAATAATATTCTTGGGTGTTTTTGAGGCTCTTAACAAAAACAGTCTCGTGGCTCCCTCTAGTGGACAATACTGCACGTGTATCACATTATTTCTGTTCACTCATTGAAACACAACTGTTGTTTGACAGTTTGATGATGTCTGTGAATGATCACAAACTCATTTGTATTTTTTAAACTTATAAATTAAAACATTTCAGCGATTACCCAAGATTTAACAGCATGAATAATTGACATATACACAACTAATTTCTATATTTAATAGTACAAATATCATAAATAAACACATTTTAATTTATTTTTTAATTTCAAGATGTATGTGTAAATTAAAATGAGGGGAAACAGTACTCTTAAATCATATAATTATAATGAGCACTAAAGGGCAGCATATACCTATTTTTGAGATGACACTCAATGATAATTCATGACACTAAACAATATTCTCCTCTGAATTATGCACTGTTTATTTCTATATACAATAACACTAATATTGAATAAGAAATTCAAAGTTTTCTTTTTTTTAATCAATGTAGTATGTTTAACTTAAAAATAAGCAGAATAATGAACTGTTTAAGCACAAGAAATCAAAAAGAAATTTAATAATAACCAAAAGATGGCACTATGGTTATTTTTAAACAAGGTTAGATACAATTCTGAATTATTATTTATTTTTTTTTTTTACAAATTGACAAAATAAAGTCCGAAGAACACAGACATGTACAAACATGTACAAAACATGTACAAACAAGTACTGCACAATCACGCTTGATTTCATTTTCTGGGTCGCGTCTGTTCCTGGTGCGGCTGAGGAGAGTGTGGCACGAGAGCGACCTCTAGAGGCGCTCTCTGATCAAACGATCACTGAAGCCTCATACAGTTTGTTTTGGCATGTGATGTCAGGCTGCGCGCTGCACAGAACTGGACACTTCAAAAACGGATTTAAAACAGACAACAAAGCGGTATGTTATACAGTACACTACAGTATATGTTTTCATATCAGTAAAGTAAGTAGTTTGTTGACTAAATGCTGTATTAGTCGGTGTCTGCGTGTCCGTGTTGAACGTGCTTTTTGTAGAAATTGCAGGGACATTTGATTTCCGCGATGCAGAAAACGCTGATAGAATCCATTCATAAAAAGGGAATTTACTGTGTAACGCGGATTGTCAGGATGAATGGCGCAGGCATGCTGAATACTGCTGAACAATTCATTCAGACACAAAACATGCAGGATTCATATTTTAATAGTATTATCCGTTTAATGTTAACATATACTACTCCATATCGTGATTTAATTGAAGTGTACTAAATTGCTTTTGATGTATTCATCGAAATTTTAAAAAAAAAGTAACCTTAAACAAAAGTAACCTTAAACAATAAATTCCTTTTATTATGAATGAATTCCGCGATTCCATCTGCGTTTTCTGCATCGCGGAAATCATTGGGCCCTTAGTGAACATTTTACTGTTTCATTTGAGAGAAACTATCATCATACCATACACACACAGAAAAAAAGGCCTTTAAGGCAACCCTTAAAATTAAATGTTTGGTTATACTCTTTAACAGTATGTATGTTAACTGGCAAATGGAAATGGCATGCTTTACTCTGTATTTCACTCCCAGAAACACATTTCATTGTGTCACAAAGTACCAAACACGCTAGAAACACGTTAAATCACGCAACACTTGGCTAAGTGCTAATGTATGCGATTAACGCCATGAAACAGGATGTAACTCAGGCATACAGTGTCCGTTCTGCTCCAAACTTTGCATGTTTGATAATAGTCCTGGTTTAAAGACATCTACATGGCAATATTCAGTTATAGTCAAAGCGCCACCTGATGGCAGCAAGAAGTGTGGCACATCGAAATGACTTTACCATATTTCTCCTATATTTACATGCTTAAATGCATGTCACCCACTGTTCGCTGTTTTCCTAAGGCGTCCGGGTGGCGTGAGCCCGGGTGCGAGGGCCCGTCATCGCTGCTTGCAGCTTTAATTCAGTGTTGTGATGGTTTCCAACTTGTTTTAAGCTGGTCTGATCTTCTGTCCTTGTCTAAATAAATAATTACACGCACATCATGCTTAATGTTTTATTATCAGGGTGAACACATGAAATTCATTAATATCTGTAAAATTCACCTACATAAATGAGTTTCACGGCACTAACACGGTTTCGCCTCGGTAAACATGTAATAAACGGGGCTTTAACAAATAAGCCTACTTGCATTTTATGGTTGTCAGCTTTGTTGCATTACATTTACTTCACCAGGAGATGGTGCTGCAATTTCTATCTGAATGAAGCTGCGAGTAATGAATCATTTTCTTCACAATTGTTTCAGAAAGCAATAATGCTTCAAAACACTTCATTTGGCCATCACTACTTAACAGTTGTTTGATGAATTCGTAGAAAAGGAGAGCACGACAGAAATGACGGTAGGCACAGCAAGTTTACAAACAAACTTGCAAAATGTTAACATGTTTTGATAGTGATTTAGATTAAAAGATTAAAAACTAGCGACGTCAAATGAATGTGATAGGCAATATTACACAATATCACATATATAGTGATGATAAAGTAGACAACAAACAATGACAATAATTTGATTCAAAACAAGGCAATTGTCACGGAGTCAGTCACCATCCCCCCACGACTGCACTACCAAATCCACCCACACGATCTTCATCACCGGAGTTTTAAGCACCTGCACCTGTGTCTCATCACCTGTTCACCACATAAAAACCTCTCAATGAGCTTAATGTCTGGTCTCGTCTCTCGATGACACTTCAGACTATCGTCACTCGACTTACCTGTTTGCTGCCCGTCTTACTGCCAGCCTGTAGGATCCAGTCTTCCTGTCTGCCCTAGTCCGCGTCCAGTGTCCTTGTTGTCAGCCCATCTTGTATCTTCTGTCTGGAACTCTGAAAAAAACACTCGAGTTACTACAGCAGCTAAGTCACCGCTATTTGTCTAAGCCTGTTTACTCACCTGAATCGCCCAGTGATATTTCTGTTCTCTGCTGGTTTGCAAATAAAAGAATTGACACTTAATCCTGTTCTCTGTCTATGTCTGTGTCTGACAGCAATAAGGAGCAACAGATGCTAACAATTCAGCAGTGAAGCAGGCAGGAGCAATCGATCAAGACCCAAGTGTAACAAATTATTTATTTATTTAAATTCTAATTTATGCAGTGAAGTCTGTGAAGTGTTTGATAACTTTATTAAATTTTTGTATACTTCCTACCCGTTTAACCTACCTGAAAATCTTAAAGCACTATTTACAAGGTGAAAAAACACTGTTTACAGGGGTCAAATACAACAAAAACAACAACTTTGTGTGCGTTTTCAAGTCAAGTCAAGTCAAGTCATCTTTATTTATATAGCGCTTTTTACAATGCAAATTGTGGCAAAGCAGCTTTACATTAATAAGAAAATGGGGTCATTGTGCAGCTTATTCTATATATATATATATATATATATTTTCACAGGGCAAGTAAAAATCTGAATCGCTCTGACTGGGTCAAAAAAAAAATCAGCCTTGATATATTAGACACAGCTAATTGTGACAAATATTACACTGGGTTTATGTGAAGATTGTTTTAAGTTCACTTAAATTACAAGTTGTAATATTTTTAAAGCATAAAAATTCATAGCTTTCAATTATACTGTAATGTTGAATGGCTATATTTAGGGGCACAAAAATCATTTTCACAGTTCAAAGTTCATTACAGTTCAAAGAGGGTGCAAAAAGTGCATCAATAACTGAAATACCCTGCATTTATTGCATTGTACTTATTTCATTTTTCATTTGACCTTAAATTGTACATTTAGAAGGTCACACTGTAAAGTGTACAGTTATTAAGCATGGTTTAAATTTCAGATAATGATGAGTGAGCTAATGAGAGAACACGCTTGTGCTTTTAGTTAGTTAGTCAGTAAGTCAATTTATTGCCCACTAGAGGAAATTTGTATTTGGCTTCACCACAAAAATACATTCAATTTCATCTCACAAATCATAAAAGACAAAAAGTAACATAGTCACCCCTCACACTCAGATCCCAGTATTTAAAATTCTAACAGCATTTGGCACAAATGACTTTTGATACACATTTCTCCTTGCTCGAGGTTGCCTAAAATGTCTTTTGATGGTAAAAGCTGGAATTTACTATTCAAAGGATGAGAACCATCTTCAATAATAACCTGTGCTTTTTGTTTGACTCTTGTTTGATAGATTTCATTCAATTCTCTTTGTGGTTGTCCTATAATTGCTCTAGTAATTTTGACTAGACGACACAGTTTTTGCTTTTCTTTTACTGGCAATAGTCAATACTGCATATTAAAAGATATACAGTGAGGAAAATAAGTATTTTAACACCCTGCTATTTTGCAAGTTCTCCCACTTAGAAATCATGGAGGGATCTAAAATTGTCATCGCAGGTGCATGTCCACTGTGAGAGACATAATCTAAAAAAAAAATATCCAGAAATCACAATGTATGATTTTTTTAAACTATTTATTTGCATGATACAGCTGCAAATACGTATTTAAACAAGCCAATGCACATTGGCATGCAATCATATGCAGCAGCTGCTTACCTCGCAGCGCAGGTATATAATGAGCAGCAGGTGCGTTGCATCTTTAGCTTTTCGCTTCGGAGCCGAACCTGTATGGTGTCTACGAGCGAGTGTGACGAAAGACGAAGAATCTTTTGGTGGATTGCTCTTCGTGAGTTTTCAGGCAGACAGCACAGCAGCGGGGCCGTTCTCTTGTTTGTCTTCTCTGTTTGTTCTGTTTTATGTGAGCAAGTGAAGCTGTTCTCAGCTATAAAAGCCGTTGTTACGGCTGGTAACGGTGCACTATAATAGAGTGCTTAAAAAGGCTGTTATCACAGCTGGTAAGAGCGGCTTCAAGAGTGAGTACACACGACAGGCTGTACTTTTTCCGTCTGTGTTGCCGCGGTCATCCCGAAAGAGTTAATCCCTAAAAGAGCTCGCGCGAGTAGTTTCGTGTCTTTTTAAAGATGTCGTACTACTTGTGTGTTTCTGGATGCGGTCGTTACTTGGTGCCTCGTGCACGCCTGCGGTCCCTTTGGTCCCACTTGTACGGTCTCTGCAAGCCTGGTTAGCGCTCCCCAGTCCGTCTCGCTGGCTCATTCGGACCATCAGGCTCGGCTATGCGATTCAGTTCGCCCAGCGTCCCCCGAGGTTCAGGGGCATCCACTTCACTTCAGTGAAAGCTGCCGATGCTCCTGTCTTGCGTGCGGAGATCACCGTCCTACTGGCGAAGGACGCGATAGAGCCGGTCCCTCCAGCCGATATGAGGTCAGTGTTCTACAGCCCCTACTTCATTGTACCCAAGAAAAGCGGTGCTCACCCAGAAACGATGAGTCCTTATGAGTGTATCCGTCCCCGAGATTGGTTAGCAGCGATCGCCCTGAAGGACACGTACTTTCATGTCTCGATCCTTCCGTGACACAGGCTATTCCTGCGATTCGCGTTCAAAGGTCGAGCATATCAGTACAGAGTCTTACCCTCACCTCAGCCGGTTGGGTCTTCAGATCAACTGGGAAAAGAGCAAACTCGCCGGTGGCCGCAGCAGCAGTAACTCCGCTCGGTCTGCTTCATATAAGACCGCTTCAACACTGGCTCCACGGCCGAGTCCCGAGATGGGCGTGGCAACGCGGCACTTTCCGGGTGGCAATCCATCCAGAGTACCGTCATACCTTCAGCCCGTGGTCGGACCCTTTGTTTCTTCAGGCTGGAGTGCCCCTAGAACAGGTGTACCGGCATGCTGTGGGTTGCACGGATGCCTTGGCAACTGGCTGGGGCGCCACGTACAACGGGCATGCAGTGTCAGGGGTGTGGACGGGCCCCCAACTGCATTGGCACAACAATTGCTTCGAGTTGTTAGCAGTACGTCTTGCCCTGAGCCGCCTCAAGGGGCCGCTTCGGGGCAGGCATGTGCTGGTCCGTACGGACAACACTACGACCGTTGCGTACATCAACCGTCAAGGTGGTCTATGCTTCTGTCGCATTTCACAACTCACCCGCCATCTCCTCCTCTGGAGTCAGAAGCATCTGAGGTCGCTTCCTGCCATTCACATCCCCGGTGTGCTCAACCCTGTGGCCGAAGAGCTCTCACGAGCTGCGCTGCCAGGAGAGAGGCGACTCCACCCCCAGGTGATCCAGCTGATCTGGAAAGAGTTCGGAGAGGCTCAGGTAGACCTGTTTGCCTCTCCAGAAACCACCCACTGCCACTCGTTTTACTCCCTGTCCGAGGGAACACTCGGGACAGACGCACTGGCGCACAGCTTGCCCCAGGGCCTGCGTACATATGTTTCCCCCAGTGAGCCTACTTGCACAGACGATGTACAAAGTCAGGGAGGACAAGGAGCAGGTCATGTTAGTTGCGCCCTATTGGCCCAAGCGGACCTGGTTCCCAGAACTCTCACTCCTCGCGACAGCCCCTCCCTGGCCCATTCCTCTGAGGAAGGACCTTCTTTCTCAGAGACGGGGCACCCTCTGGCACCCGTGTCCAGACCTCTGGAAACTCCACGTCTGGTCCCTGGATGGGACCCGGAGGTTCTAGGTGACTTACCCCCCGAGGTACTTAACACCATCGCTTTGGCACGTGCACAGTCTACGAGACGTGCTTACGCCTTGAAGTGGAACCTGTTCGTCGAGTGGTGCTCTTCTCGCTGAGAGGACCCCCGAAAAAGTCCATGCTGCTGCTATTTCTGCATACCATGACCACATAGATGGGAAATCCGTTGGTAAGCACGACTTGATCATCAGGTTCCTTAGGGGGGCGAGACGGTTAAATCCTTCTCGCCCCCCCTCCATACCCTCTTGGGACTTGACTCTGGTGATAAGAGTCAAGTCAAGTGAAGTCATCTTTATTTATATAGCGCTTTTTATAATGCAAATTGTGGTAAAGCAGCTTTACATTAATAAGATGGTGTCATTGTGCAGCTTATTCTATATATTATTGATTCATTCAGTTGCAAATATCAGTAGTTATTAGTCTAGTTAATTTAGGTATAGCAGCACTGCAGAAAACAGTGACGTAATCGTCCGGCTTAGCTCAGTTCGCATACAACGGCGCCAATGCAGTCATATGAAAAACACTGCTGAATATCAAGCAAGTGTCCCCAACTTAAGCAAGCCAAAGACAACAGCAGCAAGGAACCAAAACTCCAACAAATGGAGAAAAAAAACCTTGGGAGAAACCAGGCTTAGTTGGGGGGCCAGTTCTCCTCTGGCCAACAGTGAACACTTGTCCGATACCCAGGCAGAATTACAGGTCATTAAACCGATTTGGAATCGCAACAGTCAAAATATTTAATCTAGTTCCATCTAGTTTAAGATCTTTTTGATCACGCCGGTATGGGACGGTTTGTTGGGATATGTGCCACTGGCTGATGAGTCGGTAAGGTCTTAACAAAAGATGAGCTAGTTAACACAGTCTCCGCCAACTCCAGAATGCTCCCTTTGAGCCTTTGCAGTCAGACTTAAAGATTCTAATGAAGACTTTTCTGCTGGCTGCATTGGCCTCCATCAAGAGGGTGGGAGACCTGCAGTCTTTTTCAGTCTACGAATCGTGCCTAGAGTTCGGGCCGGGTGACAGCCACATGGTAATGAGACCCCGGCCTGGCTATGTGCCCAAGGTTCTTACCACTCCCTTCAGGGACCAGGTAGTGAGCCTGCAAGCGCTTCCCTCGGAGGAGGCAGACCCAGTCCTGTCCAGTTTTTGCTTGGCGACTGTACATAGACAGAACTCCAAGCAGAGGATGGCCCACTTGGTCGTGGATGCCATTGCCCTGGCTTACCAAGCTCAGGACGTGCCCTGCCCACTCAGGTTGCATGCACACTCCACGAGAGGTGTTGCACCCCCCTGGGTAACCTGGCCATCCTGGCCATCCGACGTACGTCGAAGTGACTGACTGAATGGAAACGTCTCTGTTACATAGGTAACCCTTGTTCCCTGAAGGAGGGAATGGAGACGTACGTCCCGTCGTCACAGTTGCTGTACCCCGCTGATGCTGCCGCCTAACTGGTTCGGCTCCTCAGCCATCCGACGTACATTTCCATTCCCTCCTTCAGGGAACGAGGGTTACCTATGTAACCGAGACGTTCCTTGTTGAACTATTTACAATAATTGTCTTTGAAACTATATCATTAACAACTACTCTTTGAGGACAATTTAAAAGAAGGTTTTTAATCCACCAAATAAGATCGCCATTCTAAGATCACTCCTAAATTGATTTATCATTGAAAAAGAATGTTAATCTGAATCTGAAAATGCTCATATGCCGGTATATTAAGACATATTCTCTGACATTCAGTAGTACATGTCAAACCCCCCTATCAAACCTAGTAAAGAAAACATTTAAATTTTCTACAGAAAGTGCATCTTGCAAGGAACACACCTGTTTACTCTTCTCTCTTCCCTTAATATTATTAAGCCCTTCCCATGCCTTCTTGCTACTCTGTGTCCTCAAATCAGTCTCTAAGTTCTTCTTTGCTCTAATCTGTCCACAGTTGTATATCTATAATCACTGGTTTCTCTTGTTTAAACTTAGCTCGATATTTGGGTACTAAATGATTAATATTATGATTCTGACCTCCCCAAAGGAGGGTGACACACAGCCTTATATCCATCTACTGTTGCCAAAACAATTATCCAAAATTCGTGTTGATCGAGTAGGGCAGTCCACATACTGATGGAGGGTAGGAAAATAGCTTGATAAATCACATAAGTTCATACCTCCAAGAATTAAAATTGGTTGATCAGATGAGCCAGTCAAGGCGTCATTGTAACTTTCTGTTATTTTGTTTGCGGCTTCCTCATAATTCGGGCCCATAACATATGTTTAAATGACAGTAATCTGTCCAAATTCCCGGGGTAAATAAAAAGGTCTGAAAGACACTGAATCTGTGTTTTTAAAAGTAGAACTTTTAACTTGACGGCATGAGAAAATGAAAAAGCAAACGAGGCGCAACACACTTACAATTTTGTAAATAAGGTTACACCTTAGTGTATGGGGGAGTTTGATTGCTAGAGACTGGACAAAATTCACATTTACTGTTTGTACTTTACAGTTTTTCTCAGTCGCTTTGGTGCATTTCTCACATCACTCTTTACATTTGCACGACAGATAATGCAATTCTTTAAACAATTAGTACAAACTGCAAAACCTAGTTGATAACCTGCAAAAGCGTGTCACTTGCTCAAAATGGATAGCTCATTCCTCAAAAGCAAGTATTCATATCAATGAAAGTGTCAGTGTCATCAAAATGAAAAGTCCTGACACCATTGTTATGAACAAGATAGTCAAATGACTTTGTCATGTTACATAAATTTTTTCCAATACAAAAAAGTCAGATCTTGGTGAGACTACCTGAAAATGCTCAAGACAACTATATAGTATTTGAACAGCAATTTGAAAAATACAGTTAAGTTACACATTACTGTATTTAGTGAGGTAACTGAGCACAAGACACTGAATATGTATGTTTCACATTTTTACTGCATATGCTCTTTGCAGTTCTAATTTGTTCACAATATTGTGCAAAAGAAAAAAATGCACCCTTATTTTCAACAAACATAAACTCCCTTTGGGTAGAGCTGTGCACAACTGTAAACAATATTGCAGTACATATTGGAACTGAACATACAACATTCCTAGTACTGTAATCATTCATGCACATCCAGACTTTCCTCTCTGTCTGGCCACATAATTTCATCTACATCACAGCAAATATCATCTCTTGCAATGTAGCGAGGAAAGTATCTCCTCGAGTGGCGAATCCACCCTCTGCAGGACTCTGCTGTGATGTCATCACACGGCCGCTAGCAGGCACATTTGGGTATGTGGATGCCAGTCATATACCTTCCACCTCTGGGAAGAGAAAAATTCAATTGGATTTAGGAATGGTGAGTAGGGAGGGAGATATTCCACCTGCATCCTATCATGTGCTGCAAACCACTGTCTGACGACATCTGAGTGGTGAAAACGCACATTATCCAAAACAACATCGTGCTTGCTCAGATGGTTTCCTGTTAGACCCCTCTCATTCTCAGGGATTATGTCCTTGTAAAGAGTGTCTAATTTTTTTGTTTTTGTTTGTTTGTCTAAAAGATTTTGACAACTAGCAAAGAAATGAGGACTATTAGTTTTATATGGAATGACTATTCAGCATTCACAAGTATAGTTAATTTTGACTGACATGACATAAGCAAATGATAATGTTATGAAACAGCAGAGTTGTATGAAAGCAATTGATGCTTGTCCAAAAGCATTTGCAATTTGTTGGAAGGAATGAGAAACTGTTACTATGATATGCACAACTAACTAAATGTTGTGGAGGTTGAACTGTTTTGCAAATGTAAATAGTGATGTGAGAAATGCACCAAAGTGACTGAGAAAAACTGTAGTTTGTTGACAGACCATGTCATTACGATACAGAAAGGAAAAGACAGCGCTGCATAGCACAAAGTGTTCACTGTTGGCCAGAGGAGAACTGGCCCCCCGACTAAACTTGGTTTCTCCCGAGGTTTTTTTCTCTCCATTTGTTGGAGTTTTGGTTCCTTGCCGCTGTTGCCTTTGGCTTGCTTAAGTTGGGGACACTTGCTTGATATTCAGCAGTGTTTTTGATATGCCTGCATTGGCGCCGTTGTTTGCGAACTGAGCTGAGCCGGACGATTACGTCACTGTTTCTGCAGTGCTGCTATACCTAAATTAACTGGACTAATAACTACTGATATTTGCAATGGAATGAATCAATAATATATAGAATAAGCTGCACAATGACACCATTTTCTTATTAATGTAAAGCTGCTTTGCCACAATTTGCATTGTAAAAAGCGCTATATAATTAAAGATGACTTGACTTGACAAAGACAAAAAAAAAAAAACTAATGTAGAAATGTTAACATAGGACAGTCTCCTCAGGGAAAACTGTACATGGAGTGCTGTAGGAATTACAGTGCAGTCTTCCTACACCTCCTGATGTTCCTGTCTGTTGGGCCACAAATTCTCATCCACATCACAACGAATATCTTCTCTTGCGATGCAGCGTGGAAAGAATCGTTTATTGTGTCTTGTCTAGCCTCTGCTGTGGTGACATCACACGCTGCATCCATGGCAGCCAGAAGGGTCATCTGTGTATGTGGCCATCGTATACTTTCCATCTCCATGATGAGAAAAATTTGTCAATGGGGGTTAAGGAATGAAGAGTAGGCTGAGAGGAACTCCATCAGCATCCTGTTGTGGGCTCCAAACCATTGATGATGTTGGAGCGACGGAAACTGACATTGTCCCAAACTATCATGTACTTTGGCAGGTCATCTCCAATTTGACCCTTCTCTTGTTCAAGGATGAGATCTTTGTAGAGAGTGTCTAAAAAGGTGACAAGATGCTCTTACCTCCCAACTCCTCTGCCACACAGCCTCACTCCTCTTCCTCTTTTTCTTCTCTCTGGCTGTTGACCCCATCCAATTCCTTGTCCTTCCATTGTCAGACATTGTAACATTGTGTTGTGCTCTGAACATATTTGCCAGTTGATGAGATTCATAAGATGCACCTTTGTTAGAGAAAGTCAAGATTCACCTGGGAGCAATTTAACAATTCAGGACAGATTTAGAAAAACATCTAATGGAATTGTATAGAAATATGCTTGATGTATTATGACAACTTGTTCAACCATTTTGCATTTAATGACTTATACGATGAACTAATGACTTGATGTTTTGAGGGGTAAGACTATTGCTCAGTGAACTATATAAAACATTTTGATCAACATGACATAAGCCATTGATAATGTATGGTAATGCATAGACGTACCAAAGCATTTGCAACTTGTTCAAAGAAATGAGAAACTGCTTTTTTGATGTGCACAAGTGACACAATGATGTGCAGATTGAACAGGTAGTTTTGAGAATTTCAATTCTGATTTGAGAGATGTACCAAATCGACTGAGAAAAACTGTAAAACATTTATTAAACCTTATTTTATTTTTTTTTTAGGTTTTGAGGAAGCTTCTCTGAACGTTTCATTTCTTTGCAAGAGAAACAAAGTGCATCCAAAAGTAAAAGACATTTTAATCCATGTCTTTTGTCCACTTTCGAGCCCTTCTGTCCTGATTTCTTTGAGGACAGGGTCTATGGCTGGGTAAATCTTAAGGCTGGGTCTTTGTGTTTGGTACGTTTTCATCTTCAAACCAAATTGGCTCTTCAGTCGAGAAAAAAATTTCAATCCTGCCTGCCTAGCGCATCTCTCATAATGTTTAATATTTTGAGAGTTTTGTGTTTGTTCTAACACATTCAACCGTGTCTACATCACGAAAGGAATCCAGTCCAATGTGTTTTCGAGTACCACTAGAAGTGGTTGAAAGTGGTCAAACTCAAAATATAAAATGTCTAAAAGACCCCCTTTATACCTGCATTTAGCGTCGTCCACTTGCGATCCGACCACCGAAATTGCCTTTCAAGTGTAAACGGGGCCAACAATTGTTTTTTTTATTTTTAAAGGTGATGTAGTTTCTGTGACACTCGTGGAAACCTAGCAATATTAACCTGTATTTTCAAACCACCTTTCAAATGCCCCATTCGCACATAATGCATGTAAAGAGAAATCTTTACTTTTGTTTTTGGTAAATATTGGTAGAAATCATTACTTTGGCAGAGATTCTCATCTTTAATGACTATTTTGAGTGTTTATGAATTCTTTCCTTTTACAAAGTACTACAGCTGTTCCAAAAATGAATTGTCTGGACATCTACTAGGAAGTAAATATAGAGACCGGACCTCTTAGAACTTTAATGGAATACCCTTGCTGTATGGTACTGAAGCGTCCAAGCATAGCAACGCAGTGCCCTGTTTGCTTTGACGTGTTAATGACCCATTTAATCTTTGACGGTCTAAATGCAGCACATTTTAGCATGTACTTCTGCAACTGAAGCTGAGTTTCTTTTCCCAAATTAGCATGTAGACAGGTTTTTTTTTTTTTTTTTTTCCATGCATCATTGGGCTATGGGCATTGTATAAGGTTAAATAATATAAAACAGTGAAATCGCTCTGGAACTTTGTCCTGTCTTGCCTGTGAGCTTAACTGACATAGTTTGTGTTGCTCACACAAAGTTCGCTGCTCGTTTGCATAAATTTGAACTTTTCTGAACTTTTTCGTGTGAGTTTGACATTCTGCCTACATTCTGTCACCCATGGTCACTGTCGCCCGTGTTGCCAGCTCTCTATTGAAAATGAATGTGTGCATATGCACTATCTGCACTTTTGACCCTATAAAAAAAAACGAATTTTCGATTAGGTCAACATTGTCTGTTCAGTTTGCTTAAACTAAATGAACTTTATTGTAAAAGTCTGAACAAATGCAACATCCGATTGATTGGTGGTGTACTGCATATATGTATGTAAATATGCAATTTACTACAGCTGTGTGGTGCTTGAAAATGGTTTTAAAGTGCTTTAATTTGACTTTGGAAAAAGTGTAAACATGCCCAATATGCCCCCTTCCCTTTTTCAAATTGTTCCTATGGTCTTACATACATTAAATAATCTGTTTTCTTTATGTGAACAGCAACCCCTGACCCAGGAGAAGATCCGAAAGTGTCCAGGGCAAAGTTTTTTATCCGAGATGAATTTTTGGTATGGATAATTGTTTTTACTCTTTATTTTTCTAATTTACACTATCTTTAATGTTAAGACACTATCAAAGTTGATGTAACAGATGTGTATGAGCTGCAGTACACTTGCTTTGCTATATATAATTAAAGTTATAAGACAAAATGTTTAAAATAAGACTTCTAACTAGTCGTAATTTCTGTAAAGCTTGTTCTATTAATTACTGTTTTCCATGTCAGAAACCATTTGTTATTCATATGGTTGGTATAATACTGTGTGTGTTTGTTTGCATGAACCTACAGAAAATCAGTACAGCGAGTGGCACAGACAAACACTACTGCTATCCTCACTTCACCTGTGCCGTGGACACTGAAAACATCCGGCGTGTATTCAATGACTGTCGTGACATTATTCAGAGGATGCACCTGCGCCAGTATGAACTCTTGTGATTGGCTGCCTGGATTGGTTGCTCCTCCAATCAACACTTTTCCAGTCCTACATCACATGGGCTGAACTACTGAAGAGTGACAATGTTGTAATGTTTTTTCCCTTTTCTGCTTTTCACTTGTTTGCTTTTCTTTTTTATTTATTTCAGTGAGAGAGGGATGAATGATATGAATGTGTGTATAAGATGAAATTAGTACTATTTTGTGTTTGTGTCACTCCCAGGTCATTCCTTTCTTTATATTTTATGTTGTTTAGACGAGGTTAGAATAGATGTGGTTAGACCAGCTGATGTAATGGAAACTAGTGGTGACCTGTGTCAGGGTGGTCTGACCTTTGACCTTTTCCCTCCATCTAATGAGGGGGATAATGGAGTACTTGACATAGGAGCAAAGGGGTACATGAAAGGTTTCATTTTGCAGGAGGTAAAATTCACAATGTAGCACCTCTATATTTATCATGTTTCCACTTTTTTTATTTTATTTTATTTTTTTTTAGTTTAGTTTATTTTTTAATTGCCTTTTTGTTTTTTTGCTTTTTTTCTGCAAAGTGTGCAGAAAGGACTTCAGGGCTAGATAGGAGTTTGTAACCAATTACAGAGCACAGAGCGTAGTGTAGGATCAGGGGCCTGTGGAATTTGCATTTTTGCGGCAGCAGGCATCCATCTTGGGAGAACTGCCACTGGCCAACCTATGCCTCCTTTACTATGGGCAGCCCCCGTTTGGGAGGCAGTCCTAAATATAGGCGAAAAGAAAAACACAATATATTTTTAGGGGGTTTGTTTTGTTAATCCTAAAAATGTGCAAGGTCACTCAATCTTGTACAGGACTGCAAAATGTTATTTTGTATAACTTCAACAAGAAAGACAAAACTTTGACTTGTAGAAGCTCTTTGTGCCTTTGAATATGGCTGTACCTGTATATGAGGATGAAGTATGTGTGATTGGACAGCGCAGTACAGCTTGATGTCAAATATTACATGCAGCACAGTGTGCTGATGGGAAATCTGACTGAGTTTTTTTTTTCTGGTTTATAAAGCTACTTAATGTCTTTTACTATAAAATAAAGAAAAATTAGGCAAAAAATATTGTATACAATATGCAAAATTAACCACTTTGTTCAGAAACAATGTCTTAAAATGCTTTCTTTGAATTTCTGTTTCCTTCAAACAGACTCAGCTTTAAAATGTTGAAAATCTTTTCAAAATTTTCGACATTTTGTCCTACTGTTTTTTCAGGTAGGGCACATTTTTAGAAGTCGTGTATATGCAGACTGTACGCGGGGTCGTGCTGGTGAAAGCGTGTAGATATGTGTGATTGCATGCGTGTGCGCATACACATGCAAATACTATACGACATTGTACTGTACATCTGCGCTCTATGTGTACATATACATTTATAAAAAAGTCAAAACATATATTCTATAAATATATATGTACAATTATTCATAAAAATATGTGTGCCTATATGTATACATATTTATGAACGTTTAGCAAGGTTGTATGAATAGCTATGCATATACAAATGCATAATATAGAAAGAATGAGGAATTAAGACTAGCGATTCCTTACTGGCCGTCCTGAGCGCATGCTGACTGCGCTGGCATTGTGAATGTGAGCACTGATAGTGTAAACCTCACAGCTTAAGTGGGTCCATACAGTCTCTCTTACTCACCATTGCGGCAGTTCTATCAAATTAATAGTGCACCCCATAATTTGTTCATTTTTCATCATTTGCTGGTCTAATGTACAGAAAAAAATCATGAGAATTTTCAAAAATTTAATTTGTGCTTTCAAAAGATAAACGGCATGCAGATTCAGGACAACCAGAGGCTGAGTAAATAATTGTAATTTTTTGAGAAATATTAAAGTGATAAACAAGTGCATATGTTTTAAATATGAGGAATCTTGGCAGTCACTCTTGAGTCCATGCAAAATGCCCCAAAGATTGTTAATATGGATCCTTGTGTATTGCGGTTCACGTCAACTGGTGAAGTGCAGGGACAGTGTGAGACGCAACTTTAGGCTGTGAGTGGCTGTAACACTGGTAGATAGGCTTTATTTTCTTTACTCTCCTCTGCAGCTTTTACATGTTCAAACTTATTTCAGAAACTAAAATTATGAGTGACAATAAAGAAAAATTCAAAATAAAAAAAAATTGTGTCTGGCCTTCAAGGATTTTAAGATTTAATTTTCATTTCTTAATGATTATTTTAATGAGGCACATTAGAAGACCTTGGTCTTTGTTTAAAATGGAGATGTGGGAAAAATGTCATTTTTCAACTAAAATACCTCTAAAAGCAACACTGAATTGAGTAATTTGATTACTAAATTATTTTTTTCCAAAAATCTGTGTGGTTTTTTTCTTCATTTGATTATCAGCTAATACTGAAACCATTGTTTCAAAGCTCTTCATACAATCTGCATTACCAACATAAATTTTGACCAATGTTAATCTTACTTACAAAACTTGCACAAATCACAATACTTAAAAAACAGCACCACTAACAGCAGAGCGTAATATGATGAGCTTTTAATGCTTTTTCACACAAAGTCAAAGTTTATTTATAAAGCACTTTTTTTTAAAACAACAAGTGTTAATCAAAGTGCTGTACATACAAAAAGACAAGAAAAGAAAAACATGTTCATTAAGACAAACAGTCAGTACCATAGAAGAAAAAACACTTAAGACACAATAAAACAATAAAAGAAAGCAGCTCTCACATGGCATTGAATGCCAGACTATAAAAATAAGTTTTTAGGCCAGATTTAAAGACCTCGAGTGATTGAGCTTGTCTGATATAGAGAGGCAAACTGTTCCAGAGCTTCGGGGCTGCCACTGCAAAGGCCCGGTCCCCCTGCTCTTGCTCTTCAGTTTTACCCTTGGAACAGCTAAAAGCAACTGGTCAGCAGACCTTAATGCTCTTGACGGAGCCTACAGATTAATCAAATCTGATAAATAACTTGGCACTGAACCATTAAGAGATTTAAAAACAAGCACCAAGATTTTAAAAAGAATCCTATAATGGACAGGTAGCCAGTGAAGAGACGCGAGAATGGGAGTGATGTGTTCCCGCTTTCGCGTGCCCGTCAATAGGCGAGCTGCCGCATTCTGGACCATTTGCAGTCTAGAGAGAGAGGCCTGACTAATACCTAAATAAAGGCTGTTACAATAGTCAAGGCGACTTGAAATGAAAATATGCACAACTCTTTGAAAAAAATAAGGTCACAATAGAATATAACACCTTTTTAATATAGCATATGTAATAGAAATGCCGCAATTTAGTTTTTGCGTCTCTTTTCATACAGTACAAACAACAATCTTGAAAAACCAGGGCTGAAAATTACAAAAAAGTATGGGTGTATGTAAATGTTCTGCTATATATTTCAATATAATTACTATATAATTTCTGAAACAGAATTCTTTTTTTAATGTGTTGTTAATAGTTTGGAAAGCAGGTGGAGTACTGAATGACAAGAGATTTTGGGCGATATGGTCACTGAAGGCATTTTTGTGTGAACATGAAAAATTGACTGCAGGTTTTAATTGTGCATCAAATACATTTTTTATTGTGCATCAAAAATCATTAAACATTTTAAATAAAATGACAAGACAGAACATCAAAACCAGCAAACTCACTGATTCTCAACATTTGCTTGTTTCTGTGAACATGAAAACATGAGCTTCTGATACAATTCAGTTCCACAAAACTGTGTTTTTTGCATGTTACAAAGTCTTGTACTTGGGTAGAAAGCGATTTGTCATGTGCAGTGATCTTCTGAACATCTTTAGGTGGATGAGTGTTACCAATGCAATGATCAGACAGCTTATGCAGTAAAGTGCTAGCATGCTCCTCTCCTCTGGCAAAAAACACTTTGACAACCTGAAGTTGGACCTGGAGAATATTCCCTACAGGAAATGACAGAATATACAATAACATTTAGTAAAATATCAGTTAAAGTTCCTTATATATTTGTGGGCTATAATTCCTGAAACTTTCCTAGTATTTTTCTCTTGCAGCTTATAGTTAACATAATATATTACATCACCTCTCAGGTTTGGCGTAAACAACGAGAAAAACAAACTCAATTTTACATCATGTATGACTACTGTTTTTCTTATTGTAAGGAAAGTTCACAGTGTAATACAAAATTAAACTAGCACAGTAGGACAATCATCATGTATTTTTATAGTGAAATTCCTTAAAAAAAACAGAACACCACTGAAAAACAGCCATTTCATAGTCACACATTCTGTATGTCTGATTCACTACAGTGAAGGATTAAAAAACAGTTGGCACAACATAAGCCATCAACTTTGGCTTGATGTGTTTTTTTTTTTATTTGATCTTGAACGATGAATTACCAGAAGTCATCACTCACCACATGCATGACATCTTGACAACTGTTTTAATTGTTACAAGATTCTCCAACAATGCATTGTAATGTTTATGAAAAGTTGAATTATGCAGGATTTTTAAGAAAGACCAATACAAAAATAATACCTCTCAATCATTATGATCCACTAGTATAGTGGTTAGGGCTGGGACAATAAATAGATGCATAGCGAATTGAGAAATGTTTCTGGATCGATTCTCTCTCAAACCGATTCTGAATAAGCAAAACTAAAGTTTTTAACAGCACATGGCACTGAGTGCTTTAGAAACAGCCGTAGCCTGCTTGCTTCCAATTCCTTATTCACACTACTTGAACCTTCTATAAAATAATCATTCAAAAAGGTTGTTTGCAGTAGTTAGTTTACATTAATCTCGTGTTATAAAAGGTGCATTCTGTAGTGCAAGTACATTCTCAGACTCAGTCGAACCCATGAGTGTTTTTTAACACTCTTCTCCGTGAGCATTTATGCGTGTGGTTAATAACTAGCCTAGAGCGCTCAGGAAGCTCCACTACATAAAAACAGTTCACTATTTTTGCTTTTGTCTTGATTTTGTTGTATTTTTCTTCAGGAAATGCACCCCTAAATCATTCAGTGAAGTCTGGATCTAACTGAGCTGGAAGGAAAAGATGATTGTTGCATAAACGACTACATACAGAATCAAAACCATTTCAAAACTAAAACTCTCACACTTTTGGTGTGCACCCAGGTTCGATTTATGTCAGAGTTTGGTTGGATGTGAACGTAGTTTTCTGAACTCTTTATGCACACCCGAGAACCGTACCGGAGTCTTCCTAAAAAGGGTGGTCTAGGGTACGGTTCTTATGAACTCAGGTACGCTTCACTGATGATATGAACATAATCGTACTAAGTTGCGGTAGAGAATGACTATTAATGACACATGACTTGATAAGAGAACCAGGGAACAGCATCAGTGTGACCGGTGTCTGAAGCACTTGACAAACATGCCAATTTGTTGGCTGACAAAAGTCCATGACATCAGAAGCGGAGCACCCAAAATTATAAAACCTGTAATGCACGGCATCAGCTCTTTTTGTCTGAATGAGGATGTGCAGGCAAGCCCTAGGCATGTCAACAAGACGTGCCAGCTAAATTCTACTTTGAAAGGGAATATCTAAGTCAGGAGAAAAAGGTCGCCATACTTTAGTTCCCCTTTATTCAACCTTAAGGGGTGCCTTAACATGCGGCATTCAAAAATAAAGGGAGTTTAACAAGGTGCTCAATCCTCAATAATCAGCTCTTCATACAACAACCTTCAATGTTGCCACTTCTCCAAGGGGAAGCCTACATATACTCATACTCGAGAGGTTATATACATACATATACACATATATACATATATACACACTTTCCACTGGATACTTATCGCCATCTACCACACGCTTATCTTGTAAATTCATCATAGGCACAATTCCTTTGGCATAAAACGATCGATGTTAAAATAGTCTGGTCTCATTAAGGCATCATTGATTGGGTGAGAACAGTTCAAACTTTGGCTCATGATAGTACATGGAACACGCCGTAAATAACTTAAGCTTGTGTAGCAATAAAATGGAGCTTTTTACAACCATCTTGTGGAGAACCAAAAGCTTTCACAAGCACTGAAACAGTCAAATAACTTGCTCAGGTTTTTTTTTTTAAGTCATTTGTAATTAGAAAGGTGTATTTACTATATGTACTAGCTCATCCTTTGTTAAGACCTTACCGACTCATCAGCCAGTGGCACATATCCCAACAAACCGTCCCATACCGGCGTGATCAAAAAGATCTTAAACTAGATGGAACTAGATTAAATATTTTGACTGTTGCGATTCCAAATCGGTTTAATGACCCGTAACTCTGCCTGAGTATCGGACAAGTGTTCACTGTTGGCCAGAGGAGAACTGGCCCCCCGACTAAGCCTGGTTTCTCCCGAGGTTTTTTTCTCCATTTGTTGGGAGTTTTGGTTCCTTGCCGCTGTTGCCTTTGGCTTGCTTAAGTTGGGGACACTTGCTTGATATTCAGCAGTGTTTTTGATATGCCTGCATTGGCGCCGTTGTATACAAACTGAGCTGAGCCGGACGATTACATCACTGTTTTCTGCAGTGCTGATATACCTAAATTAACTAGACTAATAACTACTGATATTTGCAACGGAAAGAATCAATAATATATAGAATAAGCTGCACAATGACCCCATTTTCTTATTAATGTAAAGCTGCTTTGCCACAATTTGCATTGTAAAAAGCGCTATATAAATAAAGATGACTTGACTTGACTTGACTTGACTTGACTATTTGATGGTGTTAAAACAGCGTTTTGGCCATTTTAGCTACAGCGTAATAATTGACCCTTTTGGCTTGCCATAGTTGAGCTGTTCAAAAGTGTGGACTCACATTGTAAAACTAAGCGACACCAGTGTCAGATGCAACAAATGCAGTTGTGTAATAGTGAACAAGGGAGGCTACCCTAGTAATATAATGAAACATTTACAAACAAAACACCATCTACCTCAAGCAATGTGCTGTATTTACCATGTCTCGTCGTCTCCTGGCTCCAGCTCTAACAGCAACTCCCCTGCCTCAGCATCAAGCGAAGGTACTTAAATTTCAATTCCTCTGTGTGCATTTCAATATGATTTTAAACCATTCAAGCGTGAGACGGCTCGAGCACTGTTTTCTGTTCTGTGTTATGTTTTGGCGGATGGATTACCATTTGTATAACTATAGTATAACTTGTATACATCCAGTCAGGATTTAGACCGTACCATAGTACTGAGACTGCTCTCATTAGAGTTACAAATGATTTGCTCTTATCATTAGATCATGGTTGTATCTCTCTATTAGTGTTACTAGACCTCAGTGCTGCTTTTGACACAATCGACCACAATATTCTTTTGAATAGACTAGAAAATTATGCTGGAATTAGTGGAATTGCATTGGCATGGTTCAAATCATACTTATCTGACCGTTATCAGTTTGTAGTAGTAAACGAAGAGATGTCATTTCGATCACAAGTTAAATATGGAGTACCACAAGGCTCAGTTCTAGGACCGTTGCTTTTCACTCTGTACATGCTACCCTTGGGAGATGTCATTAGGAAGCATGGCATTAGCTTTCACTGTTACGCTGATGATACCCAGCTCTATATTTCCTCGCGCCCTGACGAAACCTACCAATTCTCAAAATTAACAGAATGCGTAGCTGATATAAAAAATTGGATGACTAGTAATTTCCTACTACTAAATTCAGAAAAAACAGAGATTCTAATTATTGGACCAAAAACTTCAGCACATAAAAACCTAGAATACTGTCTAACACTTGATGGCTGCTCTGTTAAGTCGTCTTCGTCAGTTAGGAACCTGGGTGTGCTCTTTGATACCAATCTTTCATTTGAAAGCCACATTTCTAGCATATGTAAAACCGCATTCTTCCATCTTAAAAATATATCTAAATTGCGACATATGCTCTCAATGACAAATGCGGAACAGCTAGTTCATTTGTTTATGACCTCGAGACTATATTACTGTAACGCTCTATTGGGTGGTTGCCCTGCTTGCGTGATAAACAAATTACAGCTGGTCCAAAACGCAGCTGCTAGAGTCCTTACTAGAACCAGGAAATATGAACATATTAGCCCGGTTCTGTCAAAACTGCACTGGCTCCCTATTAAACATCGTATAGATTTTAAAATCTTGCTAATTACTTACAAAGCACTAAATGGCTTAGCTCCCCAGTTCCTGAGTGAGCTCTTAATGCATTATAGTCCTTCGCGTCTATTACGATCTCAGAATTCTGGCCAGTTGTTAATACCTAGAATATCAAAATCAACCGCAGGCGGTAGATCCTTTTCCTATTTGGCACCTAAACTCTGGAACAATCTTCCTAGCATTGTTCGGGAAGCAGACACACTCTGTCAGTTTAAATCTAGACTAAAAACGCATCTATTTAACCTGGCATACACATGACGCACTATAAACTTTTGTCTTCATATCCGTTAAAGGATTGTTAGGCTGCATAGATCAGGTCAGCCGGAACCGGGAACACTTCCTATAACACCAGATGTACTCGGTACATCAGAAGAAGAATGGCGTCTACGCTAATTTTTTTTTTTGTCTCTCTGCTTATCCCGAGGTTTACCAATTAACGTGATTGGCTGGATCTGGGCCGTGTCCAGGTCGGACGGGGAACCTGTGCCTGTGTGCGGCAGCAATGTGGTCCTGTGGTGTCGGCGGAGACTGTGTTAACTAGGTCATCCCTTGTTAAGACCTTACCGACTCATCAGCCAGTGGCATATCCCAACAAACCGTCCCATACCGGCGTGATCAAAAAGATCTTAAACTAGATGGAACTAGATTAAATATTTTGACTGTTGCGATTCCAAATTGCTTTAATGACCCGTAACTCTGCCTGAGTATCGGACAAGTGTTCACTGTTGGCCAGAGGAGAACTGGCCCCCCGACTAAGCCTGGTTTCTCCCGAGGTTTTTTTCTCCATTTGTTGGAGTTTTGGTTCCTTGCCGCTGTTGCCTTCGGCTTGCTTACGTTGGGGACACTTGCTTGATATTCAGCAGTGTTTTTGATATGCCTGCATTGGCGCCGTTGTATACAAACTGAGCTGAGCCGGACGATTACGTCACTGTTTTCTGCAGTGCTGATATACCTAAATTAACTAGACTAATAACTATTGATATTTGCAACGGAATGAATCAATAATACATAGAATAAGCTGCACAATGACACCATTTTCTTATTAATGTAAAGCTGCTCTGCCACAATTTGCATTGTAAAAAGCGCTATATAAATAAAGATGACTTGACTTGACTTGACATCGAGTTTTACTACAAATTCAATGGTTAAACCTGGTTAGTGTAGCAAAACCATGGTTAATTTGTGTTCACCATGGTTTAACTATTGAAGCTATGGGTTTTTGTTTTATTTGTCGTAAAATAATCATTAATTTTCTTAAGGGTTGTGTTCTTGTCTGTAAAGATAATAATGATGATGTCCTTTTTACAGTACTTTGAGTGATGACAGTAATGGGGTGCTACTGCTAACAGTTACTAGCTGTTTAACTAAGTAAACAAAGGCAAAACTAAAACAGCCTATTTACGGATGAAACTGACGTGCACTTGAAGTTCTGAACAGCTCAGTAGTTTTGCCTCTCTGCTCCAACTGGACACTTCCACTCCATTCTCGAATCTTTTGCATTGATTACTCTGATCGAAACCGAGACAGAATCTGAGCCAAATCTCACTGCCAGTCAAGACTTATTAGACATTATCGAATGGCGAACCGCCAAATATTAAAACAAAAGTAATGAGCCTGGTTTGAAAATGTAATAAGTAGAAAGTACAGATATATGTGATAAAATGTAAGGAGTGAAAGTAAAAAGTTGTTAGAATATGATGAAGTAAAGTACTGATACCAGAAAAATCTACTTAAGTACAGTAATGAAGTATTTGTAATTTGTTATACTCCATGCACAGGTTATTATATGGTAATCATCCATGTGAGCCAAGTGAACCTGTAATCGCTCCATCACCTTGATAAACAAAGTACGAAGCTTTGTCAGGTTACTGTAATTTTCATTGAGTTTGGAACAAGAATTTACCTCTGAAGAATGCGATCTGACACCCAACCTTGATTCAGCAGAGGATATCATTTGTGATGAGTAAGTGATACACATTAGTGAATTACATTAGTTAGTGTGTTATTATTACATAAACTTGTAAACTTTTTACTTGTTGGGCTTTTTCCTAAACTATATCGTCAGACTGAAATGTGTGAAATTGAGTGAAACATTGACATAAAATATAGCCTTTTATTTTATTACCTTTTATTGTATCCTATAATGCAAAGATTTGGAGCTAAACTTTGTACGACACTGGCCCACCAGGACCAAATATGCTTGATCCCTGTTCTACATGAACATGGTGAATCACTGACTATGATTGTAGGGCAGTGCATGGCAAAAGAAGCAGCAAACACCTTGTAAATATCAGTAAGAGATAATATTGTATCTCTATTTGTCTTATATAGACTTCTCGTCACTGAAGTCTTGTATGGACTATAATGCATTAAGAGCTCACTCCGGTACTGGGGAGCTAAGCCATTTAGTGCTTTGTAAGTAATTAGCAAGATTTTAAAATCTATACGATGTTTAATAGGGAGCCAGTGCAGTTTTGACAGAACCGGGCTAATATGGTCATACTTCCTGGTTCTAGTAAGGACTCTAGCAGCTGCGTTTTGGACCAGCTGTAATTTGTTTATCACGCGGGCAGGGCAACCACCCAGTAGAGCGTTACAGTAATCTAGTCTCGAGGTCATAAACGCATGAACTAGCTGTTCCACTTTTGTCATTGAGAGCATATGTCGTAATTTAGATATATTTTTAAGATGGAAGAATGCAGTTTTACATATGCTAGAAATGTGGCTTTCAAATGAAAGATCGGTATCAAAGAGCACACCCAGGTTCCTAACTGATGAAGATGACTAAACAGAGCAGCCATCAAGTGTTAGACAGTATTCTAGGTTATTATGTGCTGAAGTTTTTTGTCCAATAATTAGAATCTCTGTTTTTTCTGAATTTAATAGTAGGAAATTACTAGTCATCCAATATTTTATATCAGCCACGCATTCTGTTAATTTTGAGAATTGGTAGGTTTCGTCAGGGTGCGAGGAAATATAGAGCTGAGTATCATCAGCGTAACAGTGAAAACTAATGCCATGCTTCCTAATGACATCTCCCAAGGGTAGCATGTACAGAGTGAAAAGCAACGGTCCTAGTACTGAACCTTTTGGTACTCCATATTTAACTTGTGATCGTAATGACATCTCTTCATTTACTACTACAAACTGATAACGGTCAGATAAATATGATTTGAACCATGCCAATGCAATTCCACTAATTCCAGCATAATTTTCTAGTCTATTCAAAAGAATATTGTGGTCGATAGTGTCAAAAGCAGCACTGAGTACAACCACGATCTGATGATAAGAGCAAATCATTTTAAACTCTAATGAGAGCAGTCTCAGTACTATGGTACGGTCTAAATTCTGACTGGAAATCCTCACAGATACCATTTCTTTCCAAGTAGGAACACAGTTGAGATGATACTGCCTGTTCTAGTATTTTTGACAGAAAAGGTAGATTGGAGATCGGTCTGTAATTGACTAAAAAAACCACAACTTGATCCTAGAGAATTAAATAAATGTAATAAATTTTTCGGTACGTAACCTAGTGATAAAGATGAATTAATAATCTTAAGAAGAGGATCTATGACCTCTGGAAGCATCTCTTTCAATATGTCGGTATAGGGTCTAACATACATGTTGTTGATTTCAATGATTTAACAAGTATAGACAATTCTTTCTTTCCTATAGCAGCGAATGAATGTAATTTTTCCTCAGGGATACTACAATCCACTGTCTGATGTGATACTGTAGTAGACAATTGCATGGCTATAATTTTCTCTCTAATGTTGTCAATCTTGCAAGTAAAGAAGTTCATAAAGTCATTACTTCTGTGCTGTTTGGAAAAATCAGAAGTTGAGGCTGTATTTCTCGTTAATTTAGTCACTGTATTAAATAAGTACTTAGGGTTGTGTTTATTTTCTTCTAAAAGATTTGAAAGATAAGCAGATCTAACGGTTTTTAATGCCTTTCTGTACTCTATCATTTTCTCTCTCCATGAAATACGAAAAACTTCTAGTTTTGAATTCTTCCAGCTGCGCTCCATTTATCTGGCTGCTCTCTTAAGGTCCCGAGTGTGCTTGGTATACCATGGCGTTGGACTAATATCCTTAATCTTTTTTAAGCGCAAAGGAGCGACAGAGTCTAGAGTGTTGGAAAAGAGAGCGTCAATAGTTTCTGTTGCAACATCGAGTTCTTCTAAACTGTCTGGTTTGCTAAGTTGATGAAATTGATCAGGAAGATTATTTATAAAGCAATATTTGTGGCAGAGAGACCATTTTGCATCCTTGGTTAAATGTTGCACGCATGAGACTAGATAATGATCTGAGACGTCATCGCTCTGCTGCAGAATTTCAACGGCATCAATATCGATTCCATGTGACAATATTAGATCTAGAGTATGATTAGGACAATGAGTGGGTCCTGACACGTGTTGTCTAACTCCAATCCATGCCAATGCCAATCCCAATGCGTCTTTTTCATTATCTACATGTATATTAAAATCACCAACAATAAGGACTTTATCCACAGCCAGTACTAACTCCAATGGATCAGCAAATTCTTTGATAAAATCTGTATGGTGCCCTGGTGGCCTGTATACAGTAGCCAGCACAATTGTCAAATGAGATTTGTCACTTACATTATATAATGTTACATAGAGCACCATCACTTCAAAAGAGATAAATTTGAAAGACTTTTGAGTAATACTGAAGATATTACTATAGATTACAGCAACACCTCCCCCTTTTCCTTTCTGACGCGCTTGATGTGGATAATTGTAACCTTTAGGGCTAGACTCATTAAAGTAATGTAATCGTCTGGTTTTAGCCATGTTTCTGTCAAACACAGCACATCTAGATTATTTTCTGTGATAATATCATTTACAATAAGTGCTTTTGAAGAAAGGGATCAAATATTCAGCAACCCAAGCTTTATCATTTGTTTATCTTTATTATCTCTGTTTTCTACTTGTTGAACATCAATTAAATTATCACCCGTAAATGGGTTGAAAACTGTCTATGAAACCTATATTATTCTGTGGACACCACTTAGACAGCCAGCCATTGAGTGACGATAGTCTGCTAATTATCTCATCACTCCTACGAGCAGGAAGGGGTCCAGAAAAAATTACAGTGTCTGACATTGTACGTGCGAGTTCACACACCTCTTTTATGTTAATTTTGGTGATCTCCGACTGGCGAAGTCGAACATCATTAGCGCCGACGTGAATAACAATCTTAGAGTATTTACGATTAGCATTAGCCAGCACTTTAAAATTTGCTTTGATGTCAGGCGCTCTGGCTCCCAGCAAACATGTGACTATGGTGGCTGGTGTCTCTATTTTCACGTTCCGTGTAATAGAATTGCCAATAACTAGGGCACTTTCAACAGGATTTTTAGTGGGTGCGTCACTGAGAGGGGAGAACCTGTTTGATGTTCTAATCGGAACGGAAGAGTGGTGTTTTTTCCACAACTAGGCCGCCTCACGGTCACAAAGTTGCCCTGCTGCACGGGCTCTACAGCCGGAACCGAACAATGTACGGAGTTCACTAAGCTAGTCGCATGCAAAATTATCTGAAGCCCTTGCATTCTTACTATCCTCAATTAAAGTTTGGATGCGTGTCTCTAATTCTAAGATTTTCTCTGTCAGCCTCCTGACTATTTCCCAACATTTATGACATGTGAATCCCTCATCGCTGACAGAGAAAGCTATACTATGCATGTGACAGGCAGTGCAAGTAACAATGAAAGGAGAAGATGACATAGCTTACCGTGTTCGTACACCGACCCGACTTACCAGTTGTTTGATGAACTTGTAGAAAAAGGAGAGCGCGACAGAAATGACGGTGGGCATGGATAACACAAACTAGAGTAAAGCTAACGCGTTGTGATAGTAATTTAGATTAAAAGATTAAAAACTAGCGATGTCAGATTAATGTGATAGGCAATATAAGACAATATCAGATATATTGAAGATAAAGTAGACAGCAAACAATGACAATAAATAGATTCAAAACAAAGCTATACGGAGCAACAGACTCAAACAATTCAGCAGCGAGGCAGACAGGAGCAATTAATCAAGGAGCAGACAGAAGCAATCCATTTAACAGGTGACAAAAATGGGGGAAAAAAAACCTTGGGAGAAACCAGGCTCAGTTGGGGGACCAGTTCTCCTCTGGCCATCACTTGATATGCAAACTAGATATGCATAAACTAGTTGACTGAAATAATTCTAAATCATGTGACTGGGAGTAATGTTTGGTTTAATGAACCCAGACTTCAAGGTTACTATCAAGTCAAGTCAAGTCATCTTTATTCATATAGCGCTTTTTACAATGCAAATTGTAAATGACATTAATAAGAAAATGGTGTCATTGTGCAGCTTATTCTATATATTATTGATTCATTCCGTTGCAAATATCAGTAGTTATTAGTCTAGTTAATTTAGGTATAGCAGCACTGCAGAAAACAGTGACGTAATCGTCCAGCCTAGCTCAGTTCGCATACAACGACACCAATGCAGGCATATCAAGAACACTGCTGAATATCAAGTAAGTGTCCCCAACTTAAGCAAGCCAAAGGCAACAGCGGCAAGGAACCAAAACTCCAACAAATGGAGAAAAAAACCTTGGGAGAAACCAGGCTTAGTTGGGGGGGCAGTTCTCCTCTGGCCAATAGTGAACACTTGTCCGATACTCAGGCAGAGTTACAGGTAATTAAACCGATTTGGAATCGCAACAGTCAAAATATTTAATCTAGTTCCATCTAGTTTAAGATCTTTTTGATCACGCCGGTATGGGACGGTTTGTTGGGATATGTGCCACTGGCTGATGAGTCGGTAAGGTCTTAACAAAGGATGAGCTAGTTAACACAGTCTCTGCTGACACCACAGGGCCACATTACAGTAAGTAAATCTGCCATCTTGAGTACTCCCCACACTATAAAAATGATCATGATTTTAACAGTAAAATATTGCAAAAATGTTATGGTGAAAAACAGTTAATTGGTTTACAGAAGGTCTCCGTGCTATATACTGTGTATATAGCTAATAGATAACTTAAGATCTAACATTTAATGTAATTTTACAGTAATATATCATTAAATTGTATAATTTAAATTGTATCATTGTATCATTTGTAACGACTGAGATAAATCAGACACAAATATTTGTTATACTTAACAAATATTCTTAAAAGCCCACACTGAATGCAAACCAAGGGTGTCTACCCAAACCCCAAGGAAACAGAACTGCTTGGCATGTTCATGACCCGAAGCTATGCAGACGTCTGCATATTTTAGCCAGTATGAGTGAGGCTACAAGGAGTACTCTTCTGTATTAATTTATAGATGAAGTGATCCATAAATGAACATGCATACCAGGATGTTATGTTTATGACTATGACTGTTGTGTGTAGCTCTTTTGTACAGTATCTTGGTTTAATGCATATTTTATGATAAAAACCACGAACAAACTACCTCACACATATCGTGTCTCCTATCAAATTAATGCTCATTTCACGACTTACATTTTCATGTAAGTCGTGAAATGAGTGCTTACATTGTGCTTACATAGGAGAGATAAGGACTCGTTCCTACTCAGTTAATCAACCATGTAAAGTTGTTATCGTTCCTTCATTCAACGCAGAAGACATCGATAGCAACTTCACCATCGGACAGAACTCAGGACTTTCTACTGCAACCGTATATTCGGATGCTCTTCAATCTCTGAGGCAGAATGCAAGTATTGTAAGATAGACTAAATTGCTGCTACTTAGTTAAAGTTGTGAACCTCCTGGATAACAAAGGTACTTTGTAATGAATTCTAACGATTTCTTCCAGGTTGTTGACTTAACTCCATTTCCTGTTCCCACTTCCGGTTTCACTCTCACTTCTCCTTTTGCTTATGTAATTGTGATTTGTGTGTATGTATGTTTGTTAATTAGTTGTGTTCATGATTTAGTTAATAAAGTTTGTCCACAGTATATATTTGGTTCAGACTCTGTCTGCGAATTACTTGTCACTTAAATGTTTTTGATTCTGTTACATGCTCTTAAAGCACTGGAAATGGTAAGAGAGAATTATTTTTCGGTGTCAAAGGAAAATACCCTTTTCTTAGAATCAATTAATACTCAATACTGAGTGTTCACAAGATGAACTGATTGATTTAATGTCATTTTAGTGTATCTGATTAACTGATTCAAATATTCATAATTAAGGAATAGTCATGAGCTATGAATTATTATTAATATTTCCCCTTTGAGCTAATTTTGCTACAAATTTACAGTGAAAAAAGTTAAATTGACATTCCCACAATTGCCTGCATTACACTTCACATTTGATGTATTTTCGTTGAAATAACGGTTTCTTCTTAGTTTTTTCTAATCAGTTATGTACATTAGGGTTTTTGGTTACATTTAATGTTATGTTGTATTTTTTTTACAGTGTGTTAAAATAAACTTATGAATCGTAATTATTACAAAATAAAGCTTTAAATTATATGGGCTTGAACTGTAAAATAGACCGCAAACTAAGTGCTGTCTCGTAAAATCTAAAACCCTGCAACCAAAATGTTTATGGTTCTGGCAGCCACAGTTGCCTTTTTTACCGCAAATTACAGTGCAGGTGTCTGCCAGCTCTGAGTAAATAATACAATTGTCGTTTTGATTGATGCATTTACTTTCTCATCAATCTGGTCTAGTTCATTTTATTATTTTTTATGGTAACACAGGTTAACTTCAACATGATTTAAGTGGTCAGTGCAAAGTGGTCATCTCAGTTTGTGTTCCATGGAAGAAAATAAGACCTAAATCTTTTAATTGACAAGACGGTGAACAAAGCTTAAAACACATGCTTTAACTACCAGGACAAAGCTGGATTGTTGTGGTTATGTGGCCAGTGGAATGTGGATATCTCCGTTTGTGCTCCATGGAAGAAAATAAGAAAGCTGTGGAAGCTTTGAAGCGACATGGGGGTAAACAAAACGAAAACGTGTGCTTTAATTACCAGGATGAAGCTGGGGTTGTTTCGGTTCCTCCAGCTGAAGGACGGGACACTGATCTCAGGGTAGAGTTTCTCATGCAGTACCTCACAGCCATTGTGAGTGTGGCCACTCAGAATGAGGCGTGGCTTGAACCACCACAAGAGCTGTTATTGGAGAAGATTGTCTGCTGTTAATATTCATATATATTGTATATAATGTTCTTGGCTTATTCTGGTCAAGAACTTGCTGATACTAAGTCACTCAAATCACAACAGACATCTAAATATCTTTGAAAGAGTTTATTCCATGAACCTCACAGACTTTGTCAAATGCAGTTCTTCCTCAGAAGTGATCATTGGTTTCCACATGTTTTGACATAAAGCTGTGCACCCTGACTCTAAGAAAATGTGTCAAGCATTTAGATAAAACTTTTCTTGTCAGACGGTAAATGGACATGCCATCTGAGGCTGAGAGTACAGCACTCCTCAATTAAAAGTAGCAAATTTGGGGTGCGTTTACCAAAAGTATTATTAGCCAACTATGGTCGCAAGTTCCGTTAGACCATAGTTGTCTTCGGAAAATGTACCCCTGGTTGTTAACCAAGCTCTACACGCTCACAAATGTTGTAATTATGACCAACGAAGTGTAGACACAGTAAATAAGATATTCATTGTACAGTGTAGTATTCTTCTTTAATTATAACTATTTTTGCTATTGACAGCAAAGCAATTTTTGCTGTATATATTCCATTCACAGTTTCATTAAAAGTTTTGTTTGTTTCATGCCGCTAGGAAGACCAAAATCTATGTATACTGCAGAGTTTTCTTATTTAATAACAGGCTTGAGACTGATATAGTCTTCAACAAGCAAGCACAGCATAACACATTATTGGTCTGAAAGCGACAGAGAAAGCCACAGTTAGCTGAAGTGAGAAAGTAATGCAAATGCAGCACATAAAAACCTAATTGTTACTTTTGGTTACACCATATTGCAATGCATTACTTTTAAAAATAACTCTCCCAACACTGTTTGTGTTTACGGAGCATCTTGTTTTTACCTTTTTGGAGGCATTCTTAGATATAACATCATAACGCTCCCGAAACAGCTGGTACCGTTCATCCAGAGGCGCTGCATCTACACCTGTACACATGGCATCACTCTCTCTATACAGAGGGTAATGCTAAGAAACATCAATACCATTATTACAGTGAAGAAAATAATATTACATTTTCTAAAGATATAATTTATTTGAAATACCATAAAATGCTACACCTAACTACAACTGCATGTGAATAATAAAAATTATTTGAGTAATTATGATATATCCAGAAAAATACAATCTCACCTGTAATAGAACAGGTGCTGTTGGAGCTAAATTCTCTGTGTCCTTGCACTGGCCATCATGCTGTGCGCCCTAACAGAGTAAAAAGAATTAAATGTACACAAGAACAACCACAACAGAATTACTCAACATGTGCATCACAACATTAAAATGTAAAGAAAGAAAGACATTCAAATTAGAAAAAAAAGGCACTAATATTAATAATAATAATAATAATAATAATAATTAAAGCTGCAGGCAGCCTCATGGGACCAAGCACTTCCAATGGGAGAAGTGATAGCCGGGTGCTTGTGTCACTTTGATTTATGGCCCTATGATTGATGAGATGACAGGTGACATTTGACCTTTGCCATATCCGGACTGTGTGTTTTTATGACAAACAGCTGTGACCATATGGTGTACCGTTTCCGGGCAGTCTGTGTTTTATGACGACATGTGTTTTTGTAAACAGGAAGGGTTAGGGTGTGTGTGTGGGGGGGGGGGGGGGGTTATTGGGGGTTGTAAATTGATGATTGGTGTTTTCACGCCATCAGGTCGTTGAAATTCTGAGTAGAGGAATTTCTGTCAGGGGTGTGTTTTCAGCAACAATCGCAATGTCTGTGAATGAAAAAAAGCAAAATGAGTTTTAATAAATAAGAAATACTGATGATACATAAAGTGATACATAAAGATACAACAGAATTAAACAATGCATGTGTAAAATAAGATGAAATAGCATTAAACAAATCATATAGTGTCTATATGAAATAGAATTAAATAAAGCATATGAAATAGTGTTTTCCAGTTCGCATAGATCCGTGAACACGACAAATATTTTTTGTATTATACGAAGCAGACAAGTACTTTGGTAATGTCACTTTGTGGAAAAGACTGAGACTAAGAGACTATGACTTTGACTCATAAGTACATAAAAATGTTTGACCCCTGTTCATTGATCAATTTGTCGATTACATGCTCTGTCATCTAATTTTAGGTAAACCTACAGTTCATATAATCCAGTAGTGAATATTATATTCAGCTTTACTATATTTCTATGTAAACCATCTGAAGATAAATCAAACAGTATTGAGTCATTTACTCATCACTATTTACTTATTACTACTAAATAACAGAATAAGATCAAAGAGATTTATCTAAAATGGTTTAAAACATTTCTTTAAAAACTTTTGTTGTTGCTGCTACAGTATAAACCATTTGCACAATTTTCTCCGTAAGGCTCTGATCTTCAGTAGATGTCAGAAATGAGGTGTCATTTTTGGGTCTCCCAGAAAGACAGAGGAAGGATAAGAAAATATTACTATCGAATTAAAGTAGGTCTTTGATTGAATCACTTCCTTTGTAGAAACTTAGGGAGCAGTTTAAATGATACCTTTCCAACTGAAAACCGATGACCTTTAATGTATTCTTACCCAGGGCTGGGTAGGTTACTTTTCAAATGTATTTCACTACAGATTACAAAATATATGCTTTTAAAAGTAATTTGTAACGTATTTCGTTAGATTACCCAAGTTTTGTAAGTTAATCTAAATACTTTTGAATACTTTGGAATACTTAGAAGCTTGTAAGAAAAAAAAAAAGTGAGTTATCGTCTCACAGTTATGCTTTATAAAGTTTGAATTGCGAGATAAAACTTTTTTTTAACAATTACATGGACAAACAGCTATCGAAAACGTGAAACTAGTCGTAGATCATCACAGCAAGGTTAAGACATTTTGTCTTATAAACATCTGTTATGTAAAAGTGCTGAATAATAACATGCAATTTTTATAATCCCTCTTTTGTTAAAATTATTAAAATGTTGCATGCTCTGCAAGGGTTGTGAAACTTACGAGCAGATATGTTAGGATGATTTTTCAGACTGCCAGAGTCGGAGAATCACAAATTGCGCTTTACATTAATTGCTAGTCACAGTTTATATTAATGTTTAAATGAAATAAATGACATTAAAATTCAAAGTTTAAATTTGATTACCACCCATTTAAACTGCAACTGTAATGAAATACAGTTACTCAAATTTTGTTTTAAATACGTGACTAAGTTACTTGCATTTCGTTTCTCCCCAACCCTGTTCTTACCGTTCATTTATGTGTTTAGTCTATAGGTTTGCGTGTTTGAATGTGTATGTGCACAGACTCTTAGTCCTTTCCACAAAGTGACATTACCAAAGTACTTGTCTGCTTCGTATAATACAAAAATTATTTGTCGTGTTCACGGATCTATGCGAACTGGAAAACACTATTTCATATGCTTTATTTAATTCTATTTCATATAAGCGCTATATGATTTGTTTAATACTATTTCATCTTATTATACACATGCATTGTTTAATTCTGTTTTATCTACTTTATGTTTCATCAGTATTTCTTATTTATTAAAACTCATTTTGCTTTGTTTCATTCACAGACATTGCGATTGTTGCTGAAAACACACCCCTGACAGAAATTCCTCTGCTCAGAATTTCAACGACCTGATGGCGTGAAAACACCAATCATCAATTTACACCCCCCAATAAACACCCCCCACACACCCTAACCCTTCCTGTTTACAAAAACCGCCGTCATAAAACACAGACTGCCCGGAAACGGTACACCATATGGTCAAACCTGTTGGTCATAAAAACACACAGTCCGGATAAGGCAAAAGGTCAAATGTCACACCTGTCATCATATCAATCATAGGGCCATCAAAGTGACACAAGCACCCGGCTATCACTACTAATAGGTCCAAGCCCTTCCAATGGGTCCAGGGGTTCAAAAAGTAGAAAAAATAAAAATAACTTTGGTGTTTATAGTTACTTTGTTGAATTATCTGTAAATTCTTTAAAAGGATGTTTTTACAGAACATTAGTAAAATGATTCAGATAAAAAAAAAAAAATGGTTTAAACAAATTTACACAACATTGTTTAGCTACAGAATTTTCAAACAAAAGCATGTGTCATACTTTCGGGTCGTAAAAAGGCCTGCAGTCCTATTACCTTGGGGGTTGGTTAGACACTTTGGTTTGCAGGGTTAAAAGTGTTCAAAGGTAGGACTTGATAAACTTGTAAATCATTTGTTTAGTCTTTTTGGAAATGGCCCGAAATGAAACCGAAGGCAAGATATTTTCCTGTGTGACATTGTTGTCATGATATCCAGTGAGGTCATGATATCCAGTGAGTGCATGATGTTTAACGTAATAACAGAAAAACATAAACACAATCGTTATTTACATCATTATTTTACGCTTTTGTATTTCATTCCAAAGAGCAGCCGTTATCAGCCCCACAGTGGAAAAAAAGAAAATGTAACCGAAACCATCTGCCCCGGATTGGCACGGAATGGAACTGTTACGTAATGAGAACTGTTTGGTCCGACATTGGAAAAGCGGCTTTTCCCTACCTTTAGTTGTCGTAAGACTTGATTTTCCTGCTAAAACAAAAACTGAGATCAAAGACCCTGCAATTATGTGGCACATCATGTGGGACATTTTGACTTCTTTCTATCACTGACTTAGCAAGTTGCAGAACTGTGACTAAGAAAACTGCGTTTTTGTATGAACAAGCATGGAGCGGTTAGACTCAAATGCAATAGTAAATGCTGCGCCCTTTGACTAAGAATCAGAACTGATGAGTCTGTGTTCGTGAGAACACAATCAGCCGATGTGAATTCTCTATGCGATACCGGATCCCTAATGAACGAATAATTGAAAGTACGGGATACAGGGTTTTATTCATTGTGGTTCTGTTTTATCATGGAGAATAAAAATAAAAAGTATGCTGAAAGAGAGAATATTGTTTGTTGTCATTCAGTTTCAACATGGCAGAGCATGGCTGCTGAAAACAAGGTCCCACCACAGTTCGATGAAACTAAGTCATATGAGAGGTGGAAATGTGGATGTGTGTTACCGAACTAGAAGGAAAGAAACAAGCTTTGGCTGTTGCCTTACTGCTAAAAGCAAGAGGGAGGGATGTCGCTCTGGAAATGTACGTGGATATCCGAGGACCACGTTGGCGATACCACCTCGTTTTTTTTCTTACCAGTGTGAAAGAGACTCAAAATACTCCGTTAATTTTGGTCATACAAATAAGAGTTATACATTATTAAGAACTGTGGAAACTCTTTTACTTGTGTACACTCACAGTAAAAAGATTGTGCTTTTGCAAAATAAAGGAAACTAACATGATGCGCGACGTGCAGTCTCTTTCTCAATCCTTTCATTTCCTTTAATCCCTCCTTATTCTAGCTTATGTTACTGAGCAATGTCTGAAACTTGTACTGTGTGCACTTCTTGTGTCTATTTGCCTCTTCATGATCAATTGCTTTTTGTATTCCTCACTTGTAAGTCACTTTGGATAAAAGCGTTTGCCAAATGAATAAATGTAACTGTAAATATCAATGAAGTCCATTCTGATAGTCGTTAGAAAATGAACTGTAACTTTATGAATAATTATCACACAAACATGACACACATGTCAAAAGAAACATTGAAATGTCAAGTTTCAAATCATGTAAATTCAATTGAAAACAAATATTCTCTGTTTATGTAATCTGTTTCAAGAATAAAAGAGTGAGATGTCAAGTCTTTTGCGAGTCAGCTCATTATCCCCAAAGGCATGTTGCATTAGTGGCAAAAAATTCTGTAGGTGATACATGCAGAGTCAGCGCCCACATCAACTCGAAAAAATGCATCAAGCTTAGTCAGATTCATGTACATTGTTTTTAGACGCAGTGAGTAATAATTGTGGAAGAATTTACCTCAGAGGCTACCTCAACTTGATCAAGTCGATGATTGTGAATGGTAAGGGTTTTTTTTATTATTAAAGTTCTTTATTCTAATTGCGATTATAGCGTCTATGACTATTAAACCGCAAAAAAATAAACTGTCTAAATATTAATCCTACATGTTCTGTGAGTCTCAGTGTGAATGGGCATTTAGGCTACTACACAACTTACATCAGTAAACATGCCATATTGGCTATTCCCAAACTATATTGCCACACTGAGATGAGTGTAATCGACAGAAATACAGAAATACTGAAATAATATTGTGACGAGCAGGGCGGGCGAGAGCCGTGAGGGAATGGCGCGAGGCCGGTGACGCGAGAGTTAACGAGCTTCAGGTGCTCGGCGCACCGGTCTCGAGTTCCCCACGGAGGAGCTCCGGAAGCATAAAGGAGGAGCGACGACAGTGAAGGACGAGAGAGAACCAGGCCTGGATTTTATGTTGTGTTTTATTTGGTTTGTGTGGGCGGCAGTCGCCGTGAGGAACTGCCGCCCTTATACTTTCGTTTTATTGTTTGTTTATTTGAAAATTAAATACGTTGAATGTTCGCCGGTTCCCGCCTCCTTCTTCCCATATTTACGAACTTTGTTACAAATATGTGTTAGCGACGTATTAAACAGAATTTTTATGTAGACTATTATATTAGTTAGTCTAAATGTTAATGTGCAGAGATAATATGAATGTTTTGAAGATTTCTTTGGCCTGTTTTGAACAGATTATGAAGTGTTAACTAAGAAATAGCCTAGTGTTCACAATGAATGATGAAAATTCAGCTTTGTATCACATCAATTATATTTTAAAGTATATCAAAACACAAAACCATTATTTTAAGATGCAATCATATTTCACAACATTGCTGCTTTTTTGTTGTTGTTTTTTGATCAAATACAGGCTTGATGAGCATGAGACTTCTTTCAAAAACATTAAAATAGTAAAGTATCCAATCTTTTGATCGGTACTGTATACAATTTAAAATTTAATATACAAAATCTTCTTCACATGATGTGCAATAATAATACATTCATGTATGAGATCATAAAAATCATGTTTTCTGTTAAAGGTATAATAATGTAAAAGTTTTATATTCAAACATCCAAAAACATTTGCACAGTGTTTTATATTTCGAGAATTTGTAAATTCAGAGAAATTCACAATTTTAAATTGTGTCCCGTCCCTCTTGCCTCAAGCGTTATTACTGGTATCCACTTGTACTGCATAGTAACCATGGCAACAGACACAGACAGCAGCAAAACATCTAGCAGCACGTTTTGTTCAAACATAATGGACCATGGCAAGCAAACTTTGGGACAAAAGGAGAAATAAAACGAGGATCAGTATCGGCGTGGGGTTTCCGAGATGGCGAGAGCTTTGCGTCAAACTTCGACTTGACAGAGACGGCGCTCTTGCACGTTATTAGACAAGGTAAGCAAATGTAGGCTACATAAGACTAATCAATGTTATATAGCTCAACATGACAAAGTGTTAGAATATCATCAAGATCTATGTTGATCTAGCTTACTGTTATGTCTCATACAGCCAACAAACTAATACTAAACATCACAACTTAAATACAGTTTAAATATGATAGTGTAAGGCACAGACCAAGAGAAACAGTGCTGCGTTACCTCACAGTTTTAATTTGTCAAATAAACTGAATGGTATGAGTAGTATTTCAGCACTTATGGAGTAGTTCGGTAGAATGAAATGTCCTCGTTTCTTTATATCCCCGGGGACTCGCGTATGGCACTGATATCTGTCTCTATTAGCAACAGTAGCAACAGTCATGTTAAAAAAACATGCATTCACTCATCCATACACATTATTTCCCCATGAATATTATTACATCCATCGGCATGGCAAGTTCCACGATTCCATATTCACTGCGTCAATCTACGCCTTTGTTATTGTTTTGAAGATTTTAGCAACTCCTAACGCACAACATGAACATTATATATTTCATCCTTAACGGTCTAGGATCGTCAACGGCCCCAGATTATTGTTGTTCAACATTCACTGCACTTTAAAACATCACACACTTTGGACAAACTAAGTATCATTAGAAAGACTAAGGACTCCAGCTTCGATATTTGATATCTGTTTATGATAAAACTAGGTTGCAATGATAATTTCTTTATTTATGAGTGCAATTTTTTTTTTGTATTTTGAATAGAATATCAATAAGAATATTAATACTCTCACATTTGCTCCGGTTTATTTGTTCACTTAAGCTTCAATGAACAGCGTCTGGAAGGGCTCTTAGTCCAAAAGTGCACATTTTTGGAGAACTGTTGATTTATTATGATGTATAATACCATTTCTATTCATTTCTCACTGATTTATGCAATCTGAAGAGCTGAAAGAGTGTTCAGAGAATGCTCTGTGACCATTTCTTTCTGATGTGTGCCACTGATCTCATCACCCTCTCATTCGCTGTGCAGTTGTCGATCACGCGTGAGGCGTGTCAATGTGACAATATTCCCTGCCCCTCCTGGTCACACTGTTCTGCACACTTCTTCATTCTGATCTCAGTGATAAACATAGCCAAACAAATGTTTATACACATGAAACTACAAGCTAATAAATAAATGCATGATGGAATATGGTTTGCGTCCAATTGATTTTCATGCAATTTGATGTATTTTCATGTGAATGAGTGTTTACAGTATACATGCTAAGCAGGTCTAACAATTAGCTCCATATGAAATGCCAAATATAACATATGTCAACATCATTAAATGACCAAAATCCCCATTAGATCGGGATCGGAAGTAAATACAAACACTCCCTGGTTGTTTAAAGTGAGTTTTGAGTTTTATACTGTGTTATGTAACTTGATGATAATTGTAGCTCTAACCACCTGTCGCGCCAGGAGCTATATTCTATTTCACAATCTGTTTCACATAAGGACCCAAGAAAATGCTTTTTTGTTTGTTTGTTTGTTTTCTAGACAGAGCTGAGATAATAGGTGGCTAATAGGGCAATCCATAATGCCAGAATAACCTATGATGGCTGAATACAAACAAAAGAATAACTATAAAATAATAATAAAGATTAAGTATCATTCATGATAGATGTGTGAAAGGTTCATTGAGTGAAAACAATAGAGCATGAATTGAGCAGTTAGAAGACTAGTTAAAAGGCTGCAAGAATGTGTTTACAGGGCAGTAACATATGATTAACATCTCATCAGGCTTCTCTAAAAAACTCACATGACATGCCTTTACAATATGCTTTGTTAAATGCATAGTTTTACAGATATCCTCCTCAGATTTGAAATGTAACATGACCACACTTGTGGCTTCACTTTAGCTGTGCTTATAAGTTGTTATAACATTTTCATAATATTTTTATACATTAAAAAAATATATATATGTTTGAGCTTGTATATCTCCATATTAATAACAGTCTGAGTAATTCTGAGTCTTAAACTCTCAAGTGTTGGCTATCTAAATATATGTATGTCTATTTAGAATGACTTGTGAGCAGCAACCTTTTTATTTTGGGTATGTTATTTATGGCCCACTTGCAAAAATGGGGGGAGGTGTGACAGGTAAGGGATAATGTGAATACAATAGCTGATTTAATCCTGTTATCGGCATGCTTACAGAGGGTTTTTTCTTTTATCTCACAGATTTGAGAATCATAGTGACCAGATATTGGTCCACATTGGAAGGCGGCATATGATACTGGGTGTCGCGATATACCGGTATTGATGATAACTGTGATATTCGAAACATAAAATATCAATATCGTGTTAATTACGGATGTGACAATATATCGCGATAACCGTAATAATTTAAAACTAACAGTACATGATAATATGACACACAAATAATCCAGCACCTCCTTGACATACCAAAGTACAATAGGTGGCGGTATTGCACCTACACTGCCATCTGTCATGAAGCAGAAGGCGCAGTGTGCACAGCTGCTACTGCCTTGCGAAATCGTCCGATAAGACATAGGAGAGTCTCCACCAACAGTGAGCACAAAAGGCGGCAAAACCACCAATGTGTTCACCCACCTGTGTGTCATTCATCTGCCACTATACAAAGAGTAAATTGCAATTATTTTGCTAGTCCTGGAACTGGAAATATACATTAATCTTTCAACTACTGACACCTTTCTGTGTTTTATTATATCCCTTTTTTAGTCTAAAAATGTGGTAATTCGTATAAAAAACTTTTAGAGAGGAATATTTTTGTTGTATTTTCATCCAAAATAGGGCTATTTCAGAGTTTGAAAGTGAATATAACAATCTATGTCATTTCGGTGTGATACTTCCAGATGCTCTATTGGCTTTTAAACTGCAAGACACAGCGGGCCTTAATGTTAAGAACAAACCGTTATCGCTAACTGCTTGCTCTAGTCTCACTTTCTCAAACATGAAATCTGCTCTGAAACAAATTTTTGGTGAAAACCACTTTTGGAGGTCACATTAATAATAATTCTGCCTATTTCACTGATTCGAGTAAAAAAGTCACTTCTCCCAAAGGCAATCAGAAAGACACAGCCAGGAACACATCCTCTTGATAAGTGTAAATATATCTAAATGTGCAATCTGTCAGAGTATGTATTACTAGGCAAAGGACTGCCCTCGTAGAGGTGAACATGCCAAACTAAAAGAGGACATAGAGCATTGTATCATCACATTGTTTTCCAGTGATACTTTGTCAGACAGAAATATTTACGGTTCAATCACTTGAGTCAGCAGTTACTGACACAGCCTGCACTAAAACCTTATGTGGACAAAAAAGGGTTTGACCATTATGTCAGTGGAATAAAAACAGCAGAGCTCAAAAAAAAAAAAAAAAAAAAATGGAGCAGACAGATAGCGCAAGAGCCGGCAAGTTAGGCGATGGAAGATTTGTACACTCTACAAAGAAAGTTAGACTTCCTGCCATAATCGGACAGACAAAATGCTACATTGAGACTGAAGTAGCTCAAGCAGATATCCCTTTGCTGTTTAATAAAACCGTTCAGGTACAGGGCTTTCAGTACAGTGCACGTGTACACCGAATCCATTACATTGCAACATTGCAGCCTAACTACCATTAACCACCAATAATCACAATAAGCTCTGCGTTTTGCTACTTTCAATAAAAAAAAAAAGTGTCATCCTTCAGATTCTGTCCAAAAAATCATGAAATTTAAACAGAAAATGTTGTTTTGACATCCTTTGATGTGGCGTGAGAGATCTCTGTATAGGCACCTCAGTTCAATTGCAATCCACGAGTTAAGGCTATCATCTCTTCCTCTTTAATTCTATTTACACAATAAACTTAAAAGGACATCTGAAAGTATGTTGAAAGATACAGTACAACTTACTGAAATGGTCATTTTTATAATTTTATCCCACCTGCAGTACCAAACCCATACGGAAGCGTAACTTCAAAACCAAGGTACAAACTGAATCATGAGTTTTGTGTACCATTACACCCCTAATGTATAATACTGTAGAGAACAGCGCATTCCAGGCACCTCTGGTACCTAGTCCATGAAGGACAGGACTTCTCATTGGTCCATATGCAGTTTCTGCCCTTCACCCATCTAATTCCTAAGGTTCCTTAGGTAATTCCTAAGACTGCTATAAAAATTCCTCAGGACCTCAGCAGCAGTGGCTGAAACAAAGAGAGATCACAATGATCCATCCAAAACCATTCATTACTATGTTTGGAAGCCTTAAAACGGAAGCAAACTACACACATCCATTTTATACTTATTCAGGTAAATAAGTGTTCTCAGTGACAGCTATTTGTAGTGTAACATCTTACACAAATTCACCTGTTAATGTACAAATGAATGAATGCATGACAGTACAATCTTTTTCCATCACGTTTGGTCTCTATTTGTTAAGAATATTGCCAAATGTATTCTGGTAGGGGTGTGGAAAGTGAGAAATGCATTGGTAAACTATAAATACACTTTAAAGACTTACAACTTTGTGCTTTATGCCACAGGGGAAAGAAGCCTGGGCCACACTGTATATGTGTATCCTCTTATGCCGGCAGCAAATCACAGCACTCGAATGGAGAAGCGCCAAATTGCAATCTCCTCCTCCTCATCGAAAAGGGATAAAGATACCCTTTCAACATGTACTTCTCGTTCATCCAGAGAGACATTACAGATATGCCGTTCTAAGTGAGACAAAGAGAGAAACTACAGAGAGAAAAGCTAATTGACCAAGTTCTGAGTGTCTGCCCCATAGAGACACTTGCAACAAGGTTAAGCTCAGGAGAGCAAACCTTCACTTCAAGGTACCTTGATCTGTGTTGCAGATTGTTAAAGACCTCCTGCACCTACATCAGGGACACATCTGAGTGTTCCAGATTTTATGACCCTATGGTGCACCAGGAGATCAGCATCTCACAGAGCTTCGTGTTCAAGGCTGTTGAAACCGATTCCGACTCCTCTACCCACTGCATTGTCACCCCCCACAACCAGTGGAAGACTCAAATACGTGGAACGTAAATATCACTCAACCAAACCTTTTTCCAGAAACTTTGGCATTGTTGTATATTATCAGTATATGACTTTCTAATTCATAAGATGTCACAAATAATCTTCCGTTTATTTGTGTGGTGCATAATAGGGTTCTCAACATTATTATTTTCAGAGAAACAGTTTATCTTTCAATAAGATAACTTAACTTCCATAGCCACACCCAACTTAATCACTTGTACTTTATGTACTTTAATGCACTTTATTCCTTTATCATTCATGGTATTCATTTAGTAGTTGTGTTAGTTATTCTTGTTTATCTTTTTATAAATACATTTTATTTTGTCTTCCTTCTGATGATAATACAGAAGAGGTTCTATAAGTTAGAAATCTCACCAATCGTTCAAATAAAGCAGCTGACCACTTTACATTAATTTTACATGCATAAAAGCCCCTTTTGGGAGAGTTCTCATACTGCCAAGGTAAACGACTTTGAGGAGAATCTGATGTACTCATAACCACACCTTAAGTGATGTGTGATCCAAAAATCACAATGTCAGTTCGTAAATATTTTGAAAAAAAAACCAACTAAATACCGTAATTTCCAGACTATTGAGCGCACCTGAATATAAGCCGCACCCACTGAATTTAAAAAAAAATATTGTTTTGAACATAAATAAGCCGCACACGTCTATAAGCCACAGGTGTCTACAGGTACATTGAAACAAATGAACTTTACACAGGCTTTAATTAACCACTAAAATCCTCAAACTTCATCGCGGTGGTGATTGTTTTGGCTTTCAGTCGGATCTGCCACGAATGTTCATTCACATTCTGTGACGTGCTCAGTTTTTTGGCGGCATGTTTACTGTTTAGATTGAATCGAGTGTGCTCAAACTTCACATCATTCTGATTACGGTAGTCATTTTGTCACCCTCATCATGACAAAGACACGGAGAAATGCATATGATGCTGCTCTCAAGTTGAAGGCGATTGATCTGGCTGTTGGAAAAGGAAATAGAGCTGCTGCACGGGAGCTTGGTCTTCATGAGTCGATGAGAAGACGCTGGAAACAGCAGCGTGAGGAATTGACTCTGCGCAAAAAGACAACGTCTTTTGCGCGCGCTTGCCGCGCGCTTACATAGGACATAATGAATATGCGCGCGCAAAAGACGCGATATGCATCATATGCATTTCTCCGTGTCTTTGTCATGAGCGGGAAAAATCCATATATTAGCCGCACACAGGGCTACTGTGCCAGCATGATATGTTGCACACCACATTAATAATAAATGTGCACATATTGTGAATTTAATAAACTTAGTAACCTAGCTTTCTTGGTAGCCTTCAAAAATTAACTTCTCTAAGAAAATGATTCATAAATTATCAGTTTTTGTTTATATATGTTTATCATATATTTACTTTCAATTTCATATTTCCATATTGATAAAAAGCAATTAAAAAAAAAAATCAAGATATAGTTCACCGCAAATTTAAAATCCAGTCATCATTTACTCAACCTCATGGTCCGAATTGTGATTGTGTAATAAATTCTATGTTGAAAACAATAAAATATTATTTTCTGAATCAATTTTTTGTAATGTCTATTTGATGCTTTACACAAGTATCCACTTTAAAAACTATTGGCTGGATAAAGGGTTAGTTCACCCAAGAATGAAAATTACGTCATTTATTACTCACCCGCAAGACCTTCATTCATCTTCGGAACACAAATGAGGATATTTTTGATGAAATCCGAAGGGCTCAGTGAGGCCTCCATTGCCAGCAAGATAATTAACACTTTCAGATGCCCAGAAGGGTACTAAAACATATTTAAAACAGTTCATGTGAGTACAGTGGTTCTACTTTAATACTTAAAAACACTGCTTCAAAGCTTACCAAATTCAGGTGATTTCAGTAAACAAGGCTTCGTTTTTTTCATCAAATTTCAATACTTCATGTGACTTTGGCAGTTCGAAATGCAAACCGAATCACTGATTCGAAACAAAAGATTTGTAAGCCTCAAAGCAGTGTTTTGAAATGAATCGTTATTTTGGTTTTTTGGTGCACAAAAAGTATTCTTATTTCTTTATAATATTAAGGTAGAACCACTGTACTCACATGAACTGTTTTAAATATGTTTTAGTACCTCTCTGGGCATCTGAAAGTCTTAATTATCTTGCTGGCAACAGAGGCCTCACTGAACCATCGGATCTTATCAAAATTATTTTAATTTGTGTTCCAACGATGAAAGAAGGTCTTGCGGATCTTTGCACTCATGTTTACCTACAGAACAACCACTGGCTCTGTAGCCCTATTCCTAAACTCACTACGTCAGACTTTTGTGCCCTCCATAAGCCTATATTCTATAAGTGAACGGCACCGTGTGGTGCCATCCCAAAACACAAAATCACTTTCATGAAGCTTTATCTTAGCTTTGCTATGCTGGTGGAATGACCTGCTTAACTCGACCAGGGGCCAGTTGCATAAACTGCTAAGGCTAGTTTTGCAAGTTATTCATTAAGACTGTTCATTTTTATATTTAAGTCAGTTGTATAAAAATGTAAATTGATCTAATTTGATACCAAAAATTAAGACTGATTACCTCTAACCGCTCTCTAACAACTAACATGCTAGACACAGTCTTAACATAATGGCTATGTTTATGCAACTGGCCCCAGCTGAGCCTTTAGCCATTTTCAAGAAATACACATTTTTCGTATATTTTCATATTTTTTACATAAGTTGAAAAAATTGTTGGTTATAGTAAGGAAGACAAATTCAATAATTACAGTCACTGATGAAACTATTATATCTATAATCTTTATTACCTGAAAAGAGCAGTTAAGGGCATGTGAGAGTTTGTGTAGCTCTTCCTCCACACGTTGGCAGATGGGGCAGCGATCACCATGTAGTGCAACACTATTCACCAGCAAGAAACTGTGAAGATAAAATAGAGACAAACTTGCTATTTTTGTTCAAATTTGTTTTTGAGCAAGATTATAAATCTTAAAAAAATTAAAGAAACATGCAATGCTTAGACGCTGGCCACCATGCACGGAAAACTTCCGCCAGCCGTGAAAATTAAACAGCACTGAATAACGCACTTCTATGGACGATATGCATCTAAAAACAGTAAAAGAAACAGAGTGAGCTGCTGCAGGAAAGGTGTGATGTTCAAGCTGCCCAAAACATGAGAATTCTTTCTTTTAAGCTTCATGCTAATGCATTAGCATAACATTTAACATGGCTTGCCCAGTCAGGCGCTTTGACAGATGCGTGTGCGGTTTAATGTGTGGTATGTTTCCTCAGCGCACAACTTTCATTTTACGTTTATATCCTTATCTGTAAGTGTTACTAATATTTCAGGCATTTCCATTTTGCATGAAGGCTTGTCCTGAGAGTGTACGTTAAACTTCAGACTTTACAGACTGATTGCTCGCATTCGGGTCAAACATTAGAGAGGGAGACAATTAAAATTCAATACAAAAATATTCATTTTGCTGAAATATCTGTTGTTGGACATCTGTTGTTGGACAGAACACTCCTCTTATCTGTTAAGACTGAGGAGTTTTTTTTATTATCCTTATTTTAATGTAGGGATTTAAACTGTTCTTTTGCATTTTAGCTCTTTTGAATATAGCATATATATAGATAAATTCACTATATATGCTTTTCATAGCATTCAGTTGGCATGTTTGTTTGAAGGATAGCATTGGGAAGGATGTGGAATAGTGTGTTTTGTCAAAATAAAATTGAAAAATAAAAGTGGGCTTCTTATTCGATTAATCGTGTTTATTTTTCTACGAGTCCAAACAACTGTGGTAAGCCAGAATCAGTCATCAGCCTTCTCTGCCAGCAACGAGTCATAAATGCAGGGAAATGCAGGCTGATGGAGAAAATTTCAGAATTAGCATCCAAGCATCCAAACTTTAATCGAGGATAGTAAGAATGCAAGGACTCTACATACTCTTTTGGATGCGACTAACTTAGTGAACCCCATACATTGCTCGGTTACAGCTGTAGAGCCTATGCAGCAGGGGACCTGGGTAACTGAGAGATGGCATAGTCATGGGGCAAAACGCATCTTTTCCATTCCTATTAGAACTTCAAACAGGTTCTCTCAACTCAGTGACGCACCCACTGAGAATCTTGTTGAAAGTGCCCTAGTTATTGGTGATTCTATTACACGGAACGTAAAAATAGAAACACAAGCCATTATAGTCATATGTTCGTTGGGAGCCAGAGCACCTGACATCAATGCAAATTTAAAAGTGCTGGCTAATGCTAATCATAAATACTCAAAGATTTTTATTCACGTCAACACTAACGATGACTGACTTCACCAGTCAGAGAACACTAAAATTAACGAGGTGTGTTAACTTGCAAGTACGATGATGTCAGACACTGTAATTTGCTCTAGCCCCCTGCCTGTTCACTGGAGAGATGAGATACTTAGCAGACTGTCCTAACTCACTGGCTGGCTGTCTAAGTGGTGTTTGCAGAATAATATAGGGTTCATAGACAATTGTAAAGGTTTTTGGGGCAGACCTGATCTGTTGAAAAGAGATTCTATCCACCCCTCCTGGGATGGTGCAACATTTCTTTCTAGTAATATGGCAGATAGTCTTAGAGCTGAGACATGACAAACTGGGGCCCAGGTCAGGAAACAGAGAGACTGTCACAGAAGTCAGATAAGTCTCATGTTAAAGAAGTCAGATAAATCCCAACACATTTCAGCTAGATATCATCACATAGAGACTGTGTCTGTTCCCCGATACAAAAAACTCCCAAACTCATTTTAGGATAAAATTTTTATTAATGTTCAACATATAAAAAACAAAAAATAAATACAAATTAAAGCTGCAAGCAGCGATGAAAGGGCCCTCGCACCCGTGCCACCGGCACTGGGTAGCTTTAGGAAAACAGAGAATGGTGGATAATGTGCATTTAAGTAAATACATTTAGGAGGACTATGTCAGTCATTTGTATTTTCCACACTTTCTGTTACCAGCTGGTGGTGCTATGACAACTCAATTTTGGCATGTTGTTTTCTTCCATTTCATGGCATTAATCACATACATTACCAGATACTATGGCATACTTAGCTAGGTGTTGCATGATTTAAAGTGTTTCTAGCGTGTTTGGTACTTGGCATATTTAAATGTGTTTCAGGGAGTGAATTATAATGTAAAGCATGCCATTTCCTGTTGCCAACAGGTTGGCACTGTGCAGTGGTGGATGAAGTACACAAATCAAGTACTTGAGTAAAAGTACAGATACGTATAATAAAATATTACTCAAGTGAAAGTATTTAGTGCTCTTTTCACTTTTACTTAAGTGAAAGTACAAAAGTACTTGTTTTTTAATGTACAGTTGGGAGAACAAGTATTTTGAAGGTGTAATTTAATAAATACATAAACTACATAAAATAATAAAGAGTTAATATTCGGGAGATGGAGCCCTCTGATGGCCAGAGGTGGGAATCACAGGGTTCGTCTCTGTGACAAGCTGCAGATAAAGTCCTAATTGTTGGTGATTTTAATATTCATATAAACAATGAAAAAGACGCATTTGGATCGGCATTTATAGACATTCTAAACTCTACTGGAGTTAGACAAAACGTGTCGGAAAGAACAGAAACTACTGAACCTCTTTTCTCCAGCACATTAGACACAGTTGCTCCTTTGCGCTTAAAAAAAGATTAAGAATATACCGGGGAACTAAGCCATTTAGTGCTTTGTAAGTAATTAGCAAGATTTTAAAATCTATACGATGTTTAATAGGGAGCCAGTGCAGTTTTGACAGAACCGGGCTAATATGTTCATACTTTCTGGTTCTAGTAAGGACTCTAGGAGCTGCGTTTTGGACCAGCTGTAATTTGTTTATCACGCGAACAGGGCAACCACCCAGTAGAGCGTTACAGTAATCTAGTCTCGAGGTCATAAACGCACGAACTAGCTGTTCCGCATTTGTCATTGAGAGCATATGTCGCAATTTAGATATATTTTTAAGATGGAAGCATGCGGTTTTACATATGCTAGAAATGTGGCTTTCAAATGAAAGATTGGTATCAAAGAGCACACAGAGGTTCCTAACTGACGAAGACGACTTAACAGAGCAGCCATCAAGTGTTAGACAGTATTCTAGGTTTTTATGTGCTGAAGTTTTTGGTCCAATAATTAGAATCTCTGTTTTTTCTTAATTTAGTAGAAGGAAATTACTAGTCATCCAATTTTTTATATCAGCCACGCATTCTGTTAATTTTGAGAATTGGTAGGTTTCGTCAGGGTGCGAGGAAATATAGAGCTGAGTATCATCAGCGTAACAGTGAAAACTAATGCCATGCTTCCTAATGACATCTCCCAAGGGTAGCATGTACAGAGTGAAAAGCAACGGTCCTAGAACTGAGCCTTGTGGTAATCCATATTTAACTTGTGATCGAAATGACATCTCTTCGTTTACTACTACAAACTGATAACGGTCAGATAAGTATGATTTGAACCATGCCAATGCAATTCCACTAATGTCAGCATAATATTCTAGTCTGTTCAAAAGAATATTGTGGTCGATAGTGTCAAAAGCAGCACTGAGGTCTAGTAACAGTAATAGAGAGATACAACCACGATCTGATGATGAGAGCAAATCATTTGTAACTCTAATGACAGCAGTCTCAGTACTATGGTACGGTCTAAATCCTGACTGGAAATCCTCACAGATACCATTTCTTTCCAAGTAGTAACACAGTTGAGATGATACTGCCTTTTCTAGTATTTTTGACAGAAAAGGTGGATTAGAGATCAGTCTGTAATTGACTAATTCTCTAGGATCAAAGCTGTGGTTTTTTAATAAGAGGTTTGATAATAGCCTGCTTAAAATTTTTCGGTACGTAACCTAGTGATAAAGATGAATTAATGATCTTAAGAAGAGGATCTATGACCTCTGGAAGCATCTCTTTCAACAGCTTAGTCGGGATAGGGTCTAACATAAATGTTGTTGATTTCGATGATTTAACAAGTTTAGACAATTCTTCCTTTCCTATAGCAGCGAATGAATGGATTTTTTCCTCAGGGATACTATAATCCACTGTCTGATGTGATACTGTAGTAGACAGTTGCATGGCTATAATTTTCTCTCTAATGTTGTCAATCTTGCAAGTAAAGAAGTTCATAAAGTCATTACTGCTGTGCTGTTTGGAAACATTAGAAGTTGAGGCTGTATTTCTCGTTAATTTAGCCACTGTATTAAATAAGTTCTTAGGGTTGTGTTTATTTTCTTAAAATAAGCAGATCTAGCGGTTTTTAAGGCCTTTCTGTACTCTATCATTGTAACGGGGTTAAATGGAAGGAATGAGGCAGGAACCGGCGATTGTTCAACATAGTTTAATAATAAAATAAACAAACAATAAAACGAAAGTAAAAGGGCGGCAGTTCCTCACGGCGACTGCCGCCCACACAAACAAAATAAAACACAACATAATTTCCAGGCCTGGTCCTCTCTCGTCCTTCACTGTCGTCGCTCCTCTTTTATGCTTCCGGAGCTCCTCCGTGAGAGATACGAGACCGATGCGCCAAGCAGCTGAAGCTCATTATCTCTCGCATCACCGGCCTCGTGCCGTTCCCTCACGGCTCTCGCACACTCTGCTCGTCACAATCATTTTCTCTCTCCATGAAATACGAAAAACTTCTAGTTTTGAATTCTTCCAGCTGCACTCCATTTTTCTGGCTGCTCTCTTAAGGGCCTGAGTGTGCTCGTTATACCATGGCATTGGACTAATATCCTTAATCTTTTTTTAAGCGCAAAGGAGCGACAGAGTATAGAGTGTTGGAAAAGAGAGCGTCAATAGTTTCTGTTGCAACATCGAGTTCTTCTAAGCTGTCTGGTTTGCTAAGATGATGAAACTGATCAGGAAGATTATTTATAAAGCAATGTTTAGTGGTAGAAGTGATGGTTCTAACATATTTGTGGAAGAGAGACCGTTTTGCATCCTCGTTAAATGTAGCACGCATGAGACTAGATAATGATCTGAGACGTCATCGCTCTGCTGCAGAATTTCAACGGCATCAATATCGATTCCATGTGACAATATTAGATCTAGAGTATGATTACGACAATGAGTGGGTGCTGACACGTGTTGTCTAACTCCAAAAGAGTTTAGAATATCTGTTAATGCCAATCCCAATGCGTCTTTTTCATTATCTACATAGATATTAAAATCACCAACAATAAGGACTTTATCCACAGCCAGTACTAACTCCGATAGAAAATCAGCATATTCTTTGATAAAATCTTTATGGTGCCCTGGTGGCCTGTATACAGTAGCCAGCACAAATTCCAAATGAGATTTGTCACTTACATTATATAACGTTACATAGAGCACCATCACTTCAAAAGAGATATATTTGAAAGACTTTTGAGTAATACTGAAGATATTGTTAAATAGATTACAGGAACACCTCCCCCTTTACCTTTCCGACGAGGTTTGTGTCGATAATAGTAACCTTGAGGTTACTATTACTCATTTACTCATTTAAAGTAGACAAAGTAGTTTATTAGACAGCTTATTTTTCAAATCTCAAATCTTAGAAAAAAAAGAGAAACAACCCTAGGTATTTAGTTGATGCTGTGGCTAAATTAACGAGAAATTAACTTCTGACGTTTCCAAACAGCACAGCAGTAATGACTTTATAGTCTTCTTCACTTGCAAGATTGATAATACTAGAGAGAAAATTATAACCATGCAACAGTCTACTACAGTATGGCATCAGACAGTGCATTGTAGCGTCCCCGAGTAAAAATTCCATTCATCCATTGCCATAGGAGAGGAAGAACTCGTTAAATCATCAAAATCAACAACATGTATGTTATGGACCCGATATATCGACTAAGCTATTGAAAGAGATGCCTCCAGAGGTCATATATCCTCTTCTAAATATTAATTTATCTTTGTCACTAGGATACATAACGGAAACCATTAAGCTGGTTATTATTAAAGTGCCCAGTTATACTATTTCAGAGATTCTTAATTCTGTTTTGGAGGTCTCTTATAACAGGTTTACATGCATCACAGGTTAAAAATGCTACATTGCACATCACAACATTTGTTAATGGTTCTCAAATGACCCTATGCTTCAGTCTCAATCCCTCCTTTACATGAGCCTGCTCTGCTCTAATTGGTCAGATGGCCAAGTTTGTAGCGATATACTTAATGAAGTCTCTCATTTCACCGCTATAAAAGTTAACCCAACTATGACGACTTCCGCTTCTGAGGAAATTTGAAAAGTGTCTATCATGCAAATGTTTTTCTGCTGTTGTATCGTTGTGGTAATTTTAACTACTGACTCTTCTCATCCTCATCCCTTGAAAGTGTTTACAAAGACCTCGTTTACAGTGCAGGTCTTGATGACCAATTCTGAATTTTTGCCTATATCCAATTTTTTTGACCGTCCGTTTATACACTCTTTCAATTGTGATCCATTTCCAATTTGCCATTCCATCTAAAACGTTGCCAGTTGCTGTACTGTAATTGTATTATCACAATAATAAATGATAAACGCACAATTTATTGACATAGGCCTCATGTTTGGTAGTTTCATAGATATTGTAAATCGCGAGAGTATTTACATTAATAATAATAATAATAAATTTTATTTATGATGCACTTTACATTTCCAGGAAATCTCAAAGTGCTACAGTATCTGGATGTTAATAACAGTCCCAAGTGTCACAAAAACAATAAATAGCAATAAAAACACCACAAGGTTCAAATTTTTAAAACATTAGTCAGTAAAAACGTGTATCTGCGATCAATGTCTGATTGTGACTAGTGATAGAATTTTTGTTCAGCTTGGCAGAGGTTTTGGATTCTAATCTGCCCTCACAGCCCAACGTATTTTTTTTTTTTCTTATTAAAATCAAAAATGTTCATCAGTCAAGAGCAGGGACACGTTTGTGTGTATTTTGTTTTGTGGCATTACCAGAACTAATAGAGTCTCTGTTGCCACCCCACTGGAATGATGGTCAGATACTCCTTAAACTGATGTTTCCATTAGCGTTTTATTCGTGACACTCATGTAGACACCGTAAGAGCTACAGCCAATAAACAACAAAAGAAACACACTATAACTCTTACACAAAACCCAACATCACAATAAAATAAAACAGTTACACAGTAATAGAAAACTCATTTACCTTATAACCCTTTAATGGGATGCGCAAAACAATAGGAGAGAAACATCACAGATTGTAGGTTGCGTCCTTCTATCAGCGTGCACACAAACATACACCTGGCGGAAATGAGCCGCACTTTATACGGTCCAAATGTGGCACGTCAAGTCACTTACCAAAATAAAAGTCTCTTAAGGAAACTTAATACAAATGGATTGATAAGCCAAAAAACTCTCCTTTGCAGATTTACCATCCGTTACACTCCCACCAAATCATAAGTTATAATAAACGAATGATTTCAAAATTACAGCGAAATTACAAAACAATACAAATACAAAATACAATTAAGAAAAAAAATAATAATTCAACAACCCTCCAACAATAAAACCAACTTCTGAACTGGACGTTCAATAACAGAAGGCCTACCAAGACATTGTCCCTTTTTCTCAAAATTTTTGTCACCAAGACGAACCCTAACTCTCCTAACAAGTCCATCTGAATCTATGCATTACACATTATCATCAATTTATATTTTCAAATCAGCTTAATGATTGTTAGGCTGTATAAATTAGTTCAGCCAGAACCGGGAACACTTCCTAAACCTGATGTACTTGTTTCATCATAAGAAGAATGGCATCCTCACTAATATTAGTTTCTCTGTTTATCCTGAGGTTTACTGTAGTCAGCCTGATCCGGGCAAATCCAGATCAGATGGACGACCTGTGCCTAAGCACAAGCACAACACATCCCTGAAGTGTCAAAAGAGATTGTGTCAAATATACCACCCCCTGTGAAGGCTTCATCGACACGACAGCCAGTGACACAGATCCTTAACCAGATGGATTAGATATTTTGTATGTTCTGATCTCAATCGGACTTCTGACCTGTAATGCTACTTGAATCATAAATTATGCACTGTTTGTTTGTTGGCCAGAGGACAACTGGCCCCCCGACCAAGCCTGGTTTCTCCCCATTTTTTTTCTCCATTCTGTCTCCATTGACTCTCAGATGACTTGATTAAATATTGTTTCAGACATATGTCTCATGTGTTTGTAGACAAACTTTAGCTCAAAACGCTTTGTGGGGAAACAATGCAGATGTTTGCAACAATCATATTTCCATGCATGTTCTCAGGCCACAGCAAGCCAGCCGCCCACAGCCAAACTTCAGCTCTGGTCACATCATGGGGAAATGCCAACAAAACTGTGTTGTTGAAGCACATAGGAAACAAACACTTATGACCCATTTCTCTAAAACAATGAGGGAAGACAAACATGACAGTGATACTGTCTCATGCATAAAGCCTAAATTATGTCTTATTCATACTACAGCACAGTAATTAGACTGAATGAGCTCTTTGTCATGAATAAATGCAGAAAGGCACTCAGACACTGATTAAGTCTGTCTCGCTATATTGCCATAATGGAGTGTGAAGGTGAATATTAGGATACAAAATACCACCACTACATTTGCATTACACATCCACTGTCATTTAGCTTTTTATAGAGATAAAAAAAAAAAACATTTAATTCAGTTGGATAATGATCGCTCCAATTCCATCGAGCTCATCCAAGATTATCCAAAATGAGCTGCAGTCATACGTAGTGCAGCAGGAATCAGAGGTCAATGATCACGTGACGAGAGTAAGTGACTGACAAGACCATGGTGGAAGATTCATTACACAACAGAGCCTAAGCGTCTGACAAATGTCTTATCTTGTAGAATGCGCACTCAGCACTTTAGCTCAATATTCAGAGTATGCACGTTCGCGAAAGTAAAACACAAGCGCGCATTCAAATGCGATTTCAATACCCCGCATTGTGAAAGCGCCTCAGGTGCATCAGGCATCAGGCATGAAAAGATATCCCAATATGAAAGCTATCTTAGGCTGGGCTGTGTAGTTGTAACCATATCTAAAATTTGATCCCGATTTGTACTAGTACTTTGTATTATGATTGCACTTTTTGCTTGCATTTAGTAAGACCAAGAGTAAACTGTTACTACTTTTATACTGTTTTTATTTCTATGATCAATTTGTGGAAAGGAGTTCAGTTAGGGGTCAAAAGTTGTAGAAGCTCATAACTCATATACTGAAGAGATTGAATATGAAATCATACAGAAGTGAACCCAGTCAGCTGAGTTTGTGACAAAACCTTTTGCAGTGCTTGAGTACCGTTGTCTTGTTTTAACGAATCATCTTGTGAAAGTCATTTTTGTTATATGCAATACATTTCAAATGCACCTGCAGACTTTTTTTTTCAGCCATGTATTTCATTATTGAGGATATTTTAAAAACATTATTTTTCTCGTCGTCTCATTCTTGTGAACTACCTTGTGTCTCGTCTCATCCCTAGTATTTTCGCAATGATGTCAGAATCTGTGACATTGCTCAGACTTTGCTTTTCAGTACAAAATTGTTCTACAAAATGCAAAAATAACTAATTTCCACTTATGGATAAACTTAATGTGTACTTTTAGTGTTTTCAATTATGTGCAACCTGTACATATCTGTTCACATATCAAAAAATGTGTTTTGGGGTTTCATGACCATTTAAGAAACTTACTTGACTCCTTTAATGGTTTGGATTGTTGCTGATGTCACATTAAATACTTGCTCAAACCGCTCCAACTTCTGTTTAGTCATTCTGCCAAAGGAAGAGGAAGACAATAAAGGAACCACAACTAAAATCAGGCACCTGTACACACCTTCTGAAAAATGCCTTAAATATAAAATGACCTTCTACACCCGTTCAGTCTTACGACTAAATACTAATCTGAGATGATCTTGACAGTATGCTACAATAATTGTTACATTTGCAAATCCACATTCTTGAGTCAAAATAAATAAACATTTTTTAAAAAAGGTAACATTCAAGTCAAGTTTACATTACTTCAAATTAGGACCACATGACTTAGGGAAAAAAGTGGTTCTTTTAAATATTGTTTGACACTGCAAATACTTTATACTGCAATCCTCACTGAAATATGATACAGCGAAAACAATTACTCTGAATCAGAAGATCTAATGGACAATACAGCTGCATGAAAACCACACATGAACAACACATTGGCTGCAATTGTAAACCTTAAACTCACTCGTAATGGAACCCGATGTCATGATTCCCTATAAGAACCACAAGCTTTGTGCCATTAGGATGGCGGAAAATCCGTTTAAAACGTCTGACATCAGCTTCCCAGTCCTGAGTGGAGAGCACAGCACAGTCATAATAACTGATGGCAGCGATCAAAATTTTAATTTGAAACTATTCTGATTCATGATTTTTTTTTTTTAACGCTTTTTCCTAAATTTTTATATATTTCAAGAGAGATGTATAGGGCGGCATGTGTCAAAATTTGATTGATTTATTACCCTCATGAAAATAAAGTGTTCAAGAACGATGTGCTTTAAACTTTAAAATGTGAAACAGTGTATTGGGTAACAGTGACAAACATTGGTAGGTTAAAGGTTGTTTTTTATTAAAGAAAGTTTTGTTTTTCACATACATTTGAATAGTTTTTCTCATAGTTTTTTAAAGACATTAATGAATTGTAGCATTAAAAACAGAAAACATATTAAAAACGTTATCAGAAAAATGTAATTAAGTTTGTGAATGTCTTTTCACATGATAAAAGACATCAGAAAAAGGTTCAAATGTATTTTCTGAAACAAAGTTTCAAACACATTAAGCATTGAGCATATCAAAAAACAGTTTTTAAATATACTAATATATACATATATTAAATATTTGTTTTTAGGCAAAAATAATGCTTATGCTGTTTTAGTAGGAACATCCTCTCTACCGGATGCAAAAACCAGAGTGATGTCAGAGAGACGTGTGAAGGTGCACCGAGTCTCCACCCCAACACTCCCCTAAAACCCGCATCCTCCCACCAAAAAAGCCCCTAACACCGGAGGATAGACGCAAGAGGTACATTTAAATGAGGGTAATTTAATAATTAAACAAAATAACATTTATAAATAAAGTTTTTTAAACAAAATTTTAACATTTTTTAGTACGTGGGAGGTAAACAGATTTTCACACACGTAACACTTTCACATACAACTTTAAAGTGATGCAGATCGTTAAAAACAAAAACGTAGTATTCAGGCACAGTAAAATGTTATCAGAGAAGGTGAAATGTGTTTCTGAAGACCATGTACAACATTAAAATGTGAAACAATGTAATGGGAGACAGTGACAAACATTGGGAGGTCAATGGGATGTTTTATGAAAGAAAGTTTTGTTTTTCACATACATTTGAAGATTTTCCTTCACACACATCATTTAAAGACATTAAAAAATGAATTGTACCATTTAAACACAAAAGGTTAATACAGACATTTTAAAACATTACCAGAAGAAATGTAAAAACAAGTATTTCCAACGCATTAAAAACGTTAAAAACAAAAGTCAATTTAAAAAAACCCTCTGTGCATTTAAATTGTAATGAAATAATTAAACAAAACAACATTTTTAGTTCATTAACTTATTGATTTATTCACTAGCATCATCCACACACCCCACTGGGGGAGTTTATGTACCACTGTTTGAGAATGTGTTTTTGGAGTAAAGTATATTGAAACTATGTGCTTTAAACTTTAAAAACGTGAAACGCGGGAGGTAAACGTTTTTTTCACACACGTGTAACACTTAAAACTTTAAAGTGATGCAGATCGTTAAAAGCAGAAATACAGGCATAGAAAACCAGAAACATTATACTTTAAAATTTAAGAATGTGAAACAATGTTTTGAGGTTAAATATTGCAATCAAGGGTGTTTTTTATTAAAAATATTTTCACATATACATTTGATAAGTTGATAGCTAAACTTGAACGCCATCCCACTCATCCGCATACATGGGGATTAAGTGAGAAACAAAGTTCAAAGAAAACATTCAACTCAAATCTCAAATAAAAAGAGGAAAATTGAAGCAAGAGACACGGACATCTCTTCTGCTGCTCAACCGCTAACCTTACATCTCCTACAAGTCAAGTCAAGTCACCTTTATTTATATAGCGCTTTTTACAATGCAAATTGTGGCAAAACAGCTTTACATTAATAATTGGCAAATAATTTTGGCTGCACAGCAGCTCCCAAAGAAAATGGTGTCATTGTCCAGCTTATTCTATATATTATTGATTCATTCCGTTGCAAAGATCAATAGTTATTAGTCTAGTTAATTTAGGTATATCAGCACTGCAGAAAACAGTGAGGTAATCATCCGGCTCAGCTCAGTTCGCATACAACGGCGCCAATGCAGGCATATCAAAAACACTGCTGAATATCAAGCAAGTGTCCCCAACTTAAGCAAGCCTACAGACCCACCCTCTATGCATATGTGCAGTTGTCAGTCTGACTCAAAGCGAATATGTCCGTTACAATGCGTAAAGCATTAAACATAACACGCAATAGTGGTTAATATATGTCCAACGACAACTTTTCCCATTTTTAACATTTCACATCAAGTAGCTTAATCTTTTCCACTTGAGACCTCCTCACTCACAAACGGCAAACGTTTTGAAAGAGGATCGTGTGTGTGTGTGTGTGTGTGTGTGTGTGTGTGTGTGTGTGTGTGTGTGTGTGTGTAAAGCAGCACGCGCATCCAAAGGAAAGGTACGCATACACACAACAAAACAATAACGCAACAAAATAGCATTTAAAAATATGATTTTTTTTTTGTTCATTTTAGTTAATTTAGTTATGTATTTTTTTCAAACCTAATACTTTCAAGTCTCTCCCCCTCTGCAACAACAATAACAAAAACACCAAATAAACAAGTAATGGAACGTTCAAAGTGATACAATGTATAGATGGAGATTCTCCTACTTTGAATGTTCTTAAATAGCCGTGCTAAAATCATATTTGCACACGCTAACATATTTTGTCATAGCTGTGGCACACCGCTGTGATGCCGTTTATAATAAACACACAAAATCCAGTTGTGAGCAATAGTGAAAGTTTGTAAATATGGTTTTGTACATGATGTTTTATTACTCCACTAGTTTTAGTCATCTTCTTCAGATGACACTATTCCGATTTTGTTTGTTGGACTGTATGTTTTTAGGTGATGATTCTTTGAGAGCTGTCAATATTCAGTGTTTATAGGAATGAATGAAAATTAAGAATTTAAGTGATAGTCCTTCTGTTTGAGGGTTCGACTAAATTGATATTTAGATTTAGTCATCTTGACAAAGTGGTTCACATTTCTGTGCTTTGTTTTAGAACTACAAATCAGCATTTCAAATGATTTTTCCTAAGGTGTTTAATGTCTGCAGAAACATTTCTTTCAACATCCCACTTGTTTCCACTGTTATCACCATCTTCTTTGCCTCAAATAAAGCCACTATATGTGATAAAAAAAACCTTGGTCTTCTGTCAGATATGTTAGAGGATCTATGCCACACCGCTGTAATGAAAACACATTAAGAAGTCTCATAAAGGCTGTAGATACATTTCAAACATAATATTTATATAAGTATTATGTTTGCACAAAAGTCAATTCAAAAGATCATTTTACTACAAAAGTGTGTGAGGCACAGATTACAGAGATGTATGAGCTAAGGAACTTATCTGACAACAAGTAAACAGGTAACAGTTTGTTTAAAGTGGCACACAATGTATATACTCCTACTTCATTTGTGTGTAAATAGTTGTGCTAAAATCTTTGAAAAGAGCCAATTATAGCTACAAATAAGTAGTACAGAACTTCTCTCTCCTGGTCTATTGTGGAAGTTTGTAAATATGGTTTTATAAATGACATTTTTCCCCCACTAATCGATGATGCTGTTCAAATTTTGTTTCTTTGTTATTGTAGTTGAACAGTTTGTAAAGACACAACAATCGGTTTAATGACCTGTAACTCTGCCCGAGTATCGGACAAGTGTTCACTGTTGGCCAGAGGAGAACTGGCCCCCCGACTAAGCCTGGTTTCTCCCGAGTTTTTTTTTCTCCATTTGTTGGAGTTTTGGTTCCTTGCCGCTGTTGCCTTTGGCTTGCTTAAGTTGGGGACACTTGCTTGATATTCAGCAGTGTTTTTGATATGCCTGCATTGGCGCCGTTGTATGCTGAGCACTTCCTGTGCTATTTGCCAATTCATGAAGAATCGCTTGTTTGTTTTCCTCACTTGTAAGTCGCTTTGGATAAAAGCGTCTGCTAAATGACTAAATGTAAATGTAAATGTATGCGAACTGAGCTGAGCCGGACGATTACGTCACTGTTTTCTGCAGTGCTGCTATACCTAAATTAACTAGACTAATTACTACTGATATTTGCAACGGAATGAATCAATAATATATAGAATAAGCTGGACAACGACACCATTTTCTTATTAATGTAAAGCTGCTTTGCCACAATTTGCATTGTATAAAGCGCTATATAAATAAAGATGACTTGACTTGAAGGATTTAGATCCAGTCACTCATGTCAGTTTTGCGTTCTATGCGCGACTCGCTCAAATGCCGTGTCCGAGCAAAACGCTGCGAAGGACGTGAGACGCAATGGTTAAAGTTGACAAGCTAGACCAAGTTTACATTGAATCTGCTGTCAGTTAATGAAGATTTGATGGATGATCTCGCGGCTCAATTGGAATAAAAAGTCTCAAAGTGATAAGACTTTTGAGTTAAGGACATTGCTATCTTTGACATTACTTTGGTCACTGTCGCTATGGTTACTTGTCAGAGGCAAGAACAAAAGCAACAAGATAGTGCCAAACATTACAAAATGTAAAAATATGTATATAAATCTGTAAGAATCTTTCATATTTAATTAAGAATTCAAAAAAATCTAACTAATGCAGAGGCCTAATGCAGTATGCATGCTATTTTAGACTCAGGCACAACTTATAATTAGTCATAGTTTGCAATCCGCAAAGACAGTCTCCTGCTTTGTGTTTTTATGTTGTGCTATCAACTGTACCTGACTGGAGCTCCACTTGCCCTCATCAAATACGTCTCCCAGAATGAAGATAACTTCTGGATTTAGAAGCCACAGAGATGTCTGGAACGCTCTTTCCATCTGCCATTCTCTGTGAAAATGTCATAATATTCAAAATAAAAACATTCAGAGCTAACGTCCTTCAAGAAAAAAAAAATTGACATTGATATTGAATCAGATAATGTCCAGAGACTTTTTTTTAGTGACATGTTTTCAAAAATCAAAACTTTCAGGATTTTCAACCCGTTTATTTATGTTTAGGTGATTACAGTCCTGCTCTAAACAAGATGACCTAGAGTGATGATATGGTATGGATTCAGAGACAACAGATAATTACCTTCGGAGTTTGTCGAGCCAGTGTCCTCTGATGGCCCCTAATAAGTGAGTATCAGATAGAAATAGCGCCCGCAAAGGTGAATGTGAATCTTCAGTTTCAATATGTGGCCATGAGCAACGCAGAATAACAAGATAATATATTACATATTCACACAGTACAAACACGCTGACAAAAGCAAAAATCAGAGACACAGCTAATCTACCACTCGACCCGAACATCGAAACGAACCCGAGTTTTACTTCAACAGCACACGAAACAATCTGTTAAATCTGTTGGCGAATAAAAATAGCACCTAGCGTGGCCGAAGCAATATGCTTCACTTCAGCTTAATTCTCCCGAAAATGTAATTATTACATAAAAAACAACATATCGAAACGGAATAAACAATACAGTATGATTTCTCATAAGGTCGCTATACATCTTCATGAAAAATGCATTAGAATATCGCATATCACGAGGCTTTTCAGTCCATTCAGCAGACCCAGCAATGTTGTAAGAGCAGTTTTGCTAACAGAGAAACGTCACAGCTGTGCGCGTGCAGTGAACATCTGAGCGGACACTCAATTCATCAGAGTGTGTGCGCGCTTGAAGAGTGCCATCCAGTGGTCATTCGTAAAACTATTGCTCTATAACCTTTCAAAAGTTTTAGATCAGTAAGATTTTTTAATGTTTTTAAAGGAAGTCTCTTCTGCTCTCCAAGGCTGCACTTATTTGATTTCTACAGAAAAACTATAAAAATACACAAAAACAGTAATATTGTAAAGATTTTTTACAAAATAGTGTAAAAAAAAAAAATTATAATTTATTTGATTATTTTTTTAAAGGATTTAAAATTTTATATTTTAATATATAAAATATTATGAATGTTGAAAACAGTTGTGTACCAGTCTTTTTTCAAGATTCTTTTACAAATAGAAAGTTCAAAAGAACAGCTGTCACAAAGTCAACTGACACACCCATCACCACTTCAACGCCAGATCCACCCACATGTTCCGCATCACCCGAATTCTGATCACCTGCACCTGTTTCTTATAACCTCATATAAGCTCATCTCACAATCCATTCTGTGTCTGGTCTCGTCTTTACATGACTCTACAGACTTACCTGCCACCGCTTACCTGCCACCGCTTACCTGCCACCGCTTACCTGCCACCGCTTCTGTCCTCTTGTCGTCTTCCAACCTGTGAGGTGTCCACTGTCTTCGTATCCCACAACCATCATCTGCAACATTAAGAACCTCACGTTATATCTGAAGCTAAGTTGGTCACTATTCAAAGACTGTTTCTATTCCTGCATTTGTTTCATAGTCTGTTTCTCTGTTGTCTGCAAATAAAGACTTTGCACTTACCGTCTTCCTCATCTGTGTCTGACAACAGCATTTATCTGAAATATAAAATTTTTGTAACATTATAAATGTCTTTACGGTCACTTTTGATCAATTTATACACTACCTAACGGTAGTGTATAATGTTACAAAAGCTTTCTCTTTCATATAAATGCTATTCTTTTGAATGTTTTTATTCATGTGAGATATTCAACTTCACTTTCATATTCATCGAACCATTCTGTCAAAAGTCCTATGTGTATTGGTGCATGCTGATACACTGCACCCCCTTCAGGGTACAGAAATATTGTGAAATGTTTTTTACTATTTAAAATAATTTGCTTTATTTGATTGATTTAAAATTTTATATTTGGATACATGTAATGTAATTTATTCCTGTGTTGGCAAAGCTAAATATTCAGCATCCACATATCGATATACTCAGTGTCACATGATTCTTCATAAATCAGCAATCTGCTGATTTGTTGTTTTTAAGAAACATTATCATCAATGTTGAAAAAAATTTCATTTTTTTTATTAAGTATGCTTTGATGAATGGGAAGTTCAGAGGAACAGCATTTATAATAAACTTTTGAAACTTTATAAAATGTATTTACTGTCACCTTTGATCAATTTAAAAAAAAAAGGACTGGCCCCAACAGTAGTGTATTCTCAAACACTGAAGAGGACAAACAAGTTGAGTAGTAACAAACAGTACTTTTTCGTAGGGATATGGGAGGACAGAGTGGGAATGCAACAAAGTAAGAATAGTTGTGGATGAGAGTTGCTTGAAGACTTAGCAGATGATGATTGATGAACAGACGATCCAGGAAGACAACGCAGGGAACAGAAGATGGGTCAGGAACAACAAGTAGGTTTTCAGTAGGGGAGCTTGTCTTAGACAAGACCAGACCAAGGTGTGCAGGAGAAGCGAGTAAAGACTATAAAAGATAGGTAGTGATGATGAGTGGTAATGACAGTGACAATCTTACAGGAAACCTGGTGTAGAGGAGATATGTTCACTGGTTGCTCTTAGGGTACAGAGAGATAATATTGAAGCAGTCAAACTCACATCAATTACACAGGGGAGAAACTCATGGAGCGATGATACTTTGGATTCAATCTGAACTGTCTTAGTCAAAAGAGAACAATACCACCTGTGGCTGAAAATTACTTGTTTTTCCAAAAGGAAACTTTTCAAACATAGAAAGGGAAATGTGCTGCTTATGGGTGATTTAAACGGCGAAGAATTTGATTTCTTAGATTCTCACGGTACCAGATTCATCACTTTCAATAACATCTTATTCCCTGTATCTAATCAAAAACACAAGTCAACCAGATAATCAGGACCTCCTCATTACTGTGAGGCACTAAAATAATATACAGTCATACTCCATCTGAAAAAAAGGATAACGAGCTTGAAGAAATTGAAAAATCTATAAATTCACACAAACTTTGGGATAAATTTAAATTATTATACAAACCAAATCAGTTCTGGCAATCCAAGATGGGGAGAAGATAAAAATAATTTCCAAGAATTATAATAGCTTAACTGAAATTCAAAATGATATAAAGAATAAACTAGACAATTAGGAAAGATAAGTTAAACCAAATCAAAACCCCTTAGATTTCCCCATAATAGTGAAATAATTGGGAGTCAAATTACAGGTCCTTGAGCCCAAGAAAGCCTGTAGTGTTTACAGCATCCTGAACTAGATGCTGAAGCAAACCGACCAACATTTCAACAGGCCATCCTAAAACTGTTCAATGTTTTTCTGTGTGTATGGGTTCTTCCCTGAGATCTGGAACCAGGGCCTCATCAGCCCCATTCACAAGAACGGAGACAAATTAGACTCCAACAACTGTGTGAAAAGTAACCTGGGGAAGTTTAAGTTTTCTGTAGCATTTTAAACAAGTCTTTTAGACTTCCTTATGAAGCACAATGCATTGAGTAAATGTCAAATTGGCTGTCTCCCAAAATGTCGCACATCTGATTACATTTTTACATTAAAAACACTAACTGATAAATATGTACAGTACATCAAAACAAATGACAAATTGTTGCTTGTTTTCTTGATTTCAAGAATGCATTTGATTCCGTCTGGCATGAAGGATTACCGAAAACATTTTGACTGCAGAATAGGGGGGAAATGCTATGATTTGATCAAATCAATGTACACAGCCAGCCATTATGCTGTTAAAATGGACTCTATGCACATCCTTCTTTGTATTTCCTTTAAAATCTCAGTTGTAAATGCTCTTCTGGTATCGTATTCTGTAACTGTGATAAAAGTAAACTCTTTCTCTCATATTTTGACAAATTACGATCACAACTAATTAAATTGGATTATAATATTATATGAACTTCAATAGCACAGCAATTTAGCATATTAAAACAATGTTGTTGTAATAAGTTCAAGATTTAAATACAGGTACTGGTCATATAATTAGAATATCATCAAAAAGTTGATTTATTTCATTAATTCCATTCAAACAGTGCAACTTATATATATTATATTCATTCATTACACACAGACTGATATATATCAAATGTTTAGATCTTTAAATTTTGATGATTATAACTGACAACTAAGGAAAATCCCAAATTCAGTATATCAATATTTCAGTATATCAGTATTTCAGTAAAGGTTCAATATTGAAGACACCTGGTGCCACACTCTAATCAGCTAATTAACTCAAAACACCTGCAAAGGCCTTTAAATGGACCCTCAGTCTAGTTCTGTAGGCTACACAATCATAGGGAAGACTGCTGACTTTTGTTATCCAAAAGACGACCATTGACACCTTGCACAAGGAGGGCAAGGCACAAAAGGTCATTACAAAAGATGCTGGCAGTTCACAGAGCTCTGTGTCCAAACACATTAATAGAGAGGTGAAGGGAAGGAAAAGATGTGGTAGAAAAAAAGTGTACAAACAATAGGGATAACTGCACCCTGGAGAGGATTGTGAAACAAAACCTATTTAAAAACGTGGGGGAGATTCACAAAGAGTGGACTGCAGCTGGGGTCAGTGCTTCAAGAACCACTACGCACAGACATATGCAAGACATGGGTTTCATTCCTTGTGTCAAGCCACTCTTGATTAACAGACAGCGTCAGAAATATCTTTCCTGGGCTAAAGACGAAAAAGGACTGGGCTGCTGCTGAGTGGTCCAAAGTTATGTTCTCTGATTAAATTAAATTTTGCATTTCCTTTGGAAATCAGGGTCCCAGAGTCTGGAGGAAGAGAGGAGAGGCACACAAACCACGTTGCTTGAGATCCAGTGTAAAGTTTCCACAGTCAATGATGGTTTGGGGTGCCATGTCATCTGCTGGTGTTGGTCCACTGTGTTTTCTGAGGTCCAAAGTCAACGCAGCTGTATTCCAGGAAGTTTTAGAGCACTTCATGCTTCCTGCTGCTGACCAACTTTATGGAGATGCAGATTTCATTTTCCAACAGGACTTGGCACCTGCACAGAGTGAAAAGGAAGATGCGATATGCCAGACCCAACAATGCAGAAGAGCTCTCATAACACCTGAGCAGTGCTACAGACTGATCAACTCCATGCCACGCCGCATTGCTGCAGTAATTCAGGCAAAAGAGCCCCAACTAAGTAATAAGTGCGATACATGTTCATACTTTTCATGTTCATACTTTTCAGTTGGCCAAGATTTCTAAAAATCCTTTCTTTGTATTGGTTTTAAGAAATATTCTAATTTTCTGAGACACTGAATTTGGGATTTTCCTTAGTTGTCAGTTATAATCATCAAAATTAAAATAAATAAACATTTGAAATATATCGGTCTGTGTCTAATGAATGAATGTAATAAACAAGTTTCACTTTTTGAATGGAATTAGTGAAATAAATCAACTTTTTGATGCTATTCTAATTATATGACCGGCACCTGTAGCTTCGGCTTGAAGACGAGTCAAGTTCACTGATCGATAATAAAGACATATAGAGATAAGTGGTCTTATTGTGTGACACTTCCTTCAAAGCTCTGGGATTGGTGTATAAAAATTTCCCTTTGGACAACAAAACATGCAAAAAGTGAATTCACAGTAACCCCCGTGGAGATCTTAACATCACTCCTAATACAAATGTTATCAATTCAGTTATACACTGTTACTTACCTCCTTGTGAACTACCAGAATGGCTTGGTAAAAGCATTGGCAAAGGATTAAAGAATAGACAGAACACTTGCTGTTGGGTATAGATTTATTTGTAAAGATTGTAATGTGAATGTAAGCATCTAAATATAGAGAACTTTGATAGTGTTTCTTTAAACAAATTACTGTGGAAAGTGTTTCCTGTACACCACATTAATGTAATCAATTAAATATAAAAATTAATTTTAAAATACTAATAAACACTATACAATAATACTAAAATAACATTTTGTAATCTGATATGCCAATCTGTGTGTTACATATATCTATATCTGGACTGTCACATGTGCTTTCTTTATGTTCCCGTCACCGTCATTAGTTCTTTGTTGTCAGCCGCAAGTAATTAGTCTTTTTTGATCCTTGTGTTCTCCCTATATAAGCCCTGTGTTTCTTCTGTTCCTTTGTCTGTCATTACATTTGGTTTAGATGTCTTGCGTGCATGGTGCATATCTCCTGGTATTCCTCCTGTTCATCATTAAATGTGATTTCTGTGATTCTCCGTCGTCTTTCTTATCTCTACCCAGCAAGTTTGTAACACTGTGATCTTTCAGCCAATCAAGACTCCATCTTTTTGTGTTGGTCACAAAAAATGTGTTTTTGTGAGCAGACCTAGGGGATATTCCAGAAAGCAAGTTATGTGAGATACCCAGGTATGTAAGAGTAAGTAAGCCGATAACCTCAACTTTCAGTTCCAAAAACTGTGGTATGTAAGTAGCCATTGCAACTCTCTGAACATAACCTGCTCCGGAGGAGGTAATGTTCCAGGGTTAGTTCCCATTCAGTCAGTCACGTTCAACGTACGTCGGACAGACCGACGAATAGGCATCTCACTAGAGAGGCCAATCTACTTCGAGTGTAACTAAAACGAGCCGATGCACATTGACATGCAATCATATGCATTAGCTGCTCACCTCGCAGTGATCAGGACGATCAGTTGTGTGAACACAGGGATTTGGTGCTCAGAAACCTCAGCCAGTTGGGCCTTCAGGTCAACTGGGAAAAGAGCAAACTCTCCTCCGTGCAGAGGATTTCTATTCTTGGTATGGAGTTGGATTTGGTAAAACAGAAAGCACACCTCACAGAGGAAAGTTGAACTGCCTGAATACGTTCAACAGCAGGATGGCGGTCCCACTGAAATTCTGTCCCGGCATGTTGTGGTCTTCACGGATGCCTCGGCCACTGGCTGGGGCGCCATGTACAATGGGCATGCAGTGTCAGGGGTGTGGACGGGCCCCCAACTGAATTGGCACATCAACTGCCTCAAGTTGTTAGCAGTACGCCTTGCCCTGAGCTGCCTCAAAGGGCCGCTACAGGGCAAGCATGTACTGGTCCGTACGGACAACACTGCGACCATTGCGTACATCAACCGTCAAGGTGGTCTACGCTCCTGTCGCATTTCTTTTTTGGCCTCCATCAAGAGGGTAGTGGACCTGCAGTAATTTTCGGTCAACAAATCGTGCCTATAGTTCGGGCCGGGTGACAGCCACGTGGTACTGAGACTGGCCTGGCTATGGGCCCAAGGTTCCTACCACTCCCTTCAGGGACCAGGTAGTGAGTCTGCAAGCGCTGCCCTCGGAGGAGGCAGACCCAGCCCTGGCTTTGCTCTGTCCAGTTCACACTTTGCGACTATACATAGACAGAACCCAAAGCTTCAGGACCTCAGACCAAATCTTTGTCTATTACGGAGGCCAGCAGAAGGGAAAGGCTGAGGATGTGCCCACTGGATAGTGGATGCCATCGCCATGGCTTTCCAAGCTCAGGAAGTGTCTTGCCCGCTCAGGTTGCATGCATACTCCACGAGACTTCTTGTTGCATCTTCCTGGGCGCCTCATGGCGCCTCGCTGACAGACATTTGTGGAGCTGCGGGCTGGGCGACACTTGACATGTTCACTAAATTCTATAACCTGGCGGATTGTCTGGTGCCAGGCCTATACTCTGCTGCATCCTGGAGATCCGGATTTAGGCTGGGTTCCATATGAGTGACTTTACGGGGATCCCATATGGTTGGTTCCACGGTTGCTCCTAAATAAAGCCTGTGTCTTTCCCTCTGGGAGAGCCCACCTCTCATCGAGTTGGAGTCACCTTCCATATGTAGCACAGCCCTACAGGGTTAGTCCATATGCTCTTCCACATTACTCCTTCGGGGAAGGATGTGGCTTCTGCAGCGTCCCTTTTCCACGAGCGCTTTCCCAGTGTTCTCCAATATTCTCACTGAATGGATTTTGGAGAACAGCAGTGATCGACTCTCTCTGTGTTAGCCCTGTCCCACCGTCCTCAGGCAAGGGGGTTCAGGTGGCTTACAACTGTTGGGGACGGCTCCTGTGGCGCTTTGGTAGGGATTCCTATTCGTCGGTCTGTCCGACGTACGTTGAACGTGACCGACTGAATGGGAATGTCTTGGTTACAAAGGAACCCTCCTTCCCTGGAGGGTATTCAGATGCAAGTTATATAATTAATACATTTATATTAATGTAACTAAATTTGTTATATAGTTACAGTTACATATACACAATGTTATATTATACAATACATACATACATGCATACATATCCAGTATATACTGTACCTTGCATTCATACCCACTGAATTTTTCCACACTTTGACATGTTACAACCACAAATAAAAGTGTATTTTATTGGGATTTTATGTGATAGACCAACACAAAGTGGCATATAGTTGTGAAGTCCAAAATGTTTTTACAAATAAATATCTGAAAAGTGTGGCATGTATTTGTATTCAGCCCTGTTTACTCTGATAAAATCATGTGGCCATTCAAAGTCCAGACCTAAATTCAACTGAGAATTTGTGGCGAGACTTGAAAATTTCTGTTCACAGATGCTCTCCATCCAATCTCACTGAGCTTGAGCTATTTTGCAAAGAAGAATGGGCAAAAAATTCACTGACTAGATGTGCAAATCTTCTCTGCCCACTTGCGCACTTGAGCCCCACCCACTCACTTGAGTATAAGTGTTGGGGCCCCACAGTGTGAGAAAATTAACCACTTTGAGTTATCACTGCAAAATGATGGCAAAAAAAGATGGCAACAAAACAACAATGTCCAGTCCTTTCCCTGAGGGTCCGGGAACGGAGGGAGAAGCTTCGGAAAAAGCTTTTTCACATGTAGTGAACACAACTTTACGAGTTTGTGAGGCGGAAGCTTCCAGGAAAGAACGGAGGAAGATGAGGTTCTGCAAACCACATTGGCCTCCTGTTATTTCTGCAGAGGAACGCGAGAAGAACAGAAAATTCCGGGAGAGCCTGGAAGAAGATGCTTCTGAAGGCCCATCGACAAGCAAGCAGTGGCCTCTGAAAATGAAGACAGTCAAAGTGTCGGGTAAGATTTGTATGCAGTATGAATGAATGTAAAAGAAGGAAGTCAAATGAAAGTCACCAAATGTCTAAAATAACTTTTTTTTGTGTGTCTTTTACAGTTCCTCCATGTGCATCTCTGGCAGTGCTCCCTGCTCCGCTGGCTGTTACTTATGCGGCCCTTAAAAGAGTGCAAAGGGCCACAGCCTGGAGAAGAAAGAAGAGGGCAGAAGAAGACAAGAATGCCCTAATGTAAGGCAGAGTCACAGCACGGAGAAGGGACCCTAAGGGGTATGTGTGCCGGCTGTGTGGAAAGCCCAAGAGGCTTGAGTTTGGCCACAGTTTTTTCAGAGGCCAACACTTCTGTGCCACAGCTGCAGGAAATTCGGTCTCTAATTGGCTGTCGGAGCAAAAAAGGATCGCTGCTGCTGATAACATTAAAGACGTTCCGAGGACAAAGGCATGTAGCAGGAAGAAGAGGGAAGAGGCTGTTGCTCAAACTGGAAAAGTGATAAAAGAAAGGAAGACATTCACATGCAGCTTGTGCCAGCAGCCACTCCCGGTACGGCGACAAGGCCTTCTGCAGCACCCATGAAGGCAAAACTGTAGAACTTTGGTTGGCAGAGCAACGGGCCCTTCCTCCTGTTAACTGAAGGTTGTTTAGGTTTAATTCGTCTGTCTTTTATTGTCTTTAATTTTTTAATGCCATTATACGGTTTGTTATTTTTTTTCTGTTTCATTTTAATATTTATATTTAGTATTTTATTTATATTTATATACTGTTCATATATTGTTTCCTTTTTTATAACTTGCTTCTTACATTTTTTTATTGTAATATTTGTATTTTTATTTACATTCACTTTATAATTGTTTATATTTTTTAATAAATCTTTTATCTTCATTTTGTTGTACTGTTTTTGCTGTTCATTTTTTTGTTTAAAAATTTGCATTTTGTTTACATTTATTTTTGTCTAGTGTGAACTATTTAATAAATCTTTTATTATATTTATTTTAGTCATTTGTTCACCACTATATATTTTATACTTTTTATATTTTGTTTCTAGTGTGAACTATTTAACAAATAAACCAACAACAACCCAATTGTATAAATTTTTATATAATTGTATAAAATTATATAGAACAATATATTTAAAAAAAAACAGGAATCCTAATAAATAAAAAAACTACACAAATAAAAGAAATGGGCAAGACAATTAACATTACCTTCATGAAGGCAAATAAATGTTCTAAAATAAAGAACAATCATTTAAGACAATTAACATGGCCTTTATGAAGGCAGATAAACCTAAAATTTAGGTTTTGATCTATTAATGTGACATTTATGAGGGCAAATAAATGTTCTTAAATGAAGAACATTTAAGTGTTCTAAAATAAATAATTATTTAGGACACTTTATATGTCCTTTATGCAAGCAGATAAAGCTTTTGAAATAAAGAACAATAATTTTGGACTATTTACACAATATTTATTAAATACATTTGTTAATAGAATAAATAAACATGTTAAAAGAATAAAATAAAATTCTTGATAGAAAGAAGTAAAGGATATGTACAATATTTACAAATAAAACTATTTACAGTGGCTTTCCCTCATTCCTCTTCTCCTACAGCCACTCTTCTAATGTCTTTCCCTCTGCTGTGGCGCAGAAGTAGAGGCTGCCCACCCTGTGCCCAAACTCTTCTGGGCTGCCCACATTGCGTTCAGGTATACCCTTTTCTTGCAGGTTGCTGGGGACGGGGCAGTCCTTGCTCTTGAGCTAAAAACTCTGCTGCCATCCTCTTCCTCCACAGAGTTGTTCTACTCATGGATGTTCCTTCCTGTGGAGCAGAGAGGGATGCTGGAGCAGAGAGGGAAGCTGGACCAGAGAGAGCGGGTGCTGATGCAGGTGGAGGAGGTCACTGTCCACGGTGTGTGGCCTGACCTGAGAGATCAGGGTTTTCAGCATAGGGGAAAGGCTGAAGCGCTGACTAAGGTGCAGAGGGGATTGACAGCATCTGCCTGGCTACAGGAAGCTGGGTGTGAGACACCATGCTGATCTGAGGTAAGGGCACACTCAGAGCCAGCACATCGACTTCCAACTTCTTCCTGTAGTTGTTGTACCTATTTGAAATGACACAATTAATAGGATGAACAGAATCTGAGAGTGGTAAAATTACTTTTATAGTTGGCTTCCAAATAAACTACTTACCAGACAGAAAGCGTCCGCTGATTGACCTCAAAGTCAAGTCAAGTCAAGTCATCTTTATTTATATAGCGCTTTTAACAATGCAAATTGTGGCAAAGCAGCTTTACATTAATAAGAAAATGGTGTCATTGTGCAGCTTATTCTATATATTATTGATTCATTCCGTTGCAAATATCAGTAGTTATTAGTCTAGTTAATTGTCATGCGAGATACAAAAGGATCCAAAAGCAAAGGTAATTCAATGCAAGTCTTTAATGTCCAACAAATACTGCATATAGCACAGAACTGGAACTCAAAAGATGCTCTCCAGGCAGACAGCTTCACTTTGGATAAATTGTCGGGAGAGTTCATGAAGGAACGGAAAATACTTTCAGCGAAAAGGTCCTTGAAGCAGGCCACTGAGCAGAGCGATCAACGGATGAGGCGTGGAGTGAGAGAGAACAGAGAAGTCACCGAGATCCTGACATTAATTTAGGTATAGCAGCACTGCAGAAAACAGTGACGTAATCATCCGGCTTAGCTCAGTTCGCATACAACGGCGCCAATGCAGGCATATCAAAAACACTGCTGAATATCAAGCAAGTGTCCCCAACTTAAGCAAGCCAAAGGCAACAGCGGCAAGGAACCAAAACTCCAACAAATGGAGAAAAAAACCTTGGGAGAAACCAGGCTTAGTAGGGGGGCCAGTTCTCCTCTGGCCAACAGTGAACACTTGTCCGATACCCAGGCAGAGTTACAGGTCATTAAACCGATTTGGAATCGCAACAGTCAAAATATTTAATATAGTTCCATCTAGTTTAAGATCTTTTTGATCATGCCGGTATGGGACGGTTTGTTGGGATATGTGCCACTGGCTGATGAGTCGGTAAGGTCTTAACAAAGGATGAGCTAGTTAACACAGTCTCCGCCGACACCACAGGGCCACATTGCTGCCGCACACAGGCACAGGTTCCCCGTCCGACCCGGATCCAGCCAATCATGTTAATTGGTAAACCTCGGGATAAGCAGAGAGACAAAAAAAATTAGAGTAGACGCCATTCTTCTTCTGATGTACCGAGTACATCTGGTGTTATAGGAAGTGTTCCCGGTTCCGGCTGACCTGATCTATGCAGCCTAACAATCCTTTAACGGATATGAAGACAATAATTTATAGTGCGTCATGTGTATGCCAGGTTAAACAGATGCGTTTTTAGTCTAGATTTAAACTGACAGAGTATGTCTGCTTCCCGAACAATGCTAGGAAGATTGTTCCAGAGTTTAGGTGCCAAATAGGAAAAGGATCTACCACCTGCGGTTGATTTTGATATTCTAGGTATGAACAACTGGCCAGAATTCTGAGATCGTAATAGACGCGAAGGACTATAATGCATTAAGAGCTCACTCAGGTACTGGGGAGCTAAGCCATTTAGAGCTTTGTAAGTAATTAGCAAGATTTTAAAAACTATACGATGTTTAATAGGGAGCCAGTGCAGTTTTGACAGGATCGGGCTAATATGTTCACACTTCCTGGTTCTAGTAAGGACTCTAGCAGCTGCGTTTTGGACCAGCTGTAATTTGTTTATCACGCGAGCAGGGCAACCACCCAGTAGAGCGTTACAGTAATCTAGTCTCGAGGTCATAAACGCATGAACTAGCTGTTCCGCATTTGTCATTGAGAGTATATGTCGCAATTTAGATATATTTTTAAGACGGAAGAATGCGGTTTTACATATGCTAGAAATGTGGCTTTCAAATGAAAGATTGGTATCAAATAGCACACCGAGGTTCCTAACTGATGAAGACGACTTAACAGAGCAGCTATCAAGTGTAAGACAGTATTCTATGTTATTATGTGCTGAAGTTTTTGGTCCAATAATTAGAATCTCTGTTTTTTCAGAATTTAGTAGTAGGAAATTACTAGTCATCCAATTTTTTATATCAGCTACGCATTCTGTTAATTTTGAGAATTGGTAGGTTTCGTCAGGGCGCAAGGAAATATAGAGCTGAGTATAATCAGCGTAATAGTGAAAGCTAATGCCATGCTTCCTAATGACATCTCCCAAGGGTAGCATGTACAGAGTGAAAAGCAACGATCCTGGAACTGAGCCTTGTGGTACTCCATATTTAACTTGTGATCGAAATGACGTCTCTTCATTTACTACTACAAACTGATAACGGTCAGATAAGTATGATTTGAACCATGCCAATGCAATTCCACTAATTCCAGCATAATTTTCTAGTCTATTCAAAAGAATATTGTGGTCGATAGTGTCAAAAGCAGCACTGAGGTCTAGTAACACTAAGAGAGATACAACCACAATCTAATGATAAGAGCAAATCATTTGTAACTCTAATGAGAGCAGTCTCAGTACTATGGTACGGTCTAAATCCTGACTGGAAATCCTCACAGATACCATTTCTTTCCAAGTAGGAACACATTTGCGATAATATTGCCTTTTCTAGTATTTTTGACAGAAAAGGTAGATTGGAGATCGGCCAGTAATTGACTAATTCTCTAGGATCAAGTTGTGTTTTTTTAATAAGAGGTTTGATAATAGCCTGCTTAAAATTTTTCGGTACGTAACTGTAACATTCGTACTCACGGGAAGTGCACAGAAGCACGGAGACTCGGAACAGGTACAGAAACACAGGTTTAATTCAACGGAACTGGATACAAAGACGGATAAAGCACGACATGCAACTTCAACGACGAACAAGGACTGGACTGACACAGAGGGAATAAATACACCAGAGAACAAGAGGGTAACGAGTAAAACGCAGGTGACGGACATGAAACAAACAAGACACAGCTGGTGACAATGAACTGATAACGAGACGAGCACATGGCAGGGCAAAACAAAGATCACATGACAGAACAGAACTCAAAACAAAGAGCACATGTGACGATGACAGGACAGGGGAACAGAATCAACAGACACGATTATGACAGTACTCCCCCCTCCCGGAAGGCGCGTCCTCGCGCCATAAAGGAACAGATCCGGGAGGGGGGGTGGGCACCCTGGAGGCCGTGGTCAGGAGCAGGCAGTTCAGGTGGCCTCCAGGGTGTCTCTTGGACCTCCGGCGCCATGGCGGGTCTGGGAGTTCCGGCAGCCACGGAGGAGTCCGGGGCAGAGTCACGGCGGGTGCACGGAGGTCAGGCGGCCATGGAGGAGTCCGGGGCAGGGTCCTGGCGGGTGCCAGGAGGTCAGGCGGCCATGGAGGAGTCCAGGGCGTGGCCTCCCTCCCTCTGGCTGCCGTGGGCAGGGACACTGGGCGCCCCCCCAAAATTTTCAGGGGAGGATTTCCCCATCTCCGTGCGCTGGGCGGCGCCAGGACCGTCGCTGGCCCCGGCGGTGGGAGGTCTGGGAGGTCGGGAGGCTCTGGCGGGTCAGGGAGCCCAGGAGGCTCCGGGAGCTCAGGGAAGTCTGGGAGCTCTGGGAAATCTGGAAGCTCAGGAGGAGGAAGGTCTAGGAGCTCAGGGTCTGGGAGCTCAGGAGGCTCGGGCCAGTCTGGGAGCTCGGGCCAGTCCGGGAGCTCGGGCCAGTCCGGGAGCTCGGGTAGTTCTGGAGGGTTTGGGAGCTCACACAGTTCGGGGGTGGTGAGCACCGGAGACGGCCCTGGGGAAGCGAGCACAGGAGACGGTTCAGGGACGGCGAGCACAGGAGACGGCTCAGGGACGGCGAGCACAGGAGACGGCTCAGGGACTGCGAGCACAGGAGACGGCTCAGGGACGGCGATCACAGGAGACGGCTCAGGGACGGCGAGCACAGGAGACGGCTCTGGGACGGCGAGCACAGGAGACGGCTCAGGGACGGCGAGCACAGGAGACGGCTCAGGGACGGCGAGCACAGGAGACGGCTCAGGGACGGCGAGCACAGGAGACGGCTCAGGGGCGGCGAGCACTGGAGACGGCTCTTGGATGGCGAGCACAGGAGACGGCTCTTGGATGGCGAGCACAGGAGACGGCTCTTGGATGGCGAGCACAGGAGGCGGCTCACGGGCGGCGAGCACAGGAGGCGGCTCACGGGCGGCGAGAACAGGAGGCGGCTCACGGGCGGCGAGCACAGGAGGCGGCTCACGGGCGGCGAGCACAGGAGGCGGCTCAGGGACGGCAAGCACAGGAGACGGCTCAGGGAAGGCGAGCACAGGAGACGGCTCAGGTATGACGAGCGCAGGGGACGGCTCGGGTATGACGAGCGCAGGAGACGGCACAGGAAAGGCGAGCGCAGGAGACGGCTCTGGGGTTGCGAGCGCAGGAGACGGTTCACGGCTCCTCGCGGCCTTTCGGGGGGCGTGGCTTGCGAGCGGCCCCTTTTGGCGGCGGCCCACGATGAGACCTCTGGGCGGCGGCCCACGATGAGACCTCTGGGCGGCGGTCAATATAGGCGGCCATTCACGCTCGCGCTGTGGCTTGGGAGCGCTGGTTCGAAAAACGGACGGGTTGAGGATGGTGTCATAAGGCAGGGTGTTGTGATGCCGACCGAGGAGATCAGGAAGCTCCTCCTCCTTGTCCGAGGACAGGTAATGCGGCCAGACAGGAATCGCTCCGCTGCAGAGGTATGCGGGGGGACTCGGAGAAGGCTGGACTGGCGGAGCGGGTGCTTTGGCTGAAACCGGACGGATATCACACTCTTCAACCTCGAACTCGGAACCGTTTAGATCTAGCACTAAATTAATCATTTCAGCTAGCGTGTAACAGTGCATCGGTTCGTTCGGGCGAATCATGTCCTCGTCCAGTCCCAACCAAAACACGGTGTTCAGTGCGGCATCCGACCAGCCCACCAGATGGGAAAGCTCAACGAACTCCCCCACATACCTCTCCAGCGGACGTCCCCGCTGCCGGATACCCCACAAACGATCCTCTGCCCTTGCGATCTGCATGGCGATGATCGTCCTTGTTGTTGTTGTTGGCGGTTCGTCGTTCTGTAACGTTCGTACTCACGGGAAGTGCACAGAAGCACGGAGACTCGGAACAGGTACAGAAACACAGGTTTAATTCAACGGAACTGGATACAAAGACGGATAAAGCACGACATGCAACTTCAACGACGAACAAGGACTGGACTAACACAGAGGGAATAAATACACCAGAGAACAAGAGGGTAACGAGTAAAACGCAGGTGATGGACATGAAACAAACAAGACACAGACAATGAACTGATAACGAGACGAGCACATGGCAGGGCAAAACAAAGATCACATGACAGAACAGAACTCAAAACAAAGAGCACATGTGACGATGACAGGACAGGGGAACAGAATCAACAGACACGATTATGACAGTAACCTAGTGATAAAGATGAATTAATGATCTTAAGAAGAGGATCTATGACCTCTGGAAGCATCTCTTTCAATAGCTTAGTCGGTATAGGGTCTAACATACATGTTGTTGATTTTGATGATTTAACAAGTTTAGACAATTCTTCCTTTCCTATAGCAGCGAATGAATGGAATTTTTCCTCAGGGATACTACAATCCACTGTCTGATGTGATACTGTAGTAGACAGTTGCATGGCTATAATTTTCTCTCTAATGTTGTCAATCTTGCAAGTAAAGAAGTTCATAAAGTCGTTACTGCTGTGCTGTTTGGAAACATCAGAAGATGAGCCAGTATTTCTCATTAATTTAGCCACTGTATTAAATAAATACTTAGGGTTGTGTTTATTTTCTTCTAAAAGATTTGAAAAATAAGCAGATCTAGCGGTTTTTACAGCCTTTCTGTACTCCATCATTTTCTCTCTCCATGAAATCCGAAAAACTTCTAGTTTTGAATTCTTCCAGCTGCGCTCCATTTTTCTTGCTGCTCTCTTAAGGGCCCGAGTGTGCTCGTTATACCATGGCGTTGGACTAATATCCTTAATCTTTTTTAAGCGCAAAGGAGCGACAGAGTCTAGAGTGTTCGAAAAGAGAGCGTCAATAGTTTCTGTTGCAACATCGAGTTCTTCTAAACTGTCTGGTTTGCTAAGTTGATGAAACTGATCAGGAAGATTATTTATAAAGCAATTTTTAGTGGTAGAAGTGATGTAACATATTTATGGCAGACAGGCAGTTTTCCAGCCTTGGATAAATGTAGCACGCATGAGACTAGATAATGATCTGAGACGTCATCGCTCTGCTGCAGAATTTCAACGGCATCAATATCGATTCCATGTGACAATATTAGATCTAGAGTATGATTACAACAATGAGTTGGTCCTGACACGTGTTGTCTAACTCAAATAGAGCTTAGAATATCTGTTAATGCCAATCCCAAAGCGTCTTTTTCATTATCTACATGTATATTAAAATCACCAACAATAAGGACTTTATCCACAGCCAGTACTAACTCCGACAGAAAATCAGCAAATTCTTTGATAAAATTTGTATGGCCCTGGTGGCCTGTATACAGTAGCCAGCACAAATTTCAAATGAGAGTTGTCACTAACATTATATAAACTTACATCACTTCAGCACCATCACTTCAAAAGAGATATATTTGAAAGACTTTTGAGTAATACTGAAGATATTACTATAGATTACAGCAACACCTCCCCCTTTACCTTTCTGACGAGGTTCGTGTCGATAATAGTAACCTTGAGGGCTAGACTCATTTAAAGTAATGTAATCGTCTGGTTTTAGCCAGGTTTCTGTCAAACACAGCACATCTAGGTTATTTTCTGTGATAATATCATTTACAATAAGTGCTTTTGAAGAAAGGGATCGAATATTCAGCAACCCAAGCTTTATCATTTTGTTATCTTTATAATATCTGTTTACTACTTGTTGAACATCAATTAAATTATCACCCATGATCAGTTCATGAGGTTTGGATACCTCCCCTCCCCAGGCAACTCTGAAAGACCTACCTGTGAGATAGGACTCAAACCACTGAAGTGCCGTACCTGAGATACCCAGTGACGAGAGGGTGGACAGAGGCAGCAGATAGATCCAGCAGAATGAGAACAGATGATTTGGAACCAGCCTTTGCAATTCGCAGGGATTCCGTGACAGACAGTAGTGCAGTCTCGGTGGAATGGCCACTCTTGAAACCAGATTGGTTGACGTCCAGATGGTTGTTCTGTGTGAGGAAGGATGACACCTGGTTGAACACAACTTGTTCAAGTGTTTTTGATATGAATGGTAGAAGAAAGACAGGTCTGTAGTTGTCCACAAGTGATGTGTTTAGCGTGGGTTTTTTGAGCAGTGGGGTTACTCGAGCCTGCTTGAATGTGGTAGGAAAAGTGCCTGTGTGGAGAGACGAGTTAATAATGTGTGTAAGTGCTGGTAAGAGAGTGGGAGAGATGGCTTGTAGAAGGTGTGAGGGGATGGGGTCTAGAGGGCAGGTGGTGGGATGAGTGGAGAGGAGAAGTTTTGATACTTCCGCCTCCGTGAGAAGGGAGAAGGAAGAGAGAAAATTAGTGGATGAGGAGGGGATGAGTTCCTGTGTGGGTGGTGCAGAGAACTGGCTCCTGATGGCAGATGTCTTGTCGAAGAGAAGCATGAGTAAATAAAGATAAAGAAGAGAAGCATGAGTATTCCCTTTTTAAAGGATTTAATGTTCTCCAAGGGTCACATAGATTCAAATCTTTCATAGCTTTTCGAATTTTCTTTCTGCCTTGAGAGTGAGAGCTAGTCCTGAAGAGCGGTCAAGCTCCGGAGCAAGCGTACAATTAAAATCACCAACCATTATCACTACTCCAGGTAGAGAGGCAATCGATAAGAAAAGATTTTCAAAAAACACAGGATTTTATTCATTTGGGGCATAAATATTAACCAAATTAACAATTTTATTCATATAAGTTCCCTGTACTATCAGATATCTACCAGCCCCGTCTGTAATGTTCTTATTTAAGAGAGTACCGCCTTATGTATCAACACCATAACTCCCCTAGAATGAGAAAAAGAACATGAGGCCAAGACCTGGCCTGGCCATCTTCTTTGTATCTTTTGGAGCTCCTCTTTGAGCAAATGAGTCTCCTGAAGGAAAACTATAGACGATTCAAGTTGTTTAACCCTGGTCATCACTTGCTTAACTTTAACCGTTTTAATCATCCCTCTTACATTCCAAGAGGTAAATTTAAGCTTCCTTATCTGAGAGATTTTGTTTCAATTTAAGACCAAATGTGGAAGTTAAACAAAAATTCAGCCAATAATAAGAGGTAATTTATAAACTCTAAAAACAAATTAAAAACTCAAAAACCTGCCATGCCCCCTGTTCGCCGTTATCCCGAACTGAACAGCCTGACCCCCCCCTCCCCCCTCCCCCTTTATCACCTTGGGATATAGTTATTTCCCCACACCGTTCCAATGTCAACAAGGGAATAGTAAAACCAAACAAAGAAAAAGAAACCATAAACAAACAGAAATTGTGTGACTCACCTGGCTTCTTTACACGTCTTAAACTAAAACATAATAATAATAATAATAAATTATTTATATTAAATTACTAAATAGGTTAGTGAATGCTTCAAATATATGAGCCTCCTCACAATATGTCCCCACTATAAGTGCCTTACTGCCTAAAATTGTAAGCTGCTGACCCCAGATAGTATGCTGGGAAAGCACCAAAACAATTCAGTGGGAAATAAAATAAAATATATATTAAAAAAACAAAATCAAAATCAAGCCATCAGTGACACATCAACCATATTTAAACCAGTTACATCAGTAATGGCAAATAAGAATTCTCCTGAGAACAGCCTCCCTAGCTGAATAGAACAAGAGAAGAGGGATAAATGAAATAATATACAAATCTAAATCGTTTCTTGCTAGGATTCAAAGTCTGACAATCGACATAAAATGTCGAGGTTCTCTCCACTTCACCTGTACTTTGTATTCCCTTAATAAACTTTTCCGCATCACCTGGGTCCTCAAATTCACGGGTCTGTCCGTCAATGGTCAGGCGCAGCTTGGCTGGGTAATTGATGTTCAGGGATCTCAGCCATTGTTTTACTCCATCAAAACGCTGCCACTGACAGTGAAGCTCTGCGGACAAATCATGGAAAAATCTGACCTCCTTATCTCCATATATGATCTTGCTTTTTATCCTGGCAGCTTGCATCACTCTAACTTTATCTCCAAAGTTCAAAAACTTTATGAATAGCACTCTTGGAAGAGATGATTGTCTGGCCTGTGAACGACCGGGTAATCTATTTGCCCTCTCGATGACAGGTGGGGAGGAAAAGGCCGCCGGGCCCAATACCTCAGGCAGCCATCCTTCCAAGAAGGCGACCGGGTCAGGATTTTCTACCTTTTCGGGAAGATTAACCAGTCTTAGGTTCGATCTCCGAGAGTGGTTTTCAAGGTCGTCTAACTTGTGTGAAAGAAAGGCTATGTGCTTAGCTACCTCTTCCATCTTGCCCTTCTCTATATTGACTGTATCTTCAACGTTGCTAATACGTTCCTCGGCCATATCCATGCATCCTGAGAAATCCCTCACATCCTTTAACATCATGAATCGTGCTAAGAACGCCGTCAATCTTTGCCGCAAAGTTACTTCTCATCATATCCAACTTTTCAATCACATCTAGATTCTGGCCAGTGTTGGTACAGATTTCTTTGCTTTGGGGAGCGCTGCATGCGTTGCCTCCCACTAGCATCCCACTCGTCATCTTGTTCCCTGAGTGGCGAAGAATCCGGTTTGTGTTTTATTTTTGTTTTTTCAACGCCATTTCGATTGCATTCAACATTTAGGTTAAAGGTTGTAGATACTAAGCATGGTAGACCGTGTATCATGTGTAAATTGGAATAATAAGTGCAGTACTGGAATTGTATAGCAATTTCAAGTTGCATGTGTGACTATGTTGAATTTGTTTGTGTCCTAAGTGGGAAACTCTGCTATTTACATTTAGTCATTTATGACTATTTAGTCATTTATGACTATTTAGTCATAGTCATGCTATTTTCTAGATATCTGCACTAAAACCATGTACAGGAGCACAGAATTGCCATGTGGCAACAGTGTGATTTACAATTGCATTAACCATGAAAATACTTTCCTTACAACAGGATTCAGAAACTCTGAACTTTGCACTTCATCATGCTTCTTAAAAGAGCTTTTAAGCTCTTTTTTTTTTTTGAGATTTTGAGCCAGATCACATCTCATACTCACATTCTCCAGCTGGCTCCCTGTTACAACAACAGGACCAAATTTACATCACAATTGTAAAACTTCCTCACCTTTTGTTTGGAGCATGATTGTATTTACACATAGCCACAGCTAAATACAGCCACATAGATTTGATCACACGCAAAGTCAAATCTACATCTGCATATGCCTCACAAAAATAGTTTTGGTTTTTCTTTAGATTTACTAAATCACTTAGTTATCAAATGTCTCACGAAGTTACATACCAAAATGTACGTTTGTATTTCTTACCAAAGTACAAAATTTGTATTATCATTAATGCCTGTAAACATTTCTGAAACTAATTTGATTTGTTTCTTTGTATTTTGTCCATTTGACTTTAAAACAATGATTGGTTTGGACACTTATTCAATTGAATCTCTGTATTTGGTTACACTGAATATTTTTGCTGATACTCTTCATGAAAAAGGGGGGTTTTAAAACAAACATCTGTTGTAATGCAATTTATTTAAATGTTTCCAGAAAACAGTGTAAGAGCTTGTTAGATCTTTTATTCTCATATTGACCACTTTATAAAGTACATCAATTTAAGGGCTCATTGCCGGAGACTAATTTAATCTGACCACATCAAACCTCTGACCAGTGACAAATGCCATATGTATGCTTTGCTGATTGCTGTGTTATATGCTCTTTTCACGAGTTCACATTTACATATAATTAAGAAGAGTAAAGGTTTAAGCATATTTGGCGTGCTGTCCAGGGGGAGGGCTCCGAGCTCAGAATTTGGCCTGAACCCAGAGTACACCCTACACCCCCCCGCCCACACTTGTGCTGATATGGTTAATTATCTGCACCTGATCCTCCTGAACTTTGTTAATTAAACATCATTTCACAAGTTCACATTTACATATAATTAAGAAGAGTAAAGGTTTAAGCGTATTTGGCGTGCTGTCCAGGGGGAGGGCTCCGAGCTCGAAATTTTGGCCCGAACCCAGAGTACTCCCCCAAAAAGCAGAAAAGCAAAGGATAGCCGCCAGACTGAAAAAACGGCGGCTGGCGTTTTGGGGAGCCTGGTTGGATCAGGAAACCTATGTTGCCACTGGCGGGAGCAGCTCACGGTGCCGGGCAGGCAAAAAAAAAAAAAAACTGGCCGGCAAATGAGGAACAGAAAAAAGTTTGGAATGACCAATCGGGAGCTTTCGCAGCGTCTGATGGGAGACCAATGCTCCGGGAGACCAATTGCTCACCGCATCAGATGGGTAAAGCCCTACCGGCAGCTAGGTAAGAAGAAGCTTGAGTTTAACCATCTCATGGGGGCGAGGGGATCATACAGCGCCGGGCAGATGGGCCCTGCCGACCAATTGACGGGAAGTGCGTGATTTGGAGCACCTGATCGGGAGGGCTCTGGCAAAATCCAACGGGAGACCAATGCTCACAGCGTCGAAAGGTTGAGCTCTACTGACCGAAGGACGAGGGCTGATGTGGTTTAGGAGCTACTGACCGAAGGGGCCCACTCAGCTTCCGACGGGAATGACGGGAAACATTGTATTGGCTGTCAATCATGATGGAAGAGTTAAGTTACAGCATGTCCACCATCTCTTGTGGGGGTTATGCATTAAGCCATTTGTGGCGCCCCTACCACATTGTGCCTCATATACTGTAAATGTTAGACCCAGTGACGGGCTTGCATGAAATGGCTTGCATAATACTTAGTAAGGAGGCCATAATAATTTTTGTCTCATGGCTGAAGTTAAGTTTCTCCAGCTCTCCCCAGGTTGGCAAAAAAGTATCTCAAAATGCATCAGATTGATGCTTTAAAATATGGAATATTTATATTTTTCTTCCGGGGGAGCATACCCCCGGACCCCCCTAGCGGAGTAATATCCTTCTCATCTTTTTCACCCCTGACCCGTTTTCATGCCTGATGCTGAGATCCAAATTAGGCGCCTTAAAAAGGCATTAAAGCGAGTGAAATGGAACGGCCTTTATTAATGCAATGGACAGTTGCTTCTGGCCATAGTTGCTAAAATGCTGCTGGCAGTCCATTCTCTCCCCCACACAAAGGCTGCTACTACGAGAGGGTAGACCTCGAATCGCGCTGAGGATTGAGACAAGTCCTGCTGTTGGGGGGGCCATGGAGACCCGAACCAGCATTCTTGGTAAAAACCCCCGAAGCCTATTGAAGAGGCTGCGTCTGTAAACAGCTGGATATCCGCAGGGGACGAGACAAGATTGTTATAGAAAAATGATAGGCTGTTCCACTGTTTGAGGAATGTTATTCATAACCTAAGTTCGTTGCGACACCTCTGAGTTACGAAACTTAGGTCCTCTAGTGCATGAACCGAAGAGGCGAGTGAGAGGAGATGCGCGATGAAAGGGCGGCCTTGTGGAATAATGCGCATAGCAAAGTTTAAGTGGCGGGACCCATGGTTTTTTCGATAGGAATTCCGAGATCTGAAAAAAAGTTTTTAACTGTGAGGAGATGAGCGGCTGGGATGGCGTCGGGCGGAGAGATGATTAGAAAATCGTCTAGCAAGTGAATGAGGTGAGGAATAGCATAATTGTTCGACAAAATCCAGCAGACAGTTTCTGATAACATGTCGAAAATTTTGGGGCTGCTTTTGCTAACTAACAAATCAATACATTTAGAGCTTGTAAAATACACATTGATTGCTATGGAAGCGGCAATAACAATAATTTCCATAATAATTAGACAACATGTTTTATTCAAATCAGATACACATTGTTTAAGTAACTTTAAAATTTACTCTCTTTTCTCAGTTCACCGGCTCCCTTACTTTCATGTGTTTTGGGAGAAGTGGATGAATTCACGTGTTATAATTCCAGCAGACGCGATTCTCTTTGCTGGTGCAAACTAACGTGGCGGCACCCATCCCGCATATGAACGATGCGATCATTATAAAGGTGTTTAAACAGCAAAACACATCCACTTGCACATATTTGACAATCGGAATGTCAGATATTTCATGCTATAGTCATCAAATTTGTTAATATTTTGAATAAAAAAGGAAAAATTAAATGAAAGCAGATCAGTCATACAGCGCTATTGAGGGCTGCCGTGTGTCTCGTGACAAGCAATGACGTGTCACCATGGAAACAGTAAAGTGACACGTTCTAAATAACGGTCACCTTGAAAAACTCACTCTGGGTGCTCAACCAGAATATTTTAAACTTACGTGCGAAAGGGTTAACAGCATTGAATACAGGGCATACAGGACAGTAAGTTTGCTAGGTCTACGTCCGCGCCTGCCAGAATTTGTGCTCGGATGTTGTGGGCCACCGGGGGTGGTTCCTAGGCGACTGTTTGACGGGATAGGCATCGGCGTTGCTGTGAAGAGAGAATATTGTGGCTTTGCATTCAAAAAGAGCTTTAAGGAAGATAAGCCGAAGACACGACTGTCGGCGGAGGCAGCCTCACGCTTAAGTGGGCTTGTGGGGCTTGAGGAGGGAGATTGCATGCGGAGGGTTAGCTGCAGGCCACTGAAAAGGAGAGGAATTAGCTGTAGTCGCTGGAAAGTGCAATGCCTGAGACGCCAGAGGAGGCATCCTCGCGCTAGCATCTGCTCCTGGAGCTGGAGGCCACTGCAAAAGAAAGGGGTTAGAAACAATGGGAGGAAAAAACTGTAGTTAAGAGTGGGCCAGCGGGCCCAGCTGCATATAGTGCTGCGGCAGGAAAACCTGCAGTAAAAGGCCCTGTAGCAGGGGAATCTGGGGCACAGCCAAGGCTCGCTAAAGGTCTTCTCCATGCTGGTAAACTCTCAGATGAACAGAGGTAAGTCTGCTGTATTTATACTTCTCGTCATTGATTGAGTTGATTAACTGAATAATCTCCACTTGTGCTGATGAGGTTAATTATCTGCACCTGATCCCCCCAAACTTTGTTAATTAAAAATCATTTAAAATCACAGGATCCCTGCTGCCAAAGTTTAAATCCTGTGTCTCATCTCAAAGGAGGGACAAATCAGTCCTACCATTGTTCTACCTGATTATAGTGGAGGTATGAAGTGTTTGATGGATGATTTGCTTATCAATGAGTAGTGCAACACCATTCGATGAAGATCTCTCACACAGGGCTAAAGGAGAACAAAATCAAGTCACCTTTATTTATATAGCGCTTTTTACAATGCAAATGAACTAGACTAATAACTATTGATATTTGCAACGGAATGAATCAATAATACATAGAATAAGCTGCACAATGACACCATTTTCTTATTAATGTAAAGCTGCTTTGCCACAATTTGCATTGTAAAAAGCGCTATATAAATAAAGATGACTTGACTTGAAAGCAGCTTTACATTATTAATATAATTTTAGAGCAAATAATTTTGGCTCCCAAAGAAAATGGTGTCATTGTCCAGCTAATTCTATATATTATTGATTAATTCCGTTGCAAAGATCAAAAGTTATCAGTCTAGTTAATTAATGTACATCAGCACTGGAGAAAACAGTGACATAATTGTCCAGCTCAGCTCAGTTCGTATACAACGGCGCCAATGCAGGCATACTAAAAACACTGCTGAATACCAAGCAAGTGTCCCCAACTTAAGCAAGCCAAAGGCAACAGCGGCAAGGAACCAAAACTCCAACAAATGGAGAAAAAAACCTTGGGAGAAACTAGGCTAAGTCGGGGAGCCAGTTCTCCTCTGACCAACAGTGAACACTTGTCCAATACTCAGGCAGAGTTACAGGTCATTAAACCGATTTGGAATCGCAACAGTCAAAATATTTAATCTAGTTCCATCTAGTTTAAGGTCTTTTTGATCACTCCGGTATGGGACGGTTTATTGGGGATATGTGCCACTGGCTGATGAGTCAGTAAGGTCTTCACAAAGGATGAGCTAGTTCACACAGTCTCCGCTGACACCCCAGGGCCACGTTGCTGCCATACACAGGCACAGGTTCCCCGTCCGACCCAGACCCGGCCCAGATCCAGCCAATCGCGTTAACTGGTAAACCTCTGGATAAGCAGAGAGAAAAAAAATTAGCGTAGACGCCATTCTTCTTCTGATGTAACAATGTTACATTCGGTGTTATAGGAAGTGTTCCCGGTTCCGGCTGACCTGATCTATGCAGCCTAACAATCCTTTAACAGATATGAAGACAAAAATTGATAATGCGTCATGTGTATGCTAGGTTAAATAGATGCGTTTTTAGTCTAGATTTAAACTGACAGAGTGTGTCTGCTTCCCGAACAATGCTAGGAAGATCATTCCAGAGTTTAGGTGCCAAATAGGAAAAGGATCTACCGCCTGCGCTTGATTTTGATATTCTAGGTATTAACAACTGGCCAGAATTCTGAGATCGTAATAGACGTGACGGACTATAAGGCATTAAGAGCTCACTCAGGTACTGGGGAGCTAAGTCATTTAGTGCTTTGTAAGTAATTAGCAAGATTTTAAAATCTATACAATGTTTAATAGGGACCCAGTGCAGTTTTGACAGAACTGGTCTAATAAGGTCATATTTCCTGGCTCTAGTGAGGACTCTAGCAGCAGCGTTTTGGACCAGCCGTAGTTTGTTTATCAAGCGAGCAAGGCAACCACCCAGTAGAGCGTTACAGCAATCTAGTCTCGAGGTCATGAACACATTAAGTAGCTGTTCTACATTTGTGGTTGATAGTGTCAAAAGCAGCACTGAGGTCTATTAAGACTAATAGAGAGATACAACATCAATCTGATGAAAAGATCGAATCATTTGTAACTCTAATGAGAGCAGTCTCAGTACTATGGTATGGTCTAAATCCTGACTTCTTTCCAAGTAGGAACACATTTGCGATAATATTGCCTTTTCTAGTATTTTTGACAGAAAAGGTAGATTGGAGATCGGCCAGTTATTGACTAATTCTCTAGGATCAAGTTGTGTTTTTTTAATAAGAGGTTTTATAATAGCAAGTTTAAAAAATTTCTGTACGTAAGCTAGTGATAAAGATGAATTAATGATCTTAAGAAGAGGATCTTTGACCTCTGGAAGCATCTCTTTCAATAGATTAGTCGGTATAGGGTCTAACATACATGTTGATTTTGATGATTTAACAAGTTTAGACAATTCTTCCTTTCCTATAGCAGCGAATGAATGGAATTTTTCCTCAGGGATACTACAATCCACTGTCTGATGTGATACTGTAGTAGAGAGTTGCATGGCTATAATGTTCTCTCTAATGTTGTCAATCTTGCAAGTAAAGAAGTTCATAAAGTCATTACTCCTGTGCTGTTTGGAAACATCAGAAGTTGAAGCTATATATCTCGTTAGTTTAGCCACTGTATTAAATAAATACTTAGGGTTGTGTTTATTTTCTTCTAAAAGATTTGAAAAATAAGCAGATCTAGTGGTTTTTAAGGCCTTTCTGTACCCTGTCATTTTCTCTCTCCATGAAATACGAAAAACTTCTAGTTTTGGTTTCTTTCAGCTGTGCTCCATTTTTCTGGCTGCTCTCTTAAGGGCACGAGTGTGCACGTTATACCATGGTGTTGGACTAATATCCTTAATCTTTTTTAAGTGCAAAGGAGCGACGGAGTCTAGAGTGCTGGAAAAGAGAGCATCAATAGTTTCTGTTGCAACATCGAGTTCTAAGTTGTCTGGTTTGCTAAGACGATCGGGAAGATTATTTATAAAGCAATCTTTAGTGGTAGAAGTGATGGTTCTACCTTATTTGTGGCAGAGAGACTGTTTTGCTGTCATGGTTAAATGTAGCACACATGAGACTGGTTAATGATCTGAGACGTCATTGCTTTGCTGCAGAATTTCAACGGCATCAATATCGATTCCATGTGACAATATTAGATCAAGAGTATGATTACGACAATAAGTGGGTGCTGACACGTGTTGTCTAACTCCAATAGAGTTTAGAATATCTGTTAATGCCAATCCCAAAGCGTCTTTTTTATTATTTACATGGATATTAAAATAAACAATAAGGACTTTATCCACAGTCAGTACTAACTCCAATAGAAAATCAGCAAATTCTTTGATAAAGTCTGTATGGTGCCCTGGTGGCCTGTATACAGTAGCCAGCATATGGGAGCCACTTTGTTTTTCATTTACATATTATATAACGGGGTAGTCGTGGCCTAATGGTGAGGGAGTCGGGCTTGTAATCTGAAGATTGCTGGTTCGATTCCCACGCCGACAGGAACTGAATGCGATTAGAGTTCTCTCCACAGAGACAGGGGAGCAAACCTCTATTTGCTCCCCTGGCGCTGTAGCAATGTGAGCTGCCCACTGCTCCAGGTGTGTGTTCACTTTGTGTTCACTCACTGCTTTGTGTGTGCATTTGGATGGGATAAATGCAGAGCACAAATTTCGAGTATGGGTCACCATACTTGACAAGATGTCACAACTTTCACTTAATGTTACATAAAGCACCATCACTTCGAAAGAATTATATTTGAGAGTAATCTTGAGTATCTTGAGTAATACTGAAGATATTACTATAGATTACAGCAACACCTCCCCCTTTTCCTTTCCGACGAGTTTCGTGTCGATAATAGTAACCTTGAGGGCTAGACTCATTTAACGTAATGTAATCATCTGGTTTTAGCCAGGTCTCTGTCAAACACAGCACATCTAGATTATTTTCTGTGATAATATCATTTACAATAAGTGCTTTTGAAGAAAGGGATCGAATATTCAGCAACCCAAGCTTTATCATTTGTTTATCTTTATTATCTCTGTTTTTTACTTTTTGAACATCAATTATATTTTTACCCTTAAATGGGTTCGGAGGTTTTTTGTATTTATTAATTCGGGGACAGACACAGTCTCTGTGTGATGATATCTAGGTGAAAGAGTCTCTTTGTGTTGGGATTTATCTGACTTCTGTGACGTGAGACAGCAAACAGACGGTCGGTTTAGCCAGTCTGTCTGCTTCCTGACCTGGGCCCCAGTTAGTCAAGGTTGAGCTCTAAGATTATATGCCATATTACTTGAGAGAAGAGCAGCACCACCCCAGGAGGGATGAATACCATCTCTTTTCAACAGGTCAGGTCTGCCCCAAAAACTTTTCCAACTGTCTATGAAACCCATATTATTCTGTGGACACCACTTAGACAGCCAGCCGTTGAGTGATGATAGTCTGCTAATTTTCTCATCACTCCCACGAGCAGGAAGGGGTCCAGAACAAATTACAGTTTCTGACATTGTACGTGCGAGTTCACACACCTCTTTAATGTTAACTTTGGTGTTCTCCGACTGGTGAAGTCGAACATAATTAGTGCCAACGTGAATAATAATCTTAGAGTATTTACAATTAGCATTAGCCAGCACTTTTAAGTTTGCTTTGATGTCAGGCGCTCTGGCTCCCGGCAAACATGTGACTATGGTGGCTGGTGTCTCTATTTTTCACTTTCAGTGTAATAGAATCAGCAATAACTAGGGCACTTTCAACAGGATTCTCAGTGGGTGCGTCACTGAGTGGGGAGAACCTGTTTGATGTTCTAATCGGAACAGAATTGCGGTGTTTTTTCCCACAACTAGGCCACCTCACAGTCACAAACTTGCACTGCTGTATGGGCTCTACAGCCGGAAACCGAACAATGTACAGAGTTCACTAAGCTAGTCGCATCCAAAACAGTGTGTGAAGCCCTTGTATTCTTACTATCAATTAAAGTTTGGATGTGTGTCTTTAATTCTGAGATTTTCTTTGTCAGCCTGACTATTTCCCTGCATTTATGACGTGAATCCGTCGTTGCTGACAGAGGAAGCTATACTATGCATGTGACAGGCAGTGCAAGTAACAATAAAAGGAAAAAAAATGGCATAGCTTACCGTGTTCGTAGACTGTAGATCTCCTCATCAATGAACTTTTGTTTGGTGATTGGTACAGGGTATGGTGTTTTCCGCACCGGGATGGAATCAGTTGTCACAATTTGATGTTTGATAACAGGTTTGTCCTAGGTCATCGGTACATACAGTGGGCCAGTTCAATAAGATACCTTCCTTAATGATGGTTATGGTATTTTCTGACACTTGTATGGTTGATAATGCACAGTGAATGTTAATGCTGGCAGGTTGTAAATAGCAAGAAAACGATTGTGATGTCTCCTGTCCAGGAAATGAATAAGAAGAACTGTTGAAGTCAAGTTAAGCCAACTGACACAAGGAAATCAAGACCTAGAATGAGTGGAAATGATAGCTCTTGATCCCTCATAAACGAACAGCCGCACTGGATGTGTGTTATCTTGCAATGTACATTCCCAACTGACTTGTGACTCGTTGTACATGACCATTGGCAAGAGTAAATGATAGTCCTCTGCTGAATTTCCAGGTCTCGGCATCATCCTTCCATTTCCTCCACAAGGGCTCTTGAATCAATGAATATTAGCTACCAGTGTCTATGACAGCATCACACGGATGTTTCTGCAATACTACAGGAAAGGTTAACAGCTTGATGTTACTTTCTGATAGTATGGCAATGTTATGGCTTCCGCCTTTGCCTGATTTGTCAAACCCTCCTTTTCTGCTGGCTTGCTCAGCATTGCGTTGCTTCCAGTAGACACTTTCTTCTGTCATGTCTCGTTCCACTAAAGTTCTAACACGTACCAGCTCAAAGGTCGTGACAGTGCTTCTCAGAATACTGGCAACTCAAGGATTACAGTTCCTTAATGTGGCTTGAAGTATTTCTTTTTCAGTCATTGATGGCCTCAGTCTCAGACACATAGCTCTACATTGAAAAGCAAATGTTCGAATGCTTTCACCCATCCCTTGATTTCTCTCCATCATTCTCCTCTCAGCCTCCACCTCATGGTCATAGGGTAGAAAGGAATGAAGGAATACAGCCTTGAATTGATTCCACATATTGACGTGGATTTTCTCCACCATCCACCAGTCTTTAGCAGTGTGCATCAATGATGGAAGTCAGTCATCACTGACAGTACTCGCCATCACTCATTGGTCGCACTGCTAAGTACTCGGCACACCTTTCCAGGTAAGTCAGTGGATCTTCACCTTCTGTGCATCCAAATACAGGGAACTCTAGTTTGATTGCTGCCTTATAAGGAATTGTGTGCGATGTAGATGTCTGACCCACCGGGTATGACGTTGGGAAGGCTTGCGAAGCTATAGGAGTAGACACAGCATTCGGGACAGAACTCATCATAGACTTGAGATGATTATCTCTTCTCTTTAAACAATCCATCATGGCCATACCCAGGTCTTGCATCTGTCCTTCCAAAACTTGCTTCGAACGATCACAGCGCCTTTCAATTATATCTGTAAGCTTTTCCTCAAGATTTCGTTGATTCTGATCAACCCTCTGGGCTTGAGTTGTCACCTGTTTGGTAATCTCCCTAACTTGTCCGTCTAGAGTTTTAAAACAATAGTCATGACGTTGAAAGTGATTTTGAATGTCTTGCTCCACTCTAACACACTCCACATTGTCTTTCAGCAATTTTAGATTGTAATATTATTTCACAATTTTACCGTTTTTACGGCGCTTTTTATTAAATAAATCCAGCCTTGGTGAGCAGAAGAGACATATTTCAATTGTACAATTACAATGGTAATGTTTCCAAACTTTTTGCTAGACACTGTATTTTCTTTTTTTCTTTCTTTTTTTTTACATTATATAAAATGCATGCATACTTAAAGCACAGGTGTTTGTAGTACATAAACCAATCATAAAATTGTCATAAAAAATAGGGATAAAATATTAGATATTGGTTATTGTTCAGCAGTGTATTTGATTTCTTATTAAAAGCAAATTGATTTCAGATTAAAAGCAAGAGATGAGATAGAAAATCAAGAGATGAGATAGAAAATCAAATCAAATCTAATAATTAGACAAAGTAAAATTATTTACACCCAACATTTCTGTCCCCCTCACATTTGAAATGATGGCTATGCCATGTGTATTTCCATTTTCCATGTGTATGTGTATATATTAGAAGAGGTTTTTGAAACAGCTTTGACTGGTTGCCCATCTGGGATTCTTCATACACTGCAGAATTATCAGTGTCCTGTTTAGAAAAGATACAGGGGGGAAAAAATAATGTTAGCTGTTGCTATTGTGTATATAATTGTATTACCATTGATGTATATGTTACATGCAGTCAATGAGAATACAGAGGTAATACAGAACTTGGTTTGCATGTGCTTCATTAGCCCGCCATTAATAAGCCGTTTTCCCATATTCCCCGGCCCAGCACACCTTGTCAGGAAATACCATCAGGATTTGCTACCACCATGTTGTGAGGCAGAACTAACCCAGAACCCTACTCCTAATCCTTATACAATGCAAATTTGTGAGGTAGGCCAGATTTTCAGTTCAACAGCCTCATGTTTTCAATGAGTGTGTTTGTTTAGATTGTTATCTATGTAAAACATGGCAACTCACAGTGTATGTGTACAACAGTGCTTCCCAAACTGTGGGCTGTAGCGGTATTGCATGGTGTTAGAGTCTGTGTTTACCTGTCTGTCTGTCTTGTGATCCTTGTGTAACCCAGTTTTCCTTCCCTGTCTTCATGTGTTCATTATCGTCAGCTGTTCGTCATTATTAGTTATGTCTTTCACCTGTGTCGTCCTTGTCATTAGTGTCTCTATTTATACCCTTGTGTTTCCTTCACTCTTTGTCCGTTATCATTCGTGTGTGACCATATATGCTGTTCGTTTATTCCTGGTTTTGTAATTAAAAGGGCATTCTGTTATCCCCTCATCTTCGTGCGTTCATTCAGCTACACGTTCTGTAACACATGGAGGCCGTTGCTAGTCCAAATCAATATAATAATTAAAATATTACAATCATTCTAAAATTTCATTTTTTTGAAAGTATGTAATGTTAGTGTTATGGATAGTGTTTGGGAAGCTCTGGTGTACAAGTTTTGTTTGGTATAATATTAATAAAAAGCAATAAATACCTGGAGAAAGCCTGCAATCACTTTTAATTATTATGTGATCTAACAAGGTTATGACATCTGTGATGTTTTGTTTATTGTGCATTTGGTAGAGCTGCCTAATTTGGTGATAAGTCAGTTGAGCAAAAAGGTCGATTACAATTACAGGACAATGCATTACAACAGAGTAAATATTATATTACATTTAAATACATTTGTTACGACCTCTGATGTATGTTTTTCTTTCATGTGTTTCTGCACTCTGTGCCCTATTGCACAAATCACTGGGTCCCATCAATCAAGGCACATGGTTTCTCCTACCATTTCTATGCCGATTACACACAGCTCTATCTACCCTTACAACCAGATGATTCCGCAGTATCTGCACAGATCTCAAGCTGTCTGGTGGTCATCTCGACATGGATAGAAGAACAGCTCAACCTGGCAAAGACAGAGGTTCTCGTCTTCCAGCCAATCTGACTCTACAGCACGATTTCACCATCCAGCTAGGTACAATTACCAATCAATTGCTAGGTAGCAATTACCCCATCAAATTCAGCCAGAAATCTTGGAGTAATCTTTGATGACCAACTATCCTTCAAAGACCACATTACCAAGAAAGCACAGTCATGCAGATTTGCTCTACTCAACATCAGGACAATCGGGCCGTTTTAACTGAACATCTTGCACATCAACTCGTCCAGGCACTGGTCATTTCTAGACTTGATTACTGCAATGCTCTTCTGGCTGTACTACCGGTATGCGAAATCAAACCTCTACAAATGATCCAGAACACTGCAGCATGTCTTGTCTTCAATGAGCCAAAGAGAGCCCACGGCACACCTCTCTTCATCTCTCTGCACTGGCTACCACTTGCTGCTCGCATCAAGTTCAAGACGTTGATGCTTGCTTACAAATCCACCACAGGGTCTGCACCCTCCTACCTCCACTCACTTTTACGAGTCTACATTACTACTAGAAGCCTGCGAAAGGAGCGAAAACTCGTGGTACCGTCAGAGAGAGGTACAAAATCACTCTCCAGAACATTCTCATTCAATCTGTAAGAGCCATAGTTAAGAATTCACATTTCTATTATGTAAATTTGATGCAATAATTGTTTTTGTTGATAAGTAATTTACTGTTGAATATGTTCATTTGATTTATACTTGTTCTTTCTGCGCATATTCAGTAACGTCATTTTTGTTGTAGCTCACGTGAAAGGATGTTGATGCACATGCAATAAATTCAGATTAACGTTGGAAGAACACAAAGCTTTTTGACCGTTTCAGTGTGTGCGACATAGCATATATCTGCTCATAAGTATAGGATCTCTACAAACAAGTTGTTGAGAAGATGTCTCTGAATAAGAAGATTATGCTGTATTTGAGAAACGTGATTATTTGCTGACTTTGAAGAATAAACTATGCTAACAAAAACTGGACTTCGGTTGGTGAATGCAAGATAAGAAACGTGTCAAAACTTGTGGAATAACAAAAAGACATTTACATGTCCTGTACAGAATTAAACTGACGCTCTTCATGTTCCATGTGATTGGCTGTTTGCCATGCGTGTCACACTTTCAGGTGCACATACTTCAGTTATTTAGCAAACTCTGGATTAAACCAGAGTTGACAAAGACTGTTTATACCAAGCGCTGTGAGCCCATTGAGCCTGATCTAAACCAGGTTGGATTTATATGGAACTGTCAACTCTAAATCTACTCTGAAACTCAAAGTCTGTTCAACTAGTTTCATGCAACTGCATTAGGGCTGTCACTAACGACTATTTTTATATCGATTAATCTATCGACTAATTTTCCACCAAAAAGCAACAATTTTTCTTTGGTATTCAGGAAAAACATACCTAATGTTCTTTTAACTTGGCAAACTCTTTTGATATTGTATATGATAAGTATTTAGTAATTGTGATATTGCATTAATATTTATTATCGTGTATATATTATATATAAATTTGTTTTTATTAAATGTTATTCCTTATGTCATTTATGTCGTTATGTTAGTATACAGTCACGCAATGAAGTGTCCTTAAAACGGGCAGAAGTAAATTAGTTACAGTAGGATACACTAACCCAGCACATTAACAAATGCAGGCATTTATCAATCTATCAGTCACAGTGGTTCTCAATTCCAGTCCTCGCCGCGACACCTCGCTTACTTACACAAAGTATTTGGGGCCATTCACATGTGGCGTCTAAACACGTGTGGAAACCGCGGCCACACCTCTTTCTCCTTCTTTTCAAAGCGCTTGCGCTCCTGTGGCGTCTGTCATTGCTATGCAACTATGAACGGTGCTCTCCAATATGATTACGAAGTATCAACAAAGGATTAACTGATTTCCAGCTCTTGCATTAGCTTTACTACTAGATATGGAGATGAGAAATAAAACCCCACCTTGTACAGCTATGATCAGCTGTTCGGCTGAGCTTTCGATGTTGTAACAGAGAGGCCAACGCTGATCAGTTGATTTTTTGAGGCATTCTGAAATGTTGAAATGTTTTCATCTCGCCACTGCATAGGCACACCTGGAAAAAAGAGCACGCCCGCCCTGCATACGCTTTTATTATGAGCGCCCGTGCTGCGCGCCTACATTTGAAATGACAAACTAAAAGACAAGATGTGAGCGGCGCCTTCAGCAGCTTAAAGGACAGTGGATTTGAAACGTTCTGCCTTCAAAGGCTGAGTTAATTTAATGGACAAAAACACTTGTGGTGGCTGTGGCTTTTCCTTTTCTGGTGGCCCATCATCCAGAATAGCCTCATGCATCAAGATTGTACTGCTGTGGTATGTCAATGATGGCCGTGTGCCAAGTGTACAAACCACCTTCATATTATCAGCTAATCTGAAGTACTCCCTTACTTTGGAACCCTTCGGCCTTTGAAAACTTTTACTTGTACTTTTACTTTTACTATGTGTTTTTGTATAATTTGCGGTTCCCTGTATAGGATGCTGGGCAGAGGTTTTTAAAATTATGGGTAGATGTATATATGTGTGTATATATATATATATATATATATATATATATATATATATATATATATATATATACACATATATATATATATATATATATATATATATATATATATATATATGTGTTTGTATATTACGATATATAAGGGCTACATGTGTACAGTCATGGCCAAAAGTTTTGAGAATTACATAAATATTGGAAATTGGAAAAGTTGCTGCTTAAGTTTTTATAATAGCAATTTGCATATACTCCAGAATGTTATGAAGAGTGATCAGATGAATTGCATAGTCCTTCTTTGCCATGAAAATTAACTTAAACCCAAAAAAACCTTTCCACTGCATTTCACTGCTGTCATTAAAGGACCTGCTGAGATCATTTCAGTAATCGTGTTGTTAACTCAGGTGAGAATGTTGACGAGCACAAGGCTGGAGATCATTATGTCAGGCTGATTGGGTTAGAATGGCAGACTTGACATGTTAAAAGGAGGGTGATGCTTGAAATCATTGTTCTTCCATTGTTAACCATGAAGACCAGCAAAGAAACGCGTACAGCGATCATTATGTTGCATAAAAATAGCATCACAGGCAAGGATATTGTGGCTACTAAGATTGCACCTAAATCAACAATTTATAGGATCATCAGCAACTTCAAGGAAAGAGGTTCAATTCTTGTAAAGAAGGCTTCAGGGCGTCCAAGAAAGTCCAGCAAGTACCAGGATCGTCTCCCAAAGAGGATTCAGCTGCGGGATCGGAGTGCCACCAGTGCAGATCTTGCTCAGGAATGGCAGCAGGCAGGTGTGTGTGCATCTGCACGCACAGTGAGACCAAGACTTTTGGAAGATGGCCTGGTGTCAAGAAGGGCAGCAAAGAAGCCACTTCTCTACAAAAAAAACATCAGGGACAGATTGATCTTCTGCAGAAAGTATCGTGAATGGACTGCTGAGGACTGGGGCAAAGTCATATTCTCCGATGAAGCCCCTTTCCGATTGTTTGGGGCATTTGGAAAAAAGCTTGTCAGGAGAAGTAAAGGTGAGCGCTACCATCAGTCCTGTGTCATGCCAACAGTAAAGCATCCTGAGACCATTCATGTGTGGGGTTGCTTCTCATCCAAGGGAGTGGGCTCACTCACAATTCTGCTCAAAAACACAGCCATGAATAAAGAATGGTACCAAAACACCCTCCGACAGCAACTTCTTCCAACAATCCAACAACAGTTTGGTGAAGAACAATGCATTTTCCAGCACGATGGAGCACCGTGCCATAAGGCAAAAGTGATAACTAAGTGGCTCGGGGACCAGAACGTTGAAATTTTGGGTCCATGGCCAGGAAACTCCCCAGATCTTAATCCCATTGAGAACTTGTGGTCAATCCTCAAGAGGCGGGTGGACAAACAAAAACCCACTAATTCTGACAAACTCCAAGAAGTGATTATGAAAGAATGGGTTGCTATCGGTCAGGATTTGGCCTAGAAGTTGATTGAGAGCATGCCCAGTCGAATTGCAGAGATCCTGAAAAAGAACGGCCAACACTGCAAATACTGACTCTTTGCATAAATGTCATGTAATTGTCAATAAAAGCCTTTGAAACGTATGAAGTGCTTGTAATTATATTTCAGTACATCACAGAAACAACTGAAACAAAGAAACGCACTTTCTCAGTTTATGGCCAGCAATATTGTTATGTTTAAGGATGTTTAAGGAATCTTCATTAAGGACTTCATTTAAGGACACGCTGCCGGTGTGTTCACTCATAGAGAATAATGTGTTTGAATTTTAAATACACTTCTCATCTGGTGTGAGACCCCCTTTAGCCACAGCTAGAGCGACGAGGAAACACAATAGTTGAGTTATGTTTACCAGCTTCACCTTTACAAAAATGTCATTATTACACTTGTTAAAGGTACAATCCATAGTTTTTCGCCAGTAGGGGGCGCTAAACAATTCAAAATAATAACAAAGGCATAGATTGATGATGCAGTGAATATGGGATCATGGAACTTGTCGTCATGCTGATGGATCTAATAATATTCATGGGGAAATAATGATTACGGATGAGTGAATGCATGTTTTTAACACGACTGTGGTATGGCCGAGAATCGCGGATGCGATTACTAATCAGAGACAGATATCAGTGTCACACGTGAGTCCCGGGGGATATAAAGAAACCAGGACATTTCATTCTACCGACCTACTCATAAGTGCTGAAATACTACTCTTACAGGTCAGTTTATTTGACGAATTAAAACTGTGAGGTAACGCAGCGCTGTTTGACTTGGTCTTAAGCTACACAATCATACTAAACTGCATTTGAGTGTGTTGAAAGTTGTAATGTTTAGTATTAGTTTCTTGGCTGTAATAGACTTAACAGTAAGATAGATCAACATTAGATTATCATACTGATGATATTCTAACACTTCGTCGTGTTGAGCTATATTACATTGATTAGTCTTATAGCCTACATTTGCTTATCTTGTCTAATAACTTGCAAGAGCGCCGTCTCTGTCAAGTCAAAGTTTGACGCAAAGCTCTCGCCATCTCGGAAACCCCACGCTGATATTGATCCTCATTATATTTCTCCTTTTGTCCCAAAGTTTGCTTGCCATGGTCCATAATGTTTGGTTGAAACAACAGCAGTGTGCCACTTTACGTTACGCAGCTGTCTGTGTCTGTTGCCATGGTTACTGTGAGCTCAGGGATATTTACGTCATTTACAGGTGCAATGTGAAGTGAAAAGACCGGGGCAGCCCACTATTTAAATTGTGATTTTCTCTGAATTTACAAATTCTTGGAACATTTAGGATAATGTAAGTACACAGCTTAACAAAATATATAACAAGTGGTTTTTGGATATTTTAATATAAAATTCTACATTTAGTACCTTTAATGAAAGAAAAGATGGACAGTATAGACTGTCATTCACACAAAATGAGTAATGCTGGAAAAGAACCACATTAGTTAACCGGCAAATTGGGCCATGTTTTAAAAAACAACAACAGCGTTCCCTTAAAAGTGATTATTTGTTAGCTTGATAATCAAAGCGTATCTAGTGAGTGGTTCACAATTGTCTCGACTTATTAACAATACTCATGTTGTCTTGTTTTCTGTCTTTCAGGTGAAGACAGATGAGGAGGCATTTCTTCTCTTAGATGAGGACACTATTAAAAATGTTTGAGAGTTGTTTATTTTTCTATTTTTTTCTTTCTAATGTTATTACAGTGTGACCTAAAATAAATGGGAAAATAAATAGGTCCAAGTGTGTTTTTTATATAGAGTTCAATTTAATTGAATGCAATAAAATATAAAAGTGCTTGAAGTGTGTAAGTGCCTGAAGTTTTATTTTCTCAAATAAGGCATACTGGCATTGTAACCCAAGTTTATTTTTGACCCCAATATCTGGGTTGAAATAACCCAGAAGTTGACCCAAAAGTTGGGTTATATTAACTACAATGTTGGGTTATTTTAACCCAACATTTGGGTCAGGCATTTAACCCAGAATTTGGATCAAAAAGAATATCCCATTTTTCTAGGTTGAAATAACCCAGAAATTAGATGGTCCCTTTTTAACTGAGGATTTGGATGAAAATAACCCATTATGGGTTATTTTTGACCCAGAAGTTTTTACGGTGTGGATATGCATTTCAGACACCGTTCCCACGGAGGTGGTTTCCCTAGCGTTTCAGGACACAACATCTCGTTCCCTGTTCTCAGGGAACTATGGTTACAAACGTAACCTAAGATGTTGCTTACTTTGTGAACCTAATCTGGTCAGGAGCAGGTTTTCTTCGGTAAATCCAGAGTTTCTTTCGGCCTCATCACCCTTTTTAATGTGCACGGATGTTTAAATACTTCATTCAATCATTCATTTACACTGTAAAAATGCTTCTTACTGAGTATTTTTGTTTTATTTAAATGAAAAGTGAAAAATTCTTAAATCAAGATGCATTTTCTATAAAAAAAAGAAAAAGAAAACAACAACAAAAAAAAACAATGATAGTCTTGTTTCCTGGGGGAATCTAAATTTAGTGCATTTTACTTACATAAAATCATCTACCATTGTGGTAAAAAAAATAATCTTAATGCAAATGGTAAGCAAGATTATTTGGAGTGTCTATTACCAACTGCAAATTTACACTAACTCCGTCCACCAGTGTGACACCACAAAAAAAAAAAAAAAAAAAAAATTGGCGCGCGTGATTCAACTGCTTCAGTGGTGTAAGATGTGTGAAACTATTGGCGCGATTGACCCAGATTTGAATCTGCTTTTTGCCGGGCACGCTCTTCTCCCTTTTCTCATCATATCATATTAGTAAGGCATTTTTTTAGTGGAGGTAAGGTGCCTAACGAGCATTTAATAGTGATAAGTATTTATAATTTTAACAAATATATTCATTTGTATTCAATGTTGTTACTGTTGCATCCTGTTAATGTATAAATACTGAGGTGCAAATTATATGTATCTGCCAGTACAAAGTATGAATAGCATCTGATTACAATTGTGAACTTTTAAATTGTTACTTTTACATTGTAAATACTATTTTCTATTTTTTTTTAGCATCTACGGCTTTGCACTTACTGAAAATAGCATCTATCTAAATATGAAAATATGCTATTTCCACTTAGTGTAAATAGTCGCTTCCTTACTTTTCTATCTTCACTGGCAGAAAATTAAGAAAACTAATAAAAAAGGGACTTAAATTATTATTTATTTATTTTATTTTAATTTTTTAATTTTATTATTTCTTTTTTTTACACAAGCTTTATTAAAAGAGACCATTCAATGGTCTAGGTGCACAAGATGGCGCCGGTGAGCTGTGGTGATGTGGCATGGTTAACTCCGCTCATGCCCTTTCAGTCTTAGTGACGCTTGCATTTGGTGCAAGAAGAAACTTAAATATGAATCAATACTTGATTATTTTTTGGGAGATTCTGTACTTTACTGAGTTTTTATATTTCTGTCAACTTTTACTCCACTACATTTCCTAAATAAAATGTATACTTTTACTCTGATACATTTCCCCAAAGCATTTTCATTCCCATTCAGTCGGTTACGTTCGATGACTGAGAGGTCAGAGAGGCCAATCTACTTCGAGTGTAACTAAAACGAGCCAATGCAATCATAAGCATCAGCTGCTCGCCTCGCAGCGCGGGTATATAATGAGCAGCAGATGAATTGCATCTTCAGCTTTTCGCTTCGGAGCCGAACTGCATGTCGTGTTTATGAGCGAGCGTGAGAAGGACGAGTCAGCTCTTGGAAACTTCTCTTCGTTGGTGCAGGCGGACAGCACTGCAGTGGGGCCGATCTCACTCTTTTTGTTTTTTGTTTAGCTTTTTATTTGAGCAATAAAGTGAAGCGATTTCCAGCTATAAGAGCCGTTATTACGGCTGGTAACAGTGCGCTTAAGAGCGCTTAAAGGCTGTTCTGACAGCTGGTAAGACAGCTTTAGAGAGAGCGTGCACACGACAGGCTGCACTCTTCCCTGTCTGTGTTTGCAGCGGTCATTCCCCTGCGTGCTTGAAAGAGCAAATCTCTGAAAGAGCTTGCACGAGTAGTTCGCGTCTTTTTAAAGATGACTTGTGTGTTTCTGGATGCAGTCGTTACCTGGCGCCTCGGGATGGTCACCTGCGCTGTATCACGCATTTGGGCTTAAAGCAAGCTGAGGCAGCGTTTGTGGATGAGTTATGCACCCATTGTGGGAAGATGACCATTGCTGAGTTGCGGTCTAGGCTCCACCTCCTGCAAGGATCACAGTGAGCGCGCTTCCTTCAGGGAACCCTCACTCCTCCTGCACTCCGCAGCCAGTAGTGCGGAGTAGTAAACATTAAAGTAGTAAACGGAGTAGTAAACAGTAGTAAACATCGTATAGATTTTAAAATCTTGCTAATTACTTACAAAGCACTAAATGGCTTAGCTCCCCAGTACCTGAGTGAGCTCTTAATGCATTATAGTCCTTCGCGTCTATTACGATCTCAGAATTCTGGCCAGTTGTTAATACCTAGAATATCAAAATCAACCGCAGGCGGTAGATCCTTTTCGTATTTGGCACCTAAACTCTGGAACAATCTTCCTAGCATTGTTCGGGAAGCAGACACACTCTGTCAGTTTAAATCTAGACTAAAAACGCATCTATTTAACCTGGCATACACATGACGCACTATAAACTTTTGTCTTCATATCTGTTAAAGGATTGTTAGGCTGCATAGATCAGGTCAGCCGGAACCGGGAACACTTCCTATAACACCAGATGTACTCGGTACATCAGAAGAAGAATGGCGTCTACGCTAATTTTTTTTGTCTCTCTGCTTATCCCGAGGTTTACCAATTAACGTGATTGGCTGGATCTGGGCCGTGTCCGGGTCGGACGGGGAACCTGTGCCTGTGTGCGGCAGCAATGTGGTCCTGTGGTGTCGGCGGAGACTGTGTTAACTAGGTCATCCTTTGTTAAGACCTTACCGACTCATCAGCCAGTGGCATATCCCAACAAACCGTCCCATACCGGCGTGATCAAAAAGATCTTAAACTAGATGGAACTAGATTAAATATTTTGACTGTTGCGATTCCAAATTGCTTTAATGACCCGTAACTCTGCCTGAGTATCGGACAAGTGTTCACTGTTGGCCAGAGGAGAACTGGCCCCCCGACTAAGCCTGGTTTCTCCCGAGGTTTTTTTCTCCATTTGTTGGAGTTTTGGTTCCTTGCCGCTGTTGCCTTTGGCTTGCTTACGTTGGGGACACTTGCTTGATATTCAGCAGTGTTTTTGATATGCCTGCATTGGCGCCGTTGTATACAAACTGAGCTGAGCCGGACGATTACGTCACTGTTTTCTGCAGTGCTGATATACCTAAATTAACTAGACTAATAACTATTGATATTTGCAACGGAATGAATCAATAATACATAGAATAAGCTGCACAATGACACCATTTTCTTATTAATGTAAAGCTGCTTTGCCACAATTTGCATTGTAAAAAGCGCTATATAAATAAAGATGACTTGACTTGACTTGACAGTAGAGCTGCCGGAGGAACACGGTGGACCCCGGAGGTGTGTATCATCCGTATCCTTCGGGGCTCCCCAAGACGACTGGATGTCGATCACTGCATCGGAGGGTGAGCCTGACACTTTTGCAGATGATGATTTGGCGCAACTGCCTCCTTCGGGAGTGACAACTGTGCCCGAGTCGGACCCAGAAATGATAGCTATACTTTCCCGGGCCGCCGACAAGATCACGTTTCTTAATGCTCCTGTGTCTCAGACCGGCCTCTTCGGCGACACGGTCAAGAACTTTGCCCAACAATCCTGCTGCGGCGTTCAGCTGCTGCGTCCACTCTCCCGCAGCGGCTCAGCCTAAACCTCACCACGCTCATCCCCCTCTTCTGTTGCCAGCGGACAGCAGGTACTTAACACAATAACTTCGGCACGTGCATCGTCTACAAGACGTGCTTACGCCTTGAAGTGGAACCTGTTCGTTGAGTGGTGCTCTTCTCACAGAGTGTCGTGCTTTCCTCTTGAAGCAAGGGTTGGAGCGTAGGCTGTCCCCCTCCACCCTCAAGGTCCATGCTACTGCTATTTCTGCATACTACGACCACATAGATGTCAAATCTATTGGTAAGCACAACCTGGTCGTCTGGTTCCTTAGGGGGGCCGAGACGGTTAAATCCTCCTTGTCCCCTCCATACCCTATTGGGACCTGGCTATGGTGCTAAGAACACTTCAGAATGCTCCGTTTGAGCCTTTGCAGTCATCAGACTTAAAGATTCTTTCAAAGAAGACTTTGCTGCTGGCTGCATTGGCCTCCATCAAGAGGGTAGGGGACCTGCAGTCATTTTTGAATCATGCCTAGAGTTTGGGCTGGGTGACAGCCATGTGGTACTGAGACCCCGGCCTGGCTATGTGCCCAAGGTTCCTACCACTCCCTTCAGGGAGAAGGTAGTGAGCCTGCAAGCGCTGCCCTTGGAGGTGACAGAACCAGCCCTGGCTTTGCTCTGTCCAGTTCGCGCTTTGCGACTGTACATAGACAGAACCCAAAGCTTCAGGACCTCAGACCAGCTCTTTGTCTGTTATGGTGGCCAACAGAAGGGAAAGGCTGTCTCCAAGCAGAGGATAGTGGATCCACTACTGGATAGTGGATGCCATCGCCCTGGCTTAACATGTTCAGGGTGTGCCCTGCCCACTCAGGTTGCATGTGCACTCCACGAGAAGTGTCGCATCCTCCTGGGCGCTGGCTCGTGGCATCTCGCTGACAGACAATTGTAAAGCTGGGGGCGGGGTGACACCTAACACGTTCGCTAGATTCTATAGCCTTCGTGTCAAGCCAGTCTCCTCCTGTGTTCTTGCCTCAGGTCAGAGGCACAGAGAGGCCACAGCTTAGTGCCGGCTTCCTGCGCTTATATGTGCTTACTCTCCAGAGAGTCCCTATTGGCAGACCCTGTTGAGTCCCCCGATCTCCCTTCGGCAGCCGACGTGGTGGAGCGTCTGGCGCCAGGCCTATACTCCGCTGCATACTTGAGAACCGGATTTAGGCTGGGTTCAACATGAGTGACCCTATGGGGATCCCATATTGCTGGTTCCATGGTTGCCCCTAAAATGAAGCCCGTGTCTTTCCCTCTAGGAGAGCGTAGGAGAGCGTACGTCGAACGTGACCGACTGAATAGGAACGTTTCGGTTACAAAGGTAATCCTCGTTCCCTGAAGGAGGGAACTGAGATGTATGTCCCATCGCCACAGTCGCTGTACCCCGCTGATGCTGCCGCCTATCTGGTTTGGCTCCTCAGCCAAAACCTGATGATGCAACGCACCTGTTACTCATTATATACACGCGCTGCGAGGCGAGCAGCTGCAGCAAATGATTGAGATTCCTATTCGTTGGTCTGTCCGACATACGTCTCCGTTCCCTCCTTCAGGGAACGAGAGTGACCTTTGTAACCGAGATGTTACGGACTACAAAATAAAGTCGGAAGAACACAGACTGCAAGCAAGCATGTGTAAACAAGAGCTCGCGCAACCGCGGTTGATTTCATTTTTCGGGGTGCGTCCATTGCTGGAGCGGCTGAGAGCGGTATGAGAGCAACCTCTAGAGACGAAATAAAAACTATCACTGTTGCCTCGTAGAGTTTGTTTTGACATGTGACGTGAGGCTACACTCTGCACAGAACTATGGGACACTTCAAAAACGGATTTAAAACATAGGCAACAAAGCGGTATGCTATACAGTACACTATAGTACATGTTTTCATATCACTAAAGTAATTAGTTTGTTAACTAGATGCTGTGTTAGTGGAGAACAGCAGTATGTTTGCTGTCGAGGTGGAGAGGATGCTAACATTAGTACCACCTAAAGCGGTTTTTAAAACAATGTGTCAAAAACACAAGCTGTTTAATGTCATGATTGTTACCATCTATTTGTATTAGTTTTTATCAATTTTTTGTATGTTATGTAATTAAGTTGTGTAAATAATAAGTGGCCATTTTTAAGCATGATTGTTTGGATTTATATGAAATGGTAACACTTTTCAATGAGTCTTTTTGCAATATTAAAGGTTAATGAAAGTGTTCTTTATTGTTAATTTCAACATTTACATTTTAAAGTTGTCTCTTACATTATTTGTAATGCACTATGAATTGACATGAACGATCAAGGTATAATTAATATTAGTATTTTTTATATTTAAAACTTATAAATAATGTTTATAAGTTTATTAGTAAACATTTGGCCATTGTTTTATTTTAATTCAATGCAAACTAAATGTACTAAGAACTGAACACAATCTTGCTGCTCAAACTGTATATAAATTTTTTTAAATAATATTTTCTGCTCCTTTTGTGTTTTGCATTCACTTGTACTTTTACTTTAAGTACTTAAGTATGTTCAATATCAAAAAATACTTTTCATACTTGAGTACAAAAAATATCACTTACTTTAAAACTTTTCCTCAAATAATATTCCAAAGAGTGACTTTTACTTCTACCAAATTCAATTTCTGGTAAGATATCTATACTTTTACTCAAGTATAGCTTTCAAGTACTTTATACACCACTAGTCAACCATAGTATCAATCCTTATCAGAGATATAAATAAACATGGGAAAAAGATATGGACTCAGTGTATACTTTAGTAACTTTATTTGATAATATTGTTATCGTTGTATTTAGTAGCCAATGTAATTAAAATGCATATAATTTTAAGTGTTTCTTGTTCGTTTCCTTGTGCATTTCTATTAATTACTGTATTTATTTAGTTCAAGTGAGACGAGAAAGAACATCTGTTGCATAATCATTATCTGTCCGGTCTGTAACACACACTTAACTAAAAGGGCAAATTAAAAGGGGAAAAATATTGTATACTTATTAGAGTGTGACGAGCAGGGCGGGCTAGAGCCGTGAGGGAACGGCGCGAGGCCGGTGACGCGAGAGTTAACGAGCGTCAGGTGCTCGGCGCACCGGTCTCGAATCCCCACGGAGGAGCTCCGGAAGCATAAAGGAGGAGCGACGACAGTGAAGGACGAGAGAGGACCAGGCCTGGATTTTATGTTGTGTTTTATTTGGTTTGTGTGGGCGGCAGTCGCCGTGAGGAACTGCCGCCCTTATATTTTCGTTTCATTGTCAGTTTATTTGTGTATTAAATTTGTTAAATGTTCGCCGGTTCCCGCCTCCTTCTTCCCTTTCTACGAACTTTGTTACATAGAGGTAATAATAATAATAAATAATTTAATTGTCATTGTCGATGTATTATAACAATGACAATTAAATTATTTATTATTATTATTATTAAAATCTGTCCATCTTCATATCTAAAAACATGTAACATTAGAAACCCTAGCTCAGTCACTTTTAATTTCCACTAATTTCAGAACTTACAGTTTAGTAAGTATAGTTAGAACTAATTTACCAGTTAATTGAGGTGTAGAAAACACTGGGACATGCCATTATGTAATAATACGATTTGATTTTGATTAAAAATAAGCTACTTACGTGTGGTCATCGAGTGCTAGACATTTGAACTTGAAAATGAACAGTGTGAAAGACTTTCAATACAGTCTTAAAGGAACTTTGACAGTGTTCAAGCCATTGAATAAACGTTTATTGAACCATGTATGTTTCCTCTTGCTCTGTCGGTTATGTAGGGAGTCTTGTGATTGGTTGTCAAGCCAGCCAATCAAAATTTAGCAGCCTCATCTCTGATTGGTTTAAATTCTGGCATATTGTAACGCTGGGTTGTGTTGAGCAAGCGAGCAACCGGCGCTTAGCGAGCATTCAGGGTGGGTATCATGAGAGCAATCAATTGAAACGTTGCACATGCGAAAGTGAACGTCCTTGCACATCCAAATAAACTTCTTTTAAATGTGTAGTGGGACGATCGGTGTGTGGGCATTGGCTCATTAAATATTGCTGAAGGAGTGAGTTGTCCAATCATATACGTGCACGGGCATATAAAAAGGTATTTTGAAGGCACTGTGAGGTGTTAGAGCATCTCTTGTGTGTCACTGCCTGAGGCCCGCCATTCCGGTTTGAAGTTGTCCCGTTTCACAGGTATGTATATGTAACAGATGTACAAAGTATATGACTAATTGTTGTCATAATTCACGCAAAATTGTTCCCTTGTACAATTATATCCTTGTTAATTATTATACCTGCTCTAAAGGTGCACTTCTCCTTTAAGTGTTTCGTGATCACAGTATGATCTTATTTCCTGTCCTGTCTCCTCCTCTTCCCTTTTGAAGTGCGATTTCAATGGAAGAGGTAGGTTGGGAGGAGGCCGGAGGGCGGTTTGGCAACACTGGACTGTGACTGGAGCATTGATGGCAGGAAATTACGGTAGCTCTGGTAGTGATCCGGAAATGGAGGATGAATCATGTAGCGGGAGTATTGAAGGGAATGAATGGTGCAAAATAGCTAATTGGAAAAGAAAGAAAACTAATAGTCAAGGGTCATTCACGGATAGTGGAAAGGAGGATCACGTGAGTAAGAAAAATATAGAAGAATATAAAGTAATGATGAAATTTGCAGAATCTGGAATAACGTTAAACCCAATTAAATTGACCAAAGCTCTGAAAAAAGCTTTAGGAGAAATAAATAATGCAAAGACTTTGAGAGATGGAAATGTGATTATCATGTGTAAGGATGAAAAACAACAAAAGAAGGCACTGAGTATTAATTCAATGCTTGGATACTCTGTATCAATCACAGTGATGACTAGGAAACCTTGGTTAAGAGGTGTAATATTTGGGATTCCAACTGATGTACCTGCTGAAAAAATTAAAAGCTGCATTGAAGGGAGCAAGGTTATTGGAGCAAAACGGCTTCAATATGTTAAAAACAAAGAAAGGCTGGATAGTCTATCTGTGATGCTTCAGTTTGATGAGGAGAGAATGCCAGAGAGGATTAAAATAGGCTATGTGAGTTACCCAGTAAGACCTTACGTACCTCCCCCACTAAGATGTTTCAAGTGTCAGAAGTATGGACATGTTAGTGCAGTTTGTAGAGGAAATTTACGATGTGCGAGGTGTAGTGGCGAACATGAATATGGTAAATGTGAGGTAGGAGCAAAGGCAAAATGCTGCAATTGCGGTGATGAGCACAGCACTGGATTTGGGGGTTGCATTGCTCATAAACATGCAGTGAAAATCCAAAAGGTGAGAATAGCGGAGGGGTTGACTTATGCTGAAGCAGCCCAAAAAGCTAAACAACATGAACAGAAACAGGAAGAGATGATAATGCAGGATTGCAATGAAATTACTTTGGTTCAGGATAAGACAAATGAGGAAAAATTGGTGATTGGAAAAATGGAATTTGTGTCATTTATGGCAGAAGTGATAAATTGTTCGGCTCAGTCAGAAAGTAGAACGGAGAGAATTAAAATCATAATAAGGGCAGCAGAGAGGTACTTGAATGTAGCAGGAGTTACTTTAGAAAAAATCAATGACATGCTAAAGACTAAATCAAGTACTCAAACATCATGTGGAAATACATAATAATAATGGTTTTAACTGTATTGCAATGGAATGCCAGAAGTATTATTGCGAATGGACCAGAATTCAAGAAGTATATAGATCAACAGGATAAGAAACCAAATATAATTTGCTTACAAGAAACATGGTTAACACCACAACTAAATTTTGTTCTGCAAGGATATAATATAGTAAGGAGAGCTAGAGGGGCAGGAAATGGAGGTGGGGTGGCCACTTTTATTAAGAATGATATAGAATACTCCGTCATTAATGAGACTGAAGATTATGAATTGGTGGTTATAGAAGTATATGCAGAGAATCAAACTATTAGAATAATAAATTATTATAATCCTTGTAGAAAATTAAGTAAAGAATTAGAAAAGGTTATTGGGTCAGGAAATCATAAATTAATTTGGTGTGGAGATTTTAATGCTCATAGCACTTTATGGGGAAGTAGTAGTGATGATTATAATGGGGAGGTAGTAGAAGAAATTATAGATAGTAATGGTTTAGTATGTTTAAATGATGGTAGAAACACAAGAATAGATTTGGTACGTGGAGTCGTATCTGCAATTGATTTAACATTGGTTTCTGAAGAGATAGCAAGTAAATGTAGATGGGATGTTTGGGAAGAAAATAATATGGGTAGTGATCATTATATAATTTTATGTAAGGTAGGGATGAGTGTATTGGAACATAATGTGATTTTAGCTCCAAGATGGAGATTTAATAAAGCAAATTGGGAAGCTTATAAATATCTAAGTGAGGTAGAAATAGCATCATTAGAACTGAATACGATGGAAGATATAGAGGAATGTAATAAGAAAATATGCAAAGTATTGTATGATGTAGCAGATAAAGTTATAGGGAAAAAGGGTCTATGTAAAAAGAGGAAAGCAGTTCCGTGGTGGACAGATAAATGTAGTAACGCTGTTAAAAATAGGAATAAAGCATTTAGGAAAATAAAAAAAACTAATTTATTTGAAGATTTTATCAATTACAAGAAAGCACAAGCTGAAGTAAGAAGAATAGTACGAACAGCTAAAAGGAAGTACTGGAGAGATTGGTGTAATTCAATAGGAGAAGATATTGAAATAAGTGAAGTATGGGGATCAATAAAAAAATGGGAGGAATATATAGAAATCAAGCTATACCAGTTTTAAAAAATGATGTAGGAAAAATGGCTGTGGCAGATAAAGAAAAGGCTGAAATGCTGGCTAAAGTATTTGTTAAAGTTCACAGTGATGATAATGTATCAGAGGATATTAAAAAGTATAGAAATCAGAATAAGAGTCAACATCCAGATGTGATGAAGAAAAGGAATCCTACTGAAGACACTTTAGATTCAAATTTTAATTTATATGAATTAAAGATGGCTCTAGGGGGAGTTAAACATACATCTCCTGGAAGAGATGATATTTGTTATGCAATGATTCAACATTTATCAGATAGATCTTTGAAAGTAATTTTATATCTTTTCAACAAGATATGGAATGCAGGAAAGCTTCCTTCTTCGTGGAAGCATGGAATAATAATACCAATAGGCAAACCAGGAAAGGACAAATCTAATCCAATTAATTATAGGCCAATTGCATTAACTTCTAATTTATGTAAGTTGATGGAAAAAATGATTATACGAAGACTAAACTATATATTGGAATCTAAAGGACTTATATCACCATATCAGAGTGGATTCAGGGCAGGTCGGAGTACTATGGATGCTGTTTTAAGCCTAGAAGCCGATATTAGGAAAGCTCAAGCAAATAAAGAGGTATTAGTTGGGGTATTATTTGATATCGAGAAAGCATATGATATGCTTTGGAAAGAGGGACTTTTAATAAAAATTAATTGTATGGGAATAGGAGGAAAGTTGTACAATTGGATTATGGATTTCCTTCTTGAAAGAACAATTCAAGTTAGAGTTGGAGTATAGTATTCAAAAAAATACAAGATAGAAAATGGAACACCGCAAGGAAGTGTATGCAGCCCAGTATTTTTTAATATTATGATAACTGATATTTTTAGTAATTTAAAAGGTGACGTAGGAAAAGCATTATTTGCTGATGACGGGGCAATATGGAAAAGAGGACGTAATATTTCATATGTATCCCAAAGTATTCAAAAAGCAGTAGATGAAGTGGAGGTATGGGCAAATAATTGGAGCTTTAGATTATCTGTGGCTAAAACTCAAGTTATATGTTTTACTAAAAGGAAAAAAGTTCCAGAGGTTAAGTTAAAATTATATAAGCAGGAACTGGAGCAAGTTACAGTAGTCAAATACCTCGGTGTATGGATGGAATCTAGGCTGACATTTGCTATACATGCTAAAAAACTGATCAAGAAATGTAAAATAGGAGTAAATATTTTAAGATGTTTATCTGGGGTTGAATGGGGAGCTTGTAGATTATCGTTGAAAAGAATATATAATACATTAATCAGATCAAGTTTGGATTATGGAAGTATAGTTTACGGATTTGCAGCCGAGACTATACTCAAAAAGATTGAAGCAATACAAAATCAAGCTCTAAGAATATGCTGTGGTGCGTTCAGAACATCTCCCATAGCAGCTCTTCAGGTAGAAGTTGGTGAAGTTCCATTAAAACTTCGTAGGAAAAAAATTAGACTGAATTATTGGGTTAATATAAAAGGTCATAAAGAGAGTCACCCAGTGAAGGGAGTAGTAGAAGAATGCTGGGAACATGGGAACAAAAACATAAAAGGATTGGGATGGATTGTTAACAGAGAAGCACAAGAAGCTGGTATTACAAACTATGACGTGAGTCCAAATGTTATATTACCAAGTATACCACCATGGATTTATCTAATGGCAAAAACTGATTTACAAATTCAGATGAAAATTAAAAATGAGAGAGATACCCCTAAGAATATTATTGCACAGAAGTACTTAGATCAGACTTATTCATCATGGTTACATATATATACTGATGGTTCTAAGGATCCTATTTCTGGAAGAACGGCAGCTGCTGTATATATTCCTGAGTTTCAAACAAGCATTAAAAAAAGATTATCTGATCATATATCTGTGTTTGCAGCAGAATTAGTTGGCATGATGGTAGCACTCCAGTGGGTAGAGGATGTTAAACCAAGATTAGTAGCAATATGTTCAGATTCTTATGCAGCAATTACAAGCCTAGTAAGTGGAAATAAAGCATCAAGGCAAGACATTATATATGAGATTCTTGCTAGTTTGTCAAGAGTAAGTAGTGTAAGCTTAATCGTGTTCGTGTGGGTTCCAGCTCATGTGGGATTGGAAGCTAATGAACCCAGCAAACATGCCAGTGCGGGCCCACTGTGGGTTAGTGTGGGTTTACTGTGGGACAGTGTGGGCAGGACAAACCCACACTAAACCCCATATGGGCCCCATGTGGGTAGCCCACGTGGGGCCCACAGACGTTTTGCCCTTGGGGGCCCCTATGTGGGTTTTCTGTGGGCGAGCCCAAATGTGGACTTGCCCACAGAAAACCCAAACAGGCCCAGTGTGGGTGAGCCCATGCGGGCCCCACGTGAGTTTGCCCTTTTGGCCCCCCGTGAAGGTTTTCCATGGGCCAACCCACTGTGGGCTTGCCCACAGAAAACCCAAACAGGCCCAGTGTGGGTGAGCCCATGCGGGCCCCACATGGGTTTGCCCTTTTGGGCCCCCATGAAGGTTTTCCATGGGCTTGCCCACAGAAACAGGCCCCGTGTGGGTTAACCAATGTGGGCCCATGGAAAACCCATGTGATTTTGCCCTTTTGGGCCCCCATGTGGGTTTTCAGTGGATGACCCACTGTGGGCTTGCCTGCAAAAAAAAAAAAAAAACACAGTGGCCCCAAGTGGGTTACTACCCCACTAGCCTATAAAAGATTATTATGGCTTTATTTAACCCTAAAAGGGGATACAAACATTTGAGAGGCTGCGGGGAGAGGCAGGGTATGTTTGGGTCTCATTTCTTGGTTTCAATATAATTTACTTGTAAACAGAATGCTTGGTTGGGAATGCGCATTACAATATTATAGCCAGATTCTTTAAACATTTTTTTCTCTTATAACTTAAACTAAACATTCTTTGTAAAATTCTGTTGAAAAATAAGTATAATGCCTAATTATGAAAATATTAGCCTACTGTGTAATATTTAATACGCACATTTCTAGAGAGAATAAATGGTTTTATAATGTTGTAACACATTGCCAAACAAGCATTCTGTATTCACTTAATAAATGGGCGACATATCCTGGGAGATACAAACATTAAAAAAATAAAGTCATGTTTAAAAAAAAAAAATCATGAAATTTTATTATTTCTGTCCTAAGATGATGGAAAATAGCAATAAAATAATTTTATGAAGTCTCTTTATGGTCTTGCCCTTTTTAGGGTTAAAACTTCCACCAAAGACAGGGGTAGACATTTTAGAGGGCAGGTTCCAAAATAAAAAAAAGGGCATCCATTCATAATTATTTTAATAATTATATCATAATTATATCATAAAGTCAGTTGAATCACTACCAATAAAATCCTTAAGCCATTCAGAAATCCATATGTAATGCCTTTTAAATCCAGTTCAGTAGGTATAAATGCATTTACAAGTGAAATTACAACTGCATTAATATACTGTGATGATTATAACATTTGAAGACTTCAGATGCAAAAGCCTCTATGTATATAAATTAATTTCATTTATTTATTGAATTATTTATTTCCTTGAAGGGAATGTCTGTTTGACAGTTTGACACTTAAAATTTTCTGTAGTGTTGAAGATTTTGTGATTACCATTGCTGAAGAGTACATACATCACTCTAAAAAATGCTGGGTTGTTTTAGATGTTGTTGGTTTAAATTTTGAAATTACATTTTTAAACCCAACGGTTGGATTTGTCCATTTGACCCAAACATCAGCTAAATCCCAGCATTTTTTATTTTTTAATTTATTTATTTTATTTTTACTTTATTTTTTATTTTATTTTTTTTTGGAGTGGTTATGGTAAAGATTAATTAGTTCCAAGTAGCTGGAGCAATTTTTTGAGTAAAAAGCTTAAATTATGCTACAAATTATTTAATTCCTCTAACTCAGTGTAGTTTTTTGGATGAACAAAAAAGTTGTTTTAACTCAAAGATTTATGCAAAAATTAAATTATTTATTTATTTTGAGCCATTATTTATTTTTAGAGTGCATTCGGTTTTTCAATGTAAAGGCTAAATTTGGAAAAACTTGAATTACAGGTGATAGCTGTAGTCATTCTGGCTTAATGATCTGCCCAAAATTCGTCTTGAGTTTCTTAAAAAAAATGTCCTTATAATATGAAAATGTCAAAAGGTAACCATAAAAATGTTTATTTTAAATATTTCACATTTGAATTTTGTTGCTTAAATTAGATTGTTGGTTACAATGCATTCTCAGGTTTGACTCTAACCATAGTGCATAAACTGACACAAAACAAAACAAAATTTTGACAAAATCAATCTTTGAAATTGTTTCACAATATAATCAAATGTAAACCTCATAAAAGTAAGTAATTATATCAGAAAATGTCAGCAACAAGGGATGCACATTCTGGTTACACAGACGAATTTCTTTTTTTTTCCCACCAGATGGCACTAATCTGCCTCCAATCATTGGATTTTCAATGCCTTTACCTATTTTTAACTTCAATAATGCAATTATTGTTTATTACTCGCCTCAAAATACAACATATTAAAGCAGAAAATATTATTAGAAAACATATATGGTATATTCATTTCATTAAAAAATACAATGTGTTCGGTCCATTTTGGCAAGCTAAATTTACTGAGAGTTAAATAAAATGCACTTATTTGTCACAATAAAGCAAGAACTCAGTGAGTCATTCGTTTATTCATTAATTATAATTTTTGGTATTTATAATTGGTGTATTAATAATCATAACTTTAAATGAAAAGTAATTCATCACGTGATTAATTCTAACCAATGATGAGACTGCTGGAATTCTCTTGGGTATGACGTGGCATTCCGGTTTCAACTGCCCAACTCCTCGCTCAAGTCAGGTAAGCGGTTTATATTCTATTTATATTATATCAATTCGTCAAAAATATTAATTAATTCGTGAATTAAGTTACCAATTTTAGCGGTTAATTTGATTAGGAGTGTACTACTTGTTGCTGTATAAACGATACACGGTTATAACGACCGACTAGTTACGTTTCAATGAATGGAAATAATCGTTGTTTTCTGTGGTAACGTTAATTTGGTCTTTGAAACTCGTGAAACTGCATATGAATTCATTAACTGAGAAAACAATACAACCATTTTGGTTTAAGTTTTGTTGACTGTTGTTTTTCCGTTACTATTCATGCAGTGAACGGATATAACGGCCGAGCTAGGCTGGCCAGGTGAAGTCAATAAACAGTGATGCCATGTTTTAGGGAGGGGGAGGGGGAGAAGGTATCTGCCTTGTCATCATGTGCCTTGGCAATATCTTCTGATTGGACTGCTGCCAAATTCAAGACCACTGTCCCCCTCTATTTTCTAAGGTGAGACACTATTTACTTTTCTACAAACTGTTTAAAAGTTATAACTTCTCAACTAAAAAAAGAACTTCTTTCAATAATATAATTATACTGTTATTTCTTTATAATTTAATAAAAAAACATCATGTGTAATTTGAATTATGAAGAAATATACATTCTGACAGGATTTGGTCTCAGAGAGGGGGTTTCTGACAGAAAAATGTGTTTTCTGAAGTAATTTTTCAACTTAATTCAAATGACATTTGGATTTTTTATAAAGTTATGAAGAAATAACAGTATAAAAAAGTACATTCTGACAGGATTTGGTCTCAGATAAAGGGTTCTGACAGAAAAATATGTTTTCTGAAGTACTTTTTCAATTTAACTTTATAAAAATCATTCAGAAATTTTTTTTTTTCTGTCAGAACCCCTTTTCTGAGACCAAATCCTGTCAGAATATACTTTTTTATACTGTTATTTCTTCATAACTTTATAAAATCATGTGTAATTTGAACTATGAAGAAATAGTATAAAAAAGTACATTCTGACAGAATTTGGTCTCAGATAAAGGGTTCTGACAGAAAAATGTTGGTAACACTTTACAATAATGTTCATTAGTTAACTACATTAGTTAACATGAACTAATAATGAACTGCACTTATACAGCATTTATTAATCTTTATTAATGTTAATTTCAACATTTACTAATACATTATCAATGTCCGAGCTGTCCAAAACTTCACATGCGTGATAAGAGTCCTGGCCTAAAGACATCTATATGCCAATATTTAGTTAGTCATAGCGCCACCTGTTGGCAACAGGAAATGGCATGCTTTGCACTGTAATTCACTCCCAGAAACACATTTAAATATGCCGTGAAGTACCAAACATACGAGAAACACGTTAAATCATGCAACGCTTGGCTAAGTGCTAAAGTATGCGATTAACACCATGAAACAAGAAGTTGTTGTAACTCAGGCATACAATGTCCGATCTGCCCCAAACTTCACGTTTGATAATAGTCCTGGCCTAAAGACATCTACATGCCAATATTCAGTTATAATCAAAGTGCCACCTGCAGCAGGAAGTGTCATACATTGAAATGACTTAGTCTTATTTCTCCTGTATTTACTCGCTTACATGCATGTTACACACTATTCACTGTTTTCCAATGGCCACCCAGTGGCGGTGGCCCCGGGTGTGAGGGCCCTTTAATCGCTTCTTGCAGCTTTAATTTAAGATGTATTCTTGTAAGCATTAGATAGTTTGTGTTTCTAATGTAGTACCAAACTTTGTTTATCTTAATTTAATGCTGAAGGTGATCAGTCGTTTCACGTTTGGTGTGAAATATCCTTTCTTCCGTGATTCGCCTCGCTTTTACGCGTCTCTTTCAGTGTGAAAGGGCCTTTAGTCAGTGGGCTGGTCTCATTCACTGACTGAGGAGGGCAAAATCAGCAATGGCAGTTTAACCAAATTATGTAAACCAACTCTGCAGAACCCTAGAGTAAAAATATGACTTTACTTTTACTTCCTTCTTCTGTCACATAACATTTTCAAACTAATATCTTACATGTTGTGTTTTTTTCCTCTTTAGCATCATCCCACACTGATTTCAATGAAGGTAGATACTGAAATATTTTTGTATACAATTTTTCTCTTCATATTTTTACACAGTGATATGCATTTTTTAATTTTTTGTTGTTTGTTTTCTAGCTTGGATACGCAAACTTCTTGCAAACCAAGAAATTATTAAAGAACAGATGAGCACATTAGTTAAATTGGTCTACGACCTCAAAAAATGATCAACTACAGAGGACAGCCCAACTTTAAATTCAGAATGTTTTCCACTTTCAAGTTTACAACAACTCCAAGATATTGAGGAGCAGTTGCAGCAGGATGACTACAAGACAGCTGTGGTAAGATTTCATGTTTCAGTAGAAAAATGTAACTCAAATAAATTAACTCAGTGTCAGTGTTTTCATCTTTTGCTCATTGTGAATGGTACAGTAGGTAGTAGGGGTGTGACGAGACCACTATCCCACGAGACGAGACACGAGATTGGGTTCACGAGACAAGATTTTTATAGTATTTTTAAGAAATCCTCAATAATGAAACGTATGAAGGGAAAATAGTCTTTTATTCAACTGAAAATCATAAAATGCAAAAATGTTGGTGCATTTGGAAATCAACTTGTAACGCATGTCATTTTACTTCTATTTTAATGAATTATTTGCAGTAAAACAACATGCAAACACTGCTAAATGTTTTGCCACAAAATCAACCAGTTGTTTTCTGCCCTGTATAATTTCACATGAGAAATCTCACTGAACTTCTTTCTATGATTGAACATAAAATAAACAATATAAATAAAATAAACATAAAAATAAAAAATTCAAATTACACTTTAACTGCAGTACAAAGTTGACCATTTCCCAGTCACTATTGATTGTGTGGCTGTAACTGTTATAAAGCTCTGCGCACACCGAGAAGTCCAACCGTCAGCAGTGATAGCGATACTTTCTGCCTCTTTAGGGGTCGTTCACCTAAAAAGCGTGTAAAGCGCGGCCGCGTCGCTTCCTCCTTCTTTTGCAAGCGTTCGGGAGCTCGCGCTTCTGTAGCGTCTGTCGTTGCTATGCAACCATGAACTGTGCTCTCCACGACCATCCCTTGGTTCTTGTCACATGACAACACATTCTGAAATGTTGAGTTTTCATCTCGCCGCGGCACAGGCGCGCCAGGAAAAAATCGAGCGCGCCGTATCATGTGCGTCGCGACCGCGTCGCTTCCATTTTGCGAATGAAAATGCGCGCGATATGTGGACTCTATATGTGCCCTAAGAGTCTGTACAACCTTGGCCGAGGTGTACGGCATAGTTTTCTTACAATGTTTACACATTGTTTGTGTCTTGTGTGTTATTCTTGCGCCAAAAACCCAAAATGTTTCCACACAAACGATTTGAAAGTGGCGGGGGCATCTTGAATAATAGTTTCACCCTCACACTGATAGCACGACGAGACTACTTTTCACCTCGACGAGAAATCTCGTCACGTTTTAGTCTCGCGAGATCTCGTCACACCCCTAGTAGGTAGTCAACCAAAAGTTAAAACTAGAAGTGCTTTGAAACTCATTCTGGTTGAGTACCGTCTGTACTTGTGAATGCAACGTTACATTAAGTCTAACAACCCTATGAATCTGAAACAAAAATGACAACATGGTTAAATGTGACATTTTTGCACTTTAAAAAAATATTTAAAAAGTAATTTATATTGTAGCACAAAACATTAATGTATCGTCAAGTTTTGTTTACCACAGACCTTATTTTGATTATTATCGATGTTGAAAACAGTTTTTACTGCACTTTTGATTAAATAAAGCAGAAGATGAGCAGAAGAGACTTATTTCTAAAATTATGTTTCTCTGTTTCTAAACTTTTGAAAAGTACTGTGTTTTCTTCCTTATTCTGTAATTTTTTTACGTTGTATAAATTCCATGTGGACTTAATGCACAAGTGTTTATAGTTCTTCAATCATAAAATTGTCATAAAAAATAGGGAAAAAATATTATAGATTTTAAGTGGTTATTGTTCAGCAGTGTATTTGATTTCTTAATTAAATGCAAGTGATAAGATTAAAAAAAAAATCTAAATTAAACAAACGTCAGATAACTAACTGATTTTCTGAAATCAAAATGTGGATGGTGATAGTGAGCGCTAGCCAATGAGATTGCTGATTGCGAATTAGTTTGACAGGAAAAAGCCCTCGTGGTTTTTCTATGTTATACTCAAAGATGAGATTTGACTGTTGTTTCTTTATTTGTGCATAAATTAATTTTTACAGATAAACACCTTAGCCTTGAGGGGAGGCACAACAACAAAAGAAAGTGTTTGGCGGATTTCATGCCGGTATCTGGGCCCACAGTGGGCTGCCCGCAATGGCCCCACATGGGCCCTTAATGGGCTTGCTATGGGCCCCAATGGGGACCCACTCTGCTTAGTGTGGGCCAGCCCACAGCCAGCCCACACTTTGGGCTGTCCCACTGGGGCCCCATAGTGTGGGGCCACACGTGCCCCGCATTTCACGCCGGTATCTGGGCCCACAGTGGGCTGCCCACACGGGCCCCATATGGGCCCCAAAGAAGCACGTTTGCTGGGAAGTGGTTGATAAACTAGCGAAGCAAGCGGTAAAACACACAGAGATAAATATTCAAGTGACTCTGAGTAAAAAAGAGATTAAAAGTAAAATTAAAGAATTCATAAACAATAAATGGCAAGAAGAATGGAACAATGATAGCAAGGGTAGACATATGTATAGTATACAGAAACAAGTAGGAAATGGAAGAAGTGTTTTTAGGAATAGAAAAGAAGATACAATTATTTCTCGCATTCGAATAGGACATACTAGATTAAATCATTCATTGTTCAAAATAGGAAAACATAAAACGGGTAAATGTAATTATTGTGATCAGGTAGAAACAGTTAAACATGTTTTAATAACATGTATAAAATATGTAAAAGAAAGATCAGAACTTATGAAGGAAGTAATTAAATTGGGTGTTGAAACATTTAATATGGAAAGTCTATTGAAAATGCATGCAGAACAAGATAAAATATATAGTGTTATTATGAAATATTTTAAAGCAATAGGAGTAGATGGGAGAATTTAAAGTAATAAGTATAAAATAAAATAATAAGACTATTAGTGCTTCACACTCCAGTCAGGTTGGTGGCGGTAATGCACCGAAAGTTGGTTTGCCAACCACCAATAAACACCATTTGAAGAAGAAGAAGAAGAGGTAGGTTTCTTTTGTCATCCTGTTAATTTGATTTAATCCTTTATTTTAATTATATCTTTTATATCTGTATTTCCACCCAAACTTTTGTATAGTACTATTTTATTTATCCTTTCGATTATTTTCACTATTTTTTGCATTCTTTGTTGTATATTTCTGTCTTTTTGTGAAACAAGCACGTGGTAATGGAGGTGCACCGTATTTGTTTTATAGAGATATAGTAAGGGCCTCTCAACTCTGAAGCTACTTATTTCTCTGTTACACAGTGCGATTTCAATGGAAGAGTAAAAACACCCAGTGAATCGGCTGCCTGCTGTCCCGTGTCTGACTTTACTACAACACAACGCAGACCAAGTAGATATACCCGGTGTTGCTGGCCGCGAGCCGCGCGGGTTACATATAGGCTGTCTTAGTTAGTATCGGATGTGTGCTTACAGTAACTGGGTTTTAATCGAACTAGTTTCCGACGAGCAAACGACAGTGGGTTGGTGGCTGCCTTCTTCAGCGCGCTGCAGTGGTAATTTTGTCCTGTTCGCCGTGTTGAAGATCGTTGTGTGACGATCCCGTCAACACAAAGGTTGGTTGATGTCTGCTTTTGTTGTTGTTTTTATATTAGAAGATAAATGACGCTCTGTTTAATTATTTTAGAAGGTTTACCTGGGGTTTAGTGCATTCACTACAGCCTGCGGGCGAGAGACTTTGATGCTGCTGCTTTGTTGCATTGTGTCTGCGGTTACGACTGATCGTTGGCGGGTGGTCACGCTGTGGGCCGGTTTTGCCCGGTTTGATCGGTTACCCGCTGTGTGTGCAGAAATCTTTGGAGTCACGTATACCGGCTTGCAAGTGTTTTAGTCTGTGTTGTTTTTGTGGTGAATTTAAATGTTTACTTGTTGTATATTAGTACATGTGTTTTTGCTTGATTCTATTTCGTTGGCGTATTCGTTTGTAGGTTATTTCGGTTAGCGTTTTTGTTTGTTTCAATTTGATGTATTTTATATTTTACCAGTCTTAAATTCTGGGTTAACATTAATTGAAAATCCAACCGGCCACCCCCTTAATCGGCTAAGTGTTTATCGTTTATGTCCCATCTTTATCAGTTTTTTGTGTTTTTTTATTATTTATATTATTATTTATATAGTATTTATTATTATTGTCATTATTATTTTTTGTTATTGTTCATCCTGATTCGTTGTTTGGATTATTTGTTAGTTTCTCTTTTATATCTCCTCTATAGGATCCGAGGCTCCAGGCAGGCCGCTAGTTGACCTTTGTGTGCGCTGGTGGGATTCTGTCCTGGAGTGCAGTGTATGTGGTATGAAGTAAGATTTGTGCACTTGGTGGTAAGAGCTTGCGACCTAATAGCATGGTGCTCATTGAACTAGTTCCCTGCCAAATGTAAGCCTCGGCCTCCTTTTTGTTTATTGTATTTTCTTTTTTTTTTGTCTGACTCCAACCTGATCCATTTTATAAAAAGAGTTTTACAACGTGTTTAATGACTGTTGAAATAAAGTTTTGTACTTTGGTATCCATGTCACAGACCTCTCTCTCTCTCTCTCTCTCTCTCTGAAATAATGTTCCTGTGTGCTTTTGGTAGTTCAACTTATATAAAATTTTCCCTGCTTAGCAGGGTGGCGTAGTCAGCTATAAAATTCCCTTCCAGATTACTGTCCCGCTACAAATGCAAAACTGATTTTTGATTGCTCGAAATACTTTATTTGTGAGACGAACATATCTCCTCAACTCAGTTCACGCGCGTGCAAAAATGCCCTTTTGCTCAAAATATGATAGACTATTGCACACGCAGAATTGTGCATCTTAAGGTATTTTTTGATAAAGTATATGAATAATGCATTTGTTATGGAAAACAGGACTCACAAAGCGGTAGAATAGACTAATTCGTTTATTTGACACACCAGGATCGACACACACAGGAAATGAGCAATTCAAGTTAATGTAACTGGAGAAAGGAGAATACTGACAATCTTTTTGGTTTGTAGGAGAAGAGTGGAGATAGTGGGTGAGCGGAACGGAACACACTCTTCGATGAAGGCGGTGGTGAACTGGATGATCAAGGAGAGTGGAGATAGCTGGTGACACGGACAAACGTGGACACAATGGAGACACAAAGGAACGAGGAAGACAACGGAGCAGGAACATCAGCACAGGTAAGGATTACAAGTAAGTGAGTCCTTCTCTCAAAGATACAACCGGACAACGTGCTGTGGTGAAGTCTTAAGACCGATCTCTGACAGCGCTGATTAGCAACCTTTTAATGTTTTCGAACGAAGTCTCTTATGCTCGCCTTGACTGCATTTATTTAAAAAATACAGTGAAAACAGTATTGCGCAGTATTAATGCAAATTAAAATAGCTGTTTTCTATATGAATACACTCTAAAATGTATTTCTTCCTGTGCAAAGCGGAGTTTTCAGCATCATTACTCCAGTCTTCAGTGTCACATGATCCTTCAGAAATCGTTCTAATATTTGTTGCTCAAGAAACAATTCTGATCATTATCTGTGTTGAAAACAGTTGTTTAAAATTGTTGTGGAAACCAATATACAATTAATTTTCCTGGATTATTTGGTGAAATTTCTATGAATAGCGTTTATTTGCATTTATTGCCACTGTCACTTTTGATAAATTTAATGCATCCTTTCCTCAATGAATAGAAGTATTATTTCTCTCTTTTTTAATCGAACCACAAATGTATCATGGTGTCCACAAAAATATGAAGTACCACAACTGTTTTCAACATTTATAATAATCAGATGTTTCTTGAGCAGCAAATCAGAATATTAGAATGACTTCTGAAGGATCATTTGACACTGAAGACTGGAGTAATTTTGCTTATTAAGCTTTGACCATATATTGTACATTTTACAATATGTTCACATGGAAAACTGCTATTTTAGATTGTAATACTATTTCACAATATTACTGTTTTTACTGCACTTTTTGATTAAAGGTGCAATATGTGTATATTTTTTTTAAAGTAAAATGGAGATTAACTTCGCGACAAACTTTACAGGGATGACATGGCCAGGGATGTGAGGTGCTCTGTTATTTGCCCTATTTATTTAGTCGTCGGTTAGGTTTGAACCTGCCACTTTCTTATTTTGCCTTTTTTTATTTTTAGTGGTTATTCGGAGTGGAGGTACGCTTCAGTTCACCTGCGGCTGATCTGGTAATTGGGTCGCAGTCATGAGTTCGGTGTTTAAAGTTACCTCGAGCCCCTAACGCCACTGAAGACTAGGGAGATAACTTAATGTTTAAATGAGGTAAATGCATGTGTTGTAGGATTGCCTTTGGTTACTTTGTAAACTTAAATCTGTAATTTGATAACTTCGTTCTTCGTATCCTTTGTGACAATTTCAGATAGCGGCCAAATTTAGTTCCGATTTGACTCTTGCCTCGTTGTTCAAATTGGTTTGACCAGAGCAGGAGAGCATGAGTGTGCCCCAGTCATATTTTCTAAAAAAAAAAAAAAAAAAAAAAAAGAAAGCTTTATGTTAGTCAAATTGTAGTTCCTGTAATTTGAGACATGATTTTAAGTGTTATACATAATTGTCTGGTTGCTGATCATGTAGGTGTCGTGAAAACATGTGAACGGATTTTGTGACGTTTTTACTGGCCCGGTTTAAAAACCGTTTAAATGTTTCATGTTTTTGTCAGACTTGTCACGTATGCCAAGTGGTGGAAAGCCCAATCAGATTATTCAACCTGCACCGCTTTATGACTCCCGAAAAGTGGTACAAGAATCACTTTGGCTTAGCCCTGCAGAACTTGTTTTTGCTACAATCCGTGGTCCTTTGACCACAAAAAGGAAATATGGTTCTTTGATTCACTAAGCAGCACACTCCCTGAGTATGTTTCTCCAATTTCATACACGTTTATACCGAGTCGGTGAACTGGCCAAGCAAAAACCTTGAGCAAGCAAAAGAAGATGAAGACTTGGTTTGATAAAGCCAGAGAATGGAGTTTTAGCCCGGACAAAGTTTTGGTGTTTTTAATCAGCGTCTCATGCACTGGGGTTTGTTTGCAGCCATATGACCTATACATTAAACATGTCAAAGGCAGAGACAACGTGGTAACTGATACACTATCCTGCATGTTATAGGCATATGGGTAAGGTGTATGTTTTTGAAAAGGGTGTCTTTTGAAGTTGCACGGTTTCTTATGGTTATGGTTTTCTTTTAGGGGATGAAGGTGTTACATGCGCATGTATTTATTCAATAATTTGTCTGCCCTCTAGGGTCAGGAAAAGTGTTTACCTGTGTATTTAATTGAACAGATTCCTTACAGCTGTGGACCATCAGCGGGTGCTTAAAAGAGGCCAAGTTGCCACATTTTGGAGGCGGGACTTGAGCGGCTTTTTTCCTAAGCGACTTACAAGTGAGGAATACAAATAAGTGATTCTTCATGAATTGGCAAATTGACACAGGAAATGCTCACAATAAAAGTTTCATACATTGCTCAGGAACATAAGCTAGAGTAGGAAAGGAAAAAGTAAAGGATAGATTTTTTTTTTTTATGAAGGGATTAAGTGTTCAAGGAAAAGATGAGTTTTCAGCTGTCTCTTGAATATTGTCAGGGATTCTGCGTTCCTGATGAAAGTAGGGAGATCATTCCACCAGCAGGGAGCAGTGAACGAGCATGTTCTGGAGAGTGATTTTGTGCCTCTCTGTGATGGTACCACAAGCCTTCGTTCCTTCAGTGATCGCAGGCTTCTGGTGGGGATGTATTGTTGTAGCAGTGTGTGGAGGTAGGAGGGTGCAGAGCCTGTGGTGGATCTGTAAGCAAGCATCAGCACCTTGAACGTGATTCGAGCAGCAAGGGGTAGCCAGTGCAGAGAGATGAAGAGGGGCGTGACGTGGGCTCTTTTAGGCTCATTGAAGACAAGACTTGCAGCAGCGTTCTGGATCATTTGAAGAGGTCTGGACAAGAAGTAGTGTTGCATGCTCAGTCAGAAAGGGCTGGATTTTCCTGATGTTGTGAAGAGCAAATCTGCATGACCGAGCCATCTTTAATATGTGGTCTCTGAAGGTAAGTTGGTCATCGACGATAACTAGCCGACTTGGATGGGGTAATGGTGGTTGTACCAAGCTGTATGTTGACGTCGTTTTGTAGAGTTGGACTGGCACGAAAGACTAAAAGCTCAGTCTTTGCTAGGTTGAGCTGCAGGTGGTGTTCTTCCATCCACGTCGAGATGTCTGCCAGACAGCTTGAGATCCATGCACCTACTGTGGAATCATCTGGTTGTAAGGACAGGTAGAGTTGTGTGTCATCAGCATAGCAGTGGTAGGAGAAAGCATGTGCCTGCATGATGGGACCCAGTGATCTAGTATAAATGGAGAATAGGAGGGGACCAAGAACTGAACCCTGAGGAACCCTAGTGATCAGTTAATGAGGTTTTGATACCTCCCCTACCCAGGCGACTCGAAAAGACCTACCTGTGAGATAGGGCTCAAACCATTGAAGTGCAGTACTTGAGATGCCAAGTGATGAGAGGGTGGACAGAAGAATTTTATCTCTGTTAACGTAAGGTTGAAACAACTTCATAAGAACTGTTCATTCTGACTGGTTATGTTTTTGAGTCTGGGTATAAACCCATCTTGATTTGAGAGACACAGTCCATCTTTTATACTGGAGGAGGTTTCATCTTTTTTGAAGTGATAGTTATACTGGTGCAAGTGTTCTGGTGCATGGAATAGAAATGGGATGTACTCATGTTCTACTGCACAAAATTAATTTACAATCAGACTTGTATCAGTATCAGGTTGTGACAGTGTCAGGTTAAGTGGAATTAGCGGTATGTGCTCAGCTGCCAATGAAGGGTGTACTAGTTATTTATTATGGGCAACGATCTTGCAGTTGTCCCCTGTACAGAGCTATCTTGTAATCCAATTATTGAGGAACAGTCCAGTTTAGCCCAGCAGTTTCCGACAGTGTTTCCAACTTGCGTCAAGAGAACATAAATTTCAAGAAGTGATTGATCTTTCTGATTCATTTGTTAACGCTGATATCACTGTTACAAAGGACACATGCAGAATGAGAGATTAATGAAAAGGTTCTTCAACCTGATCTTTCAATACAATAAAGAACAATTGGCAGCAGAACAAAAGTCAGACCCTTCTCTTGTGAACAGTGTTGCAGCTGCTGACAATGTAAAAGATAAAAATATTAGCAGGGTAAATTATTTTTGGGACAAATTATTTACGGTTCATTCATCTCTCCATCCGCACCGATCGTTGTATGCAGCCATGCCTGGAAGACCTAAAGGGCCAGCCATCACCTGCACGTCCTCACCAACCAAAGTGTACCAGTTCTCCAGAAGCAATGCAACTGGACAACACCCATCTATCTGTTTCTGAGTGGCAGAGGAGGCTGACCGAGAGTCTTTGTTTAAATTGCGATTCTAGGGAAAATGTTATCACTGCCTGCCCCATTCTTCCTCAAAGACTTATGGTGAGTTTTCTTCCATTCAGTGTCTGTAAATACCAAGACACTTACTACTGAAGTTCTTACTGTCTCACAGGTCTCCCTTCACGGATGCTTCCCAAGTCTTCCTCATCCAGTGAAATCACTTCCAGTTAACACCATTTCCATTGATAGTCCAGTTAAACAGATATCCACAGAGATTCCAGTCTGCTACACCCCCTTCAGTGACGTATTCTGCCCCAAATGGGTGTCGTCATTGCCTCCACACCAGCCATGGGACTGTGCCATCAACCTCCTTCCGGATGAGCCTGTGCCCCACCACATTAAGAATTATCCTTTGTCTCTCCTTGAACTGAAGACCATGCAGGAATATGTAGAAAAGGCTCTCCAACAGGGTTACATCCACCCTTTAACTGCCCTTCTGCTGCTTCAAGCTTTTTCTTTGTGGCAAAGAAGGATGGAGACTTGCGGCCCTGCATAGACTAGCAGTTAATAAGATCATCATCAAGTTTCGGTATCCTCTTTCCCTTGTCCCAGCAGCCCTGGAACAATTTGTGGAGCTGCCATGTTTTATGGACCACTGCAATGCCTATAACCTCATCCGGTTACATGAGGGGGACGAGTAGAAGATCGTTTTCGCGACCCCTACTCGACACTACGAATATCTTGTCATGCCATATGGATTGGTCAACACCCACTCCATATTCCAGGACTTTATGCATGAGGTGCTCGTGATTGTTTACATCAACAGCATTTTGATCTACCCCTAGAGCCTGGCTGAACATCACCAAACACGTTGTGGAGGTCCAACGCCTCAGGGAACATCAGCTCTTCCTTGGCTATAGCATCAGTAAACATGGCATCCAGACGGATGAGGGGAAAGGACCAATACCATCCACCATTAAAGAACTTCAACATTTCCTGGGATTTTTTAACTTCTACCACTACAGCTCCATCACTGCTGCATTAACAAATCTCTTCAAAAATAAGCCCAAGTCTCTGTACTGGACTCCAGCCACTACTCAGCCACTACTCTACGCTCCTGATCCATCCGTACCCCAACAAACAATTTGTCTATGAAGTAGATGCTTCACTCACCGAGGTTGGAGCGGTGCTTTCTCAGCAGCAGGGAAATCCACCACATCTCCATCCATGTGTTGCCTTATCTAAGAGGTTCTCTCCGGTGGAGATGAACCACAATATCAATGACGAACAGAGAGTTACTGGCCAGGAGTGGAGACATTGGTTGGAAGATGCAAAGAAGAATATTAGATCACAAGATTATCACAATACCAACAACAAGAATCCCCCGTATCTCAGTGACTCCAAACATCTCAACCCCAGACAGACAAGATGGGCTTTATCGTTCACACATTTCCATTTCACCATCTCTTATCGTCCAGGCAACAAGAACCTTGGGGCAGATGCTCTATCCCATCTCCATACCTCTGAGGAGAGTTCCGAGGAGTCTGAGCCCATCTTGCCTACTCAAATCATCCTCTGTGGTGGATGATTACTAGATGATTACATTACTTTAAATGAATCTAGCCCTCAAGGTTGTTATTATTATCGACACAAACCTTGTTGGAAAGGCAAAGGGGGAGGTGTTACTGTAATCTATAGTAATATCTTCAGTATTACTCAAAAGTATTTCAGAAACATTTCTTTCAAAGTGGTGTTTTATTTAACTTCATATAATATAAGTGACAAATTCCATTTGACATTTGTGTTGGCTACTGTATACAGGCCACCAGGGCACCATACAGACTTTATCAAAGAATTTACAGCTTTTTCTATCGGAGTTGGTTTTGGCTGTGGATAAAGTCCTTATTGTTGGTGATTTTAATATCCATGTAGATAATGAAAAAGACGCATTGTGATTGGTATTCACAGATATTCTACACTCTATTGGAGTTAGACAACATGTGTCAGGACTCACTCATTGTCGTAATCATTCTTTAGATCTAATATTGTCACATGGAATCGATATTGATGCCGTTGAAATTCTGCAGCAGAGCGATGACATCTCAGATCATTATCTAGTCTCATGCGTGCTACATTTAACCAAGGCTGGAAAACCGCCTGTCTACCACAAATATGTTAGAACCATCACTTCTACCACTAAAAATTGCTTTATAAATAATCTTCCTGATCAGTTTCATCGTCTTCGCAAACCAGACAACTTAGAAGAACTCAATGTTGCAACGAAACTATTGACGCTCTTTTCGAGCACTATAGACTGTTACTCCTTTGCGCTTAAAGATAAAGGACATTAGTCCAATGCCATGGTATAATGAGCACACTGGAAGAAATCAACTAGAAGTTTTTCGTATTTCATGGAGAGAGAGAATGATTGAGTACAGAAAGGCCTTAAAAACCTCTAGATCTGCTTGTTTCAAATCTTTTAGAAGAAAATAAACACAACCCTAAGAATTTATTTGATACAGTGGCTAAATTACGAGAAATAAAGCTTCAACTTATGTTTCCAAACAGCACAACAGTAATGACTCTATGAACTTCTTTACTTGCAAGATTGACAATATTAGAGAGAAAATTATAGCCATGTCTAATAGTGACTAGTTATCATATCAGACGCAACAGTAATTGACTAATTCTCTAGGATCAAGGAGGCATGGAGACACGAAGTCACGAATTCTTTATTTCAGATGCAGGGGAGTTACACAGAACAGGAAACGCAGCACGTAAACACAAACGAGATCGGACAAAGACTGAAGGAAAACAGGGAATATATACAGGTGGTATATAACACAAGGTAATTAACAGGACACAGCTGGAGGGAGTGAAGTAATAATGAGTGGCGGGAACAGAACCAAAACATGAAGCACATGTGAAAACAAGAAAACAAACAGTCCGAAACAGGTATACATGTAACAATTACAGGCCGATCTCCAATCTACCTTTTCTGTCAAAAATACTAGCAAAGGCAATATCATCGCAACCGTGTTCCTACTTGGAAAGAAATGGTATCTGTGAGGATTTCCAGTCAGGATTTAGACCGTACCATAGTGCTGAGACTGCTCTCATTAGAGTTACAAATGATTTGCTCTTATCATCAGATCGTGGTTGTATCTCTCTATTAGTGTTACTAGACCACAGTGCTGTTTTTAACATTATTGACCACAATATTCTTTTGAATAGACTAGAAAATTATGTTGACATTTGTGGAATTGCATTGTCATGGTTCATCATAATTATCTGACAGTTATCAGTTTGTAGTAGTAAATGAAGAGTTGTTATTTCGATCACAAGTTAAATATGACGTACCACAAGGTTCAGTACTAGGACCATTGCTTTTCACTCTGTACAGTATATGCTACCCTTGGTAGATGTCATTAGGAAGCATGGCATTAGTTTTCAGTGTTACGATCAGCTCTATATTTCCTCACACCCTGACGAAACCTACCAATTCTCAAAATTAACGGAATGCGTAGCTGATATAAATTGGATGACTAGTAATTTCCTACTACTAAATTCAGAAAAAAAACTTTTCTGATTATTATGATTATTAATTATTGGACCAAAAATGTCCATAATACACATAATGTGCACATAATAGCCTAGAATACTGTCTAACACTTGGCTGCTCTGTTAAGTTGTCTTCGTCAGTTAGGAACCTGGGTGTGCTCTTTTATACCAATCTTTCATTTGAAAGCCACATTTCTAGCATATGTAAAACCGCATTCTTCCATCTTAAAAATATATCTAAACTACGACATATGCTCTCAATGACAAATGCAGAACAGTTAGTTCATGCGTTCATGACCTCAAGGCTAGATTACTGTAACGCTCTACTGGGTGGTTGCCCTGCTCGCTTGATAAATAAACTACAGCTGGTCCAAAACGCAGCTGCTAGAGTCCTTACTAAAACCAGGAAGTATGAAGATTATTAGCCCGGTTCTGTCAAAACTGCACTGGCTCCTTATTAAACATCGTATAGATTTTAAAATCTATATAAAAATTTAAAAACACTAAATCAACCGCAGGTGGTACATCCTTTTCCTATTTGGCACCTAAACTCTGGAACGATCTTCCTAGCATTGTTCAGGAAGCAGACACACTCTGTCAGTTTAAATCTAGACTAAAGACGTGTCTCTTTAACCTGGCATACACATGACACATTATCAATTTATGTCTTCATATCCATTAGGCTGTACAGATCAGGTCAGCCGGAACCGGGTACACTTCCTATAACAACGGATGTACTCGTTATATCAGAAGAAGAATGGCGTCTATGCTAAGTTTTGTCTCTCTGCTTATCACAAGGTGTACCATTTAATGTGATTGGCTGGATCCGGGCCGTGTCCAGGTCGGATGGGGAACCTGTGCCTGTGTGCGGCAACAGCCTGGCCCTGGGGTGTCGGTGGAGACTGTGTGAACTAGCTCATCCCTTGTGAGGGCCTTACCGACACATCAGCCAGTGGCGCAGATCCTCAACAAACTGTCCCATATGGCGTGATAAACTAGATGGAACTGGATTAAATATTTTGACTGTTGTAATTCCAAATCGGACTTATGACCTGTAACTCTGCCTGAGTATCGGGCAAGTGTTCACTGTTGGCCAGAGGAGAACTGGCCCCCAACTAAGCCTGTTTTTTTTTTTCCTCCATTTTGTTGGAGGTCTGATTCCTTGCCGCTGTTACCTTTTGCTTGCTTAAGTTGGGGACACTTGCTTGATATTCAGGAGTGTTTTTGATATGCCTGCATTGGTGCCGTTGAAAGCAAACTGACCTGAGCCGGATGATTACATCACTGTTTTCTCCAGTGCTGATATACATATATTAACTAGACTAATAACTACGTCACGACTTAACTTAACTTAACTTGATCTTTGCAACAGAATGAATCCATAAAATATAAAATATAACCATTTTGTTTGGGAGCTGCTGTGCAGCCAAAATGTATTTGTCAATTATTAATGTAAAGCTGCTTTGCCACAATTTTCATTGTAAAAAGCGCTATATAAGTAAAGGTGACTTGATTATTACGTTATGTTGTTGTTGTTAGTATGTTTGTGTATTGACTTGAATCTGTTCGTAATTGTATTTGCTGATTCATTTAGAATAACTTCAGCGGTTGTCAGTTTTGGTATTGCCCGGTTTCACACTTAAAATTTAACACAAACCATTTTCAATGATGGTCAAATAATGTTTCTAAATTTTTTCCCCTATAAAGGTACTTCTATTATAAACATATTCTAAAATCACCTGTTTAAAAAAATATCCCATGTAGGATCGATATTTCAATTTGAGAATTCCGGCCATCCCTAACCGACAGGACACTTAAGTATCGCCCTTCCCATTCCCCTTCCTTTTTGCTTTCATACTCAGCATGTGCTTTCAACACATTCCTTTTGTTGCTCGCCGACGCACCACTATCACCCTTAGAAGGCAGCACAACGCTACTAACGTGCGTCCTAAGTACTCCTTTTCTAACACACCTCTCTCTGTTTTGGCCTATGGAATTACCAGTCATTGTTAACAAAGCGGACTTCATTCCAGCCTTTGCCACTAACTCTACTCTCAATATTTTGGGCTTGACTGAGATATGTATTCGTCCAGAGGACTCCGCAACCCCTGCTGCTCTCTCCAACAACTTCACTTTTACTGATACCCCTCGTCAGTCAGGTAGGGGAGGGGGCACAGGTTTCCTCATTTCTAACAATTGGAAATACTCAACTCCCTCTTCTCTACGCGACAAATATCTGTTCGAATTTCATGCCATTTCAATTACAAACCCTGTCAAAATTCATCTTGTACTCATTTATCGCCCCCCCCCCAGATCAATTGGGTACCTTTGTCGAGGAATTGGACATGCTGCTGTCCTCATTTCCAGATGATGGCAGTGTACTTGTACTACTTGGCGATTTCAACATTCACCTTGATAAACCTTATACTTCTGACTTCTTATGCTTCTGACTTCCTCTCTCTCCTAGCCTCATTTGATCTCAATCAGCTTATCACTACAAGCACCCACAAATCTGGTTACCAACTGGACCTAATCTTCATGCGTTAATACTGTAATACTGACAACATTCTGGTAAAACCTCTTCACGCCTCTGACCATTTCTTCATTACTTTAAAATCTTAAACTCCCTTTTTGGACACCACCAACCACTTCACAAGTTTTCTTCAGAATAAACCAATCAGTTCACTTTCCCCTTCCTTCCCTCACCCACACAATTCTCATCTTTTGATGTAAATACTGATACACACACTTTATGCTCCACTTTAACTTCTTCCTTAGACAGTATCTGTCCTCTGTCATTCAGGCCAGCATGTGCTACTCCTTCCAACCCCTGGCTATCTGATGCTCTTTGTGAAGACCGAACCAAATTCAGGGCAGCAGAAAGAAAATTGAAAGACCCATCTGACCTGCTGTCATCTTTTTTTTTGGTGGAGTCCATACAGCTAAGTCCTCATATTTCAAGATCAACATCGTTCATGGTTCTCAGCACCACTCACACAGGAACTCAGGACATCCACATCCACTAATCCTCTTTCTTCCTTCTCTATTCTCACGGAGGTAGAAGTATCAAAACTTCTCCTCTCACCCCACAACCTGCCCTCTAGACCCCATACCCTCACACCTTCTAAAAGCCATCTCTCCCACTCTTTTACCAAGTCAAGTCATCTTTATTTATATAGCGCTTTTTACAATGCAGATTGTGGCAAAGCAGCTTTACATTAATAAGAAAATGGTGTCATTGTGCAGCTTAGTCTATATATTATTGATTCATTCCGTTGCAAATATCAGTAGTTATTAGTCTAGTTAAATTAGGTATATCAGCACTGCAGAAAACAGTGACGTAATCGTCCGGCTTAGCTCAGTTCGCATACAACGGCGCCAATGCAGGCATATCAAAAACACTGCTGAATATCAAGCAAGTGTCCCCAACTTAAGCAAGCCAAAGGCAACAGCGGCAAGGAACCAAAACTCCAACAAATGGAGAAAAAAATCTTGGGAGAAACCAGGCTTAGTTGGTGGGCCAGTTCTCCTCTGGCCAACAGCGAACACTTGTCCGATACTCAGGCAGAGTTACAGGTCATTAAACCGATTTGGAATCGCAACAGTCAAAATATTTAATCTAGTTCCATCTAGTTTAAGATCTTATGATCACACCGGTATGGGACGGTTTGTTGGGATATGTGCCACTGGCTGATGAGTCGGTAAGGTCTTAACAAAGGATGAGCTAGTTCACGGTCTCCGCCGACACCCCAGGGCCACATTGCTGCCGCACACAGGCACAGGTTCCCTGTCCGACCCGGACATGGCCCGGATTCAGCCAATCACGTTAATTGGTAAACCTGGGGATAAGTAGATAGACAAAAATTAGCATAGACGCCATTCTTCTTCAGATGTAACGAGTACATCTGGTGTTATAAGAAGGGTTCCCGGTTCCAGCTGACCTGATCTATGCAGCCTAACAATCCTTTAACGGATATGAAGACAAAAGTTTATTGTGCGTCATGTGTATGCCAGGTTAAATAGATGCGTTTTTAGTCTAGATTTAAACTGACAGAATGTGTCTGCTTCCTGAACAATGCTAGGAAGATTGTTCCAGAGTTTAGGTGCCAAATAGGAAAAGGATCTATCGCCTGCGGTTGATTTTGATATTCTAGGTATTAACAACTGGACAGAATTCTGAGATCGTAATAGACGTGAAGGACTATATTGCATTAAGAGCTCACTCAGGAACTGAGGAGCTAAGCCATTTAGTGCTTTGTAAGTAATTAGCAAGATTTTAAAATCTATACGATATTTAATAGGGAGCCAGTGCAGTTTTGACAGAACCGGGCTAATATGTTCATACTTCCTGGTTCTAGTAAGGACTCTAGCAGCTGTGTTTTGGACCAGCTGTAATTTGTTTATCACGCGAGCAGGGCAACCACCCAGTAGAGCCATTACAGTAATCTAGTCTCGAGGTCATAAACGCATGAACTAGCTGTTCCGCATTTGTCATTGAGAGCATATGTCGCAATTTAGATATATTTTTAACATGGAAGAATGCGGTTTTACATATGCTAGAAATGTGGCTTTCAAATGAAAGATTGGTATCAAAGAGCACACCCAGGTTCTTAACTGACGAAGACAACTTAACAGAGCAGCCATCAAGTGTTAGACAGTATTCTAGGTTTTTATGTGCTGAAGTTTTTGGTCCAATAATTAGAATCAGTTTTTTTCTTAATTGAGTAGTAGGAAATTACTAGTCATCCAATTTTTTATATCAGCTACGCATTCTGTTAATTTTGAGAATTGGTAGGTTTCGTCAGGGCGTGAGGAAATATAGAGCTGAGTATCATCAGCATAACAGTGAAAACTAATGCCATGCTTCCTAATGACATCTCCCAAGGGTAGCATGTACAGAGTGAAAAGCAACGGTCCTAGAACTGAGCCTTGTGGTACTCCATATTTAACTTGTAATCGAAATGACATCTCTTCGTTTACTACTACAAACTGATAACTGTCAGATAAGTATAATTTGAACCATGCCAATGCAATTCCACTAATTCCAGCATAATTTTCTAGTCTATTCAAAAGAATATTGTGGTCGATAGGGTCAAAAGCAGCACTGAGGTCTAGTAATACTAATAGAGAGATACAACCACAATCTGTTGATAAGAGCAAATCATTTGTAACTCTAATGAGAGCAGTCTTAGTACTATAGTACGGTCTAAATCCTGACTGGAAATCCTCACAGATACCATTTCTTTCCAAGTAGAAACTAAGTTGAGATGATAATGCCTTTTCTAGTATTTTTGCCAGAAAAGGTAGATTGGAAATCGGTCTGTAATTGACTAATTCACCAGGATCAAGTTGTGGTTTTTTAATAAGAGGTTTGATAATAGTCTGTTTAAAATTTTTTGGTACGTAACCTAGTGATAAAGATGAATTAATGATCTTAAGAAGAGGATCTATGACCTCTGGAAGCATCTCTTTCAATAGCTTAGTTGGTATAGGGTCTAACATACATGTTGTTGATTTTGATGATTTAACAAGTTTAGACAATTCTTCCTTTCCTATAGCAGCGAATGAATGGAATTTTTCCTCAGGGATACTACAATCCACTGTCTGATGTGATACTGTAGTAGACAGTTGCATGGCTATAATTTTTTCTCTAATGTTGTCAATCTTGCAAGTAAAGAAGTTCATAAAGTCATTACTGCTGTGCTGTTTGGAAACATCAGAAGTTGAGGCTGTATTTCTTGTTAATTTAGCCACTGTATTAAATAAGTACTTAGGGTTGTGTTTATTTTCTTCTAAAAGACTTGAAAAATAAGCAGATCTAGCTTTTTACAGCCTTTCTGTACTCCATCATTTTCTCTCTCCATGAAATCCGAAAAACCTCTAGTTTTGAATTCTTCCAGCTGCGCTCCATTTTTCAATACTGGGGCTCGCCCACAGGGAGGCCTGCTAACACACAGGGAGGCCTGCTAAGGCCAGCTACCTGATAGCAAGTTGCTGCCAGATACCCACGTTGCTGGGGATACCAATCTAAAAAGTACCCGCACTATAGGGGACTTGCTCATAAAGAGGCCTTTTAAGGCCCTCCAAACCATAGGGGTTTTACTCACAGTGAGGCCCGTCAAGGCCTACTACCTGACTGAAAAATTCTGCTAGCTGTCACATACTCAAAGCGCTGGGAACTCGCTCACAGGGAGGCCTGCTAAGGCCAGTTACCCAGAGCATGTCTTGTTGCTACAACATCCACACTGATGGGGCTCACCACATAGAAGCCTGCTAAGGACAACTATCTGAAAGCAATCAAAATAGCTACCAGAAACCCATTTCCTGGGGACTGTTCACACGGTGGCCTGCTAATGCCAGCTATGTGACAGTGCATGTGCTGGCTGATAGTAGCCCAACATGTTGGAGATTCACTCTGAAGGGAGGCCTGCTAAGGCCTACTACCTTTTAACAAGTCTAGTAGCAGTGATGGACTATTAAAATAGCACCTACCTAGGACCTATTCACATTGCCAACAAGCAGTGTACTCAATAAAAATACTTTTTACCTTCTCAGCAAGGGGCGTACAAACCTACACCCACTTGGGCCTACTAGACCAAATGAGCATGGGTATCAGCTTGTGGCCATTCTGGGCTAAAAGGGAGTGTACTAAATGTCCAGCCCACAGTGAAGGTAAAATACCGCTCAACCTGCGCCACAATGGTGCAGGCTTTTTTGAGATATCTACAAAAGCATTTACTATTCCAAAATAGAATTAATTAATTAATTAATTTTTGGATTGTGGGATTACAAATTTATAAAAGTTATGTACATGGTGGTTTCTTACATTTTGTGTTGTAATCTAAGGGAATTAATTCAGGCAGACATTAACTTTTGGTCTGTGGGTATCTTCCTGTGTATTTCGGCATGACAAGTTTAACAGCTGCCTTCCGTGTCTCTATGTTAATGTAAAGGTATGGGCTATACCGTCAGACTGATCTGATTAGCACTGATCTAATTAGCACCCCTTGCATTTGAATGACACTGTTATGCTGATTAGATCAGGGCTTGGGAAATGCTGAGAACAGACATTTTGTCTCCACCCATTGTCTCCACCTATACTGTTGAATGTATTTAACTGCAATGTACACTTGCTTAGAAGAGACTTGGATGACCACAGCAACGCAACGGACGTTCTCTCAATAAAGAGCAACCTCTGCTTAAAAGATATCCCAAGATCTCCTGGTCTTTACTTCGACAAGGAAAAAGATTTCCAACAGTTTTGGTGCCTGACCCGGATAGAGTTCCTCACTTGAATTCAACAGTTTTGGTGCCGTGACCCGGATAGAGTTCCTCACTTGAATTCAACAGTTTTGGTGCCGTGACCCGGATAGAGTTCCTCACTTGAATCCTGTGAAACTTCAAGCCAGACTGAATTCTGCTGTACAACCAAGGGTTGGTGAGTTCCACTCTATCCAAAAGAACCTTTAAGACCAGTACAAATTTGTCTGATTCTCTGCGCCGTCAGAGAAGAGTTAACAGACAGTTGTAGGGTTTGGTTAACTAAGTTATCCTCTAAAATATTCTTTTAGGGAAGAAGTTATCCTCTGTTTTGTTTTTCAGGCAGGGAAGATTAGCATCACATGCTAATATAAGTTAGCCTCTGTTTTTTCAGGCAGGGAAGTTTAGCACCAAGTGCTAAAATTTTGTGTTATCCTCTGTTTTGTTTTTCAGGCAGGGAAGATTAGCATCACATGCTAATATAAGTTAGCCTCTGTTTTTTCAGGCAGGGAAGTTTAGCACCAAGTGCTAAAATTTTGTGTTGTCCTCTGTTTTCCAAGGAAGGTTAACAATAGTTGATCTGTGTTTACAAGTATACCCTCTGTTGTTCAGAGAAGTTTAATGTTTTGACTGTGTGGTAACAAAAGAAACTCACAAAAATGTTTAGAAGGAATGCTAGACTGACCCCTACAACTGAAAAAGGTGGTCTCGCGACTCCTTTGTGGTCAGACAGCGAATTCAAATCAAAGTTAGGAGTGCAAATGGACATAATAGTCACTGAGAAAGTTAGGCAAGAACTAACTCAGAAATATGAGATCCATCCAGACAAGACTTGGTCTGTAGATGAGTGTAAAAAGGTTTTAGGAGCATGTATTCGTAAGAACAATGTGAAAGGTATTATCTGCTGCCATAGAGAATTTGGTTTAGCACTAGCTAGACAACAGTCTCAGCGTATCTCAGAGCTAGAGAAACAGAGCAAAGAGCTCCGTGCTAGAGTAGCCTCTTTGACTAAGAAGTTGAACCGCAACAAAGCTGCAGCAAAAATTGATGTGGATGAAGTTAGTCAGCCGGATTACAATTATCCTGACTTACAAGCTTTTTTTGAAACAGAAATAGCCATCCAATCAGTAACTGATGTGCCTGTAGATTCAGTGAAGGTATGTGGTGCGAGGAGGAGATCTCAGGGAATTGAAAGTGTTCCTCCAAACTCTTCTGTTGTCCAAGTACAAACTGTAGCAAAAGTGCTAGGACCTAAAGATATAGAGAGACTATCCCAGAGTTTACCCTCAGCACACAGAAGTTTTTCTGAATTTAGAAGGGCATTGATAAGTAAAATGCGTCTCTATGACATGTCGTTAACAGAAGTCACACAGCTGATGTCACAAATTCTAACTGAATCTGAATTCAACAGTTTTCAATCGGCTGTGACTTCTGAACTACAACATGTCAGTAAAGGCGAATTGAGAGAAGGTGTTGTAAAAATTCTAAAGAATATCTTGGGGCCCAAAATAGACTGGTCCAGAGTCACTAACTGTGTGCAAATGAAAGAAGAATCTGTGAGCGAATACACTGGAAGGTTTTGTCAGTTAGCTGTAACGTACAGTGGAATAGTTGAGGATTCTGAATGTGTGCTCGATGACAAGGGACCCTTAGTCCGCATCTGGTCAGATGGCCTTTTAGCCGAGTACAGAAAAGCTTTGCCATTCCTAGATCTAACTTGGTCTAACAAAACCGTCAGAAGTAACCTAGAAAGGTTAGCTACATGGGAAAGAGATGCTGATGTCAAGGCAAGAGTAAAGATTGCAGCAGCATCCTTTAAGGCCAACACTGAGAATCAACAGAAATGTAACTGTCCTAAGAGAGAGGGCATTTGTCATTATTGTGGTAAGCCTGGACATTGGTTGAAAGACTGTAGGAAAAATAAAAAGAACTTAAGAGAAATTAATAGTGTCACTCAGCTCCTACTCAGTCTTTTGGCAACTCTGAAGCAGCCCCTCCCCTCGTCATTAAACTCGTGGGGCAGCTTTCTGAGATGTTAACCATTTGGGCTGTGAGTGCTTAATTTCCCCAGTAATTTACAAGAATGCTGAAAGACTCATTCTGAACAAAAGACTGTCACTTCCACCATTTGGGGAAACAATGTTTAAGTACACTCACAGCCATAAAAGCCATACTACAGCACTCTCCATTCACTTATCCATCCTCTATGGGTTATGATGTCTGCTACGACTGATGTTTCATTGAAAGATGGAGATAGCACAGTAAAGTTTGCCAATTAACTTCAGAGAGTTGAGTCGTGTTGGCAGACTCCACCAGAAGGTTGAGACACAATCATCCCAGGTCAGTGGGTGAAGTCATTCAAAAACAAGCCGTTAGAACCTAAGTGGCACAGACCACATCAAGTGATGTTGATTACAGTAGCTGCAGTGTTGTGTCAGGGAAGGAATACTTGGACTCATGTGTCACACTGTAAAATTGTTCCTCCACCTACAGGGATAGAATAGGACACATGGACCAGTGAGGAGCCCAGGAAAGAACCGAATGCAATAAGCTTCGGGGGCCAATCCTGTGGTGAAGATTCCCTCATAGGCCTTCCCCCACTCACTAGTCCATCCTTACCTCACTGTTCCTTAGGTGTCGCAGGAATTAAGAAACAGGGAAAGAAGGAACAACAATAGCAGACTCAGATTGGACAGAGGATAAAACCCTAATGTTTGCAGTCTTTTACAACAAGTACTGCTCTGCTGTCTTTTGTTTTCTTTCTTACTCTGTGCAGATACCACTTGATGGCTGTCCCAAGACCCATATGAACCAACCTCCTGACCTGCGTATGAAGCCACAACCTCTAAAAGACAACCAGACCCACTACCGAGCCAACTGTCACGGAAAGAAAAAAATACACAACGCAGAGAATCACATACGGGAACTTCAGTCATCTGTCAGCATGATCAAGATTGCCGTACTAGTCATCATCATGGACATTGCACAAAGTGTAGACACCAGAAACAACATATTCTTAGAGCTGTTGAATATGTCAAGAAATGCCTTGTTTGCTGGAAAGAACGTTTGCATGCCACACCCGCCTTCAGTAGGAGCAGGAATGCCATGGGTGGCACACCCCATCTCCAACTGCGACACATGTACCTTATTTGGAGTTCATACAAGTGGAATATATAACAAGAGTGCATGTCACAACATCACAACTCCTCCAACTTCTCAGTGTTGCATTCCTGGATTACCATCCTGCAACCTAACTTCAGCTACTCCCATCATGACAGATCTACTCTTGCCAATTACATTTCCTTGGTGCGTGGAAAATTATGCTCCAGCTTCAACTCCATTGGGTGAAATTCCTCGTGAACGCTGCAACCTTGTGGTCGAAAATGAGAACAGCCCATGTGGACATTACTCCATCAGCAGGGAGAGAGGAAAAAGACTTAGAAGGGTGTCTCCGCAGAGCACCATCTCTCCAAAAACTCTTCGCAATAAACCGGTGGTGTATGATTCCTCCACCAACTGGCATTTTTTGGTTATGTGGTACTTCTGTCTACAACATCCTACCCAGCCAATTCAACGGCAGGTGCACCCTGGTTTATACTCTACCGGCTGTCAGAGAAAATACACACTCCACCCCAAGCTTTCCACGTCTACATAATTCAGTTCCTACTACAAACAAAGAAGATGGCTGCATTCCAGGACTCACTTGTGCACAAACATGGTGGTCCAGAACTCTTGGAGCATTAATCCCATCTTATGGTGTCATACAGGCCCTCGATCAAGTCAGAAGCTTATCAAATTCTGTACAGAAACTGGCCAATGATACGGCTTTGGCCTTGGGTAACATCACGGACGCTCTGGCTTCGCACAAAATAATGATCTTACAGAACAGAGTGGCCTTAGATTACATTCTTGCAACGCAAGGGGGAGCATGCACCATTATTGGACCTGAGTGCTGTACCGGGCTAGTGGATCCAACAGAGAACTTGAACAAAATCCAACAAGACATTCTTGATCTCTCAGCAAAATTACACCAGATGACTGAAGATAATTCTTCATGGTTCGGAAACTTGTTAGGTAAACCTTGGCTGTGGATCAAGGAAATAGCAATGCTGCTGTTGTTTTTATTACTGCTGTACTATCTATGCATCCACAGTATCAAATGTTTCACCCAACAAATGACTCACTCCCATCACGAGGAAAGGACCATTCCAACCAGAAAAGACTATTACCCGTAAAAAAATACACGGACCCTAGCTGCATGTCTGTTTCTGTGTCGACATGCACCCGTTACTACAGACAATCAACACAGAACAAGTAAATGTGCCTGTAACGATCACAAGTTACAAGAACGAAACTTTGAAGTGTCTAAATTTGTGTTTTGTGAGAGTTATTAGAACTCTCAAAGGGGGAACTGTGTGATTACAAATTTATAAAAGTTATGTACATGGTGGTTTCTTACATTTTGTGTTGTAATCTAAGGGAATTAATTCAGGCAGACATTAACTTTTGGTCTGTGGGTATCTTCCTGTGTATTCGGCATGACAAGTTTAACAGCTGCCTTCCGTGTCTCTATGTTAATGTAAAGGTATGGGCTATACCGTCAGACTGATCTGATTAGCACTGATCTAATTAGCACCCCTTGCATTTGAATGACACTGTTATGCTGATTAGATCAGGGCTTGGGAAATGCTGGGAACAGACATTTTGTCTCCACCCATTGTCTCCACCTATACTTTTGAATGTATTTAACTGCAATGTACACTTGCTTAGAAGAGACTTGGATGACCACAGCAACGCAACGGACGTTCTCTCAATAAAGAGCAACCTCTGCTTAAAAGATATCCCAAGATCTCCTGGTCTTTACTTCGACAAGGAAAAAGATTTCCAACAGGATGCCTATTCTGCCTTTGACCAACCTGCATTATGCCCCAATGCAGAGGGGGCGGGCATTGGCCAGACACTCTCTATTGAGGAGGCCAGCACTAGGGATAAATTGAGACAGAGGCAGGAATGTTTTGCCGACCACCTTAAATATCCCTAGTGCTAGCCTAGGCCAGCTGTCAGGGTGAGTCTCGCCTTCTCTGTGTCCACTCTGCAGAGGGGTGCACGAGAGGCGACACTAGCCTTCTGGTCCTGTCCGCGGCCCTCGGGTCGGGACGGGTCAGGCCCTATCTGTCTGGTTGGCCATCGTGTGAAGAGCAGCAGCAGCCTGATCTGCTGCCACGTATGCCCTGCCATCTAAGGGAAATATCACTTTAGGACTTAGATGGGAGAGTCTGAGCTGTGTCTATGTAAGTGCCAAACAATAAAGTTTATTATTAGATCTCTACTTTTGGCACCTATACATACCCATATTCCTTCCACAAACCCTACACAGGGAACAGTGGTCTAAAGAAAAACAGATCATGTGTTCTTCCATGCCCCCTCAACCTCAGTATTAAGTTTAGGAAGGCATGCAAGGCTCACTAGAACTATAGGATTATGGCCAGAGAGAAACCGATCTGCGAGCGACCTCTCTCTTAATGTACTGCCATGGAAACTGTAATCTGCCGGCAGCGCGTTCCATAATCAACAGCTCAGCATACGCGGTAGAGGGTGGCTGAGAGAATTCCGCATTTACCCACCCTTTCCAGCCATCTCCTGTTCGTTCAGAAGAATACTCAAACAAGGCATCCTTTCCCAGCAGCTCCCTCTCGCGATCGGTCACACCCCTCTCAACTGTTCGGCGAGCTCTATCTGAACGCCCCATGATCTGAGTCTGATCACTGCTGAATACCAAGCAAGTGTGCCCAACTTAAGCAAGCCAAAGGCAACAGCAGCAAAGATCCAAAACTCCAACAAAATGGAGAACAAAACATTGGGAGGAACCAGGCTCAGTCGGGGCCCAGTTCTCCTCTGGCCAACAGTGAACTCTTGCCTGATACTCAGGCAGAGCTACAGGTCCGATTTGGAATTACAACAGTCAAAATATTTAATCCAGGTCTATGTAGTTTAAGATCTTTTTCATCACGCAGGTATGGGACTGGCTGATCTGTCGGTAAGGCCCTCACAAGGGATGAGCTGTGCTGCTGCCGCGCACAGGTATAGATTCCCCATCCGACCCGGACATGGCCCGGATCCAGCCAATCACGTTAAACGGTAAACCTCGGGATAAGCAGAGAGACAAAAATTTGGGTAGACTCCATTCTTCTTCTGATGTAATGAGTACTTCTGGTGTTATAGGAGGTGTTATTGGTTCCGGCTGACCTGATCTATGCAGCCCAACAATCGTTTAACGCAGGGGTGTCAAAGTCAAATGGACGGAGGGCCAAATAAAACATTTTGCTACAAGTCGAGGGCCGGACTGTCCGAATGTTCATTGAAATCAAAATTTGACCTACTGAAAACCTAACAAATATATTACGATTAGATAAATAAAGCAATATTTTCTTATGACTATGTCAGTAATTTTTAATTTTCAACAGGCTGGCACAAAAGACAAATATGTCAATACAAAAACACCTCATAACATGAACATTAAATGAACAAAGTGATATTATTCAAGGCACCATCAGCTATATTTTTTCATTTACCAAAAGTGGGCTGAATTTAAGCAACTTTAAAGAAATAAATAATATCAGCAATTTTCTGCCATTCACTCCACTGATAAAAATATATATATATTGCATTGAAATACAATAAAAAAAAGTACAAAAATCTATGAACCAGAAACTTTTAAGGCCTCGTTTTAATTCCTCCACCTTCTGTAGCCTTTGTTCCATGTCCATATTCTCGTTTTTGTCTGCGTGTTTTGTTTCATGATGTCGTCTCAGATTATACTCTTTCATCACCGCCACACTTTCTCCACACAGAAGGCACACGGGTGTTCCAGCGACATCCGTGAACGTACTCAGACTCCCACCTTGTTTGAAACCCCCGTTTCTCGGTGTCCACCTTCCGTTTTGCCATTGTTGATGGCTTTTTGCTGTTATGCTAATGACCGCTAGTAAATAAGGAAATAAAGCCGCCTCCCGCTCGGTGCGTTACCGTTGCATTGTGGGAAATGTAGTTTTGGTGCGTACATAATATCTGGGCTGCTGGCTTGCAGCAGCCCGCGGGCCGGATCTAATAATAAATTAATATCATCACGCGGGCCAAATAAAACCCACTCGCGGGCCTGATTTGGCCCGCGGGCCTTGGCCTTGACATATCTGGTTTAACGGATAAGAATACATAAATTGATAATGTGTCATGTGTAACCAGTGCAACCAGTGCCAATCTAATCAGAAAAACAGTTATATAAATGATTTGTAAATTGGAGTCATTTATCTTTACACATTGATCAAGTGTTAATTTGTAACGGCAGCAAAGAAATCCTGCTAACTTTCACATTCTTGTGCAGTAAACTGTATATTGTATGATTTTAGATCTCAGGGGAAATATTGCAACTTTTTTTGAAGGTAATTATTTCTATGCAGCCCCTAAAGGGACCTGGTGGTGGAAAAAAAATTGGATTGCGGGAATTAAAAAAAAAAAAAAATCTTTTTGCATTCCCTAGCAAAGATGGGCAGTAGTGTTTCAGTCAGCTCTGTGCATTAATACACACAAATAATGTGCAGCGCATATAGAGTTTGAACATGTTGAACTCAAATATAAATAAATGCAGTCAGTGCTTAGCTCAAGGAATTCAGTAAAGTTTATTAATATATTCACAGATTCGAACTTCCCGGAGCAATATCTCATGAGCTAAACGTTGTTATAACACAAATGACAGCTATTTCCAATTATAGTAATGTAGACAACGAGCTACAACAACCCAATTTTCCTCAAACAAGCTTTATAATATAATTTTTTTCTATTAGCAGGTGGTGGTGAGACAAGTCCGAAGGGACTGTCTGAAAAGTGCAAAATCCGAAAAGCGTTACTACAAAAATAGTCATTAACAACTTCATTTAACCACTGTAGTGTAATTAATTTCAGTTAAAACCCTCACTGCTCTACTGCTGGTTAGATTACAACACTTAGTTTGGCAAGTAGCACATCAAAGGCCTTCTTTACACAAATGATGTTACGCAGCTTACATACTTACAGCTTTTGCATGATAATTGCTTACTGAATTTGATGGCATTACAATATAAAATTTTATACTAATAACAATGAAGTTATTGATTTTGTTTCATAATAATCATAAACATAATATTTTTACCAAACTACAAGTGTTCCAGTACAACCAGCAGGAGAGTGGTGATGTATGAACTTAATTTGGTGACAGTAGTGTTGCAGTGAAGTTGAGTATTTTTCATAATATAAAATTAGCAAAAGGGTTTTGGGATTTGCCGCCTGCTCATAGAGACCAATTTATATATTATAAAGCACATTTGAGCAATATTGGGTTGTTGTAGTTCATTGTCTAGGTTACTATGATTGGAAATGGCTGCATTTGCATTTTAACAACGTTTAGTTCACGAGTCATTGATCTGGAAAATTCAAATCTGTGAATATATTGCCAACTTTACTGAACTCCTTGAGCTAAGCACTGACCGCATTTATTTATAATTGAGTCCAACAAGTTCACTACTTTGTGTGTATTAATGCACGGAGCTGACTGAAACACTACTGCCACCCAGCGGGACATTAAACAGGAAGTGTTTGTCCGAGCTCACAACAGGTTTTGCTAGGGTACTATAATATCTTTGAGAGGGAACGCAAATATCTTTGCGAAAGAACGCAAATTAAAAAAAATAATAATTCCACACATTCCAATTTTTTTCCACAACCACATCCCACCACAGGGGCTCTGTATGGTTCTCCTTTTCTCTTTTATTACTCCCCCTAGTGCTCTGTTCTGACGGTTGTCTCCAGGTTGATTTCCAGTGAGTGGAGTCGCCTTGTCTGATGGACCTGACACTGGCTGTGTGTGAATGTCAAACGTTTCTGTTCTCATACCATTGGTAGTGGCACACTGGCGACATCAGAATTGGGCACTCCAGGTGTAGGAGTCAACAGGTCCAGCTGACCACAAAGGCAATTTTACTCTGGTTAATTAACACAAAGGTTAATTACTCTGTTTAAGCTTACCGCCTATTTGGAGTAGCTAACCACTGAGGTTGCCGACTCCAAAAAGGTTGTCAAGCAAAACCGAATTTTGACTCTGCAGTCTGGCCATTGCCACGCCAAAAAGTGCTAAAAGTCATTGTTGTTTGACCAGTCCCAAGGTGCGCAAGGACACTGCAATCGAGTGGTTGAAGCCATCAGGGAGGTTGGCCCTGCTACTGATTTCTTACCTTAGCAATCTCAATTCACCCCAGGCATGGGTAAATGGCATACAGCCCATTCTCTTATTATAAGCCATAGAATATTAGTGAAAGGGATCAGCCAGATTCCTCCATCAGCTAACCACAGCCCACTCCATCACCTGAGTATTGATCACACACCTGACAGTCATCACTGCAATCATCACAAGCATACTTATGCGTACACATCACCTCACTTCAATGTCCGATCTCGTTAATGCATGGGTTATTCTCATGTCTCTCCAATGCTATCGCCAACGACCTTCTCCTACGATATCCCAATGACCTCCTCCTACGATTCCTAGCTCTTCCTCCTCCGAGTTCTCCTGGTGTTTGTGACAGTACCTACCTCCTGTTGTGTGTGTATGTATGTTTCCATCTGTCCTCCATCCATCTACGAGCTCTCTCCATCTACAAGACAAAGACTTTGTCAGTATTATCATCATCCATCTGCTAACTTGCTGTCTGCTACTTACTTGAAACCTGTTATATTCTCTACTGCTGTTAATAAACCTCATCATCTGTATTCCCTCTGTGTTTCAAGTGTGCTTCCAGAACAGAAGACCAGATCTATTACATTGTTGATAGCAGCATGAGTACACCTGATCCATTCCAAGAGCTTGTGGATAACATCCGTCGAATCCTGACCACCACAACCACTACAGCACCTACTACCACATCAGTCACAACATCAACTACTTCTTTGCCACCGGTGATCACCATTCCCATGGCCCGGCTCCCTTCTCTGGCTCGGCAGAGGAGTGCAGTGGATTCATCCTGCAGTGTTCACTGGCCCTGGAGATACAGTCGCATCTCTACGTGAAAAATTACGCTAAAATAGCATTTATCATCTCCCTGCTGAATGGACGAGTGCTCCAATGGGCAGAAACCATCTGGGCACAGGTCGGTTCGATTACTCAATCCCTCAGCGATTTCATTGAGCACTTCAAGGAGGTATTCGGCAGACCAGCAGAAGATTCATCAGTGGGTTAACTATTATGTCATCTTCATCAAGGTATCATGTCTGTCAATGTCTGAAGGAACACCAGAGCCAGTCGTTATTCACTCCCTCCTCCTCCCTGTAATGAAGTATTTTATATATCCTATAGAAAACAATTGTAGAATTAGTTTGTTTCTACAAAAGCCAGAAAGTTTTTGAGGCCTCATAGGGTCAGAGGTGTCTGAAAAGTTAGTCTGGCCATTAAGCATATTTTGCTGATAGTTCTCCACTAGACAACAGGTGGCTGAATAATGAATTAGAACATTATTAAGGGTGTCACATCAAGCTCACTTGCTTCAAGGGAGTGTTTAATTTCACCTATGAGAAAGGGCTGGGAGAATTCCACCATGAGGAGTCGTAGACTTAGTTAAGATGTAGACTAGTTTGCAGTCGACCAACCTTATAAAGAGAATTATCTCTTGCATAAGCAACACGTGCAGTTTAATTGGGGAAGTGACCTTGGTGAAAACTTGGGAGGCTCCAAGAAGAGAAAGAAAGGTGGGCATCTCTAAATTAAATCTTGGAAAGTAACTGTATCCACTGGGTGCATCTCACTTTGTTACTTGTTAATAAAGTTAAACTTCTGGGACCTGGAATTTAGACTTTTTCTTGAGACCTGAACAGAAGAAACATCGAATTTGCCACAACACCTGCCAGAGTCCATCAGCTATCCAGAACCAGGTAGTGAAGTGATGCTGATCGACTCAACAAGATTGACAATCGCTGAGTGGCAGAGATGGCTAAACCAGGGGCTATGTATCTATTGTGGTGTATCAGGGCATGCACATGCCCAACCCATCCTCCTCGACCCATGGTGAGTGCCATTAAACATTCAATGTTGAAGATGAAACCACTTGACACTGTTGTTATGCTTACTACTGGTAATGTTTATATTCCAGTTAATGCCCTCCTAAACTCCAGGTCGGCCGCCAACTTAAGCTCAAGACAGCCCCTACCATGGCCAGCATCCAGGTCCAATCGGTAACTGGCAAACCCCTCAGCCAGAACCATGTGCGTTATAGCACGGGACCCTTACAGCTTTAAGTCGGATTACTTCACGTGGAGTTGATACACTTCCTGATTCTGGCAAAAACTGATGTGATTCATGACTCATGCAGTACAACCCCATCATCTTGGGATGGGATCATCATCTTTCTGGTGAAATCCTGAAGTGGGGTGACACCTGCTTTCCTTACTGTTTCCCTCAGGTGCCATGACCACCCGTTCATCACTCCAGGGTCATTCCTGTCTGCTCAACCCCATCGAGATTTCCATAGAGAAACAGTCAGTCAATATCCCATCCTGTTGCCTCCGCCCATGGGACTGTGCCATTTGGTGTGCTTCTGGGTGAACCAGTGCCCCGTGGGAAAATTTACACACTTTCCATTCCTGAGCAGAAGGTCATGGAGGAGTACATCGAGGAGGCTCTACAACATGGCTACATTTGTCATTCAACATCCCCTGCTGCCTCGAGCTTCAACTCTGTGGCCAAGAAGGACGGAGGCCTGCGGCTTTTTTTACTGGGCACTCAACAAAATCACCATAAAGTTCAATTAACCTCTTCCTATTCCCAGCAGCTCTGGAACATCTGATAGATGCATCCGTCGATGCAAAGTCTCTATGTGTGTGCGTATGTGTATTGGTGATCATCTGGCCTCACAAGCAAGGTCGTAAAAGGAGATAAGAGACCTTTCCCACTAAATGCCATGAATCTGGGTGAATGGGCATCACTTTGAATCCAGCAAGGATGTCGACTTTTGCAAGCTAAGCACCTCGCACTGCATTTTTAATCAAGGTTATTGCTTTATCGATGTTGTGGTAATGCAGAGAAATTCTTCTCTGAGAGATGACACAGTTTATGCTTGGGAACGAAGAATTGTGTGAGGCTGAGAGATCGATTATCAATAGTTTATTTAACTGAAAATTTCCTGGTAGCCACTGCAATGGGGCTGATGCGGAAACACTTGAAAGGTGGAGTGTTAAACGGGCTGATCCTAAAGCCTGATTTGATTTATTTTTTAATTAGGTTGTCTACTGTGTTGAGCTCAGTGAGAGCGGACTGCAAATTATTGCAAATAATACTCTGTGTAGCATCTGGACCAAACAGACAATCAATGTTTGTGAACCATCCCACGAAAACCGCAGCAAATGCAGTTTCAACTGAGGTTACAGGACATAGGAAGCCTGATAAGATTACAATCAGAAAGAATTTGCAGAATTTGGTACTCTGACTTAATTCTTGTTGAGAAGGATAAATAAACCTATTTAATCCTAGGTATTCTTTATATATGTGAGATATGTATAAATGTGTATCCAATTTTCCTCTCATGATTTTCCTTTTATACAGTTTTTGCTGTTATGTATTAACTCTCTCTTTTGAAGTCATTTCCATTAATGTTTCATACTACTGTTTGGTTAGCTAAAATCTCATGGGTAGCGTGTTTGGTATCGATGGACTCCAACTTTCATTTCCCATTTGGTCATTTATGCTACATGTTGCTAACACTGTAACAAATTTGGATTACAAGAATCTTTGATAGTTTCTTCTCCAACTTTAGCCAATCCAGTTACATATGCAAATAATCTGAGGGCTTCGCCCTCTCTCTCTTGCATCTTTGACTGCCCCAAGACAACTCCTGCTGGTGGCCTCTCAGGCCAGGCCAAAAGGGCTCGACTTGCCTCACCATGTGCCTACCTAGGAGAGGAAAAGTCTCTTTCCATACTTAGAAACTAACCGTGCAAGTTTGTCATCTGTACTTCATTCAATGCAGAAGACGTTGATTGCAACTTCAGCACCATTGGACTGAAATCTCAGAACTTTCTGCTGCAACAGTATATCCAGATGCTCTTCAAAAGCTGAGGCCTAATGCAAATATTGTACGATATACTAAATTGCTGCTTGTTAGGTTGTGAACTTCCTTTGTTAACAAAGGAGCTTTGTAATGAATACAGATGATTCTTTTCGGGTTTTTGACTTTGTACCATAGCTCCATGTCCTATTCCCATTTCTGGTTTTGCTCTATCATTTCTCATTTTACCTATGTATGTGTGGCTTGTGTGTAAGTATGTGTTTGTTAGTTTAGTTATTTGTTCATGATGTAGTTGATAAAACTTGTCTACAATACTGTGGCGAGGGGGGCGTGGTTCAGCGAGGTCTGCAGCGGGAGAACGAATCGGGAGAAATGCGGTGAGTAAGTGGGTTAAGCGCAAATAACGATCACCTGCGTCTAATTACAGTGATTGGCGTGGAGAGACTGGATAAAAGGGGAGCAGAGGCGGCAGACGAGCGAGAGAGAGACGGACTGCTGCTGACGACGCTGACTGCCCGTGCCGAGATTCAACCCGTCTAGGAGAGAATAATACTAAGTCTACAGTCTTATGTATAGTGAATGTGCTCTAGCGCCAGTTGTCTTTATTATTTGAAGTTTGTGTGTGAATAAATGTGAATTCGCAGCAGCAGTCCTACCCGACCCTGTCCTCTTCCTTGTCAAGTTGTTGAACCCCGTTACAAATACATATTTGGTTTTGACTCCATGTCTGTTAATAAGTTGTCACTTAAATGATCAATCTGGTTACACGCTCTAAGCACTGTAAATGCTAAGAAATAATTATTTTTCTGTGGTCATGAAAAATACCCCTCTCTTAGAATTAATTCATAATCAATACTTAATGTTCACAGAATTAACTTATTGATTGATGGTCATTTTTAAGTAGCTACATCAAGTTAATCTGATGAACTGAATCAAATATCCATAATTTATCATAATTAATAATCAATCAAAAATAATAAGTTATGAATACTTATTCAAATTTCCCCTTTGAGCTAATTTCACTACATCTGTGTAGAGAGGGTTTACATAACGGGTTCGAAACCATGCTCAATACCAAGAGAGTAAATAATTTGTAAAGTTAGTGTCAGGGTGGTGATTTTGCAGACAAATGAGAAATATTCACAGGAGTCTTTATTTTGGGAACTTTTGACAGGGCATATTGTTCAGGTATGAGTGTCGTCAAAATAGTTACAGATGTGCATGAAGCGGCAAAGCTGTCTTGTTGCAGACCTGGTTATTCGAAGATAAATAATTCCTCCTTTTAAAATCTGAAGCTGAGGAGTTGAATTAAGTATCTGGGCAGGGGGGATTGAAAGATTTATCAGTGGACATGCTGTGGTGCAGTGGGTGACTGATCTGCAAACTGCACAAGTGATGTTATGACAGCCCAGGAACACTCTGTTGTGAACACTCTCTGTGAGTGAAAGAGGTGTTTGCTCGGGGGGAAAAGAGTCAGGGGCTTAAGTCACTTGCGGAGGCAGCCTCACGCTTGGGTTGACCCCTGGAGCCTGGGCAGGGACAAAAAGAGAGGGAATAGAGGGATTCTGGGGGAAAAGGTTGGGCATCTGGGCCTGTGCCGCTAGTGGAGGCAGCCTCATGCTAGAGATTGATGGTAGGGCTGCAGGCCATGGACAGGGTAGATGGTTTAAGGAAGTGACAGGAAAAGACTTAGATGGCTGAGTCTGTGCCACTAGTGGAGGTATACTCATGCTGAAAGGACTTGTGACATGTGTGATGCCTTTTTGTCTGAGTCTGTTTTGTACGATGCCTTTATGTCTGATAACTTTTTGTCTGAGTACGAGTGATGACATTACAAGCATACTCTTGTATGCTTCATTTAACTAAAGCTGCAAAATTAAAAGCTTATATCACTAAAGATTGCTTTTTAAATAATCTTCCTGGTTTGTCTCTACTCCTCACCATACCAGATAGATTAGTAGAACTCAACGTTGCAACAGAAACGATTTGGTATAACAAACACACTTGGTATAACCATGGTATAAAAAATACACTTGCACACTCAAGAGAGCAGCCTTGAAAATGGAGTGTAGCTGGAAGAAAACTAAACAAGGTTTTTTGCATTGCATGGAAGGATAGTATTTCTACCTAGAGATAGACATGATGTTTAATTAACAAAGTTCGGGAGGATCAGGTGCAGATAATTAACCATATCAGCACAAGTGGAAAGCATTCAGTTAATCAACTCAATCAATGACGAGGTATAAATACCGCAGACTTACCTCTGTTCGTCGGAGAGTTTACCAGCATCCCTCCTCCACCCCATCTCCTCACTTGTAGTTCCATCTAGTTTTATCATAAGCTCATGGGTCTTTCCTGGTTTAATGATTGTCACTCAAATGGCCTCAGTCTTGATGCATGCTGAAAATTCTGTCATTAATTCAATTTTGTTTTTGTCGTGTCACATTTTTTCTATGGTTTCTATGGTTACTGATTTGAGCTCATTATTAGTTAGTTCTTGTCAGGTGTATGTCATTAATTAGTATTGTTTGCTCCAATGTTCTTTGTGTATTTAAACTCTCAGTTTCTGTCTAGTTTTTGTCCAGCATTGATGTTAGTTTGATGGTGTTGTGTGAATTCTCTGTTATTCTCCTTTTACTGATTAAAGCTCTATGCAAAGATTTCCTACGTCGTGCGCTTCTTCCCTGGACACGCACCCATTACAGAACCCTGGACCCATACCGAAACACACGACTTGTCTGTCGGCAGAGGACCTCCTGTGGGGATTATGGAAGAGTGGCCGTTCTTTGGATGTGGAGTTTATCGAGCTTTCCCATCAGGTGAGCTGGGCTGACGCTTGCTCTTTCTAGATGCTTCTAATTTTGAAGTGAAAGATGTTTAAAATGATTGTAATGCTCATCCTGTCCCATTGAGAGCACACAGAGCCTCACCAGCTCACTTCATACTGATACCCCCCACATACCAATCCAAAGGTTCTGGCCATTTCTGTCTGCTGGCGCCACCCCACTGGGCTTTGAAGACCATGCCAGCCCTCTATCCCGCGATCATCATGGCCGCCATCTCAGAGCCTCGACGAGAGATGGCCGCCGAGTAGAAGCCGTAGTACAAAATGGCCACTGCACCCGAACCACATCCCCAAACAGCTGCCGCCATTTCAGAGATGGCCACACCAGCCAGAGAGGGTTGGCTCATAGACTTTTGGATCAAGCCAGTATCCTCTCCTGAGTCTGCTCCAGCATTTCCTCCTGAGTCCGTTCCAGTGTTCTATCCTGAGTCTGCTCCAGTGTTTTTACCAGCACTTACACACATTAACTCGTCTCTCGACACAAGCACTTTCCCTACCACATTCAAGCAGGCTCAGGTAACCCCACTGCTAAAAAAAAACCCACGTTAAACACATCACTTGTAGACAATTACAGACCTGTCTCACTCCTACCATTCATATCGAAAACACTTGAACGAGTTGTGTTAAACCAGGTGTCATCCTTCCTCACACAGAACAACCATCTGGACGTCAATCAATCTGGATTCAAGAGCGGCCATTCCACCGAGACTGCGCTACTGTCTGTCACGGAATCCCAACGAATTGCAAAGGCTGGTTCCAAATCATCTGTTCTCATTCTACTGGATCTATATGCTGCCTTCGACACCGTAAACCAACAAATTCTTCTGTCCCCCCTCTCGTCACTTGGCATCTCAAGTACTGCACTTCAGTGGTTTGAGTCCTATCTCATAGGTCCGTCTTTCAGACTCGCCTGGGGAGGGGAGGTATCCAAACCTCATCAACTGATCACTGGGATTCCTCAGGGTTCAGTTCTTGGTCCCCTCCTATTCTCCATTTACACTACATCACTGGGCCCCATCATAGAGGCACACGGTTTCTCCTACCACTGCTATGCTGATGACACACAACTCTACCTGTCCTTCCAACCAGATGATTCCACAGTAGCTGCACGGATCTCAAGCTGTCTGGGGGACATCTTGACGTGGATGGAAGAACACCACCTGCAGCTCAACCTGGCAAAGACTGAGCTTTTAGTCTTCCCTGCCACTCCTACTCTACAACACAACATCAACATCCAGCTTGGTACAACCACCATTACCCCATCAAAGTCGGCCAGAAATCTTGGAGTTATCTTCGATGACCAACTGACCTTCAGAGACCACATCTCAAAGTCGATCATGCAGATTTGCACTTCACATCAGGAAAATCTCACCCTTCCTGACTGGGCATGCAACACAACTTCTTGTCCAGGCCCTGGTCATTTCAAGGCTTGATTATTGCAATGCTCTTCTGGCTGGACTGCCGTCAAGTGCAATCAAACCTCTTCAAATGATCCAGAACGCTGCTGCACGTCTTGTCTTCAATGAGCCTAAAAGAGCCCACGTCACGCCCCTCTTCATCTCTCTGCACTGGCTACCCTTGCTGCTCGCATCAAGTTCAAGGCGCTGATGCTTGCTTACAGATCCACCACAGGCTCTGCACCCTCCTACCTCCACACACTGCTACAACGCTACGTCCACACCAGAAGCCTGCGATCACTAAAGGATCGAAGGCTTGTGATACCGTCACAGAGAGGCACAAAATCACTCTCCAGAACATTCTCATTCACTGCTCTCTGCTGGTGGAATGATCTCATTACTTTCATCAGGAACGCAGAATCCCTGGCAATATTCAAGAGACAGCTGAACACTTAATCCCTTCATAAAAAAATAAATAAATATATAAAACCCATCCTTCCCTTTTCCTACTCTAGCTCATGGTACTGAGCAATGTATGAAACTTGTATTGTGAGCACTTCCTGTGTCTATTTGCCAATTCATGAAGAATCGCGTGTTTGTATTCCTCACTTTTAAGTCGTTTTGGATAAAAGTGTCTGCTAAATGTAAATGTCTCCTGGGTCCCCTGAGTCCGCCCCGAGGTGGCTCCCAAGACGTTTTGCTCTTGGGTAAGGGGTCTGTTGGATTATTCATTAAGTATAACGAACAATTGTGTGTTTGATCGGTCTAGCGACTGCAGTGGATTAACACAAACCAATGTCTAATCCCATTAGATAAGGATGCTAGGACAACTGACAGATACCTCTTAGAGCAGGGGTGTCCAAACTCAGTCCTGGAGGGCCACTGTCCTGCAGAGTTTAGCTCCAACTTCTCACAACACACCTGCCGGGAAGTTTCCTGTATGCCTAAAAACCTTGATTAGCTGGTTCAGGTTTGTTTAATTGGGGTCGGAGCTAAACTTTCCAGGATAGTGGCCCTCCAGGAGTGGGATTGGCTACCCCTGTCTTAGAGGGCAAGAAGTTATTGTTAGAGATTTTGTGAACACGTTCATTCTTCTTGCACCATGTTTTGGAGTATGTCAGAAATAAAATGAGGCATTAGTTTACTCTCTGGGATTTGCTTACCATCACACCACTCACGAATGGTGTTTACACATTATTACAGCTGAATGGGGAGATGGGGGTGTGGATAACTGAACCAAACTAGTAAAAGTATAAGTCCTTTATAAGTTTGAACAGGCTCATGTGAACAGCATGTAAATCAGGGCTTTTCAGCTCCGGTCTTCAGTCTTTGAGGACCATTGTCCAGTATTTAGAAGCAATAGTGACTGCCTGTAACGTTCTAGTTATCCTAAAGAACTTGATTAGCTTGTTCAGGTGTTTAATTGGGGTTGGGGCTGAACTATTCAGGATTCAAAAATTGAATTGAAGAGCCCGGCTAAAAAAAAAAAATTGTTCTGAAAATTAACATGGCTTTCTTTTTCAACTTTTTTTGTCCCCATCACAACTTGCGACAAAGACTGCATTCTATCCATGTGTACTTGAGTCTGTCAATCAGCACTAATGTTCCACGATCAGATTTAACTTGCAAGACCTAAGCCTAGTTCAGGCTGTCAGTCCAAATCTGATTTTTTTTTTTACATGTTTTGATATCGGCGAATACAGTTTCTGCTGCTGCTTCATAATATGCCAGTGTGGCAGCTACACTTTGTCATGTTATAGATAAGACGACATCCATATGGCAAACCCTTCCATGTTGCAGTTATTGTAATTGTTTTGGGCATACGCCTACAAATACAATGTCATTGTCATAGAAACCAATGCAGATATTCTGGAAAACGAAAGAGCCACTTGTGTCTCAAATCAGATTTGAGCAGTTATGAACTTGCGATACACAATGTTGGCAGTCAATAATTTTAGATCAGATTCCAGTCGGATACACAAATAACCTGATTTGGACTGACAGTCTAAACAGCCCTTAACCTCTGCTAAAAATGCATCTGCGTTTGTTCAACAATTAGAATGCAAAACTTACAGGTGGTTATTCATGCAATAAGCTACCACTGAGACCCAGAATCTACCCCATCAAAATTTATGGTAAGGAGCCGCTACTGGGCTCAATAATTCAAGTATTTTGGAAAAAGAAATCAAGCATACAAGTCATTGTCTGTGCACGTCCAGTGGAACCCTCGTTTTTTTAAAACCTCTGTAAGTCCCAGGATAGATCCCTGAGTGCAAGACTCCCTGGATAGACAAAAAGAGAAGATTGACTATAGATTAGTGAATCATATAAAAAATATGACTATACAATGTTCATTATCCTTCCCTTGGCATATCTTCTTTGCACAGTGGTAATTAACTGTGCCATTCACAAAGCAATTGTATCATTGGAGGTCACCAGTTCAGTAAAGCCAGGCATACACTGTGTAATTTCACCAAGGTTTCTGTTAAATACCAGCTTTCACTGTACAAGTAAATCGCATTTGAAATAAAGCCAAAGCTCACAATTTATTTGCTCACACTATGCGGTCTGATTGTGAACTGTGACTTGAAGTGCAGATTGATTTAAGAGCTCAACATTAAGACTTGTCATATGCAGGGCTCCAGACTAACTTTTCCACTGGTTGCACTGGTGCTACCAATTTTCTCAGTTGGTCGCACCAGCACCTTTTTTTTTTTTTTTTTGCTACAACAGTTTTAATCAATGCATGCTTAATGAATAGTCGTCTTAATCTTAAGTATATTAAATCACAGTGGCTGATGGCCGATATAAATCTGATATATATGTATAATTTATATTTATTGTAAATCATATTAAATACATTAGAAATATGAAGAGTATGAAAATAAAATTAATGAATATATATAAAGCCTTAATAATTATATATAAAACCTTAATATATATATATAATCCTAATATACAATATATATATATATATATATATATATATATATATAATTTCGATCGCGTTTCCCGTGAAGCTGAACTGAAGTCTGAATTCATTTCACACGGATCGACTGTCACGCACAGAATATACGCGTTAACACGGGTGACAAACACTTCAGAAAATCTCACTGTTATATTTGAATAACTCTGCAAGGTCTGTGAAATTAAATGTTAATTAGATATTCAGAGATTTGTTTTAATGATTTAGATGTGTATTTGCTGAATACTGAAGTTAAATGTGAAAATATTAGACATAAATATAAAGGCAAACGCTGTACTTCCTCACATACAGTTTACTTTCTTTCTTTGTTGTGGTTGGTCAGACAAAATAAACACAATTTTCAGTCCATTCACATTTGAGTCTATTTTGCCTAGTCAGTTTTTGAGTCTTAGACAGACTAACTGCGCGTGACCACCGGCGTGGAGCAAGAGCATTTTCAACGCACCAGTCGTTACACAACGGGAGCAATGATGCTGCGTTTGAATTTTCGTGACAGAAACGTGCTTATATACATTACCTTGACAACACTATTTTACATTATCGCAGGACAAACATTCTCTCGCGGACTATTGAGGAACACTGGTCTAAGCCATTGCTGTTGAAGTAGTGCCTTTCTACCTGTGCTCTCATCATCATTTGTGTCTGTATGCTGGCTCGTCCTTTCCACCAGCATCCTTGAACTCCAAAATTAGTTTTTTATTATTATCATTACGCTATTAACCTTTTCATTTTTATATAGCTTAATTCCTAAATTACATGAATTCCTAATTGGCGTGTTTCATCATCATTGTGCAATGCGCGTATATGTTCGCTCTCAAGCGGTTAATAAATAGAACTGCGTGTTTCTTGCGGAAGAACATTGTAGCCGGAGCTACTTCTCTCTGTTTGTCTATGACGAGTCACGCAGGTACTGTGATACTCCACAGCGGAACCGAGCCGGTCTGAAATAGTCTGAATATAAACACTTATTATTGATTCAGGATAAGACAAAAACACGGTTTGGAAAATGGATTCATGATGTACTCCATTAAATTTTGTTCATTTTGAAAACAAAACCGTCATGGACGGCACGCACTAATAACATGATCATGCACTCGCACAAATGCGACCACATAAAATTTTAACTCGCACATCCTCAAAAAAAGGTTGCATATGCGACCATTTTGGTCGCAGTCTAGAATCCTGGTCATATGCTTGTTCAAGTAAATCTACCATTCACTTGTTCGTTCTAAAGGCTGATTCATTCATGCATGAAAGACAACTGAGTATTGCTCAGATGCGCTATGGTTAGTTAGGAACTATTTTCGCTGCTGGAATAGAACAAAAACAGTCAATATATGAAATCTGTCACATTTTCAATCGTGCTGAAGCCACACATACTGATATGAGTTGCTCTCAATGCGAGTGCATGAGTCTCGCCTTTGCGCTCGCACATTGCTTTCTTTTCAGAGAGCGGCCATACCGTTTTCTTCCTCCAAGGAGCCTGTGAGGAAAAACCAGCGAGATAGAGGATCTCAGCACTTGGCCATTAGTGACCTCATGTCAGCCCAGGTCCTATGCCTCACTCTCTCCACAAAGAGAGGTTTCCCCTGTTTCCCCTGACCGGTGTCCATCTGCCATCGCAAGCAATCTGGTCTCGTTCAGGGAGTCGGAGGACAATCCCCTGGATGACAGTATGTCTTTGGCAGCCTCAGACATGGAGGACTGGATGGGCCAGAGTTTCTCTGTGTTCTGTCCAAAGCTGTCGAGGATATCAGACTGGAGTGGTCTACAACCGAAGAGCCCACTCGCAGTCACTTGGATGAGTGGTTCCTGCCAGGGCACCGCCAGGCCCCTCTCCAGCAAGCTGCGCCCTTCTTCCCAGAGCTACACGATGAGCTGACTGATGATTCGTGGCACACCCACTACTCAGCTTGCCTGTGTACTTCTGCCTCACCTGCACTCACTTCGGTCAATGAAGCCAGTCAGAAGGGCTACAAGAAGCTGCCTCCAATGGACGAGACGGTGGCCCGTCCAATGCCATTGAATGGAAGGCGAAGTTTGCCCATCCATCGAAGCCCTGCCGAACGATTTCAGCCGTCGCTGAATGTGCATTACATTCAATGGGCATACTTCAGGTCTACCAAGCAAAACTCCTCCACTCCATGGACGAGTCTGGACCTGACCCAACCGTGTTTATAGAGCTGCGCAGTGTGATGGACCTGGCCTTGCATGCCACAACATCTATGGCTCAATCTAGTGGTGCTTGAGTGCCACTTGTGGCTCAATCTGATAGATATCAAAGAAGCGGATAAAGCAGTCTTCTTCGATTCCCTGGTCTCCCCCACTGGCCTCCTTGGCCCTGCTGTCAACGGATTTGCAGGACGATTCACTGCTGCACAGAAGTTGTCCCAAGCGATGTGACACTTCCTCCCTAAGCATTCCAGCTCTGCTGTTGCTTCTAGTTACCCCAGGCTTATGCCTACTCAGCAGCCTGCCAAATCCATGCCCTCGACAGCTGAGCCTCGGCAACGCTCATGCTCTGTAAAGTGCCATCCCTTTCTGAAGTACCAGGGACCCCGGCCCAAGATAGTGCTGGACCCTGCAAAGTTGTCCTGATCACTCAGACAGGAAGAGGGGGTGGCTAAGTCTCGCTGCGGCCGGATCACCTCCCAAACAGCCTCGTTTGTGCCTCCAGCGACCCGTTGCTCAAGCCAATTTAACTCATTGTCACTGATAAATCTTAAGGAAGGCAGAGATCGAACTTTTTGCCTCCAAAGACAACTTTCATTCCCTAATCTATTTCTAAAGGGACAGGGATGCTCTGGCCCACGACTGGCCCACCCTTTTCCTTTATAATTTTACCAATCATCCTGATCCCTCAGGTTATTAGACGAATCAGGGAATGCAAACACATGGTCCTCCTAGTTGCCCCGCTCTGGAGAACCCAACATTGGCTCTCAGAGCTGTCTCAGCTGCTCATAGCAGCACCATGGCCAATTCCTCTGAGGTGGGACCTCCTATCTCAGGAAAACAGGACGATTTGGCACCCCTAGCCAGAGCTGTGGGCTCTGAATCTATGGGCTCTCAATGGGAGCCTGTAGACCTCCCTGAAAATGCCTTAAATAATATTTTAGAGGCTAGGGACTTTTCTTCAATAGTTGTTGGATAAGGGTAGTATACTCTCCACTCTTAAGGTCTATGTGGCAGCTATAGCAGCTTTTCATGCTTCCATAGCCAGACAGTCAGTGGGCAGGAACAATTTTCCATTTCTTAAAGGGTTCTAGGAGGCTAAACCCACCTCGCCTCTTTATTGTACCTTCCTTAGAACTTTCTATGGTTGTGAGGGTCCTCAGAGGCCCTCCCTTTGAGCCGTTACAATCAGCCGAAATTCGGTCCATCACTCAAAGCCACTATATTAGCTTTAGCATCAGTCAGGTGAGTAGGAGACTTGTAGGAGCACTCTGTGAGCCCTATATTCCTTGAGTTCAGGCCCAACAACTCCAAGGTTGACCTACATAACAAGGTTATGTACCAAACGTGCTCTCAACTCCATTCAGAGGTGAGGTTGTTCCTCTCTCCGAACGAATTTACTGAATTTAATGAATTGCCCAGTCAGGGCTTTAAGAACATACATTGACCGTCCCTCATTTAGACAGTCAGAAGAGCTCCTTATATGCTTTGGAAGCTGCACCAATGGGCATCCGGTCACAAAGCAAAGGTTACCCCAATGGATAGTTGACGCAATTACAACTTACATATTCCTCTTTGGGCCTATAATGTCCCACAAAGTAAGAGCACACTCCACGAGAGGCCTGGCTTCATCCTGAGCTTGGACTGTGAGGCGGCCGACTGGGCCTCGCTCTGCACTTTCTCCAGGTTCTATAACCTGGACATTCCTGCCTTACAGGTTCAGATTCTTTCTGGATGACTACCTCTCAGAGTTCACCTTGCTGGGAACCCATGTCCCTGCCTTGCGGTGGGACCTATCCTTAGTAGAGTTTAATCGTAGCTTGAACTCGCAAGAATTTACATCATCTCTGATTATATCCAGGTTGTTAATTTCAGGCCTTTGCTGTAACTTCCCGCACTTTTCCCGCCATTTTTTAAGTACCTATGCCGTACGAGGTTTGTAGAACGATTATTCAGCCTTCTATAAGGCCCTTTACTTTACTGTACTTGGTCCCTTGGGCCCTTTGAGGGTTTTGTACTAATTGCTTGTCAGTTGTTCCTCTCCCATAGCATGATGTGATTACACACATTCCCCGTAGTGTCTAGCAAGATGCTGTACGAGTGTAGTATCGAAAGGAAACGTACTCAGTTTCTAACATAACCTTGGTTCCCTGAGATACGGGAACGACTACTGCGTTGCTCGCCATGCTATGTCATTGCACAACTCTGTCCTCATTTCATTCTAAATATACCTATGCGAAATGCCCATTTATATAGCCATGTGGCCCTGTCTATTCTGACAGGCTCCTTCGTCGTAGACTTGCACAGCTCCGCCATCATTGGTTCGTTTTATTCTAACTGTCCCAACCAATAGCCGTGCAGTTTCACTGTGTGATTGAAAAAGGCTTTAGTTATCAGAGAAAATGTTTTCCACATTTTCTACCAAGACATAGTACTCGTTCCTGTATCTTAGGGAATGAGATACGGGAACGTATATATCCCCATCTCTTGTGAGATGATTGATCTCCCTTTTTTCGCTTTCCTCCTTTTTTGTGTTTTTTTGTTTTTTGTTTTTTTTCTGCATTAAATATAAAAATGGTATAACTTCTGTTTTCACACAGGCACTGTGAGGGGAAAAAAACATTGAATTTAAGGCAATCAGTTTGTAGCTCTGCTTCAACTGTATGATAACCTCACAAGGGGTGATCAAACTTCATGACATGTCAGAAATATGTCCGACTATTCAATTGCTGGTAAGGACAGGTTTATCACCTCTCGTTTACCCTGTACACTGCATGACAACCTAAGCACAGGGTCAAACGTCCACTTTTCTGTCCCTAGTCTTTACAGAAATATTACACCTTCTTGAGCCATCAATGTGGCAGTATTTTTTTTTTTTAATAATTATAACAATACCCAGCATCACAGAAGTGTTCATTCCCACAGTCATGTACAGAGGGAAAGTGCTTTACTTTGAAGTCAGAAACAGGTTTTTCTACTATTTAAAATATATAATGTATACCGTGGCGAGGGGGGCATGGTTCAGCGAGGTCTGCAGCAGGAGAGAGAGTTGGGAGAAGTGCAGTGAATAAGTGGGTTAAGTATAAATGACGAACACCTGTATCTTATTTCAGTGATTGGCGTGGAGAGACCGGATAAAAGGGGAGCAGGAACAGGAAAGTGAGAGAGAGAGACGGGCTGCTGCTGACTGAGGACGACTTGGAGCTGTGAAGCTGAGTACAGAGAGAAACAAAGTTAAACCAGATAAATGGTCTTTTGATGTTGAGCGCTTGGAGCGCAATGTATGTTTTGTGAGAAAATTAATAAAAGTGAAGCAGCAGCCGCCCAACCCGACCCCATCCTCTTTCTTCCTAAATGTTTATTTATTGACATTATAACATATACATTACTATGATATGATGTAAATGACATTAAAAATGCAGAATAAATATTATGAAATATGTAATGTAAGTAGTGGTACCCTGGAGTTGTGTCACTGGTGTTACCATTTACAAAACTTTTGAAATAAAAATCACACTGATTGCATCACTTCATTTTTCCTATTTCTTGAAGATCTATGAAGAAAGGCTCTTTTCAGTTATCAGAAATTTTAATCAAAATAAAATAATAAAAAAATAATAAAGTTTTTACTTCTCACTGGTATTACTTACTTTACTGTTAGAGATTTAAATAAATAGCATTCAAAGAGACATAAAACGTGGGGTTAATTATAAGTGAACGGAGAAAAAACAAACAATAGGAAACACGGTTAACTTTCCTTGCTATATGAAAAGGGCCAATGCATTTCTGGGAAAGCTTCCTTGATTCACCTCGGAGGGGCAGGTTCTTGGTGGCTAACCAAACTCTTTGACCAGCTCAGAAATTAGGGGCCGGGCCGGCGGCGGCGATTAGCCTGACGTTGGTATCTCAGGGAGGTCTTAAGAAGAGCATGCCTAACCTTCCTCCAGGACTGCCAACAGTATTGATCAAAACGCCGGGCTGAGGGGACGTCAACCAGTGCCTCTTCCCTAGGGAACAATGGGGGTTATACCCAAAGTGGCATTCAAAGGGGGATAGTCCAGTGGCCAAGGACTGGAGTTGTGGGCATATTCTGCCCATATGATATAGGTAGCCCAAGAGGTGGGGTTATTGGCCGCCATACACCGCAGAGTGGTCTCCAGATCCTGGTTCATCCGTTCCATCTGGCTGTTAGACTCTGGATGGGACCCAGACGATAAGCAGGCTGTGGTCCCAAACAGCTTGCAGAAGGCCCCATGGGGATGAAAACTGGGGCCCTCTGTTGAAGACAATCATGGCGAGTTTAACCGCAAGCAACTCTTGATCCCCCACGTGGTAATTGGTCCGCATCTGACAGGCAACGAGACATGAAGGTGCACGGGAGTAACTTTTCATCCTCATCCCTATGTGACAGGATGGCCCCTAGGCCCACCTCCAAGGCATCCACTTCTGCCACGAAAAGTCTTTCTGGGTTGGGGACTGAGAGAATGGGAGCGGAAGTGAAGTGGCGCTTGAGCTCTTTGAAGGCCTCCCCTGCCTGCGGACCCCAGTGAATCTTGATTCCTTCTCCCTTGGTCAGCACAGTCAAGGGAGCCGCCACAGAGCTGAAGTTTGTAATGAACTTCTAATTGAAGTTTGCAAAGCCAACAAACCGTTGAACTGGAATACATCGGGGCGTTGGGGAGCCCAATCGGCATCACCAGATACTCATAGTAACCTGTGGGGGTGTTCAAGCCCGTCTTCCTATCATCCCTCTGTCAGATCCGCATAAGATGGTAAGCATTACATAGATTCAGTTTAGTAAAAATGGACACCCCTTGTAGTAGCTCGAAAGTAGTATCCATGAGAGGTAGGAGGTATTGATTCCGTATCGTGATCTTGTTGAGGCCCTGGTTATCGATACATGGTCTAAGACGCCCGTCTTTCTTCCCCACAAAGAAGAAGCCAGCCCCAGTGGCACGGATGATGGCGGCTGCCAAGTACTCAATACAGGTATCCATTGCTGTGTGCTCAGGGGCAGACAAGAAGAAGATCCAACCCCTGGGAGAGCAGGAGCCAGGGAGTAGCTCAATGGGACAGTCGTAGGGGTGGTGAGGTGGTAAGGAGGTGGCTCTGCCTTGAACTGATGATAAGAACTAAGGACTCGAGGCAGTTCGACAGACTCTTGAAACTTGGGAATAGGGGCTGAGGGAATCAGGCAAGTAAGATGGCAAGTGGAACCCCAGCTCAGAATGGTGCCAGTGGATCAGTCGATCCAGGGATTGTCTGTGCAGCCAGGGGTGGCCCAAGATAACAGGATACTTGGAAGAGTCAATGAGATAAACAGGTCTCCTCCTGCTGGTGTTGATGGATGGTAAGCTGTTAGGACTGAGTGGCCTCTGTTACTCTGCCCGGTTCCAGGGGTCTGCCATGTAATGCCGTAACTGCCTGGGGATGAGGAAGAAGTTGAGTAGGGATCCCAAGTTCCTTAGCCAAGGATAGATTCAGGAAATCGGCTGTGGCATCCGGATCAATCATGGCCTGGACCAGATGCTGGTGGCCCTCCCAGCACAGAGTGGCTGGAACAGCCAGAACAGTATTAATAGGAGGAGCTCTGATTTTCCCATCACACCCCTCTTGTAGCTGGCTAGGGATAACTGTTTCAGCAGCTGGTTCTTGAGTGGCTAACTCATCTTGAAGGAGCTCGGACAGCCCTGCCTGAAAGCAGACCATCAATGCCTCATTGTTCCATCCGCTTCCTGCCGCGATGATCCGCGATGAGCCTTGATTCAGACTAAGCAGGTGCTTGGAAGCTTCCTTACCACTAACTGGATGATCAAACACTCGCTTGAACTCTTCTTCACTTATAACAGGCATCCTTGGATAGCCACACCGCAGAGGCCCAGGAGAGCGCCTTGTCTGAGAGAAGGGTAAATATGTAAGCAATCTTGGAGCGGTCTGTAGGAAAACTTGATGGATGGAAAATGTAGATTTATTTATTTATTTATTTATTTTTAAAAAGGGTCTTTGCCAGAATAATACAACAAAAGTTATTCTTGGACTGAGGTAATGACAACATAAAAAACTAAAAGAGAAAATAAAACCTCCACAAGGGGAGAAAACAAAGTCAGAGAATTACAGTCACAGAAAGGATATCTTACTTGGGGTTGGTAGAGAGGCTTTAGCGAGACCAGGCAAGAACCACAGGGCAATGACTCAAAAACCGAGTGAGGGACCAAAGGAAAAATATACAACTTAAATACATAGAGGGAAACAAGGTGCAGGATAACTCTAACAAAGTTACACGAGGAAGAACTAAGGCAGAGAACACAGAGACCTCTAGAGGCATGGAGACAAACTACAGGAGGTAGGATGCTGACACTAACATCAATCAATCACACTTTTAACAAACCTGATTAAAATAAATAACACCATCTCCTTATTTTTTGCATTATCAATGATTTTCTGTAACTCTGACTGCATGTACAGAAAAAAATTGAGAAATAATATTTCATAAAAACCTTTAAAATTGCCAGAGAAGTAAGGTAACACCAGTGATAAATTTTTAAATAAATCCACAAAAAATGTATATATTACGCTGTCATATATGTGTATACAAGAAGTCAAAGAGTAATCTAATAATGTGGTCAAAATTTAAATGTAAGGGGAAAAAAAAAAACATTTTAAAACATCGTGCTATACCAAATGTGGACATTTCTTTAGAATGACCCCACAACAAGGCTGAAATTCAGCCTGACTCAAAAAAACAGTCACACGAGTCAGAATTTGGCTCAAAATTGCACAGTGTATGCCCGGCATAATAGGTCACTTCATGCGCTCTCTCTGATTGAATAGCTATCCGATCGTGACCAGCTATAAATGCCCTCTGAAATCAAGTTGTGTTAGTCTTTGCAGTTCACGTCAGTCAAGCTCGCATCAGCTGATCCACATCTACCTATAGGAATATGACAGCTATCAAATTATCCTTATATAGGTCCATTCAGTATCATCAGCAGCTATATTGCGTTGCTTAGGAAGTAATTAAACGTTGAAACTCTGGTCTTGGAAATTTCGCATTTTCGCTAACATGACTGGGCCATAAGAGCAAGATTAGATTTTTCTAGTGTATATAATAATGGTTTTGAAATAATTGCCTAATATTAACTTTACTTTGGTGCTGCACACAGCCAAAATTACCGTCCTTCTCATCTGAGCTGTCAACGGTCAAACACCCCTCATTAAACGTCAAAATGTTTGAAATGACCAATCAAATCAAAGTAATCAAAGTAGGTGGGCCTATTATTATTTAATTTATTATATGATATTATATTATTAGATCTATTTGCTATCAAAAGGTGAAAATCACTGGAGACTTTTCCAGAGTGGAAGAGAACATGATGAAATGCAAAACTGAGGCAGAATATATAGAATATCATCAAAAAGTATAATTTGAAATATAATTAGAATATCATAAAAAAGTTGATTTATTTCACTAATTCCATTCAAAAAGTGAAACTTGTATATTATATTTATTCATTACACATAGACTGATATATTTCAAATGTTTATTTCTTTTCATTTTGATGATTATAACTGACAGCTAAGGAAAATCCCAAATTCAGTAACTCAGAAAATTAGAATACTGTGAAAAGGTTCAATACTAAAGACACCTGGTGCCACACTCTAATCAGCTAATTAACTCAAAACACCTGCAAAGGCCTTTAAATGGTCTCTCAGTCTAGAGCTGTGTCTGAAACCGCTCCCTATCCACAATATAGTGCACTATATCGGGTGTCGTCCATTTTGTAGTACTGTCTGAATTCTGAGTGAACGACTTCATTCCCTACATTCGTTCACTACTTTTACCCACAATCCTCTCTGATTTTGAGTATACATTCGATGTACACTCGTTAAAGCGCCGTTACCCAAAATCCAACGCGATAAGACGATCGAGCACGAAAGAAAAATAAATATGGCGGATGGCAATACGGGAAGCGGTAACTTATACAAATGTAAGTGTAATTTTTTATTAATTAGAACATCTTTGTAAAGATATTTTGATACAGGTTTATATCATAATATATATACTTATTATCATATGATAATTTGGTCGATTTTTCTCATATGTTAGTGAACTGTTGTACATTGTATACTGTTGTTTATATTGTATTTATTTACTATTATTTTTTTTTATAAACAAATGTGACAGTAGTGTTTTTGTTCTGTTATTTTAAAATATAAATGTACTAAATAGCATGACACAGGTGTTTTTATTCTCTCTTTATTCTCAATAAACATGACAAATAAACAGTAATATACAATTCATTAAGCTAAACAGGACATATTACAGACGGGTATAGGAAGTGTTAATGACGAAATTGTCTGTGCTGTCTGGTGCATGCTATTAACGTCAGCGTCCGAATTCGCTCACTCATTTTCGTTCACTCTTTGCTGATATAGTGCAGTCAACTTCCATGCACTATATAGGGGTTAGTGAATGAGTGAACGAGTGGGTGGTTTCGGACACAGCTTAGTTCTGTAGGCTACACAATCATGGGGAAGACTGCTGTCTTGACAGTTATCTAAAAGATGACCATTGATACCTTGCACAAGGAGGGCAAGACACAAAAGGTCATTGCAAAAGAGGCTGGCTGTTCACAGAGCTCTGTGTTCAAGCACATTAATAGAGAGGTGAAGGGAAGGAAAAGATGTGGTAGAAAAAAAGTGTACAAGCAATAGGGATAATCGCACTCTGAAACAAACCCATTCAAAAATGTGGGGGAGATTCACAAAGTCTGGACTGCAGCTGGAGTCAGCGCTTCAAGAACCACTACGCACAGACGTATAAAAGACATGGGTTTCAGCTGTCGCATTCCTTGTGTCAATCCACTCTTGAACAACAGACAGCATCACAAGCGTCTCGCCTGGTCTAAAAACAAAAAAGACTGGACTGCTGCCGAGTGGTCCACAGTTATGTTCTCCGATGAACGTAAATTTTGCATTTCCTTTGGAAATCAGGGTCCCAGAGTCTGGAGGAAGAGAGGGGAGGCACACTATCCATGTTGCTTGAGGTTCAGTGTAAAGTTTCCACAGTCACTGATGGTTTGGGGTGGCATGTCATCTGCTGGTGTTGGTCCACAGTGTTTTCTGAGGTCCAAGGTCAACGCAGCCGTATACCAGGAAGTTTTAGAGCACTTCATGCTTCCTGCTGCTGACCAACTTTGTATGTAGATGCAGATTTCATTTTCCAACAGGACTTGGCACCTGCACACAGTGCCAAAGCAACCAGTACCTGGTTTAAGGACCATGGTATCCCTGTTCTTAATTGGCCAGCAAACTCGCCTGACCTTAACCCCATAGAAAATCTATGGGGTATTGTGAATAGGAAGATGCGATATACCAGACCCAACAATGCAGAAGAGCTGAAGGCCACTATCAGAGCAACCTGGGCTCTCATAACACCTGAGCAGTGCCACAGACTGATCGACTCCATGCCACGCCGCATTGCAGTAATTCAGGCAAAAGGAGCCCCAACTCAGTATTGAGTGCTGTACATGCTCAAACTTTTCATGTTCATACTTTTCAGTTGGCCAAGATTTCTAAAAATCCTTTCTTTGTATTGGTCGTAAGTAATATTCTAATTTTCTGAGATACTGAATTTGGGATTTTCCTTAGTTGTAAGTTATAATCATCAAATGAAAAGAAATAAACATTTGAAATATATCAGTCTATGTGTAATGAATGAATATAATGTTCAAGTTTCACTTTTTGAATGGAATTAGTGAAATAAATCAAATTTTGATGATGTTCTAATTATACGACCAGAACCTGTACATTGAGCTTCTTCATTTATATTAAAGACTTCCGGTGCGGGAACGCTCCATGCTGGGTTGTTTGTTTTTGTGTTTGTCATTGTTTTTTCTTGTTAGTCCACAAAGGATTATTTTGGTTCTATTGAATAATAAATCCTCTACAATCTGGACTCATTTCTCTGCTTGGATTAAACCCTTTCACACGTAAATTTAAAATATTCTGGCTGAGCCACCAGCTTGAGTTTTTCAAGGGGACCGTTATTTAGAACTTGTCACTTTATTGTCTCCATGGTGACGCATCATTGCTTGTCACGAGACTCACGGCAGCCACAATAGTGCTGTATAGACTGATGATCTCCTTTTATTACATTTTCCTTCTTTATTCAAAATATTCACAAATTTGTTATCTATAGCATGAAATATATGATATTCCGATTGCAAAATATGAGCAAGTGGATGTGTTTTGCTGTTTAAACACCCTTATAATAATCGCGTTAGTTGAGCTATATGCCCGACGGACGCCGCCATGTTTATTTTTACTACAGTACAAAAAAATCGCATCTGTTGGATTTACAACACGTGAATTCATCCGCTTCTCCCGAAATACATGAAAGTGAGCTGGTGAACTGTGAGAAGAATATTGTAAACTTTGCTTACACAATGTGTATCTGATAATAAAACGTGTCGTCTAATCATATGGAAAGATTGTTATTGCCGTTTCCATAAACGTCATTGTGTATTTTACAAACTCTAAATGTATTGTTATTGTAATATTTATGTGCATTTAAATGTCTGAAACCTAAAATAAATATTATGTGCTTATTTGTGGTATATTGACAGCGCTGAGCTCGTCTGTCTTTGGCTCAGTGCCAGCCAACGCGCAAGCACTTTTGAATTTGGAAGTTGATCACGTGATGCACTGATCGTTCTTGGGGTTCTCAGCATGCGTCAAAACCGACGGCATCTTGGAACAGGGTCTTGTCAAAAGAAGAAGCAAGGTAATGCTGTTATCTCCCCCTGTACTTTGAAATTCGTGGACGATGCCGGACTTTTGTGCTGCGTATGGATGTTCAAACGAAAGAAATATAAAAACCAGACAGCAAGGGATTACATTTCACAAGTGAGAATGTGTTTTATGACATTGAATGTTACGAAATTATATTCCTGGTTTTATATATATATATATATATATATATATTACCGCAGCTTATCCATGCTAGTTACCTATTCGTTTTTGACAGTTAGGAAAACCAACAATGAACAGAATGTATTTATATTAATGTAATGTGATGGTAAGATGTTGGAAATGTGGACAGCGGATTTGGACTCTATTCAATAGTTTCTCAGACTGGCGCTGTGTGTCCCAGTTCAGTCTCCATCTATTTCCAGCTAGCATTCTTGGCTAACGGAGATGAGTCTTAAGTTAAAATGATCACCTGAACAAGTTTATCCAAACATACTGGTTCTGGCTGTTTACCCCGATTGTATCTGATGAGCTACGACGTGACGGGCACGGTTTACAACAACAAATAACCGGGAACAAACCTTTTCAGCCAGGCCCTTTACTCTGCTCTCACTTGGCCAATTTCCCTTGAAGTACACTAAATACTATGGACTTAAGAATTTGATTTGTTTGTAGATTTCGAAGCTCTTAATAAGGACATTAAAAATTGACTCATGCTTTTTTTGCTTAAAGGTGAAGACCCAACTTTATGTATGTTTTGTATGAGTCCCTTATCTGTCAAACATATTTTATTAGATTGTCCTGGACTTAACACAAGCAGAATGCTATTTTATGAAGTTACTTCACTTAAGGACATATTTAAACAGATTATGCCTGAAAAGGTTTTGGATTTTTTTTTTTACAAGTTAATTTAAAAAAATGTATAATGTGACTTACTGTTTATATTTGTTTTGTTTTTATTGTATTTATATGATATGTGTTTTTGTAATTGAATTTTTGCCTCGAAAATAGCTTTGATTTTTGATATGTCATTAAATAAAATACAATAACATTGTTTTGTAATACTGACTAGCTTGTGGTGTGGCATAGGAATAAAGGAAAGATTGAACGGTCTTTGGCACCTCAACTATCTAACTTTCACATTATCTTCCTCTCAAATTTGTGATTTGCTTCCACCTGCAAATTGCTTTGTATCATATTTAATAAACCAATTTAATTTAAATGTTAAAATTAACATGTATAGTCACACCATTGTAGCAATTTTGCATGCAGTAGGCTAAGGTAAGTATCGATAGTTCATTCGAAGTTTACTCAAGTGGAAGAATGTGACTAATAAACTTAGACCTACTAGCACTATGCCATTATATTTTTAAAAAGACTGGCGGAGACTGTGTGAACTAGCTCATCCTTTGTGAAGACCTTACCGACTCATCAGCTAGTGGCACATATCCCAACAAACCATCCCATACCGGCGTGATCAAAAAGATCTTAAACTAGATGGAACTAGATTAAATATTTTGACTGTTGCGATTCCAAATCGGTTTAATGACCTGTAACTATGCCTGCATTGGTGCCGTTGTATGCGAACCGAGCTGAGCCGGACGATTATGTCACTGTTTTCTGCGGCTCAGGTCAGTTTGCATACAACGGCGCCAATGCAGGCATATCAAAAATACTGCTGAATTTCAAGCAAGTGTCCCCAACTTAAGCAAGCCAAAGGCAACAGCGGCAAGGAACCAAAACTCCAACAAAATGGAGAAAAAAAAACCTTGGGAGAAACGAGGCTTAGTCGGGGGCCAGTTCTCTTCTGGCCAACAGTGAACACTTGCCCGATACTCAGGCAGAGTTACAGGTCATAAATCCGATTTGGAATCGCAAGAGTCAAAATATTTAATCCACACTCAAAAAAATGAACACGGCCGGTTGTTCACTTTATATAATATATTTATATTCAGTTTACTTATAATAATTGAATTTGTTTACTTGAAATGTTTTTTTCTATTAAGGTCCACGTAATTATGTCTCAACTTAACTGTACAAAATTCTAACGTGTTGTCTAAACTCAAACCATTTATGTTAAGTAAAAAATTCTTACATCCAGAGGGTGGCAGTATAGTGCGACTCCAACTGCCATGAAACCCCAAAGAAGAAGAAGAGCAAGACGCATGCGCAAAGATAATTGATTCTCTGCATACCTGAGTGACCCCATGCAAAGTTTTTCTTTGATTGGTTTTGACAGAGGGACGTCTTACCTTTTCAACAGCTGGTAAAGGTAGGAGAATATTTGTTTTTTTCCACCAGTATCGACCTTTTTTATATGTAATAAGAGATATATTTTTGGCATGCTTTAGTTTTAGAGAGTTATAGCGTCTTAGACATGCTGAAGTTAGCATGTTAGTTTAGCCACTTGGCGCAGGTTGATACACTGCATATTTCAATTTGGTCGAAAAGTAATAATTACGGTGGCCGAGAGAGCTCAAAGCGCTTCAAATAATAAAACACATGCAAATTAAAAAAAGCACATGCAAATAAAAAAAAAAAAAATGTGATCATCAGTTTGACAACACATGTGCTGCAAATCCTCACAACACATGCAAACTCAAAAAAGCGCTGCATTTACAAAAAGCGCTGCAAAGAGCACAAACACAACGGAAATGTTTCAAGGGGGACCCCAAAAAGTGACGGACCCTAGTAGGAAGAGCGTCCAAAACCAGTTCAACTCACCCTTCACTTATTCACTGATCCCTATATAGTGAACGGCATTTGAGTGCACAAAGTGTTCACAATCATTAAATACTATAAAAACTGCAAACAAAAATAAACAACTGTACATTATTTCATGTATTTATATTTTTTAATAAAGTGTTTTTCAGTTCGCTAGAAGCTCACGCTCACAGATGACGTGGTCATGGAGCGCCTCATGCGGCCGTTACGATGACGTCACATTAGTACGCTACAGATGATTAACGAATATTTTTAAATCATCTACTAAATCATCATCTCTTAAAGTTGAATGAGTTAATAACAATGCCACATATTAAAACACTTTTCTGTTAGTGAAACACATTACATTGAGTTAATGCCTACATAACATATTTTAATATTTTTTAGTTTGTGCTGTTGTCAAGTAGGGTCCGTCACTTTTTGGGGTCCCCCTTGAAACATTTCCGTTGTGGTTTGTGCTCTTTGCAGCGCTTTTTGTAAATGCAGCACTTTTTTGAGTTTGCATGTATTGTGAGGATTTGCAGCACATGAGTTGTCAAACTGATGATCACGTTTTTTTTTTTTTATTTGCATATGCTTTTTAAATTCGCATGTGCTTTTTTAAATTCGCATGTGTTTTATTGTTTGAAGCGCTTTGAGCTCTCTCGGCCACGGTAAATAAGAGATAATTCATGGATTAAAGTTCTCTGTCGCTACGATGGATTTACGTTAACTGGGGTGGTTCTACGACAGTTTTTTTCTGTCAATCTGGGTTCACGTCTTCATTTTAAAAGTTATACTAGTATGTTTTTTTTATATCATGTACGCCTGAACGTGACATTTATGATGCTATATGTAATGTTTTGGATATTATTCTACACGTTTAATAAATAGAATTACACAATGTCAAAATGTATACCTGAACTGTGCAACTTCACTCTTATTTTTGTGACTGTAGCCTTTAAGTTGTAAGTTTTTGACTGTACTAAAGCATTAAAGTACAATATGTTTGCAGATATATTTAAGATTAATTTTAAATTTGAAAAACAATGCCAGTCATTCTGTTGAAACTGCAATACTAAGTCCAACCATTAGGTGTACATCCGACTAAAACTAAAATTACAATACCTGGTTTGAAATTTTTGTTTTTTTCTAATTTGTTATACTGTAAAGAAAAATTATAACTTGTGATTATTTTATTGGTTTGTAGTTTTTTCAGTTCAGATTAATTCAATTTAACAAAATCTTGATAATTATTTTATCCTTTGCAATTTTTTAGGTCTTAAAAGAAAGGTGTTTTGTCTTCCTGCCAAGGTGCTTTACTCGCAATAGGTAAGATCTACAACATCTACTAATGTAAATACTGTTTCATACGTAACCATTTCATTTGTTAGTTCTGAGTAACCAAATTTTCTTCCTAGACGTCTTCTGTATCGGGATAACATCCGATGGTAGAAATGATTTTGTTTAAATTTAGCCTGAAGTATTATTTTTATTGAACAAAGTCTGTTCAAAACTTTAAAATGTTAAAGCAAAAACCTGTTCTTAGTTGTCTTAGATCGCAAAGATTGAAAGAGGCATTTTTGATCCATTCGACACAAAGTTTTAAGAAATCTGTATGTTTTAAAATAAATTGCTAATAATTAATTAGATTTTTTTTTTAAACCCAAATGGGAAGGTGTCTGTGTGTTTGACAGCTCACAGGTGCAATCACCATACATGACCATAAAAACAGATTTTATTTAGCTGTTGTATTAGCATTAAGTTGTATCTTTAAGAATATCACTATGCATTTTCAGAGAGGGGTCCTCAACAATCATTATTGATGGCCTCAGGATATAGGGTGATGAGGTTATTTACAGACCAGACACTCCTCAGCACTGAGCTCATGAAACATTCTCATAAAATTTGTCTTGAGTGAACATTTACTTTTATTCATCTTAATTCAAAAGATATCATATTACTTTAACATCCGACATTCTCGGTAGCTATGAAAAAATTAAACAATTTAAACAGTTTTAGTTAGAGTTTTAGCTAAATTCTCTACTCATCTGAATGTTTCCGAAGACGTGACTTCAGGATCAATGGGTCTCTTGAGAATACTTAATTGTGCATAAAAACCAAAGGTTAGGCCAAATCACCTACCTGGCACATCCACATCAGACTCTGTGCTAGAAAATATCTTTGCAGTTGAATGTCTAAAAACTTTACATGTAAATTTGCATTTTTAAGGTGATGCATGTCTCAGATCTATATGATTTACGTTTCTTATTTCTATAAAGTTTCAAGTCCTAGTAAATATAAAGTAAAACAAAAGAATAATGTTGACAAGTATGTTTGCTGCACTGTTTTTCCAAATAGGGATTACCTTAGTTCAATCAGTTACTCACACAATGAAACCATTAAAAGGATAGCCAAAAATTTAGGACAATGGGTGAAAACACTACATATGTAAGAATGTTTTACCCAATATCAAATACTGTATTACATATCTTGCTTTAAAGTTTGAACTTTAAAGATCTTGCTTTAAAGTTTGAATAAAATTTAAAAACAAATGTATCTTCATACCCGTGTGTTATAATTCCATCAATTGTTTTTTGTTTTGTTTTATAAAAGGTTAATGCTACCTTTATCAGCCTGTTAAATCTGAAGTTAATACATGATGAATTAAAAGAATCATGCTACCAAATACGTTTGACACAATGTTTTTTTAAGAAATGGAAGCTCTAGCGCAAGTTCTGCCAGGAAGACTCAAATGTTACGTCACTATGAGTTTAGATCTAGCCAATCATTATCTAACACTTGGAGTACATAAGATCAGTACCAACACATGTCTGAGTTCGCAGATGCTGATGTCAACCTTTATTGTTAGCGTTCAGTTGCAACCATGTCTCTGAATAAGCTTGCCACTTGTGATTATTCAGATTCCGACGGAGATTTGTCCTGCATCTCCTCTTCCCGTGCGTAGTACACGCATTCAGTGCCGCTGCCTGCATGGATTTCTGAACCTTAGGACGTAAATTCACAGCTCATCCAAGTTGTTCAATGTTTTCTGTTAAAGGTTTAGAATCGAAGGTGACAAAATTTGAAAATATCTTTGCTAATTCTAACCTCTCAACCATTCCGTTACGCACTCTTTAGCATTTTCACAGATTTTCCCTACTCCTCTCGGATCAAGCGATCACCAGTGCGTGGCTTGGACCTCATCTACTCTTCTAACTTCTCATCACACGATCCAGACATCTCTGCTCCAACTGCAATGTCAAATCTTAGTCTCTCCACTGCCTCACCAGCTCAAGAGTTCGGTAGGCATTTTGTCTCTTCTGCTGCAGTCACAGTGTCTCCCCAACTCAGATCCTTATCCAAGGTAAGGATATTAACCTGGCTACTTTACTGCTTCTATTGCCTGCAGTTGACAGACTTCATCTGCAGTGAAGGTGCAGTTTTCCTCAAAAACTTCCGATCCCGGTTTGCTACGGAACCTCTCATTCGCCGAATTCATCATTGCTTTTAGCATTTACAGAGACATCCTGTGTCAAGCTTTTTCAGATCAGAGGTATGAGTTAGGTCGTACCTATCAATGGTCATACCTATTAACCAATGATACAGGGGCTTATTATTTCATGAATATCATTCTCAGCTAAATCTGCCCCCTTCATTTTCCTTTTCAATACGAGGATAGTCTGGTCTGTTACTGATACCGAACTGCTGTCTGTCATTTTGGTAGCCAAAATGTTTTGGCCTGTGCAATTGACCCTTCGCAAAACCCGCCCCATGTTGCAATGCCTGACAACCCATGCTCTCTCACACCACACATCATGTTCTACCGCAGTGAAAAATACATTGCGGAGCAAAGAGGACACTGACAACGTATTGAACAGTTTCATATTTAATATACTGAAATTTTCTAAAGCTGTTCAAACTCTAAATACCTTATAGGGGCTCTTAAGTGTGTCGTGACAGATCCTTCAAACAGCTCGTGATTAACTCTTCATGCTAGTTCATTTATAGCATCAAATAAACATGAATGAACATCTGAAGGAATGTTGTTTCAACTGCAGAAAGATGTGAGTACACACAATTTTTCAAGTTCACCAACGTTATTCTACTATAGGCTACTCACTGACTGCTTTGTAAGATGGCGGATTGGTTAGATCACCTGTCAATCAAACTGTTGCGAAGGGTCAATTTGTAGCTCTCATTTGCTAGCCAAGTCCCGCCCGCTGTCCGCGGTGCTGAAAATGAAAGATCTCATCTCGATGGTAGAGCCCGCCCAATTTCTGATTCTAATGGTATTCCCTTATGTGATAATTAATGAATCTGTTTGTTCTTATCCTCAATGTAAATTTGCTCATGTTCGTAGCTTTTGCTAGGATCCGCACCCGAAATCTGCCTGCCTACGCTGGTACAGGAGTGGAAGGCTAATTATAAAAAAAAAAAAATTTGAATAAATAATCATCAATTGCCATTAATGTTCCAGTGCTCTCTCGCTATCTCTCCTTTCATCCTGATCAGATTTTGTCGTCGAATTGCTTAATTCGGCTAGACGTTATACGTAAAAGGCTTGGCTTCCTCCACAAGTCAAGTCAAGTCACCTTTATTTATATAGCGCTTTTTACAATGCAAATTGTAGCAAAGCAGCTTTACATTAATAATTGGCTAATAATTTTGGCTGCCCAGCAGCTCCCAAAGAAAATGTTGTCATTGTCCAGCTTATTCTATATATTATTGATTCATTCCGTTGCAAATATCAGTAGTTATCAGTTTAGTTAATTTATGTATATCAGCACTGGAGAAAACAGTGACGTAATCGTCCGGCTCAGCTCAGTTCACATACAACGGCGCCAAATGCAGGCATACTAAAAACACTGCTGAATATCAAGCAAGTGTCCCCAACTAAGCAAGCCAAAGGCAACAGCGGCAATGAACCAAAACTCCAACAAATGGAGAAAAGAACCTTGGGAGAAAGGCTTAGACATGAAGATGGACTACTGTTGCATGAAGATGTGAGTATTTAGTTTAATTCTTTTACTTTACTAAGTGATTTTACATATTCTGACTTGTGTTTCCTCTACAGGTTGGTGCATCTGCCACTGATATTGAGAAGAAACTTAATCTACCTGCAAGTCCTCGACTCATCTTGCTGGGTTAGTGTCTTATTAGGATGCTAAGAAGAAACATTTACATATGGAGCATATACTATAAAAAATAAAAACATTTCTATTGTATAGAGTTGTTAAAGAATAGTTCACCCAAAAATGAAAATTCTGTCATTGTTTACTCCATGTTGTTCCAATCCAAACCTGTATAAATTTCTTTCCTCCGCTGAATGCTCCACACTGTTGTATTTTTCCCTTCTGTGGAAGTCAATGGTGCCCCACAACTGTTGGGTTACAAACATTCTTCCAAATATATTCTTTTGTGTTCAGCAGTAAATTATGATGATTTAATTTTTGGGTGAACTATCCATTTACAATGAAGTCTTGTCAAAGGCAAATCTTGAAATGAGTTGTGCCAATGTTTTTATTATTGTTATATATTTCTAGTTTTTTTTTTTTAAATTAATTTTATTTGCTGTTTTTATTTTAGGTATGGAAGAGCAGACAAATGCTGTTACAATGGATGATAAGCTTAGAGGGCCGTGCTATTTGTGAGTGTGTCATAAGTTGTTGGTTTTTTTTGACACATTCTTGTAAACTATGGTAATTTGTTATATAACTGTCTTTAGGCGCTTTGTTGGAATAAACCCAGAAAGAAGCTCAAAGACCTGCAGAGGCAAGGTGGTGAATAAAAAGTCTGACCCAGATAATCCAAAGCCTCTCTACTGAAAAATATTGTGGGTTTCGAATGGGATTTCATCCAAGTAAATTTGCACATACACACCTATTTATTTACCTGCTTCCCATTCAAGATATTGTACCAGCTTTTTTTAGAACATGTAAAATTTACAGTATTCTACTGAAAGCTCATTTCATTTTAATTTCAGATGTGCTTTAAAGTGTATTTCTAAAGTGTGTCTTTCCAAACCCATAAGACTTGTTTATCTTTAGAACTCAAATGAAGATCTTTTTTAATGAAATAATGTTTATACAGCCTACACAACTACTACTTTAAAGGGTTAGTTCACCCAAAAATTAAAATTCTGTCATTAATTACTCGCCCTCATCACCTTCATTAATTACTCATCTTGTCGTTCCACTCCCGCAAGACCTTCAGAACACAAATTAAGATATTTTTGATGAAATCCGAGAGGTATATGACTCACCCATACACAATATAATCACCACTGTCAAGGACCAGAAAGGAACTAAAGTCATTGTTAAAACAGTTGACGTGATGTAGTGGTTCAACCTTAATGTTATGAAGCAACAAGAATACTACTTGTGTGCAAAAACAAAACAAAAATGATGACTTTATTCAACAATCTCTTCTCTTCTGTGTCATTCTGATATTTTGGTTACGTCCAGCACCAGGTTCACTGTCAGAACGCTGACTAATTATTGGCTAGCTCCTGCGTCAGCATCGCATGCATGTGTCATGCTGGTCAATGGAACACAGCCTCGGACAATACTGATCCGCCTTTCGGACGTAGACATGGAACTCATCAATTCACTGCTTATTACGTCACCTGCGTATGGATAATGACAGGGAAGAGAAGAGATTGTACACAAAAACAAAACAAAAATAACAACTTTATTCAACAAAGTATTCTCGTCGCTTCATAAAATTATGGTTAAACCACTGCAGTCACCTCGACTGTTTTTACGATGTCTTTAGTACCTTTCTGGACCTTGAAATTGATTATATTGCTGTCTATTGGATTTCATCAAAGATATCTTAACTTGTGTTTCGGAGATAAACAAAGGTCTCGACATGAGTGATTCATAACAGAAATTTCATTTTTGGGTGAATTATCCCTTTAAGGTTTTTAAAGTAATTTAGGAAACTCCAGTGGTTTAATTTTAGTTTGATGAAGAAACACTAGTGCTTTGTGTGTGTGGAGAAAAAACGAACACTTGCACCATTAGCATCATGACACATGCGTGTTAAGCATACTTTGTGTGAATGAGCTTTTTCACTTCACAAAAAATTGAGGTAATACCCCTGGAGTCACATGGATTACTTTTATGATGCCTTTTACTACCTTTCTGAGGCTTGAAAGTGCTAGTTGTGTAGGCTGTCAGTGGAGTGACAAAGTTCTCAGAATTCATTAAAAGATGTTCATTTGTTTTCCAAAGATCAAAAAATAAATAAATAAATTACGGGTGTGGAACAACATGAGGATGAGTAATAAATGACAGTTTTCTTTTTTGGGGGAACTAACCCTTTAACCCTGGGTCTTTTCTAAACCCCATATGAATAGCATCCTGGGTTATCTTGATTCATGTTTCACATTGCTCATAATTTACCCAGGGTTCATTCGCATATTTGCGGTGTCATTGCCATTAATTATGAATGTTGCTCATCGTGACCCATAAAGGCTTTATTGTTGTGTATTTAAGTTTACCCGAGTTCAAATAGGGTTTAGAAAGGATAACCCAGAGTTGAGCACAGTAAAGCCCTTTTTTGTGACCGGCTTCATTGTACCATGCTGCTGGTAATATTTAAAAATCCTGCCGCCTCTTCTTCAAGCTCAAAATGCCTCTCCATTTACACTCTCCTTAAAGGATTAGTTCACTTTCAAATGAAAATTACCCCAAGCTTTACTCGCCCTCAAACCATCCTAGGTGTATATGACTTTCTTCTTTCTGATGAACACAATTAGAGATATATCAATAAATATCCTGACACATTCCAAGCTTTATAGTGGCAGTAAACAGGGTTCAAGAGTAAGTTCTGAAGAAGCTGCATCCATCCAGATCCATTCATCATAAATGTGTAGTCCACGTGGCTCTGGGGGGTTAATAAAGGCCTTCTGAAGCGAATCGATGCGTTTGTATAAAAAAAAATCCATATTCACAAGTTATCAAGTAAAATATCCAGTTTATGCTAGACTGCCTTCCATATTCAACGTATGAAGAAAGTGTAAAACTCTTGCAGTTCAAAAAATGTACGCTACGTCCTATGCCTTCCCTATTCATCTTACAGAAAAAGCGTAACTGACTGGGCGTTAGTTTACACTTTCTTCGTAACTTGAATATGGAAGGCAGTCTGTCGGAAGCTAGATATTTTACTTTATACTTTATTAACCCACGGAGCCGTGTGGAGTGCACGTTTATGATGGATGGATGCAGTTTCTTCAGCTCATACTCATGAACCCTGTTCACTGCCATTATAAAGCTTGGATTGAGTCAGGATATTTATTAATATATCTTTGATTATTTTCATCAGAAAGAAGGTCATACACATAGAATGGCTTGGGGATGAGTAAAGCTTGGGCTAATTTTCATTTGAAAGTGAACTAATCCTTTGAACTTCATCTCAATTCTTTATAATCATTTTTTGGTTGTGTAGCATTGTTACTTTTTGTCATGTTCTTTAGACACTTTACTGTACAGTACCCTTTTTACTTACGAAAGTTTTATTATTATTTTTTTTTTTTAACTTTCAGACTACACCTGCATCAGTTTGAAGATTCTGGCATGCTCTTGCCTGTTCCTGTTCCAATTACTTGCCAGGTTTTTGACTTTTATTAAACTAAAATCAATTTCAAAAGGTTTCACATTGTTTACTCTTTCTTAAAGGCTGTTTTAGTGAAACACAAAAAGACTGATTATTCTTTTGAATGTGGTTCAGTTATGATTTGCTTTTTTGTTTAAGCATTCAGATTATGTGTCAATAAATTGTGTTCTATAAGAAATACCCTCTTGATCTGTTTTTTTTTTCTTGGGGAAAATCTTATCAATGAAATGTTACAATACCAGTTTATTTGTACTAGCACAGATATAGATATTAAAGTTAATGAAGAATATGTAACTTAGAATTCAGTACTGAAACTGCATGATTATGGTACAAAGCTGGAAACCCTGCTGCCAGTATATTACTGTTAAATTACAGAAAAGATGTAATTTAGATTACGGTAATGAAACTGTAAAGCTACGGTACACTGCTGGAAACCCTGCTGCCAGTATTTTACCATTAATTTACAGAAAAGCTGTCATTTAGATTATGGTAATGAAACTGTAAAGCTACGGTACACTGCTGGAAACCCTGCTGCCAGTATGTTACCATTAATTTACATGTAAATTGTTTACTGTGTATGGTCAACGCATGAGCTCAACCTTGGCATGCACTAGAGTGATGAATGTCTTAGGATCTGCGTGTTCAACCACGCTCCATTTGTTTGGGGGCGTCCGGATATCCAGCCAGTCGATGACGGGCGTTGTTTCCTCTTTGTAAGGTTCTTGATGTTTTTGTTGGTCTGTGTTTTTTTTTTTTGATTGATTTTTTGTCAGTACGTTTACTCTATTCTCCAAACTTTTACTCGTTTGCTGATTACGGTTACATGTGAATGTTGCAGTATTAATAAATAGTTAATCTGCCTCTTTTGTCTCGCGTGTCTTATGTTGCTGACCCCCTTCCCTATCAAGCATTTTTAAACTGGGGTTCGTAACAGTCACATATCTAATTTAATTTCTGATCATTCAAATTCCACCTTCAAAATCTAAATGAGACATGTTCAGCAATGCAACTGGTCTCTTTGGACAAAATGTTTATTATGTTCATTCATTAGCATTGTTGCAAACTGAGGTCACCCTAGTTTTCAACAAATGACTATGACAATAAAAATTTATCTAAACAATTAGAATTGAAATGCAGGCATTTCTGTCAATCAGTTGCAAAATTCCCAGTCAGACCTGGATTATTGAGTGTGACTTAGCCTGTACATTAAACACACAGATGATGGTTGCAAAAGCTAATCGAGATATTTTAAATCTGTTTCTGTAAAATCTCATTCTCGTATTGACCTGATTGAAACCTTAGGTTTGCATTAAGCATTTGCAGTTAAAACAGCTATTATATAAACAATTTTAATAATGAAATTGCAAACTTATATGTTTAATTATGTGATATATTTTAATTATACATACCACTGGTAAATGTACTACTTTTGCTGACTCTTTGCTACCTTTCTACGGGGCCCCTAAACGACCGTGGTGGTGGGGAAAAAGGGATGGGGGGAATTTAAAACAAAAAAATCTTTTGCATTCCCACGTAAAACTAGTGCGTTCCCACCCTTGGCCTAACCATGGCCACCCCGCTCAAAACTGCAGTTTCTGTCTCCTTCTTTATTTACATGAACGGCAGGGACCCCCTCTTAACGAGAGACATTACGCGCACTCCAATTTCGCCTCAGCCCAGGTCAAACGCACGCGGAAAGGATACATCTGCCGAATGAGCTTCAGCAGAACAACAGTGAACGGCAAACATTATAAATAGCCTGCGTCAATTTTCTCAACTGGTGGGTTTCAAGACCGTTTTGATTGGGTCGCATTGTGTGCAGTCAAAGAAGCAACAACATAATACAGTGCAACGAGCTGACTCACTAGCCTAGGACTTCAAAGTTCTTTTGTACCAACACAAAACGTCAGCGAATAAAAGTCTTGAATCCGGAGTTCTTCGTTTGAATGTTTCATTATAAATCTCAAACATAAAAGAAATAAAAACTTAGGATCGTTACTTTTCTTACAAATTAACTGCAGTTCCGTGTAGGTCAAAAGACTATGTTGCTCCAAAGTCCAGTGGCTTCTGACTGTTTCGCAGGGTTCTATTTCTTTATTACCAGATCTCTCAGCCAATCAAATGATCTTATACTAGATCCCTAGTTAACTGCTTACATTTAATTTGCAACACAGGTTTTTTCTCAGATTAATAAAATACAAAATAAACTCAAATATTTTTACTTCCATAAAAATGGCTTCAACAACAATAAAACTCTGTTTTTCTGATGAAACTTTTATTTTGAAACACATGTGTGAAAGCCGGTGACACTCCAGGCAGATGCTGAGAGAAATGCGTTATTCAGTACCTGCAGTCAGGTATGTTGTCAGGCTATATCTCAGTTAAACAAAGAAAAAAAAAGTATTTTCCTGCCATGTCAGCAGTTACCCTGTGTAACGCGCAAAAACGGCGCGCTTTATATCACTTCATAAATCACAAAATAAACGACGAGCTTGCAGAGTCGTTGTTCTGTCGTCAATTAAGTCATGAAATAATCAAAGAGGCCATTAAAACTGCATGCACGTATGTATTTGTTATGTATATGCGTCACATGTCTCTGGACTAAAATATTCGGTCACAATATAAGTCACAAGCTGATATGAAATTTTGTAATGTATAAATAAATGTGAGCACTGTGCATTTGTACCAGAATATGCTAATTTTGCGTTAAATTATGAAGTAAAAACAAAAATGTATCACATTTAAATGCATAAAATAATTACTTTTACATTCTAGCTGTTGACTTTTGCCCTTATTCACATTCTTCCAAATGGGAATTCAAAAGAGACATATTTTCCCTTTCTACTGAGTTTATTTTAGGTATGATAGAACTGTTGCAATTATTTAGTGTTCAAAGTGTTCATTGATTATACATAAAATTCAATGATAATCTTTGAACTATAGTAGTTATCTACTTGTCTCATCCATGAAGATGCAACAGTGAAGCTATTGGGGTTTTTGAGAACCAGAACATGTTGACTGAACAAGTTGAAATTTAGCTGTACTTTGAGCCCCTTTACTAATATGACTGCAGGTTTAAAGAAAATGGTCAGATTGACTCCGCATTCCATGGTCTAATTCATTATCTCAATTACAATTAAGTACAAATTAACTGTATTCAGTTGCATTGTAGGAAAATCCATTTAATTATAGATTCATTTTTATGTTGAAATAATGAAGATTTCTGTGCCACCCCAGACTGGTTGCTGGCCCCTGCCTAGCCATTCCTATGAAAAAAATCCTGGCTTCACCGCTACTTGTAAAACCGGTTGTGAGCTCGGACAAAACCTTCCTGTTTAATGGAACACATAGTTTGATAATTTGATAATATGTGTATATATATATATATATATATATATATATATATATATATATATATATATACACTACCGGTCAAAAGTTTTAGAACGCCTCCTTTTTTCCGTCTCAATGTACTCTGAAATTAAAGCATAGAACAAATAAACAATTGGAGATAAAAAAGAAATCATGGAATCGTTTTGTTTAACCAAATTTTATCTAAATTTTTGACTCAAAGTAGCCACCTTTTGCAGATATAATAGCCGAACACACTCGTGGCATTCTTTCTACAATGGAAATCAAATATTGTTCGGAAAGTTCTTCCCAACACTGTTGCAAAAGTTCCCACAAATGTGTTGCACTTGTAGGTTGCTTTGCTTTCACCCTTCTGTCTAGTTCATCCCAAACCAGCTCGATGGGGTCTAAGTCTGGAGACTGTGCTGGCCATTCCCTGATTTGAAGCCTACCGTCTTGTTCTTTTCTTCTAAGGTAGTTCTGACATAACCTGGAGGTATGTTTTGGGTCATTATCTTGCTGAAGGATGAACCCCCGACCAACTAGGCGTATACCAGAGAGTATTGCAAGGCGCTGCAAAATGCTGTGGTAGCAGTTTTGGTTCAGGGTGCCACTCACTCTGTGCAAGTCGTCGACTCTGGATCCAGCAAAAGAGCCCCAGACCATCACGCTTCCTCCTCCATGTTTGACAGTTGGTGTCACACACCGAGGAACCATCCTTTCGCCTACTCGACGGCGTACAAAAACCCTGCGTGATGAACCGAAGATTTCAAATTTCGATTCATCCGTCCACAACACCTTCTTCCAGTCTTCAGTAGTCCACTGGCGGTGCTTCATGGCCCAGGCATCTTAGCAATGGCTTTCTTACTGCCACTCGACCTGTCAAACCTGCAGCTCTAAGTCTTCTCTTCACAGTTGAAACTGAGACTTGCTTACTTCGACCAGTGTTAAGCTGTGCTTGAAGCTGTTGTCCTGCGAGCCGCCTATCACGCAAGCTGTTGACTCTCAGAAACGTGTCTTCTGATTCTGTTGTGGCTTTGGGTCTGCCAGACCTCTTCCTGTCAGAGTTTCCTCCAGTTTCCAAATGCCTTTTGATGGTATTGGAAACTGTACTCACTGACACCTTGGCTTTCTTTGCAATTTCTCTAAAGGAAACACCTACACTTTTAAGGGTTATAATGTTCTGTCTGTCTTCCTTTGTTAATTGCCTTTTTCTCGCCATTATGAGAGCAATATACTACTTCCTGCGGTACAATACTGTCCAAATAATGCTTAAGAGGGTGTAGTAACACAGTCTGTTCCAACACTGCTTTTATACAGACAGAGGGTTTGTAAGTAATCAGCAAAAGTTGGGACACCTGTAGGAATTGTTAGCATCAACTTTCAAGGCTTAATTTACTTCCATTGCTGCAGAACAGCTGTAAGTTGTTAACCCATTACTTGTTCCCTGAAAAAACCTTTTTGTATAACTCTGAAATGTACATTATTTTTCAGTTTTTGGTTTTTGGTTTTTTTTTTTTAACCTCTGGCAGTTTACCGCTTACCTTTGTACCATTTCAGGTTATTCACTGGACTTGAACTGCTTAAATTTCAATAAAAACTGGAAAAATTGGGGTGTTCTAAAACTTTTGACCGGTAGTGTGTATATATGTGTGTGTGTGTATGTATGTGTGTGTATTTTATTATATACAAAAATATAAATTTAACAGATTTATTAAAAAAGAAAAACTGAAATATCACATGGTCCTAAGTATTCAGACCCTTTGCTATTCAGTAGAAGCAGCCTTTTGATCTAATACAGCCATGAGTCTTTTGGGGGAAAATGTTCACACCTGGATTTGGGGATCCTGTGCCATTCCTCCTTGCAGATCCTCTCCAGTTCTGTCAGGTTGGATGGTAAACGTTGGTGGACAGCCATTTTTTGGTCTCTGCATAGATGCCCAAATTGGTTTAAGTCACGGCTCTGCCTGGGCCATTCAAGAACAGTCACGGAATTGTTGTGAAGCCACTCCTTCGTTATTTTAGCTATGTGCTTAGGGTCATTGTCTTGTTGGAAGGTAAACCTTCAGCTCAGTCTGAGGTCCTGAGCGCTCTGGAGAAGGTTTTCGTCCAGGATATCCCTGTACTTGGCCGCATTCATCTTTCCCTCGATTGCAACCAGTCATCCTGTCCCTGCAGCTGAAAAACACCCCCACAGCATGATGCTGCCATCACCATGCTTCACTGTTGGGACTGTATTGGACCGGTGATGAGCAGTGCCTGGTTTTCTCCACATATATCGCTTAGAATTAAGGCCAAAAAGTTCTATCTTGCTCTCATCAGACCAGAGAATCTTATTACTCACCATCTTGATGTTTTTTTTTTTTTTTTTTTTTTTAGCAAACTCCATGTGGGCTTTCATGTCATCGGGCCACTCTGCCATAAAGCCCCGACTGGTGGAGGGCTGCAGTGATGGTTGACTTTCTACAACTTTCTCCAATCTCCCGACTGTATCTCTGGAGCCCAGCCACAGTGATCTTTGGGTTCTTATTTACCTCTCTCACCAAGGCTCTTCTCCCCCGATAGCTTAGTTTGGCCGGACAGCCAGGTCTAGGAAGGGTTCTGGTCATCCCAAACGTCTTCCATTTAATGATTATGGAGGCCACTGTGCTCTTAGGAACCTTAAATGCAATAGAAATGTTTTTGTAACCATGGCCAGATCTGTGCCTTGCCACAATTCTGTCTCTGAGCTCTTCAGGCAGTTCCTTTGACCTCATGATTCTCATTTCCACCGAGAGAAGTTAAGTCAAAAGATGTAGACTAGTTGGCAGTGGGCCATCCTTACAAAGAGAATTATGCCTTGCATAAGCAACATCTGCAGATTAATTGGTAAAGTGACCTTGGTGAAAATGTTGAGGAGTACTTGGGAGGCTCCAAGAAGAGAAAGGAAGGCAAACACCTGTATAAAAATGTATAAAAACTGTGCCCTGTCTAGAGAAGGTTAGATGTGAGGCTGGCATCTCACTTTGTTGCTTGACAATATAGTTAAACTCCTGGGACCTGGCACTTTGACTCTTGAGACTTTTTCTTGAGAACCGAAGTGAAGAAACATCAAATTTGCCACAACACTTTTTTAAAAAAAATTTTAAAGCGCTAAAATTAGGCCTATTTGATTTTTTTTAAAATTAAATATATAAATACTTGAAAGTATTTAATGCATTTACTATTAGCATGAATAATTTGTTATTACAGCTATTTTATAATAAATCCAAAAGCAAAACATGAAAAGGAAGTGGCAATGGCAAACAAGTTAATGTGTTTTTACTGCTATTTACTGGTAATAATGGTAATTTCATTATGACATTTTCATTTTAAAAGTCTTTGTTTTCCGCTAGGGGACAGAAATCGTCCACTAAACTAAAGTGTGGCATATTTTCCTTATCTCCATGAATGAAAATAAGAAATGTAGATCATCTTAGATCTTCTAAGTTTTTAATTATATAAATATCTAGTGTGTTAGTGAAGAATGGCTTTGTGATCAATAGTATATGATGCTCCATTTGAAAGCACTGCATTTAAAAAAGCAAAATGTCAACCATACAAACTCTTCAGACATGAGAAGCAACAAAAGACAACATTTAATTATGTGTTTTATTGAGTTCCAATTGAGCAATTGAGTTCCTGCCCAGAACAGAAGTCAAGTCATCTTCATTTATATAGCGTGTTTTACAACACAGATTGTTTCAAAGTAGCTTCATAATGATAATAGGAAAATTAATGGATAGAGATTGTTTTGGCTTTACAGCAGCTCCAGGAAAGTTATTATCAAGCTAAAGTAAGTTCATCAATAAAAATTAAAAAAAAAAAAAAAAAAAAAAAAAACATTAATTAGAGGGGCCACTTAAATGCCACCTTTTTAACCATGAACCATACCACCAATCCAAACCATATGCTAATTACGTTTGATTATGGTACTGACTGAAGTACATTTTAGACAGATTTAAATCTGATTACTCAAAGCAATTCAGGAGGGGGTTTGAGACACATTCCAAACATAACTAGACAATTGTAAATGCACCTGGTTGTTCAAGCCACATATGTAAATTTCACTTCTTCCAAAACGTGTGTACTATCAATAGTACGCATGTGTAATCACGTGCAATATATACACCAAAATGAGTTTTGGTGTGCATGATACACAGTTTTTCATGTGCATATGATACGCACTTTATGGCATGTATTTAATACAATTGGTACTCTTGGGTAGGATTAGTTATGTGGGGTTCATGCATATTACACACCATATAGTGCGTATCATATGCACACCAAAACTAATTTTGGCATATATATGTTGCACTATTGATACACATTTCCATGAGAATAGGTTGGTTATAGTTTACCAGCTCCAGTAGCCAGATATGACAGTGTTATTGCAGCATGTATTGCCACAGGTATGGCCTGCTGCAGATGAGTAGCTGAGTATCTGAAAATTTAGTGCTGCACCCTGAACCTCAACATAAAATTATCTTTTGATGCTGCTTTCTGTGCTATCTTTGATATTAAAATTAACTGATGATAAATGAAATGGATCTATGTGTTGCTTACGCTGATGTGAACTCTTGGAGACACATTTATGTGGCCAAGAGTTATTGGAAAAGTTTTAACAAATCGGATAGCTATCCAATCAGTAAAAACGCATGAATTGACCGCATTGCTGGAGAGAAAGTGTTGCTAATCATAGTGTAAATGCATCATATTGTGAACAAGAAGAAATGTACTCTCTTACACAAAGGGTCCCTCCGGGTTGTACACAACTTTAATGTAAACATGGGTGACCATCCTTGGGTTTAGATTGTCCAGTTCCACACTGCCAAACATGCTGAGAAATAAACACTTGATAATAAGCTTATATGTTTAAAATGCATACTTCATGTAAAAAGAAAGAAACTTATTTTTTTCCCCACACACTGTTTAGAGTGAAATGCAAACAATGTTCTGCATAGTCCAAAAATCTTTTTTGTGATAATTATGATGTATATCACAGTATTAGTTCAGTGATTCTCAATCCACGTGCTGGGGCCAATTGCACCAGCTGTGCGTCAGTTACAAATTAGCCTAGTTTTGATGTAAAAGCGCGCGTTGAAACTTAACATTTGTGGAAGCCTCTGAACAGGAGTAAAGGTTGGAATAAAATAGCAGACTGACTGAACTGCATCAATAAGCTCTTGTTTTATTCTTTTGTTCATATTTTGTGGGTTCTTCATTGCTTTATGCAGTTTGTTATTATTACTGACTCATGCCGATATATTTCTTCTATGTAAATTTGTTTATCATTAAGTTTGTAATCTGTTAAATTGTTGATCAAATTTATACAATGAGAATTTATTTCTGTTATTTTATTTATTTCAGAAAACTACCTCAAGTACACTACTATGTGTATATGGTCACTCTTGTGTTCTAAACAACTAAACTCTATCTGATGACTACTACTCCCTGACCAGAGTTCTACAGCGGTCAATAACATATTCACCAGCTTTCAGTGGGTTAATCCCCAACACATTTTATGAATCAAACGTACACACATCTGAGAAATGATGGTAAGATTATATTTAGGACGATTTCTGTGCAACATTTTATAAATGAGGCCCCATGTCTGCATTGTGCATGTCAAATAAAATCAGTCAAAATAAATTTTTTTTTATTTCTTACAGGGTATTTTTTGTATCAGTATTTATTGATAGATCCTTATTTATATCAAATACAGTTTCTGAATGTTATTTATGCTATATATAATCTATTATGATCACAATTAAGGCAATTAATTACATAAGGCAAATGATTGAATGAATAATAAAATGAAATTCACAGCATTTCAACAACTTCTGCTCACATATTTGAAGGCTGCTATTGGAATATTGAGGGTAAACCTCATATTATGTGACTAGTGTTGGAGTACTCGAGTCCGGTCTTCAGTCTATTGTCTCGGACTTGTCTTGGACTCCTTGGTATTTGCACTCTGACTTGTCTCGGACCTTATTGGTTTCGCCAAAAGTTCTAGTTGGTCTCGACTAGGGCTGTGCAATTAATCGCAATCGCAAAACAAAACGCGATTTGAGCACATGCAATTTCTAAATCGCACAAGTCTGCAATTTTATTTGTTAATTTATTTATATTTTAATTCAGAATACTGCAACGTTACTGTGCGCATGTTTAAGATGTTAACCAATCAGAGCTCAATCAGCACACTGCACAAATTAGAAAAAAGCAAAGTGGGAGAACAGAATAGGCAAACGGGAGGAAAGAAGAAAAAATATGGATGCAGGAAATATGGAATGGAAATATGGATATGGAAATTCAACATCAGTCGTTTGAGAGAGTTTTGGATTCAAACACTGGACAAAAGATACCAGCTGCCAACTCGCACTTATTTCACACAAGTTGCTATTAACGAAATATATGAGAAATGTAAGGCCGGCGTTGAATATGAGTTTAAGCAGGTGAAATAATCGTAATTTATTTTATGTTGTCTGTTTTTAAGACACAATTATTTTTTTTTTTTGTACAGTTTTGTTTATCAAGCAGTTAATCCTACTGTACAGTATGTTACTTCATTGTGAAATGTGTGCACTGAAATACAATTTTGAAGTTTACTTATTATGACTGGAATTTCAGGTTAGTTAACCTTAATTTATTTTATGTTGTCTGTTTTAAAGACAGTTAATTACAGTTTTGTTTATGAAGCTGTAAATGCAGTTACTTCATTGTGAAACATTTTGTTATGTACTTCTTGTGCACTGAATACATTCAGAATGTAGCATGTTTGAAAAAGCAAAAACAATTACCAAAATTGCAAAATAAATCGCAATTGCAATATTGATTAAAAAAATCGCAATGTGATTATTTTGTCCAGATTGCACAGCCCTAGTCTCGACCGAGTCCATCAATATATGCTTTTTTTTTCCCTTTTATGAACATGTTATTTAGTGATGGGCACCAAAATGCGCTATTAAACGGGCTGTAGGGCTAAAGATTGTCAGCCTCTGCTCTCTGTCGCTCTCACACAGTCATAGCGGTCACAGTGAAGTGAAGAAGCGAGTTGGCTCAGGGGGTATGCGACTGTAAAATGTTTGGGAACCACTGCTGTAATGAATTTAAAAACAACCAGGCAGCTAATATGCACACTTCATTATTTGTTTATCACAAGTCATTGTCATTGCAAAAAAAAAACCCTACTGATTTATTATTTTAGTTAGGCCTACTAAAGATTATTTAGGACAAATAATAAGTTAAAGAATGGGAAAATGTCGATTTTTTTTTTTTAAGTGACACCTGTGGTGCTTGTTATTTTTTTTACATTTTCCACTGGTAGCCCAGAATGTGATTGTTACACTATGATAAAAAGATGTGAAAAATGTGGTTGCACTTCAGCTTTAACTAACTTTTGTGAAATTGCTTAAGTAAGTAAAATGGCCTAATTTGATCCTGCATTGCTACTCTGCAAATGGTTTTTGATCATTAAAAATAATAATGCAAAATGATTATCTTAGAAAAAAATATGCTGTCTGCCACATCACATAAATTATCAATAGTTATGTGGTCTTGTTGAGGTCTCTGTCTTGACTGTCTCACTTGGACTTGGTCTGGACTCCAGAGCAGGTTATGTTCCAGGGTTAGTTTGCTTAAGAGGTATTCAGATGCATGTTATATAATTAAAATAGTTATATTAATGTAACTAAATTTGTTATATAGTTACTGTTATATATATTATATTATACTATATGTGTGTGTGTGTGTGTATACTATTATACAACGGTAATGTTTAAATGTTTATTCAACTCTAATGAATGTTTATATTTTCATGGATCTGCTTTTCCCCCCTTTTATAACAGGACGTTTTCTATGCTTTCATTTGTTTAATCAAATAGATATATGATATCTTAATAAATGATTAGCATAAAATAAACAATATAATTCTTATTCTCAGTGAATAAAGATTACTTATTAAGTGAAAAGATTAAATAAATGATTGCACAATCATCAAATAGGTGGCGATGTGCACTAAGCAGGTTATGTAAATCGGCATTAAACAAAAGAAGAAGAAGGGAGTGGAATGGCACACTTTTTCTTAGACTCTGTTTCCATGGTGTATCATCGATTCACCTCTCTGTTGAAAATGTCTTGTGTGTCAACCGGGAACATACTCTCGGTTGGTTGAACTTACTCCTTGATGTGTTTTTGGAATCAGTATACCTTGAGTAAGCAAGGTTTGGGTTAATCAACCGAGAGTTCAGGGTATATGTGACGGTAAGTTAACCTTGCTTTCTGGAATACCCCCCCGGGATCAAACAAGATGAAGATCGTATATAAAGCTGTATAAAATCTGTGATCCTTGTCTTGAAATTGTTTGCTGTGATCTAATAAAATATAACTACTGTATAGAAACAACTCATTAGAATTCTTGCTAGGTTCCTAAAAAGTGATTTGTTGTTGTTGTTGTTTGTTTGTTGTCATGTTGTTCACTACTAAGCAATTGATCCTTCGCAAAGTTGCTGTTGCTTTGTCTGACAAGCCATGCGCTCTCACGCCACACATCATGTTCTAACGTAGTGAAAAATACATCGTGGAGCAAACAACACGTCGACAGACATATGAAACAATTTCATTTGTAATGTATCATAATTTTTAACAATGTTTAAACAATGAATAAGTTTAAACAATGAATACCGTATAGTGGCTCTTTAATGTGTCATGACAGATCGCTGTAGCTCCTTCAATCGGCTCGTGAACCAACCATCTCTTCATACTAGTTAATTTATAGTATCAAATACATCAGAAGGAATGTTGTTTCAAGCGTGGAAAGATGTGAGTACACACAATTTTTGAAGTTCAAGTTCACCAACATTAATTTACTAACTGCTTTGTCAGACAAAATGGCAGATTCAGGGTTATGATTGGTCAGATCGCCTGTCAATCAAACTGTTTGCGAAGGGTCAATTCAGTTTATGCCCATTATAATTATTTAAAGAATCTCAATATTTACTAAGAACATCTTAAACTGCAGAAATCAAATTAATTTTAAAGTTCAAAAAGGCAAAAGCATACTTATCACATTTCACATCATAGCTAGAAAAGTAAACATACACACCTTTTTTTGTTGAAAGCATGATGAATTGATCCATTTAGCAAGACTGTAATATTTCCGCATGCTGCCATTGCAAACTGTAAAGACAGTTTCAAACCAATGAAATACATTAGTGCGGCTTCGTTCCATTTTGATAAACTACTAGAATATTGCCTAATCTTAAACTCACAGCCTAATCCTAACCCTAATTTGCAAAAAAAAAAAACAAAAAAAAACATGTTGGTTAGGTATGTTTTGAAGCATGGCAGCTGATTTGAGCTGGTTTAAAATTGTTCTAAGCTGGTCATTAACTGGTTTAAGATGGTTCTTAGCTGGTCATGAGCTGCCATGCTTCAAAACATAACTAACTGGTAACATATGCTGGTTTTCTCAACAGGATTAGGATGGGAGTTTAGGAATTAGGAGCACCTAATCCTAGTTCTACAATATATTTCATATTGTGCATGTGAAGAATGCTGTTTTATATGGTTATTGGGAAGTTCAAAGCTTTGTTTTCATAATAGTTTAGAATCCAAATACATGCAAGTATGGAAACATTTGGATTTGTGAGTGTAATGGTCTCATTCTGTTTTGGTTTCGTCTTCATTCATTGCCATGTTCTGTTTTGCCTAAATTCTCTGTGATTGCTAGTTTACATGTTATTCGCTAGTTTCTAACCTGTTTCTATCTGCTTAGATTTTTCTGCCCATGTATATAAGCTTTTAGATTCCTTAGTTCTATGTGCGGTATCAATGCATTATGTGGTTGTGCTATTCTGTTTAACTGGTTATCTCCTGCATGTTTCGTTTTGGACTTCTCATTAAAGACTGTTTTATTTCCTATGTCATGCACTATACTGCAACAGACTGACAGAATACTGGACCTAAAGATACAATTTTTTTTTAGATGTTTTAGCAATGGGCTTTGTTCTGCCTAGAACAGACAATCCTTTGAGCAAACAAGAGACCTTTTAGATCTGGGATGCCTTATGTCATTCCCCAACCGTTCTCTGTGTACATTTTACTATACCAGCTTAAGCGAGCAGACTAAGGCACGTCTGCCCAAAAATGGACTTTGAGCTACATTTGTTGCATTTCTGGAATGGGTCCTGGTGAATTGCAGATGTTCGTTCACCATCTCCCCTGCCGAGGAGGACATCACCAGCCTCACAGCCCAGCTAGCCTCCCATGCTGATAACAGACGCCTCAGCCAACTGCAGACAAATAGCCCAAGCCTGCTGCAATGCCTATGCCAGAGCTGATGCCTGTGCACATCATCAACCCTGAACCCCAAGTCCAGCAATGGGTTCATGTGCGAGAGCCGACAACATCATCCATATCAGTGGGTGTGTTCGTGGAGTACAAGGCCTTGGTTGGAAGTCCCACCCACACTCCTACCACTGAGGGTGAGATGCATCTGTCCTCTTGGAATTATTGTTAGGAATTGGAGGTGGTAATTCCCATCTGCAGTGGTCCCACCCAGCTCCAAGTCTCCTATATCTCCAGAGGTCACACCCAGCTACAAGTCTCCTGCGGCTTTGCTGGTCCCACCCAGCCAGCCAGCCTGCCTCTCCCATCTCCTCTACCTAAGCAAGCCAGTCTTTCAGTCCCATCTGTGCTGTTTTCCTTCAGACCCTCTGCTCCTTCTGTTTTTGTTCCACTCTGTCAATTAGTCAAATTTTGGATGAATAAATCAAAGTAGGTCAATACACTTAAATCAGTTCAGCTTTATTGTGCTTATATTAAAATACAACGGGATTACAGTGCAACTCCCTTTTGTGCAATATAAAAAAAAAGAAAGAAAGAAAGAAAAAACACCACACAACACAGAACATTAAAAACAGGATATTACTGTTAGAGAATGACACTCACGCAGAAGATGACAATAACAGAGATCGCTTTATTCACAGTAATGAGACAGAAACAGGTAAATTGGCAGTTCAAAGGGATTACGTGGATGTAGATGAGGATATTAATAGAGTCTTTTATCTTACAGATTATAAAGGAGTCCAGTATGGAGAAATGAACGTGTACTGTTTCCAGTGTACTTTAATGTAGTTTAATTTGACCCACTAGGTGGTGCTATTCTATGTTTTTGATAGTAACCAGTTTTACTCTGTTCCACTTATATATGAAGTGGTGGTCATAATAAATCCATGCTTCAATTCACATCCCTGTGTAAGGAGTTATCTATCTGCCTAGTTAAGAAGGGGAACTCTTTTACAAATGCAGAATAGGAAGAATGCACACACTTCAGAAGACCAGGTAAGTAGCATAAATACACTGGGACAAACACCAGCTAAATTCACTTGAATGAATTGTTGGAGTGAGGAACTGGAAGGTAAGACAAGGGAGCAGCATGCCAACATGTGTAAGTCCTCTTTGTTGGAACAAGACTGGACAATGAGTTGAGGTGAGGTGTGTGCTTTTGAAGCTGGTGTATTAATTGGCTGATGAGGTGCAGGTGTGTCTAATCAGTATTCTGGTGATGGTATGCACTGTGATTGGTTAGTGAGGGAGCCTGATAGATCTATGACAATTACATAATAAGTGATTAAAAAAAATGTAAAAATGGCAGCATGACCATAGAAAAATAATTATTTAATGTTGGGTTATTTAGTGTTCTTATTGCCCATTGGTAAAAACTGTGCCTGAGTCTGGAGGTTCTAGTCTTGATCGATCTGTAGCGCCTACCCGAGGTTAACAGATCAAATAGGTGCTGGGCTGGGTGGGAGGAGTTTTACATGATGGACCCCGCCCTTTTGAGCCCTTCTGTAATATATACTCCTATCACTTCACAATATGGACTAGTTTCTGTGAGTATTGTAAGGCTGGAGTCGGATCGTCTGGACTGAAGGACAACTTTTCCCAACCAGAACAAAGGACTTTCTTGACAATCAACATTTGAATGCTCTCCTGCATTAGTAACAGCACCATCCGTACTGTCGTACTGCTTGTGTGTTTCTGGATGTGGTCGTTACCTGGCGTCTCGGGATGGTCACCAGCGCTGCGTCGTGTGTTTGGGCTTAGAACGGCAGGACGGCAGTCCCACTGAAATTCTTTCAGAGGCTCTTGGGGCATATGGCGGCCGCAGCGGCAGTAACTCCGCTCGGTCTGCTTCATTTGAGACCGCTTCAACACTCCATGGCCAAGTCCCGACATGGGCGTGGCAACGCAGCACTTTCCAGGTAGCAATCACTCCAGAGTGTTGCCCCCAACTGCAGTGGCACATCAATTGCCTCGAGTTGTTGGCAGTACGTCTCGCCCTGAGCCACCTCAAGGGGCCGGTTCAGGGCAGGCATGTACTGGTCCATACAGACAACACTGCGACCGTTGTGTACATCAACCGTCAAGGTGGTCTACGCTCCCGACGCATGTCACAACTCGCCCGCCATCTCCTCCTCTGGAGTCAGAAGCATCTGAGGTTGATACGTGCCATTCACATCCCAGGTGTGCTCAACCGGGCGGCCGACGAGCTCTCACGAGCTGCACTGCCGGGAGAGTGGCGACTCCACCCCCAGGTGGTCCAGCTGATCTGGAGAGAGTTCGGAGGGGCTCAGGTAGACCTCCAGAAACCTCCCACTGCCGGTTGTTTTACTCCCTGTCTGAGGGAACACTCGGGACAAACACACTGGCGCACAGCTGGCCCCGGGGCCTCTGCAAATATGCGTTTCCCCCAGTGAGCCTACTTGCACAGACACTGTGCAAAGTCAGGGAGGACGAGAAGCAGGTCATGTTAGTTGCGCCCTATTGGCCCAACAGGACCTGGTTCCCGGAACTCTCACTCCTCGCGACAGACCCTCCCTGACCCATTCCTCTGAGGAAGGACCTTCTTTCTCAGAGACGGGGCACCCTCTGGCACCCGCGTCCAGACCTCTGGAAACTGCATGTCTGGTCCCTGGACGGGACGCAGAGGTTCTAGGTGACTTACCCCCCGAGGTACTTAACACCATCGCTTCGGTACGTGCACCGTCTATGAGACGTGCTTACGCCCTGAAGTGGAACCTGTTCGTAGAGTGTTGCTCTTCTCGCCGAGAAGACCCCCGAAGATGCTCGATCGGAGTCGTGCTTTCCTTCTTGCAGCAAGGGTTGGAGCGTAGGCTGTCCCCCTCCACCCTCAAGGTCCATGCTGCTGCTATATCTGCATACCACGACCACATAGATGGCAAATCCGTTGGTAAGCACGACCTGGTTGTCAGGTTCCTTAGGGGGGCGAGACGGTGAAACCCTCCTCGTCCCCCCTCCATACCCTCTTGGGACTTGGCTCTGGTGCTGAGAGCACTCCAGAATGCTCCCTTTGAGCCTTTGCAGTCAGCAGACTTAAAGATTCAGTCTATGAAGACTTTGCTGCTGGCTGCATTGGCCTCCATCAAGAGGGTAGGGGACCTGCAGTCTTTTTCGGTCGATGCATCGTGCCTAGAGTTTGGGCCGGGTGACAGCCACGTGGTAATGAGATCCCGGCCTGGCTATGTGCCCAAGGTTCCTACCACTCCCTTCAGGGACCAGGTAGTGAGCCTGCAAGCGCTGCCCTCGGAGGAGGCAGACCCAGCCCTGGCTTTGCTCTGTCCAGTTCGCACTTTGCGACTGTACGTAGACAGAACTCAAAGCTTCAGGACCTCAGACCAGCTCTTTATCTGTTACGGAGGCCAGCAGAAGGGAAAGGCTGTCTCCAAGCAGAGGATGGCCCACTGGATAGTGGATCAGGTTGCATGCACACTCCACGAGAGGTGTTCCTCCTGGGCGCTGGCTAGTGGTGCCTCACTGACAGACATCTGTAGAGCTGCTGGCTGGGCGACACCTAACACATTCGCTAGGTTTTGTAGCCTTCGTGTTGAGTCGGTCTCCTCCCGTGTTCTTGCCTCAAGTCAGAGGCACGGAGAGGCCCCGGCTTAGTGTCGGCTTGCTGCACTTATATGTGCTTATTCTCCAGAGAGTACCTACAAGGTAGACCCAGTTGAGTCCTCCAATCTCCCTTCGGCAGCTGATGTGTCGGAGCATCTGGCATCAGCCCTATACTCCGCTGCATCCTTGAGAACCGGATTAGGATCCCTACGGGAATCCCATATGTCTGGTTCCACGGTTGCTCCTATTCAAAGCCCGTGTCTTTCCTTCTGGGGGAACCCACCTCTCATCGAGTGGAGTCACCCCAGTTCTTCCATATGACAACCCCACGGTTAGTCCATTATTCTTCCACATAACTCCTTCGGGGAAGGATGTGGCTTCCGCAGCGTCCCTTTTACATGAATGGTATGCTTTCCCAGTGTTATCCAATAGTCTCACTGAATGGGTTTGGGAACAGCAGTGATCGACACTCTCTGTGTTAGCCCTGTCCCACCGTCCTCAGGCAAGGGGGTTCAGGTGGCTACAACAGAGCGCTGGAAGAGGGCAGCTCCTGTGGCGCTTTGGTAGGGATTCCTATTCGTCGGTCATTCGACGTACGTCGAAGTGACCGACTGAATGGGAACGTCTTGGTTACATAGGTAACCCTCGTTCCCTGAAGGAGGGAACGGACACGTACGTCCCGTCGCCACAGTTGCTGTACCCCGCTGATGCTGCCGCTTATCTGGTTCGGCTCCTCAGAGAAAACCTAAATATGCAATGCACCTGCTGCTCATTATATAACCGCGCTGCGAGGTGAGCAGCTGCTGCATATGATTGCATGCCAATGTGCATTGGCTCGTTTTAGTTACACACGAAGTAGATTGGCCTCTCTAGCGAGATTCCTATTCGTCGGTCATCCGACGTACGTCTCCGTTCCCTCCTTCAGGGAACGAGGGTTACCTATGTAACCGAGGCGTTTTATTCTTTGAATTGGATTTGAATTATTGTTCTATTACCTGGTTAATAAATTATTATATTTGAATTCATTCTGATTGACTCTGAAATTATTATCTCTAGTAGATGACGTTCAGACCATAACTCCACAAATCTAAGCTAAGGTTAGTAACAGACCAAAACAGCGTTTTGGAGCTCCGACTAACACATTGGCATTAGTCATGTGTACTTAGACTGTAGAGACTAATAATGAGTTTTTCCATTTAGAACAACAAAAGGGTTGTCAGACCAATCTGAAATCGGGTCAGCTTCAACCTCTGATTATTGTAAAATTATTCTAACTAAGTTTACATAGGAAACCACGGCATGATTATGTAAAGTTATCATTAGAGGGGGTTAGATTGGTCAACTTGGTTCTATGATAATGGTCATGACCTCTGGATAGATATAGTTTTATTCTAATTAAGTGTTTACAGAGCTATGGGGACTGAATAATGTACTTTTAGAAATAAGCAAGCATGGTGCGGCGTCTAAAAGTATCAGCCATCAGGTATCATGCCTCTCTAGATGCCTGTCTAGATGACCAAGACTGATGAGTTTGTGATTAAGAGATCGTATTCCCAATCGGTGTGAGACTCAAAAGGTTATATGAATCCGAACGAACGAGTATAATTCAAACTAAGGGTTAAAAGGAATAATCAAACATTTATTCAAATGTATAACTAATCAAATATGATTTATACCTTTTTTTCATAATTGGAGTCAGATGAAAATACAGAGATAATGTATATAAAGAAATGTATTTTATTCAGTTGATGTTGCGTTGTATAAAGGAAGATAGCAACACGCAGATCCCTTCACCCGGTCTATTGGAAACTGTCATTGGACCAGTGGGCGGGCCTTACAGTATTAAACCGAAAGACCGAATGAATCGGACATGTTCTGCGTGTCTCTGTGTGAATGGCACAGACACGTTAATACGTTGATTACACACATTGAAGCACACGTGATACTCGTGGTGTTACTGTACGACAACATGAACACATGAGCTTTATTTCCAGAACTACTCTGAAAGTCACTTCATGACCATTTTACCATTTCATATACACACAGAAAATTCCAAGAACTTCATGGCAAATCATCAAAATAAAAGTTCAGTATAACTTGTGACAGAAATATATCAGTATATTGTATGTACTATTCTATAGCTATTTCACAGTATAATGTATGTCTTAATGTAATGCTGCTGCTACTACTACTAATAACAACATACAATAATTATTAAAACTTTATTTTTAAAGGAATAATCACAATTTTTCTTCCATGTTTTAATTTTAACAGTAAACCTGTTAGGCAGCTCCTTATTTGCCAAAAAACCCTCAGTTACTGTTCAGTCTTTGTTGAGTGTGAATGTTTAAGGTGTTTGTTGGTGTGATTCGCCTGTTTATTTCTCCTGCTTGTACCATCGATTTAATTGAATAGTCATTAAGGAATTCCTTCATTGTGCGCCTTCCTCTGTGCCACAGAACGCTCAACGTAAATGGACTACGTAGTCTATGAAGACGATCGCAGCAGAGGAGAGTTTGTGGGGTTTGCGGCAGAATAGTTGTTCGTTGGAGGAGTATGTGGAGGAGTTCATCGAGCTCTCCCATCGGGTGAGTTGGAATGATGCTGTGCTTAGTGTGTTTCCGCATGGGTCTGGATGAGGACACAATCCGCTATTGTGAACCCATTTGTTATTTTTCCCTCGAGTCAATTAATCTTATTCTCTGTTAAATGGTTCCAATTTCCACGTTGAAGAGGTTCGCCAGGATCAGTGTTCTCATCCAGCCCCATCGGAGGCACACGGAGCGTCATTTGCTCATCCCACGCTAAGAACCTCCACACTCAACCAACGGCACGGCCATTTGTGTTCGCCGGCACCACCCCACAAGCCGTTCAGAACTAGCTCCATCCTCTGCCCACCGATAGTCGACACAAGATGGCCGCCGCTCCCGAGCCGCAATGTGAGTGTGAGTCACACCGCAAGCTGGCCGCTGCACCCGAGCCACTTCCGCAGCTATCCTAGGGATGGTCACACCGGCCAAAGAAGGTTGGCTCATAGACTTCTGGACAGAGCCCACTCCAGTGATTCCCGAGTCTGCTCCAGATCTTTCTCCTGGGTCTCCACCAGTATCTCCTGTGTCTCCTCAAGTTTCTCCTGAGTCCACTCCAGTATTTCCTCCTGGTTCCTCTCAGTATTACCTATACTCCGCCCCCGGACCCCAAAGCTCCCGGATGCACCCTGGAGGGTACCTGACCCACATAGACCCGTCCATGACCTCCATTTGCCACATGTCTTTGTTTGGTTTTCTCTCCACTCTTTTGTTACTATGGTTTCTGAGTTGATTTCTTCAGTTTCGTTTGCTCCCCTGTTTCCTTTGTGTGTATATATATATATATATATATATATATATACCCTCAGTTTGTTCAGTCTTTGTCGAGCGTTAATATTGTTTAAAGTGTTGGTGCGATTCTCCTGTTTGTACCTTTGATCTAATTAAACTTTGTCATTACGGAATTCCTTCATCGTGTGCCTTCCTTTGAGCCACAGACCCATAACCATTATCATAAGTTATGATTAATTATAAATATTTGAATCAGTCAATTGAATTAACTTCATGTAGTCAAATTAATATTACTTTCAATTAATCTGTTTAGCCTGCAAACACAGGATTGATCGTCTATCAAGTCACGCATACATAGGAAGGGAAAGAGTGGAAATGAATTAAACCGTAGCATAACAAAGGAATGGAGCTATGAAATGAGTCGTTTAACGAGCTGGAAGGACCATAAGTTAGTTACTTAAGCAACCGAGGGTGTTGAAGTTGTAATTGATATCTTTGTTGAATGAAGAAATAGACAAACTTGTGCTGTTAATTTGACATGTTGTCGAGGAAGTTGCGCATGGCTTGAAGTGAGTGAGGCCTGCCAGCCCGGCTCAGGGGCTGGGTGAGGTCTCACGTCATCAGTAGGAGCAGCAAGAGCAAAGGCGAAAAGCTAACGTTGCCCCTTTATAGAGAGAAATATTTTAAAGAAAACAAGTATATTGATCTGAAATATAGTACATTCATTTTAAATTCATCCAGGTTCCATTGAATTTATCTTAAGATATTTTACATTATTTTTAACCATATTATTAAACTAATTTTATAGAACCATACAGTCAGTGCACTACAACTGAACTGGTTCTATGCCTTTATTTTTATGAGATTTCCTATCCTATAATGCAGACAAAAGGAGACAGCAATGAAAGGGTTAAACCTGGAAGACCCTCGGAGAGAGAGAGAGAGAGAGAGAGAGAGAGAGATATTCAGAAAAAATATTTTAAATAAAACAAATATATTGATCTGAAATGTAGTATATTCATTTTAAATTCATTCAGGTTCCATTGAAATTATCTTAAGGTATTTTACGTTATTTTTAACCATATTATTAAACTAATTATATAGAACCATATAGTCAGTGCACTACAACTGAACTGGTTCTATGCCTTTACTTTTATGAAGTTTCCTATCCTTTAATGAAGACAAGGGGACACAGCAATGAAAGGGTTAAACCTGCCAGATTAAAACACAGGGAGATGTTTGGGCTCGTGAACTGTCTGAATGTGTGTGCGTGCAATGTATGAGGAGAGCACTAATGTAATATAAATGATAACGATCCAAATACGATTTATTTGCAGTTTATATTATATTATATTATATTATTATTATATTATAAGTTTATATTTTAGTTTTATTTTTTAAAATCCCTGCTGTGTAGTTATTTATATAACTCTATGTGTGACAGAAAATCTTCAAAACTCTATATGAAGCTCTTTAATACATTCTTGTGATTAAATCTTGTGTAGTCGCTGGAATGTTTTAGTGAACAAGGTTAAAAAACACGTAAATGAGTTCGTGATCACTCGTGTTCACAGACAGTGGCGGTTCTAGACAAATTTTACAAGGGGGGCCAAGGAGGGGCCAGTGTTTAACCAGAGGGGCACATTAAAAATTGCTGATATCTGTAGAAAGATGTACAGTCAAGTCAAGTCAAGTCATCTTTATTTATATAACACTTTTTACAATGCAAATTGTGGCAAAGCAGCTTTACATTAATAAGAAAATGGTGTCATTGTCCAGCTTATTCTATATATTATTGATTCATTCCGTTGCAAATATCAGTAGTTATTAGTCTAGTTAATTTAGGTATAGCAGCACTGCAGAAAACAGTGACGTAATCGTCCGGCTCAGCTCAATTCGCATACAACGGCGCCAATGCAGGTATATCAAAAACACTGCTGAATATCAAGCAAGTGTCCCCAACTTAAGCAAGCCAAAGGCAACAGCGACAAGGAACCAAAACTCCAACAAATGGAGAAAAGAACCTTGGGAGAAACCAGGCTTAGTCGGGGGGCCAGTTCTCCTCTGGCCAACAGCGAACACTTGTCCGATACTCGAGCAGAGTTACAGGTCATTAAACTGATTTGGAATCGCAACAGTCAAAATATTTAATCTAGATCCATCTAGTTTAAGATCTTTTTGATCACGCCGGTATGGGACGGTTTGTTGGGATATGTGCCACTAGCTGATGAGTCGGTAAAGTCTTCACAAAGGATGAGCTAGTTAACACAGTCTCCGCCGACACCCCAGGGCTGCCGCACACAGGCATAGATTCCCCGTCCGACCCCGACATGGCCCGGATCCAGCCAATCACGTTAATTGGTAAACCTCGGGATAAGCAGAGAGACCAAATTAGCGTAGATGCCATTCTTCTTCAGACGTAACGAGTACATCTGGTGTTATAGGAAGTGTTCCCGGTTCCGGCTGACCTAATCTATGCAGCCAAAAGTTTATAGTACGTCATGTGTATGCCAGGTTAAATAGATGTGTTTTTAGTCTAGATTTAAACTGACAGAGTGTGTCTGCTTCCCGAACAATGCTAGGAAGATTGTTCCAGAGTTTAGGTGCCAAATAGGAAAAGGATCTACCGCCTGCGGTTGATTTTGATATTCTAGGTGTTAACAACTGGCCTGAATTCTGAGATCGTAATAGATGCGAAGGACTATATTGCATTAAGAGCTCACTCAGGTACTGGGGAGCTAAGCCATTTAGTGCTTTGCAAGATTTTAAAATCTATACGATGTTTAATAGGGAGCCAGTACAGTTTTGACAGAACCGGGCTAATATGTTCATACTTCCTGGTTCTAGTAAGGACTCTAGCAGCTGCTTTTTGGACCAGCTGTAATTTGTTTATCATGCAAGCAGGGCAACCACCCAGTTGAGCATTACAGTAATCTAGTCTCGAGGTCATAAACGCATGAACTAGCTGTTCCGCATTTGTCATTGAGAGCATATGTCGCAATTTAGATATATTTTTAAGATGGAAGAATGCGGTTTTACATATGCTAGAAATGTGGCTTTCAAATGAAAGATTGGTATCAAATAGCACACCCAGGTTCCTAACTGATAAAGACGACTTAACAGAGCAGCCATCAAGTGTTAGACAGTATTCTAGGTTTTTATGTACTGAAGTTTTTGGTCCAGTAATTAGAATCTCTGTTTTTTCTGAATTTAGTAGTAGAAAATTACTAGTCATCCAATTTTTTATATCAGCAACACATTTAGTTAATTTTGAGAATTGGTAGGTTTCGTCAGGGCGCGAGGAAATATAGAGCTGAGTATCATCAGCGTAACAGTGAAAACTAATGCCATGCTTCCTAATGACATCTCCCAAGGGCAGCATGTACAGAGTGAAAACCAACGGTCCTAGAACTTAGCCTTGTGGTACTCCATATTTAACTTGTGATCAAAATGACATCTCTTCGTTTACTACTAAAAACTGATAACGGTCAGATAAGTATGATTTGAACCATACCAATGCAATTCAGAGCAAATCATTTGTAACTCTAATGAGAGTGGTCTCAGTACTATGGTACGGTCTAAATCCTGACTGGAAATCCTCACAGATACCATTTCTTTCCAAGTAGGAACACAGTTGAGATGATACTGCCTTTTCTAGTATTTTTGACAGAAAAGGTAGATTGGAAATCGGTCTGTAATTGACTAATTCTCCAGGATCAAGTTGTGGTTTTTTTAATAAGAGGTTTGATAATAGCCTGCTTAAAATTTTTCGGTACGTAACCTAGTGATAAAGATGAATTAATTATCTAAAGAAGAGGATCTATGACCTCTGGAAGCATCTCTTTCAATAGCTTAGTCGGTATAGGGTCTAACATACATGTTGTTGATTTTGATGATTTAACAAGTTTAGACAATTCTTCCTTTCCTATAGCAGCGAATGAATGGAATTTTTCCTCAGGGATACCACAATCCACTGTCTGATGTGATACTGTAGTAGACAGTTGCATGGCTATAATTTTCTCTCGAATGTTGTCAATCTTGCAAGTAAAGAAGTTCAAAAAGTCATTACTGCTGTGCTGTTTGGAAACATCAGAAGTTGAGGCTGTATTTCTCGTTAGTTTAGCCACTGTATTAAATAAGTACTTAGGGTTGGGTTTATTTTCTTCTAAAAGATTTGAAAAATAAGCAGATCTAGCAGTTTCTACAGCCTTTCTGTACGCCATCATTTTCTTTCTCCATGAAATCTGAAAAACTTCTAGTTTTGAATTCTTCCAGCTGCGTTCCATTTTTCTGGCTGCTCTCTTAAGGGCCCGAGTGTGCTCGTTATACCATGGTGTTGGACTAATATTCTTAATCTTTTTTAAGTGCAAAGGAGTGACAGAGTCTAGAGTGTTGGAAAAGAGAGCGTCAATAGTTTCTGTTGCAACATCGAGTTCTTCTAAGCTGTCTGGTTTGCTAAATTGATGAAACGGATCAGAAAGATTATTTATAAAGCAATTTTTAGTGGTAGAAGTGATGGTTCTAACATATTTATGGCAGACAGGCGGTTTTCCTGCCTTGGTTAAATGTAGCACGCATGAGACTAGATAATGATCTGAGACGTCATCGCTCTGCTGCAGAATTTCAACGGTATCAATATCGATTCCATGTGACAATATTAGATCTAGAGTATGATTACGACAATGAGTTGGTCCTGACATGTGTTGTCTAACTCCAATAGAGCTTAGAATATCTGTTAATGCCAATCCCAAAACGTCTTTTTTATTATCTACATGTATATTAAAATCACCAACAATAAGGACTTTATCCACAGCCAGTACTAACTCCGATAGAAAATCAGCAAATTCTTTGATAAATTCGTCAATCTTCTCGCTAAAATTCTCACATGTTTGTAGAGAAGCAATAGGACAATCACAGACCGGAGGAATAATAACAGAATTTAGAATATTAAATAAGACTCTAATTTATAGCATTTTTTTTTTCAATCACATCAGAAAAAAAATGAGCCCTCGCTCTTTTAAGCATTTTCTGATAAGAGACTTGAAGCTAATCTTTCTTCCACTTTTGCTTCGCTCGCCTACAGACTTGTCGAAAGGCATGAGTGGATTAATTTAACCATGGTTCTGCTTTAGGTTTAGTGCGCTTAACCTTCAAAGGAGCAATAGGATCTAGGATACTGGTACACGTAGAGTTAAATATAGATAGTAACTCTTCAGCACAAAATTGAGATGATGAATTTACCTGATTCAGATTAAGAGGGAGATGAGCATTATTATATGAAGTACAAAAATCATTAATAGTTGTAGAGTTCACTGAACGAAGACAGTTAGCAGACACAGATGATGATTTAACAACAGGACAAGGGAGTGACATTTCAAACAAACCAGACTTGTGATCACAAAAGCCAGTATTGAAAATTTCAATGTCACGTATAGAAAAAAACAAGATCCAGAGTGTGACCATGTTCATGCGTTGGACCTGTCACAGACTGAATGAGATTAAATGAGTCTATAAGGTCTAAAAAGTCTTTAGCCAGGGAGTTAGAAGGACAGCAAACATGAATATTGAAATCCCCAACAATCAATAATCTGTTTTCGAATATCATGATTCCTCCAAGAAATTCAGTAAACTCAGAAATAAAATTCTTATATGATTTAGGTGGATGGTAAACCAATGCACACAGCACAGGATTTACTAAGTCAATTTGCAGCAACTGTAATTCAAAGGTACAGTATACAGTGGGTACGGAAAGTATTCAGACCCCCTTAAATTTTTCACTCTTTGTTATATTGCAGCCATTTGCTAAAATCATTTAAGTTAATTTTTTTACACAGCACACAGCACCCCATATTGACAGAAAAACACAGAATTCTTGACATTTTTGCAGATTTATTAAAAAAGAAAAACTGAAATATCACATGGTCCTAAGTATTCAGACCCTTTGCTCAGTATTTAGTAGAAGCACCCTTTTGATCTAATACAGCCATGAGTCTTTTTGGGAAAGATTCAAACAAGTTTTTCACACCTGGATTTGGGGATCCTCTACCATTCCTCCATGCAGACCCTCTCCAGTTCTGTCAGTTGGATGGTAAATGTTGATGGACAGCCATTTTTAGGTCTCACCGGAGATGCTCAATTGGGTTTAAGTCAGGGCTCTGGCTGGGCCATTCAAGAACAGTCACTGAGTTGTTGTGAAGCCAATCCTTTGGTTATTTTAGCTGTGTGCTTAGGGTCATTCTCTTGTTGGAAGGTAAATCCGGTCCTGAGCGCTCTGGAGAAGGTTTTCATCCAGGATATCCCTGTACTTGTCTGCATTCATCTTTCCTTCGATTGCAACTGGTCGTCCGGTCATCCTGTCCCTGCAGCTGAAAAACACCCCCACAGCATGATGCTGCCATCACCATGCTTTACTATTGGGACTGTATTGGACAGGACCAGCAGTGCCTGGTTTTCTCCACACATACTGCTTAGAATTAAGGTCAAAAAGTTCTATCTTGGTCTCATCAGACCAGAGAATCTTATTTCTCACAATCTTGGAGTCCTTCAGGTGTTTTTTTCAGCAAACTCCATGCAGGTTTTCATGTGTTTTGCACTGAGGAGTGGCTTCCATTGGGACACTCTCCCATAAAGCCCGAACTGGTGGAGGGCTGCTGTGATGATTGACTTTCTACAACTTTCTGTTCTGTCTCTGAGCTCTTCAGGTAGTTCCTTTGACCTCATGATTCTCATTTGCTCATACACTGTGAGCTGTAAGGTCTTATGGACAGCACCTGAGTTCAATAAATGAGTGTCACAGAAAAGGGTCTGAATACATAGGACCATAGGACTGTCACACCGTCAACGTCACCAATTCGCACAACTCCACCTACACGTTCACTATCACCGGAATACCAATCATCCGCACCTGTCCTCAATCACATCACACCCTATTTAACACGCTCACCCACACCGCCAGTTGTCTGATCTCGTCTTTCAAGGACTACAGACTCACCTGCCTGCTTACCTGTTCCTCTGATGTTCCTGACCTTCGGGTGTTCCCTCAATCGCTCTTCGGGCGTGTACACGGACCGCTGGACAGTACTCCATCCACCTGCAAAACCGAAAGAGAGACATTTCACTCCTCAAGCTAAGTCCCGAGCCAAGTTCGGAACTGCACTGCCTTACCATAATATACCGGTTACCTGTTTTGCTGAATTCCTTGTCAATGAACTTGTGTCTAAACTTTACCATTTGTGTCTGAGTCTTACAGAAGATCAGACCACCAAACTTACACATGGATTCGACGGCACAAACCAGCACCACGAGCACACTCACCGAGGCTGTCCCAGCGGGTTCCGGTACACTTCCTGCAACGCATTCCGTGGCTTCTTCGATGCCTACCGCTGCCTCTGCATGTCCCGTGGCCTGACCAGCGCCCTATTCAGGCGAGGTGGAGGACTGCAACGGGTTCCTCATGCAATGCTCGTTTTTCTTTGAGATTCAGCCGCACCTGTTTGCTACGGAAAAGGCCCAAGTCGCCTTCATGGTCAATCTCCTTACCGGAAAAGCTCTGCACTGGGCTCAAGCGCTATGGCAGCCCAACGCCGCCATCCTGTCATCTCTCATTAGTCATTTCAAGGACGTCTTCGGTCAAACCACCTCCACATTATCAGTTTCTGATCAACTCTTCCACCTGCGCCAAGGCACTGCGTCCGTGGGCGATTACACTCTTCAGTTCCTTACCCTTGCCGCTAATTGCGGCTGGAACGAGGTCACCTTGCTAACCGCATATCGCCTTGGCTTAAATCCTGACATCCATCAACTAATGGTGGTATACGATGACATCATGGGACTGGAGGTGTTTCTCCAAAAAACCATCCGGGTCTCCCAGCGTCTGTCCGCATGCGAGCCTCTTCCACCCGTGTTGCAGTCCCCGTCTGCCAGCTTGCCAGCCGCTCCTCCAGCACCAGAACCTATGAACGTGGACAACTACCATCTCACCTCCGCCAAGCGACAGCGTCGAATTACCCACCATCTCTGTCTCTACTGCGGCGGTGAGGGACATCAACTTATTGGTCCCGTTCGACCTCCTCGACCCTCGGTGAGTACCATCCAAGTACAACCCAGAGTATCTCATTTGATTCGCACTACCGTATACTTCCTGATCCGTAAATCCTATGTTGCAGCGCAAGCCCTTGTTGACTCTGGTTCCGCGGGGAACTTCATCTCCCACCAGTTCCTCCGGACATTAAACCTGAGACGCAAGCGCAGTAACCACCTGATGAACATACACACTATACTTGGTAAACCGCTGGGTTGAGGGGTCATCCGTCATCATTCACCCACTCTCACGCTCCACATTGGTTGTTTGCATCGGGAAAAGATCTCGTTTCTGGTGCTGGAAGGTTCCACCACGGACATCATCCTGGGACGCCCGTGGCTGGCCGAATACACAACCCAGTCTTCGACTGGAATACCGGTGATATCCAGAAATGGAGTAATCATTGCACACAAACCTGTCTCCGTTCCATCAAGAAGATTCCTAGCTCTTCATCTGCCAGAATTCCCAGTCACTCCACTCTCCACCTCTGTTCCACCTCCGTTGAGAGTCCCGAACCCATTCAGGAACGGGTCATCCCTGAAGAGTACCGGGCGTTCAAGGATATCTTCAGCAAGCGGCTGGCAACGCAACTACCACCTCATCGGCCATGGGACTGTGCTATAGACCTGCTGCCTGGGGCTATCCTTTCCAAGGGTAAAGTATACCCGTTGTCCATCCCGGAACAGAAGGCCATGGTTGAGTACATCACAGAGGCGCTTAACCATGGATTCATCCGGCCATCTACGTCCCCTGCCGCTTCGAGCTTCTTTTTCGTCGCCAAGAAGGACGGAGGCTTGAGGCCCTGTATTGACTACCGTAAGCTCAACTCCCAGATGGTTAAGTTCCGGTATCCCCTTCCTCTGGTCCCTGCAGCCCTGGAACAACTCCGAGGGGCCCGCATTTTCCCCCAGCTAGACCTTCGTAGTGCCTATAATTTAATCCGCATTCGCTCGGGAGATGAATGGAAGACCGCATTTGAAACACCATCAGGGCACTACGAATATCTTGTAATGCCGTATGGCCTGGCGAGCTCTCCCTCCATTTTCCAGAACTATATGAACGAGATCTTCCGTGATCTCCTCCAGAGATTTGTGATCGTCTATATAGACGACATCTTGTACTCGCAGACCCTTCCAGACCATCTTGACCCCGTTCGCCAGGTCCTGCAAAGGCTCAGAGCTCACCATCTCTATCTGAAGCTAGAAAAGTGTGAATTCCACATCCCCGAGGTCCAATTCCTGGGCTAAGTAATCGACCAGCACGGGATGAGAATGGACCAGAGGAAGGTGGACGCCATCCGGAAGTGGCCTGAACCTCAGACTGTGAAGGAACTTCAAAGATTCCTGGGGTTCACCAATTTCTACCGGAAGTTCATCCGTAACTTCAGTCAGCTGAGTTCGCCACTCACCGCTCTACTCAAGAAGGGGCCCAAGTCTCTGTCCTGGCACCCTCAGGCGAGTGAGGCTTTCAACACCCTCAAGGACGTGTTCAGCACGGCTCCCATCCTTCGTCACCCGGACCCGAACCTACCCTTCTTCATCAAGGTGGACGCCTCGCAGACTGGAGTCGGAGCCATACTCTCCCAGCGTCAGGGTGACCCTCCTCGTACCCATCCATGCGCCTTCTACTCGCATAAACTATCCCCGGCGGAGCAGAATTACGACGTGGGAAACCGAGAGCTACTCGCCATCAAATTAGCTCTCGAGGAGTGGAGGCACTGGCAGACCACCGGAATCTAGAATATCTTCGAGAGGCCAAACGGCTGAACACTCGACAAGCCCGCTGGGCCCTCTTCTTCACCAGGTTTGATTTTGTTGTCACCTATCGAAGAGGTGATAAGAACATACAAGCTGATGCTCTGTCCCGTATCCACACTCCTGACCCAAGTCAGTCACAACCCGAACCTATCCTCCCTCCAGCCGTCATCGTCAGTCCCATTCATTGGGAATGGGACAACCAGATTCTCCTGGCCCAGAACGCTGACCCTGCTCCTCCGGGATGTCCAGAGGGGCTGATGTACGTTCCACCTACCTATCGTCAGATCCTCCTGCAATCTGCTCACACCTCTCCGGGCTCTGGACACCCAGGCAGCCAGCGTACCATCTCGCTCCTCCGTCAATGCTACTGGTGGCCAGCTATGACCCAGGATGTCTCCCGGTACGTCAAGGGCTGTTCTGTCTGCGCCATTACCAACACCCCCCGTCAGTTACCGGCTGGCAAACTAGTACCTCTTCCCGTTCCGCACCGTCCGTGAACTCACATCGGGATTGACTTCCTGACCGATCTGCCTCCTTCCAACACTTATACCATTGTTCTCGTGTTGGTAGACCGTTTCTCCAAAATGTGCAAACTGATCTCCATCAAGGGATTCCCTACGGCGCTACAAACTGCCAAACTGCTGTTCACACACGTCTTCCGGAACTTCGGCCTCCCTGAGGACATCGTCTCGGATCGGGGCCCCCAGTTCATCTCCAGGGTCCGGAGATCCTTTTTCCAACTCCTCGGTGTTACCATCAGTTTGTCCTCCGGCTACCACCCGCAGACCAATGGGCAGACAGAATGGAAGATCCAGGAGATCGGGAGATACCTGCAGTCATACTGTCACCAGAACCAGTCCTCGTGGAACCAATTCCTCCCCTGGGCCGAGTACGCGCAAAACTCGCTCCAACAGTCCACTACTAGACTCACTCCGTTCAAGTGCGTACTCGGATACCAACCAGCACTCTTCTCTTGGTCCGGTGAACAATCTGACGTCCCAGCCATCCAGAACTGGTTCGAACAGAGCGAGAGGGTGTGGGACTCAGCACATGTACATCTCCAACAGGCAGTGCACAGACACCAGCGGCAAGCCGACATCCACCGAGGCCCGACACCTACCTACCAGCCCGGCCAACAGGTATGGCTTTCTACGCGGGACATCCGTCTGCGCCTGCCCTGTCGTAAGCTGAGTCCCCGCTACATAGGTCCCTTCACAGTGCAGAGGCAGCTCAACGAAGTGACCTACCGCCTTAACCTACCTGCCACGTATCGTATACCACCATCTTTTCACGTTTCCCTACTTAAACCTGTCACTAACCCCATGTTTCCGCCCACAGACCCAGGAGTTCCTGATGTACCTCCTCCTCCCGACCTCACAGACGCCGAGATGATCTACCAGGTCCACGATATCCTTGACTCCCAACGACGTGGGGCCCGCCTAGAATACCTGGTCAACTGGGAGGGCTACGGTCCAGAGGAGAGGTCGTGGGTGGCACGAGACGACATTCTGGATCCGGCTCTCCTCGCTCAGTACCATCAGGACCATCCCGGTCGACCCCGTCGTCGACCTTCTTGGACGTCAGGAGCCGCCCGTGGAGGGGGGGGTACTGTCACACCGTCAGCGTCACCAATTCGCACAACTCCACCTACACGTTCACTATCACCGGAATACTAATCATCCGCACCTGTCCTCAATCACATCACGCCCTATTTAACATGCTCACCCACACCGCCAGTTGTCTGATCTCGTCTTTCAAGGACTACAGACTCACCTGCCTGCTTACCTGTTCCTCTGATGTTCCTGACCTTCGGGTGTTCCCTCAATCGCTCTTCGGGCGTGTACACGGACCGCTGGACAGTACTCCATCCACCTGCAAAACTGAAAGAGAGACATTTCACTCCTCAAGCTAAGTCCTAAGCCAAGTTCGGAACTGCACTGCCTTACCATACCATACCGCTTACCTGTTTTGCTGAATTCCTTGTCAATAAACTTGTGTCTAAACTTTACCATTTGTGTCTGAGTCTTACAAGGACCATGTGATATTTCAGTTTTTCTTTTTTAATAAATCTGCAAAAATGTCAAGAATTCTGTGTTTTTCTGTCAATATGGGGTCCTGTGTGTACATTAATGAGGAAAAAAATTAACTTAAAGGATTTTAGCAAATGGCTGCAATATAACAAAGATTTTAAGGGGGTCTGACTACTTTAATAGTTTAAATACACTGTATATCAGCCGTCAGTTGCCGGCACTGTCTTTTGAAAATTGATGCAACACCTCCGCCACGGCCAGTAGTGCGAGGGAAATTCGAAAAAGTACAATCTGATGGTAAAAGTTCAGAGAAAGGGCTGAGATCCCCGACATTAAGCCAAGTCTCAGTCACAAATAAAAAGTCCAAACCTTATGAGGTAAAAAAAAGTCATTTAATAAAAAAGACTTATTTACTAACGATCTTGAATTAATAAGAGCCATCCTGACCAACATCAAATCACAAGCCGACTGTGATGCATAACATAGTGGGTGAAGGTTTGTTAAATCCACACCACCTCTGCGTAGACGAGGCAAATGCACCTGAGAAGGAGTTGAATTAAAAGCAGGTTCAACAGGCCGAATCCAGCAATACAGTAGCTTCAAACATCCCCAAGGAAAATAACGATCCCGAACCAGCTCATAATGGCAGGCAAAGGAGTAGGACTGAGGCACAGCAGAGGATGCCAGGAACAATTTCCATCTGTCACCTCGCTTTCCGCATCTTCGATGTTGTTTTCTCCCACTAAGAGCGCAGGGTAGCTGACGTAAAGTTTCGGAAATAGCTGACAAAAACGGCGGAGTACTGGTACTAGAATCTCTTAGCGCCTGCCTGATCTGTACTTCGACAGAATTTCGGATATCAAACAGTGTTTGCTTGTCTTAGACAAGAGCTGTTGAGGCATATTGAAATACCAGAGATAAAAACAGTATAGTAATAAACAGCCAGGCAGGTTGTAGATGGCAAGCCATACACATCGGTGCCATCTTGAACTAAATCACAAACACGTAACTAACTAACAAACACATACATAAACACAAATCACACATACATGGGTAAAAGGGGAAGTGAGAGTGAAACCGAAAGTGGGAACAGGAAATGGTGTTAAGTCAACAACCCCGAAGGAATCATTAACATTCATTACAAAACTCCTCTGTTGACAAAGGAGGTTCACAATATTAACTAATTATTAGTTAATAAGCAGCAATTTAGTATACTGTACGATACTTGCATTCTGCCTCAGATATGGAAGACCGTCCAAATATACTGTTACAGTAGGAAGTCCTGAGTTCGGTCCGATGGTGCTGAAGTTGCAATCGATGTCTTCTGTGTTGAATGAAGGAACGATTATCATCTTGCATTATTGAGTTCTACTCTATTTCATGTAAGCACATGGTCAGGCAGGTCGAGGCCTGCTGCCCTGGCAAGAGAGACCAGGCCGCAAGAGTTGTCTTTGGAACTGTCAACGATAAGAGAGAGTGGGAGGAGGCTGTGCACTGGCTTTTAGCTTTTTGGATTCTGGCACCCTCCCTAAGGTGGACCTGACCAGTGAGAAAAGAGGAATTCCTGAGCGGGAACTTCCTCTCTGGGGCCATTTATGGCTTTTGTTTCAGAGCATGATAAAACTGGGCCTGGTAGTTTGTGTCCATTTTATGCTCTAATTAATACAACAAACTGTTTTTTGTTTTTTTTAAATACACACTGCATCGGACAAGGAAGTCACATACATGACAATGTAAGTCTTGAAATGAACATTCCTTTGATAGGTGACACGATATATGCAAGGTAGTTCATTCATAGTTTTTATCATAAAGTATGCATTAAACCAAGATACTGTAGGGAACAGCTTTATGGCCAGGCCCCTCTCTGTCCGTAACAGTGGACAAAGGTTTGCTACATTTTTATTACATCTTAGTGGACTAACATAAACAAACTGCCCAACACCATCAGATAAAGATGCTAGGACAATAGCCAGACATCTCTGAGAGGGTTAGAAGAAGACCTCTGGTACCAACCCCAGGAAGGACAGGACTTCTCATTGGTCCACATTCAGTTTCTGCCCTTCACCCATCTAGAGCCTACCTCCTAAGATTAGGCTGTGACTGCCATAGAAATCCCTCAGGACCTCAGCAGCAATGGGTGAAACAAAGAGAGATCACAAAAACTGATCCCAATCCATTCATAACTATGTTTGGAAACCTTGAAACCGATGTACACCGATTCTACACACATTCATTTCATACTTACTCACAGAAATAAGTATTCTCGGTTACAGCTATTTCTAGTGCATCATCTTACACTAATTCAGCTGTTGATGTACAAATGAATGAATGCATGACAGATCAGTCTTTTTCCATCATGTTTGGTCTCTATTTGTTGAGAATATTGTCAAAGGTATTTTGGTGGTGGTTTGGTAAGGGAGAAATGCATTGGTAAACCTTAAAGACACTTCAAAGACTTCCATCTTTGTGCTTTATGCAAATGAGTTCCACAGGGAAAGAAGGGTGGGTCACACTGTGTGTGTCCCCTCTGATGCCAGCAACCAATTTCCTCATTGGAAAGGGATAAATGTACCCTTTCAACAGACACACCTTGTTCTGAGTCTCCGGTTCGTCCAGTGAGAAATAACAGATACACTGGTTCAACCGCAGGTGGTAGATCCTTTTCCTATTTGGCACCTAAAGTCTGGAACGATCTTCCTAGCATCACACTCTGTCAGTTTAAATCTTGACTAAAATGCATCTATTTAACCTGTCATACACATGACGCATTATCAATTTCTGTCTTCATTTCCGTTAAAGGATTGTTAGGCTACCTAGATCAGGTCAGCCGGAACTGGGAACACTTCCTATAACACCAGATGTACTCGTTACAGAAGAAGAATGGCATCTACGCTAAGTTTTGTCTCTCTGCTTATCCCGAGGTTTACCCATTAACGTGATTGGCTGGATCCGGGCCGTGTTCGGGTTGGATGGGGAACCTGCGCCTGTGTGCGGCAGCAACGTGACCCTGGGGTGTCGGCGGAGACTGTGTGAACTAGCTCATCCTTTGTGAAGGCCTTACCGACTCATCAGCCAGTAGCACATAACCCCAACAAACCGTCCCATACCGGCGTGATTAAAAGAATCTTAAACTAGATGGAACTGGATAAAATATTTTTCAAAATATTTGAACAGATATAGAAGTTCTGAGTCCCGGCCTGCGAAGCTGAGACACTAAGATCCAACAACGTTCTGAGTCTCTGGTTCATCCAGTGAGACATCAACAAATTCCATGATCTGAATTTACAGCTTGTGAGGCAGCAACAGAAAATGTTTTGAGCCTCCAGCCTGTGAGGAAAGAGACATTAACAAACACTACATCCAGAGATTTCATCCAGCGAGACCGTAACAACCCCAGAGAGACAAAAGCGCATTGATCAAGTTCTGAGTGTCTGGCCCAGAGAGGCAGAAGACACACAGAGACACTTGCAACAAGGTTAAGCTCAGGAGAGCAAACCTTTACTCCAAGGTACCTTCATCTGTGTGTTCCAGATTGTTAAGGACCTTCTGCACTTACACCAGGGCCTCATCTGCATGTTTTAGATTTTAGGACCCTTTGGTGCTCCAGGAGATCAGCATCCCACAGAGCTTCGTGTTCAAAGCTGTTGAAACAGATTCCGGCTCCTCTACCCACTGCATTGTCACCCAGCACAACCAGTGGAAGACGTCACAGTCATCGGATTCAACCATGTGGAACATAAATATCACTTAACCAAACGTCTTTCCAGAGACCTTGGCATTGTTGTATATTATCAGTGTATGATTTTCTAATTCACATTAGATGTAATATAGCGGATGTTAGTTAATCACAAATAATCTTTCGTTTATTTGTGTGGTGCATAATAAGGTTCTCCACCTTATTACTCACAGAGAAACAGTTTATTTTTCCATAAGATAACGTAACTCTTCCATAACCACATCCAACTTAATCACTTGTATTTTATGTATCATATGCACCTTATTCCTTTATCATTCATGGTATTCATTTAGTAGTTGTGTTAGTTATTATTCTTGTCTATCTTTTGCTAATAAAATCTATTTTATTACACATGTGTGTCTTCCTTGTGCTGATAATACAGAAAAGGCTCTACAAGTTATCAATCTCACCATTCTTTCAAATAAATCAGCTGACCACTTTACATTAATTCCCAATTATTGAACAGCCTCCTGTATTTTCTGTAAAATACTGTAAATTTTAAAATCGTGCTGTATTTTCAAAAAGTTTGAAAACCGCTGTTTAAAAAAAACAAACGGAATTAACAAGACTCACGTGCTGAGAAGCTTGCTTCCATAGTGAGTACACAGGATGGTTCAAACAGGTTGACCATTTTGGACAGGACTGATAGTCAAAACCTTAGGGCAGACAGAGAGAAAAAGCATTTTAGTTGCCTATAAATGATTTGCAACTAGAACAGGAATATAAAATGTGTTCAGCATAATCTGTCCGTTTTACATCAGAACATCATTTGATTGTACCTCTGCCTCTCTCCTGCTGTCCACACCAGATCAGATCATTGAACATGAATCCCACAAGTGTGTCTTCTAATGTCCAGAAGGGTCCTGTGATGGCTACATAGCTGTGCATGAGATCTCTCGTCTTACTCCAGAAGAGCAACTTTAAAATAATTGAAGATTCTTAAAATCATAGCAATCAAATCCAAGATAGATCATGTCAGTTAATCACAGTCTTTGGAAATATTTTCATTTGGGTTATACTGTATTTCAATATACCACTTTAGATATTATACTAACAATAAGCAACTTCACAACTGCATTTCATTACCATCAGAGTATTAGTAGACTGCCTAATATCTGCAAACAGTTTATTTTGATGGTCCCCCAACATATGGATAACTTTGCAAGTACATGTCAACATTCAACTAATCCTAACCTAACAGTCTACTTAAACTCTAATGAGAGATAACTGACATATAGATGCAAATTATTGAGGGTTAGGTTACATGTAGCAAAGTTATTTATAGTAAGTGGAACGTCTAAAGTGTACTATTAAAATAAAGTGTAACCTTGATTGGTTGCAAATTTATGTGAATTTGTATGACCTCTGCACTCACCCCATTGAGTGGGAGGTTTAGGGATGGATGGGTGGGGTTAGAGATGGAGCTTCCTACTGATTTTTCATATAATTTGTACAATTTCATATAGATCACATTGTATGAATTCATACAAAAGTTTACACTCATAAAATAGTAATTTTGCTTTTTTATTCATTAAAAGAAAAGATCTGATATGATTATAATTGAATTCATTCTGGGGGGGTTTTAAATCCTAAATAGCTGGAATTTTATCAGGAATGTGTAGACCTATACCCACTGTAACAAGTTGAAAAAGTGCAGAAAGTCCACACATTCCCGCAAAATTGCAGCTTTTTAGATGTAAAAAAACAAATTCAAGGATAATTATGTCAGCACTTTTACCACTTTTAATGTACGTTTACATTTAATCATTTAGCAGATGCTTTTATCCAAAGCGACTTGCAAATGAGGACAACAAAAGAAGCAATCAAACCAATAATAGGGAAAAAATATGCAAGGGCTGTGACTAATCCCAGTTAGTCAGGCACAGAACACATAACAAGGTGTTTTTTTTATTTTTACATGTTTTAATGTGTTAGCATTAATGGTAACACTTTGTAATACAGATAATATTAATTAATTAATTAATTAATTAATTAATTAATTAATAAGCATGAATTCATTATTAACTAATGCACAAATAATCATGTATTAATGTATGGCTCAGGAAAAACTAAACCATGTATTATTAAGATTCTATATGATTTTTTTTCTGAGTGACATAGCCCACACAAAAGTAAAGATTCATAACTCCAAAACTATAGCAAGGAGAGTCAAAGGTACATAGAAGTTTTAATATAATTTTTTTTTTTTTTTTTTTAGGGAAAAAAATTAATTACATTTGCACATTCTCATTCTGAGCAACTGCTGATAAAACAGAATTTGTTTAGAATTTTACATATCTTTCTTATTTGACATGCAATAACTCAGGAAGGAAATAAGGTACGTTGAAAATTCTTTTTTGGTGAAGTTACTCTGCATTTGAACTGCATTTGGTTCTGGTTTTGTGGTGATAGCATAAAGTAATCACCTTGACACCCCCTAATGGGCATTTTTAAAATAGTTCCTCTTCCTTCACATCTCGTGATCGACGCAATGGATTTTGTTGTGTTTGGACTCATTTCAATCGGGAGAATTAGCTACATGTGAAGTTATGTCTGTGAAGTTATGTGTCGACAACTATGTGACGAATATCTCGTGATTGACGCAATGGATTATGTTGATTATTTGATTTTAATGGTTAGAATCTGCTGTAAACAATGATGTTCCATTATGGAAGAAATTTAATGACAGAGATTTTTGAAATATGAACTGCACTAATTAAACAAAAACAAAAAAATTTACCATGTTTGCATTTTAATGCATTGTATTTTCAGGGCTTGCATTTTTATAGGTTGAAATTCAGCATAGTTGTATATGTAAGCAATGAATATTTCTCTTCAAAACATTTCACACACATTTTCATTATTAAAAGTTCAACAATCCATATTCACCTTTCAGATTTTTTTACAGCCTACGTGACGTCATGAGAATGCACCGGTGCGCTATGTGTCCAGACCCCCAGGGTGTGAAGTGTGTCACAAAGCACTGTGAGTCTTAGAAACTAGCTTGTGATGTTGACTCAAGGATGCAAGGATGTAGCCCTGCAGAGTACTGACTGGACACAGTCTGTGAAGTCTCTCCTGAACTGGCGTAGTGAACGGTAGAGGGCAGAAGGCTTCGAGAGTGAATGGATGCAAGGTTGAGAAAGGAACCCAGATAGTTAGGATGAGGATGTAAATTAGCTTTCACCATTCCTGGGAAAAAGTCTTAGCAGGATGGCACAATAGCCTCCAAGTCCTCAATTCTTTTCTGAGAAGTTATAGCAATAAGAAAAAACATTTTCAGAGTTAACTGCGGCCACATAAACCCTGAGAGTGGCAGGGCATGTACCTGTTGATAATTTCTCCTGCAGGAAGTTCAGAACTTTAGTAATCTGGCAGTTTATTGGCTGTGCATTGTGTGCAGTACACCATCTTCAAAGACACCCCACTGTCCCCTGCGCCTGAGACAGAAGATCCCATTCTCTCCGGTATCGCTCATGGCGAGCCGTCAAGGAGACTTATCTCTGAGAACCATATTCTGTTCAGTCAACGTGGCACCATCAGTAAGAGGCAAGACCCTTGTTGACGAACTCTGGCTAGAACTCCCGGGAGCAGAGAAATCGGAGGACAATGCACACAGGCGCATCGCATCCAGACCCAGTAGGAGCTGGGTGACTAGAGGGGACAGTAGAGGGGACATTGCGGTGGCGTTTGTCTGTTGGGGAGGTGAAGAAGTCCATCTCTACTTCGTAAAGTCTTTACCAGATTTGTTTCACTACTCCGGGTAGAGTTGCTACTGTATGCTTTGTCTGGACAGTAGATTTGCACTCATATTGGATCTAAGGATATAAAATCGCCCTGAGGGACAGGAACTTGTCCTTAGACCAAAGCAGACTACGCTGCACTAGCCTATTCAGACTGTGCCAACGCAGTCCAGCACGGCGATTTGTATTAGAGGCTATCATAGTGATGTCCACCTGCACTAGGACATGGTAACCCCTTACTGGTGGAGGTAGTACTTCGGGGCCAGACATACAGCCATCAATTTGAGGCAATTTGTACAGGAAGCGTTTGTTGTTAGCACCTTGCAACATCAATGCACCTAGAGTGGGACCCAAGGTTAACAAAATTCGGGAGGAACACGTTCAAATGATCTAGCTAATTATCACATCACTCCAGCCAGCTGTCATTAATCAGCAATCAACATGTCCGCCCAATCAGCATGAGCAGAAACCTATATATATCGATGCAGTCGACTCACCTATGCTTTTGGACAGTTTCAGCATCCCTCCACCACCCCGTCTCCTCACACTTGCCTGGTTACTTCCTAAACCAGATACGGGGGGAGTGCTCTGGGCTCGGGCCAAATACCGAGCTCGGAGCCCTCTCCTCGGACAGCACGCCAAATATGCATACTAATTCCTGGTTATTGGTAAGTGTGAACTCGTGAAACATGGATTTTAGAAAGGGCGAGAAGCACTCAGCGTGTGCCCTTGCCCTTATTCGCCGTGGGGATTTGCTAATTAAATCTCCCGGCTTTGCGCCACAACTGATGTGGTCTCATGAGCAAAAGGTCTATAGGGATCACCGTGGACACAACTGCCATGACACGAAGGATTTTACAAACCATAATGTCCTGACCAAGCCTGATGTTATTTAGGGTGTTTAAAAATGGTCTCGACATGAGAGGGAGACAGTTGATCCCCAATGGTGACCAAGTCCTATTTAACCCCCAAGCACGTTGCCCTCTAGGGGGGGAGAGAACGTTTTTCTTAGTGTTTCCTCTCAGACCCAGAGAGGCAAGATGAGCGAGAATCGCTCTTGATGTCGAAGCACAAGTTCTTGAGACTGAGTCAGTGCAGGGTGACGAGGCTAGGTTGAAGGAAGAGCCCAATATTGGCAAGCGTCGCTCCCAAAAGCAAACCTCAGGAACTTCCTGTGTTGTGGCAATATTTCTATGTGAAATATATGCGTCTTTGAGATGTGATGAACCAATCGTGATGTTGAATTTGCGGCACAATCATCTTCACAGTTAAAATCTTGAACTTAAGAGCTTTGACTATACGGTTTAAGCCCTGAAGATCAAAGAGTAGACACAGCCCCCGTCCTTCTTGGGAACTAGGAAGTATATGATGTAGTAACCTGACTCTCTCTCTAGAGGGGAAACATCTCTATGGCCCCTTTCTTCAAGAGAGATTGAAGCTTGTGACAGTAAAGTCAATTGCCCCGGCTTCATGGTAGTGGACACCACACCGTTGAAACGCGGGGTACGACGAAATAAATTGGATTCTGTATCCTATTTTTACTGTCTTTAGGACCAATGCAGAAATCTCTGGCAGTAGTTTTCCCGTTGCCAAGTTCTCTGAAATGGGCTCTAATTTCTTCCCCTTGATGGGATGCTAGATGTTCGCGTCCTGGTTTGTGACATTTCACTGGAAACCGCTGCAGACCTGGGCACAAAAACAGCCTCAGCATTTTTGTTTCAGGTGTATTATGAGGCTGTTGACCGTGACGAGCTGGTTCCCAGTCTTTACGAGGGGAAGCACGACTCGCCACAGTCTATGTCAGAAGGTCAGCCTGGTACAACCTGCAACACTGTCATAGTGTGCAGAGCAGCACCAGTCTGACAAGCTGACCAAAACACCTTCCCCATTAGCATGAATGTTGTTATGTATGACTTGGTGGGGAGTGCTGTCTCTTTAAGTGAAAATGAGCTACAGAGAAGAGATAGCTTGTGAGCATCTCTTCGAACTGGGGCCGCATCATTTAAATCGGACACCTTTGCACCCACGATAGTCAAATAAGTTGACATTGAGGGCACAAAAATGAGATTTTCCCCATGAACGAGTTAACATCATGGAGGAACCATTTTATTTTTCTTATATATTTGTGTATTATACTGACATTATATGACTATATGTCAAATGATGGCACTATAGAGCCCCTCCCCCATGTTTCATGCAATTTAAAGCATGCTAAGATTCTCAAAAACATCCAATACACAATAGTCACATCCATGTGCTCGGCCTCCTACAATGAACACACAGCTGAAGTTTCATAAAAATCAATAAATGTATGCAGAAGTTATAAAACACTTCCTGTTTATGTTTTCTCGCCATAAATTCATTGCCTTTTATCCATGTTTGAGATATCAAAAATCCGCTGGCAATTTTGCAGCATCAGTGTCTTGACTTCATGCTGCCCGAGTTTGGTGGTGATCGGATTAAGCGCCTAGGAGGAGTATATCAAATTCCAGAACATTTTTAAAAATGATGTTTTATTAACAAAGTTCGGGAGGAACACGTTCAAATGATCTAACTAATCATTACATCACTCCAACCAGCTGTCATTAATCAGCAATCAACATGTCTGCCAATCAGCATGAGTGGAAACCTATATACATCGACGCAGTCAACTCACCTATGCTTTTGGACAGATTCAGCATCCCTCCACCACCCCGTCTCCTCACACTTGCTTGGTTACTTCTTAAACCAGAATACGGGGGGAGTACTCTGGGCTCGGGCCAAATACAGAGCTCAGAGCCCTCTCCTTGGACAGCACGCCAAATATGCATACTAATTACTCTATCTGATTATTTGTAAGTGTGAACTCGTGAACAACCCATAATAGCTCACTTCCTGTTGAGGCGGCGAACAACTTAGAGCACGAAAGTTGTCAGGCCCAATGAGGTCTACATGTGTTCTGAGTTTCATACTAATAAAGTGTGTTTGATATATGGACCAAGTATTCGGACCCCATTCAAGGGGGCGCTGTCGAGCTTTCATTTAATTCCAAAATGGGTGGTATCTGACAAAAAAAAAAGATAAAATCAACAAATGGAGCCAAATAAGCTCACCTATGAAAAATTATTATAAACAGCCACTTTTATAAAATCGTGTGAAATTTATTATTTTTAATAAAATGTAATTACATCAATAAATAATTAAAGACATATTTTTCATACGTGATGCTCGCCAACACCTTGTGTAACGCCCATGTCTAGAAAACACATATTCCCTCTCATGTAAAAAACAGACTGAATTTATTTCTGTCTGAGGCCCCGATCACACTTAACGTGTTTTGTGCAGTGAGAGGCGCGTTTTTTAAATTGTATTCTATGGCAAAGAGCGTTTTGCGCGCTGTCTATGCGCCCAGGGCACCTCGCATTTCAACCAGCTGCTGTGCCTTGCGTTTTTGCAGGAGCACTCGGAGCGCCTGAAGTTGAAAAAAAATCAACTCTGAGCGAAAAAGTGCCCGACGTCCGACGCGTAATAAAAACACTACATAATAAAAACACAACATAAAATCCAGGTCTGGTCCTCTCTCGTCCTCCACCATCGTCGCTCCCCTTTTATGCTTCCTTAGCTCCTCCATGAGAGATACGAGACTGGTGCACTGAGCAGCTGAAGCTCATTAGCAATCACGTCACCGGCCTCGCGCCGTTCCCTCACGGCTTTCGCCCGTCCTGCTCGTCACAGAAAGTTTAATAGCAAACCAAAGAGCGCTCAAGCTACACTGAAAGCTTCAACAAAAAAGGATAGTGCAGTGCCCCTCGCGTTTTCAGAAATTAAAAATGTTCAGTGTGATCGGGGCAGAGGTGACAGTAAGTCACACATGTGCAAGTCACAAGTAAGTCTCAAGTCTCAACCTTCAAGTCTCAAGCAAGTCCAAGTCAATTTTTGTGAGAATCAAGTCAAGTCAAGTCAAGTCACTGCTTTATGTCAAGCAAGTCAAGTAAAGTAGTAGCTTAGGCCAAGCAAGTCACTGGCAGGTCATACAAATATTTGATGATTTATTAAAATAAGTTAAAAATACAGTAGTTATGGACTATGGGAGTTTTATTTGCATCAAAAAAAATTGCAATATGCATTCCTACTCAAAAGGTGTCCACATACAGCTGAGTTGTTAATACAATAAAAATCTAAAAATAAAACTACGTAGCCTAATATGTAAATATAACTGAAATTATGCCAAAATAAAAGCATGAAAAGTATTTAGGTACATCTGTTTTGATATGTCTCAAACATTGCAGAAGAACATGAAAAAGTATTGAAGGTGCACTATGTAGTTTTATCGTCCGCTAGGGGTCGCTAAACAATTCAAAACAATAAAAAAGGCGTAGATTGATGACGCAGTGAATATGGGATCATGGAACTTATCGTTATGCCGATGGATTTAATAATATTTATGGGGAAATAATGTTTATGGATAAGTGAATGCGTGTTTTTAACAAGACTGTGGTATGAAGCTGGGCGTGGCCGAGAATCACAGGTGCAATTGCTAATGAGAGACAGATATCAGTGGCACACGCAAGTCCAGGGGGATATAAAGAAACAAGGATATTTCATTCTACTGAACTACTTTTAAGTGCTGAAATTCTACTCATACAGGTCAGTTTATTTGATTAGTTAAAACTGTGAGGCAATGCAGCGCTGTTTCACTTGGTCTAACGTTACCCTATCATACTACACTGCATTGGATTTTGTTGAAAGTTGTAATGTTTAGTAGTAGTTTGTTGTCTGTATGAGACTTAACAGTAAGCTAGATCAACATTAGATTTCCATACTGATGATATTCTTACACTTCGTCGTGTTGAGCTATATAACATTGATTAGTCTTATGTAACCTACATTTGCTCAACTTGTCTAATAACGTGCAAGAGTTTGACTCTGTCAAGTCAAAGTTTGTTGCAAAGCTCTCGCCATCTCAGAAACGCCACCCCGATATTGATTCTTTTTTTTATTTTTCCTTTAGTCCTAGTTTGTTTGCTATGGTCAATAAAGTTTGAAAGAAACAACAACAGTGCACCGCTAGATGTTACGCAGCTGTCTGTGTCTGTTGCCATGTGCAGCACAAGACAAACCAGAAATAACGCAGATATTACGTCACTGACAGGCGCAAGTGAGGGACGGTGCACTATTTAAAACTGTGATTTTCTCTTAATTTACAAATTCTTGGAAACATTTAGGATAATGGAAGTACACAGCTGAACGAAATATTAACACTGTGCAAGTGGTTTTTGGATATTTAAAAAATTTACATATTGTATCTTTAAACAATTATATAATGGCTTCTATGCCACCAAATGAGATTCTTCAAACAGGCATCAACTTCATGGGACATAGTTAAGTTAGATCCTTCCTTTTTAACAGAACAACAACAATAACAAAAAAACAATAATTGAATCACACAAACCTTGGACCGGTTTATCAGTTGTGTGTGTGTGTGTGTGTGTGTGTGTGTGTGTGTGTGTGTGTGTGTGTGTGTGTGCGTTTTTGTGACATATCAGGACACAAATGTGTATAATGACATGGGTATGACACTGGTATTACAACTTCAACGTGAAATATGAGGACATTTCATATGTCCCCACTTTTCAAACAGCTTTTAAAACATATTAAACAATGTTTTATTAAAAATGTAAAAATGCAAAATGTTTTCAGTGAGGGTTAAGTTTAGGGGTGGGGGGGGGACAGAATGTACAGTTTGTACAGTATAAAAACCATTACGCCTATGGAATGTCCTCACTTTGATAGCAAAACGAACATGTGTGTGTGTGTGTGTGTGTGTGTGTGTGTGTGTGTGTGTAGTATACAATATATGTATGTGCATCCCCAAAAACTATCCGTAGGCTTTTCACTCAATGTCTAACACTGAAGACCAATTATTTGACACTGTACACATGGATAAGTGCCATTGCCAAATAGAAACAGGACATTTCCTTATAAACAGTGAATAACCATTTCCAATGCATTGCACTGACAAAAAATTAAATGTTATAATTTTACGTTTGTTGTTTGATTATCTTCAATGACTGATGGTCACTTTAAGAGCTGCCGCACATGACGCGGATCTCACGGTCTAACTGGTCTAACCCCAACTCTTTACTTTCATTTAAGACTTTATTTCTCCTTCAAGGCTGCTCTAATGAGGATACTCGACAAAACAGACATTTTGGCATTATTGTGTGTGTAATTGTTCATTCAAGCTGTCACGGCTTGCTCAGGGAGTGTGCTCAGAAGCACGGAGACTCAGGACAGGATAAATAGTTGAACGATTTATTTAAACAGAATATACTACAAGACAGATTTCAACAAGCTACATAATGTTAAAGACGAACCAGGACTGGACTGACACAGAGGGAATTTATACCGAGGCAAACAAGAGGATAATTGGTCAAACACAGGTGACAGGCATGATACTAACAAGACACAGCTGACGACGATGAAATAATGACGAGACGAGCACATGGCAGGGCAAAACAAAGATCACATGACAGAACTCAAAACAAAGAGCACATGTGACGATGACAGGGGAACCGAATGAACTGATGAACACAGACACGATCACAGCAGATAAACAGATAAACAGATAAACAAACAGACATGATAATGACAGCACAGACATGATTATGACATTACTCCCCCCTCCCGGAAGGCGCGACCTCGCGCCGTGAAGGAACAGGGGGGCGGGCACCCTGGAGGCCGTGGTCAGGCAGTTCAGGTGGCCTCCAGGGTGTCTCCAGAACCTCCTGGAGGTCAGGTGGCCCTGAAGGAGTCCAGGGCAGAGTCCCAGCGGGTGCCAGGAGGTCAGGCGGCCAAGGAGGAGTCCGGGGCAGAGTCCCAGCGGGTGCCAGGAGGTCAGGCCGCCAAGGAGGAGTCCGGGGCAGAGTCCCAGCGGGTGCCAGGAGGTCAGGCGGCCATGGAGGAGTCCGGGATCTGGCCTCCTTCCCTCTGACCGCCGTGGACGGGATCACTGGGCCCCCCCCCCAAAATTTTCAGGGGAGGAGTCCCCCGTTTCTGCGGGCTGGTCGGTTGAGGAACAGTTCCTGGCCCCAGCGATGGAAGGTCTGGGAGGTCTGGGAGGTCTGGTGGCTCTGGACGGTCTGGCGGCTTTGATGGCTTTGGCAGGTCAGGGAGCCCAGGAGGCTCTGGCGGGTCAGGGAGCCCAGGAGGCTCTGGCGGGTCAGGGAGCCCAGGAGGCTCTGGCGGGTCAGGGAGCCCAGGAGGCTCTGGCGGGTCAGGGAAGTCTGGGAGGCTCTGGCGGGTCAGGGAAGTCTGGGAGCTCAGGCGGAGGAAGGTCAGGGAGCTCAGAGTCTTGGAGCTCAGGATCTGGGAGCTCAGGAGGCTCGGGCCAGTTTGGGGGCTCGGGCCAGTCTGGGGGCTCGGGCCAGTCCGGGAGCTCGGGCCAGTCCGGGAGCTCGGGCCAGTTCGGGAGCTCAGATAGTTCTGGGGTTGTGAGCACCGGAGACGGTCCTGAGGTAGCGAGCACAGGAGACGGCTCTGGGAAGGCGAGCACTGGCGGCGGCTCAGGTACGGCGAGCGCGGGAGACGGCTCTGGAAGGCGAGCACAGGAGACGGCTCTGGGAAGGCGAGCACTGGCGGCGGCTCTGGGAAGGCGAGCACAGGAGACGGCTCTGGGAAGGCGAGCACAGGAGACGGCTCGGGGACGGCGAGCACAGGAGACGGCTCTGGGGCGGCGAGCACAGGAGACGGCTCTGGGGCGGCGAGCACAGGAGACGGCTCTGGGGCGGCGAGCACAGGAGACGGCTCTGGTGCGACGAGCACTGGAGACGGCTCTGGTATGACGAGCGCAGGAGACGCCTCTTTGATGACAAGCGCAGGAGACGGCTCTTGGATGACGAGCGCAGGAGACGGCTCTGGGTTCCTCTCTTCCTGGGTCGGCGGAGCCATCGCGGCCGGAAGAGGGCGTGGTCTGAGCGCGGCGGGCTGTGTCCAGAGATCAGCAGCGGCGGCGCGCTTCAACGCCGACCGGACCGAAAGCAGCGGGGGTTCCAACACCCTGGAGCCCCTAATCGCGCTGCTCACCCCTCCGTGGTGACTGCGGGGCCAGCTGGTAGAACAGCCGGGGATCGCACCGTTAGAGGGGTATGTGAGGGCAGTCGGCATTCGGTGGGCTGGCGGCGCGGGTGTTTTGATCGAGGCTGGACGCGGAACACATTCTCCGACCTCGAACTCCGACCCATTCAAGTCCAGAACTAAATTGATCAGTTCAGCGATGGTAAACAGACTCATGGGTTCGTCGGGACGAATTGTGTTCTCGTCCAACCCCAACCAAAACACCGCATTTAATGAAGCATCCGACCAGCCCACCAGATGGGAGAGCTCGACAAACTCCCCCACATACCTCTCCAGCGGCCGTCCCCGCTGTCGGATGCCCCACAGTCGATTCTCTGCATCGTTGGCCCACATTGCAGAAATAGATGTAGATCTTTTGGGTTCGTCTTTCTGTCACGGCTTGCTCAGGGAGTGTGCTCAGAAGCACGGAGACTCAGGACAGGATAAATAGTTGAACGATTTATTTAAACAGAATATACTACAAGACAGATTTCAACAAGCTACATAACGTTAAAGACGAACCAGGACTGGACTGACACAGAGGGAATTTATACCGAGGCAAACAAGAGGATAATTGGTCAAACACGGGTGACAGGCATGATACTAACAAGACACAGCTGACGACGATGAAATAATGACGAGACGAGCACATGGCAGGGCAAAACAAAGATCACATGACAGAACTCAAAACAAAGAGCACATGTGATGATGACAGGGGAACCGAATGAACTGATGAACACAGACACGATCACAACAGATAAACAGATAAACAGATAAACAAACAGACATGATAATGACAGCACAGACATGATTATGACACAAGCGTGACGGAGAACTCGATACTGGCGCGCATCTTTCTGCGCGTCGTGTGTGTGACATCCGTGCGTTCTTTTTCTCTTTTGGCGCGCTTAAATGGTTTTGCGTGAATAAGAGCAAGCCAAAGTGTAGATCATTGTGATAAATGATCTGTTCAGAAATACAGTTTGTGTGTTCTAATGTAATGCACCTTAAATATGTGCTGGGTTCTTTAAGAATGTCCTTGGACCCCCGTGCGCATGTGCGAACACACGCGGGCGCTATGTTCATGTGTGTGATGTCGCTTGGGTCACACGAGCTCTGTTAAGAATAAATATCTTTGCTTTCACCTGTGGCTGTCACTGTGATAATAACAGACAAACAACATGGTGTCAGAAGACGGTACGGACTTTTCGCCTGTGAGTGAATCAACTTTGTAGAAAACAGAGACTGAACTGCTCTCGAAAGTTTTTTTCTTCAGTCCTTCAAGACCGCGCAGTGAGTAACTACTGGAAATATCGCCAAGAATTGGCGAATCTTCGAGCAAGAGTATGACATTTTCATCGCCGCCGCGCACTATGATAAGCCTGTCAAGACAAGGGCCTATATCCTCCTCAATCTCGCAGGGCCGGAAGCCATAGAACGAGAGCGTACATTTGTCTATTCAGCGGAGGTGCGTGAACCGGGCGAGAATGGCGCGATCTTGACTGCCGCGGAATCCAGAGAAGATCCGGAGTGCCTAAAGAGAAAATTTCGTAAAATATGCAACCCTCAACAAAATAAAACAATGGAGAGGCACAGGTTTCACTCTAGAAACCATAAACAAGGTGAGACTATTGAAGCATTCATCAGTGATCTCAGAATTAAGGCTAAAAGTTGTCATTTTGGAGAATTGACTGACGAGCTGATCTGTGATAAGATTGTATGTGGCATCAACAATGAAAGCTTAAGGAAAGTACTGTTAAGAGACAGCGATTTAACTTTGACTAAAGCCATCTCGATTTGTCGCATACATGAAATGACAGAGGAGAATAACAAAACGTTGGCTATACCTCAGACTGCCGTTAATGTGGATGCAATACTGCCAGTTTCCGGCAGGAGGCACCAACACACAATACATAAACAAAGAACAGATCAAAATGATTCACCAACCATAACCAATTGTAGAAATTGTGGAAGTAATCATGCAGCAAAGAAAGAAAAATGCCCAGCTTTCGGACAACAGTGTCACAACTGCAAGAAAATGAATCATTACAAGAAATGTTGCAAAGCGCGCAATCAGCTGGGTCAGAAGAAACCCAGCCACAGGAAAGCGGTACATGAACTCGAAGTAGACAAACCCCTTGACCACGATGACACCTTTTATGTTGATGGCATCGAATTTGACAAGTGCGTCAACGCTGTTAACCCTTACATGCCAGGGTTGGAGGAGGGATTTGTCACTTTACACATAAATAAAACTCCAGTTGAAGTGAAAGTTGACACTGGTGCAAAATGCTACGTAATGTCACAAATGACTTTCGAACAAATTGCCAACGACGAACGGCCAGCGAGGCAATCAAAGACAGTTAACCTTGTAGCTTATGGTGGAAGCAAGATCAAAACAAAAGGCTTTGTCACATTGCAATGTGGCCTAAATGGGCAAAATCATTCACTTTCATTCTTCTTGGTGGATCAAAATGTCCAACCCCTGCTGGGATTTCATGCATGCATCGACATGGGACTCGTTACAATCAGCCCAGATGTGCATCATGTCAGTATGGAGGGCAGCACTGAAGACATTCTCTCTGAGTACAAAGACTTGTTCACGGACGAGCTTGGAGAACTCCCGATTACATATTCTATGACAGTGGACCCCAGTGTACAGCCTGTAGTTCGCCCTGCTCATCGCATTCCTCTGGCAATGCAAAGACGTGTAAAAGCAGAGCTGGACCGCATGGAGAGCCTTGGTGTCATTACGACGATCTCAGAGCCGACAGATTGGGTCTCGTCCATGGTAGTGGCACATAAAAAGGACAGACAAGAAATCAGGCTGTGTATCAACCCAAAAGATCTCAACACTGCCTTAAAAAGACCCCATCACCCAATGCGCAGCGTAGAGGACCATCTCACATGTCGGGAGCAACCGTATTTTCAATGCTAGACGCTAAGAACTCTTTCTGGCAGATTCACCTAGACCACAATTCCTCGATAATGACCACATTCAGCACCCCGTTTGGGCGCTATAGATTTCTCCGTATGCCTTTCGGCATAAACTCAGCAAGCGAAGTCTTTCAGCGCTCGATGGAGCAGTTATTTTCAGGGTACCCCTGTGCAATTATTGTCGACGACATCATCGTCGGAGGTCGCAATTCTGCAGAACATGACAGAAATCTGAAAAGGGTGTTGAACAGAGCACGCGAGGTTAAGCTCAAGCTAAACCCGGTTAAATGCAAATTTCGCCTGGATCAAGTCAGCTATGTGGGGCACATCTTTACTAGTGAAGGCCTAAAAGCCGACCCTTCCAAAACAAAAGCAATCTCTGAGATGCCGGCCCCGAAGGATGTCCTTGCTTTACAGCGTTTCCTTGGAATGGTGAATTATCTGGGGAAATTTGTCCCAAACTTCAGCGACATTGCTGCACCCCTCAGAAAGCTGACACACAAAGAGACTGCATGGTGCTGGTACCAGCAACACCAAAAGGCATTTGACACCCTCAAGTCATGCTTGTCCACCCCACCTGTTTTAGCGTACTATGATGTAAAGAAGCCAGTTACGCTAACCTGCGATGCCTCATGTTTCGGGCTTGGTGCTGCCTGCATGCAGGAGGGCAGACCAGTTGCGTATGCGTCCCGCACACTCACAGACACGGAGATACGATACGCTCAGATAGAAAAGGAGCTCCTAGCTGTCGTGTTTGCCTGTACTAAGTTCAGAGACTATGTGTACTGGAAACCAACACTCGTTGAAACGGACCACCAGCCCCTGGTGACCATTCTAAAGAAACCGATCCACACAGCTCCTGCACGACTACAGAGAATGATGCTCAGGTTACAGTGCTACAACATCACTCTGGTGTACAAGAAGGGTAAGCACATGTATCTTGCAGACACCCTGTCTCGAGCTCCAAACACAGAAGTTCCCCCAGACACTGAAAATGACACATTTGAGGTCATGTCTGTCAATTACATCTCGACTGCTCGACTGGAGGAACTCAGAAAGCATGCAGCAGAGGATGAGGTGCTACAGGCTCTCAGCACTGTGGTTCAACGAGGTTGGCCAACCAAAGAACATAATTTGTGCCCTGCAGTGCGTCCGTATTTTCCCTACAGAGACAAGCTAGCTGTTGAAGACGGAATAGTGATGAAAGGCCACAAAACAGTCATTCCTCACTCATTACAGAGAGAATACATCGACATAGTCCACAGAGGTCACCCTGGTCTAGATGCTATCAAGCACAGAGCAAGAGGTATAATTTTCTGGCCAACGATGACGGCGGACATCACGGCAGAACTCCTCACATGCTCAGTCTGCAACAGCACAAGGCCACATCAACAGAAAGAACCATTAAAACTGTACCCGGTTCCAGACTTGCCTTGGTCTACTGTGGCAACAGATATGTTTGAATGGCATGGCCAAAACTACCTGGTGCTTGTGGACTCATACTCGGGTTGGTATGAGATTGACCTCCTCCGTGACATAACATCATCAACTGTAATCAGGAAATTGAAGAGACATTTCTCTGTGCACGGCACACCGCACACACTCATTTCAGATAACGCTAGACAGTACACAAGTCAGCGATTCAAAGACTTTGCCAAGCAGTGGGACTTTACCCATGTCACCAGTAGTCCAGAGTTCCCACAGTCAAACGGCCTGGCAGAAAGAGCGGTCCGCAGTGCTAAACAGCTGATGGAGAAATCTCACAGAGATGGGACGGATGTATTCCTCAATCTCTTAAATCTGAGAAACATTCCCCGGGACCCGACGTTGGGTTCCCCTGCACAACGCCTGTTGTCTCGACACACACGGTCAGCCATTCCTGTTAACTCTAGGCTATTGGAGCCAGCCCCCAAACATGCCCGGCAAGTCACCGCACAGCTACTTCGTAAGAGGATGGCCCAAAAGCGATACTACGATGCCTCAAGTCGTCCACTACAACCATTGGCAGAGGGACAAGTTGTCAGAATGCAAACCCTGAAAGGATACGACCACCTTGGCACAGTAAAGGAGGTGAATAAGGAGCCTCGATCATACAATATCCAATGCAATGGGAGAACGTATCGGAGGAATCGACACCACATCCTTCCTGTTGCAGAGCCCCCTCCATCACGGCTCAACCCCGAGGACATTGACTCTCAAAACACCACTGCACATATGCAGGAGTTTGCTCCCCTTACACCCCACTCACCACAAATACACCTTCCACAACCAGAATCCATACCTACTGACCAGCCAAAGCACATTGTACAATATCCTGCTGAGGTCAGTAATACACCTTACAGAACACGTTCAGGTCGCATTTGCAAGCCTAATCCAAGGTATGAACAGTGAATTCCAGTAATGGTACATATAGTGACACTTTGGTTATTATATTGAGTGCCTGCTAAACATGTTTATTATGGCCATTTCCACATTGCCAGTGTAATTCTTTGTTGATGTGTTTTCTTCATGCATACAGAGATCACCCTGAGATTTGTATCCGTTATCATTCTGTTATTCACTGCAATTGATACAATGTTACAACGGAAGTTATTCAAATTCTTGGCTGTTGATCATAACATTGTCATGTTGCAGTATTGTTTATTGTTAAATATGTTTTCTTCCCTTTTGTTAGGAGGTTTCAGCTAAAGGAAGGGGATGTAGATCATTGTGATAAATGATCTGTTCAGAAATACAGTTTGTGTGTTCTAATGTAATGCACCTTAAATATGTGTTGGGTTCTTTAAGAATGTCCTTGGACCCCCGTGCGCATGTGCGAACACGCGGGCGCTATGTTCATGTGTGTGATGTCGCTTGGGTCACACGAGCTCTGTTAAGAATAAATATCTTTGCTTTCACCTGTGGCTGTCACTGTGATAATAACAGACAAACAACACAAAGGATGACTGAAAAAAACGGATGTTGTGTTAATTGCGTTTAATATTTTTAACGCGTTAAACTGGAAAAAAAATAATCGCATGCGTTAATGCATTAACATTGACTGCACTGATTTTAACCCAATTTTCTGTTTAATGGACGCAAAACCAATTCAAAGTAATCTCTTAACATGTCCAAAACGTTAAGTCTATCACAACTAGTATAACCTTTGACTAGCCAAGACAACAAAACAACAACAGTGACTTCATCACTTACAATTTTTGTGGGATTTGAATTGTCAAATTCACTCAGGGGCGGACTGGCCATCGGGAGCACCGGGATTCACTAAATTCGAAGTGGTGGTGGAGGTTGTATCACATATGTTCGTGTTAGAGGCCATGCATACTGCTGTTCTTCTCTTCTTAGCACCATCTTGCACATAATCCTGGTAACGTTACCCAAACTTAATTATTCTTGGCGTAGCGTCTGTTCAGACACGTGTCCATGCTCTTACGTTAGATCTCTCTGCTTGCCTGTTGCATCTCGTGGTTAGGTTGTGACGCGTTCAAAAACAGATATTTATTAAACAAAAGACTTTTTGAGTCATTTCACTCAAGTCCGAGTCAAGTCTCAAGTCACAAATATCAAGTCAAAGTCAAGTCAAGTCTTTTATTAATATTTGTCAAGCAAGTCTCAAGTCCTAAAATTTGCGACTTAAGTCTGACTCGAGTCAAGTCTTGTGACTCAAGTCTCCCACCTCTGGATCGGGGCCTAAATCAGCACATGAAATCACAGATGTTGGGTGATAAGAATTGAAACTCAAACATCATTTAGAAAACTAGTCCTGTCTGGATAATGATGTAGTGTCATAGTTTAATTTCAAATGAGTGTGAAGTTATCATTAGCAGTTCAAAATTTGTATAAGTACATCAGTATTTATCTTAGGTTAATTAAAATATAAAAAAACACAATTATCAAACTGATTATATAATACTATGTTGTAAGTGACCAACAAATAAACACACACACACACACAGAGAGAGAGTAAGAAAGAGTGGGGCTGAGGGAATGGGGGATGGTAAGTACAGTGAGACAGAGATTCAGAAGATTTAACAATGTTTTAAACAACAATTAAAATCTAAACGTGATAAAAAGTAGTCTAAATAATTAACAAAATGTACATGCTATCAAACCTTGTTTAAAAACAACCCTATTGTGCCATCTTTTGGTTACTATATATTTAAAATCTTTTTTTTTATTGTCCTCAAAGAGATAGTTCTAATCTGCTTATTTTTAAGTTACACATACTACATTGATAAAAAAAAACGTTTGAATTTCTTATTCAATGTTAGTATTATTGCATATAGAAATAAACAATCTATAATTAAGAGGAGAATATAGTGTCATGAATTAATCTCAAAATACATTTTAAAGAAAACAAATATATTGATTTGAATATATTGTATTTTCATTTCAAATTCTTCCAGGTTCATTACCAAACATACAATCTTAATTTAATTTAAGTCAAATAATGACTTTACAAGATATGAGAAACATTCTTTTTTTAAAGTATTGTTAAAACCTTTTGTCTTCTCAACCCAGGTTGAAAATAGGTATATGCTGCCCTCTAGTGCCCATTCTGTGATCATTCAAATATGATTATTTTTTTTTCTTACTTTAAACCTCTTCGCCATGGCAACACCGTTCGAGATATACTATAATCGTTTGCAATTTAGCATTTTCAGTATGTTGTCATCATATTCAGAAAGATTGGTGCCAATTGCATGAATACCCTAAGAGGAATAGCTAAAACTTCAGAGCTTGATTATTCAAAATATCCACATTCAAACCAAAATATCTGACTTCCTGTTGGTCGGAGGTAATGACTCTGAATTAGAAAGTTGTCCGGCTTAATGAGCACAATATATGTACCAAGTTTGGTGACTGTAGGTAAACTAACCCCCCAACTTTTGTCAAAAGATGGCGCTATAGAGCCCCTCCTCCATGCCCGTTTTTAAGGGTTTCCCCATGTCTACTGGATGACCATCCTGACGTGTGTGTCATGCAATTTGAAGCATGCTTGAGGTTTAGGAGGTTTCCTATCCTATAATGCAGACAAGGGACACAGCAATGAAAGGGTTAAACCTGCAAGACTAAAACACAGAGAGCTGTTCGGGCTTGTGAACTGTCTGAATGTGTATGCGTGTAATGTATGAGGGGAGCACTAATGTAATATAAATGATAACAATCCAAATACGATTTATTTGCAGAAGTTTATATTTTAGTTTTATTTTTTAAAGTCCCTGCATGTGTAAAGATGTATATTTATTTGTATAACTGGGCGCGATCATCATTACAGATGCTGCGTGTCTCTTTGTGTGACAGAAAATCTTCCAAACTATAATTGAAGCTTTTTAAAACATTCTTGTGATTAAATCTTGTGTAATCGCTGGATTGTTTTAGTGAACAAGGTTAAAAAACACATCAATGAGTTTGTGATCACTCGTGTTCACAGACTGTGGTGGTTCTAGACAAATTTTACAAGGGGGCCAGTGTTTAACCAGAGGGGCACATTAAAAAAGGTAACAAATTATATTTAAAGATTATAAACTTTGCTTTACTTGCTGATATCTGTAGAAAGATGTACAGTAAACATAGGGCACAAGTACATTTATTTACTTATGCATGTACACTACCGGTCAAAGTGTACAAGAAAAACAGTATTATTGTGAAATATTTTTACAATTTAAAATAACTTTTTTTATATTTGAATAGGGTATATCTTAAAAATGTTTAAAAATTTTATTCCAGTGATCAAAGCTGAATTTTCAGCATCATTACTCCACTCTTCAGTGTCATATGATCCTTCACAAATCATTCTAATTAGCTGATTTGCTGCTCAAGAAACATTTATAATTATTACCAATGTTGTTGATTATTATCAATGGATTTTGAAGGATTTGAGAAGGATCACGTGACATTGGAGACTGGAGTAATGATGATAAATTCAGCTTTGATCATAGGATATAAATTACACTTTACTATATATACAAAAAAGTCATTTTACATTTTAATAATATTTCACAATATTACAGCTTTTCTTGTATTTTAATAACATAAATGCAGCCTTGGTGAGCAGAAGAGACTTCTTTAAAAAAAATAGTACAGTTTCCAAACTTTTGACTGGTAGTGCATATCTTCATGTATTTCAAAATGTAGGCCAAGTATTTACTTAAAAAAAAGAAACATTAGAGCCATATTGACACAAAAAATTATTTATAGGAGAAAGCACCATTTTAAGGACATACAGTAAGCCTACAATGAAATTATAATTGAACTGCTTTGCAAATAGTAATAACCATCTTCATCACAAACCTGATGGTGCAGTACTTGATCCACATGGATCCCCTCTCTGTCCCTTTGGCTGTTCCTCTCTCTGTCCCTGTATGTTTTCTTCCTCCTCACCCTCTTCTTCATCCTTCTCACCCTCTGGAATTTCCCTCTCTGTGTCAGAGTCCTCACTTACATCACCTGCCCTCTATCCAGCCTCCACTGACTCCTCTGGCTCTCTCTCTTTCTGCTCCTCAATTCTCTCAATACCTTGATTTGTTTCTCTCACTTTTTTGTTTACTGGGGCAAAAAAGGATGCTATGTCCCTTCCTCGTTTCATGATAACTATCGGAAGGAAAAAACGTGCATTACATTTCGTTGCCTAACCATCCCACTTAACACAAGCAGATAGCCTGTTGATTACTTTACTCAAATGTATGCGTTAACACCCCTTTCAGGGCTTGGACCCTAAAAATAATAATCCTTATAAGAACAATAGGGTCCTGCGCCCTTTCAGGGCTTGGGCCCTAATAATAATAGTCCTTAGAGGAACAATAGGGTCCTACGCCCTTTCAGGGCTTGGGCCCTAATAATAATCCTTAGAAGAACAATAGGGTCCTGTGCCTCAGTGGCTTGGACCCTAAGAAATAATCATTAGGAAAACAATAGGGCCTTCACCCTTTCAAGGCTTAGACCCTAAATATAGCTGCAAACAGAGATGACAGGCCCAAGCCCGGTGGCAACGCCAACCCAGTGGCTTCAAGGCAACTGTGCATGGCGGGCAATAGGCATTTCAAATGGGTAAATATAAAAGGACTATGTCAAAGTCATTTGAATTCACCACATTTACTGCAGCAGTTGGTCCCCACATGATCACAAACCACAACAGACACATCTATGAGATAATGCACCAAAAAGGATGCTTTCATTTAATTGCAATATGTGTGGTATCCGATGAAAAAATAAAATAAAAAAATTAACAAATGGAGCCAAATAAGTGTCAGGTAAGAGTAAGATGTGTGTCTACATTTTCTTTCTCACTTATGAAAGATTATTATAAACAGCCACTTTTATAAAATCATGTGAAATGTACACTTTTTAATAAAATTTAATTTAATCTGCTAAACGATGAAAAAAAATTATATCAATAAATAATCATCTAAAGACATATTTGTCATGGCATGTGACCTTGTGTAATGCCCATGTCTAGAAAACATACACTCCCTCCTATGTAAAAAAGCAGACAGATTTTATTTCATTTATTTTAATTTTATTCGAAACGAGCGAGGTGAGGCTCTATAGTGCCTTCTTTTGACAAAAGTGTGTGTGTGTGGGGGGGGGGGTAGTTTAACCAAGTTACAAAACTCGGTACAAATGTTGTGCTCATTAAGCCAGCCAGACAACTTTCTATTTTACTGTCAATAGCTCCCACCAACAGGAAGTCAGGTTTGAATGTGGATATTTTGAATAATCAAGCTCTGAGGTTTTAGCTACTTCTCTTAGGGAATTCATGCAATTGCCACCAAACTTTCTGAACATGAGGACAACATACTGAAGAATTGTGAACGATTATAGTATATCTCGAATAGTGTTGCCATGGCGAAGGTTTAAAGAAAGGACAAAAAAAATAAAGGATTTTGTCTTATATTTTCAAATAACTGTAATGTTCTCCCTTTATTTCAATATATATGGTGTTGCCATGACGAAGGTTTAAATTAAGAACAAAAAGGGAAATAGGAAGTTGTCAATTATTCACAAATAATTGAAATATACACACCTAATTTCTATATTTAATAGTACAATAAAAATAAACCCATTTTAATTTATTTTTTAATTTCAAGAAGTATGTGGAAATTAAAATGAGGCAGATAAGTGCTCTTTGGTTAAAATAATTGAAATAATAATCAAATGTCATATATGGAATGAGCACTAGAGGGCAGCATATACCTATTTTTAAACAGGGTTGAGAAAATAGTTTTAACAATACTAATAACATCCAAAGTCTCTCATATCTTGTAAAATAATTATTTGACTTAAATTAAATTAGATTGAATATTAGGAATCTTGATTAAATATCATTTTAATGACGTATAGTTTGTCATGGTAATTACATTGCATGTAACAGTAAATTTGAGTTAATTTTAAAAAAAAAGCTGCGGGGCGTGCACGGGGGAATTCCGACTAACAGGTTAAAATGAATGTACAATTTTCAGATCAATATACTTGTTTTCTTTAAAATGTTGTATTTTGAGATGACACTCAATGATAATTCATGACACTAAACAATATTCTCCTCTGAATTATACACTGTTTATTTCTAAATGCAATAATACTAACATTGAATAAGAAATTAAAAATTTTTGTCACGTTTAGATTATAATTTTTGTTTTTGTTTAAAATGTTGTTAGGGTTAGGTATTATATTAGGTAATAGTATAATGATACAAATATTATAAATAAACATTTTAATTTATTATTTAATTTCAAGAAGTATGTGTAAATTAAAATTAGGCAGATAACTGCTCTTTGGTTAAAATAATTCAAAATAATATTCAAATAGCATATATAGAATGAGAACTAGATGGCAGCATATACCTATTTTTAAACAGGGTTGAGAAGACCAATAGTTTAAACAATATTTTATTAGACATTGTAATAAATATAGTATATTTAATGGGTATTCTATTGACATTATCAAAGACTAATTTATGTCACAGTGTAGATTTTATTGTTTCCTTATCTCCTCGGTGATGTGGGCTAGGAAAGTGAGTAGCTATGAAGAGCTCTCACAACAAGTCAAGTCAAGTCATCTTTATTTATATAGCGCTTTTTACAATGCAAATTGTGGCAAAGCAGCTTTACATTAATAAGAAAATGGTGTCATTGTGCAGCTTATTCTATATATTATTGATTCATTCCGTTGCAAATATCAGTAGTTATTAGTCTAGTTAATTTAGGAATAGCAGCACTGCAGAAAACAGTGACGTAATCGTCCGGCTTAGCTCAGTTCGCATTCAACGGCGCCAATGCAGGCATATCAAAAACACTGCTGAATATCAAGCAAGTGTCCCCAACTTAAGCAAGCCAAAGGCAACAGGGGCAAGGAACCAAAACTCCAACAAATGGAGAAAAAAACCTTGGGAGAAACCAGGCTTAGTCGGGGGGCCAGTTCTCCTCTGGCCAACAGCGAACATTTGTCCGATACTCGGGCAGAGTTACAGGTCATTAAACCGATTTGGAATCGCAACAGTCAAAATATTTAATCTAGATCCATCTAGTTTAAGATCTTTTTGATCACGCCGGTATGGGACGGTTTGTTGGGATATGTGCCACTGGCTGATGAGTCGGTAAGGTCTTAACAAAGGATAAGCTAGTTAACACAGTCTTCGCCGACACCACAGGGCCACATTGCTGCCGCACACAGGCACAGGTTCCCCGTCCGACCCGGACACGGCCCGGATCCAGCCAATCACGTTAATTGGTAAACCTCTGGATAAGCAGAGAGACAAAAAATTAGCGTAGACGCCATTCTTCTTCTGATGTACTGATGTACTGAGTACATCTGGTGTTATAGGAAGTGTTCCCGCATCTATTTAACCTGGCATACACATGACGCACTATAAACTTTTGTCTTCATATCCATTAAAGGGTTGTTAGGCTGACCTGATCTATGCAGCCTAACAATCCTTTAACGGATATGAAGACAAAAGTTTATAGTGCGTCATGTGTATGCCATGTTAAATAGATGCGTTTTTAGTCTAGATTTAAACTAACAGAGTGTGTCTGCTTCCCGAACAATGCTAGGAAGATTGTTCCAGAGTTTAGGTGCCAAATAGGAAAAGGATCTATCGCCTGCGGTTGATTTTGATATTCTAGGTATTAACAACTGGCCAGAATTCTGAGATCGTAATAGACGCGAAGGACTATAATGCATTCAGAGCTCACTCAGGTACTGGGGAGCTAAGCCATTTAGTGCTTTGTAAGTAATTAGCAAGATTTTAAAATCTATACGATGTTTAATAGGGAGCCAGTGCAGTTTTGACAGAACCGGGCTAATATGTTCATATTTCCTGGTTCTAGTAAGGATTCTAGCTGCTGCGTTTTGGACCAGCTGTAATTTGTTTATCACGCGAGCAGGGCAACCACCCAAAAGAGCATTACAGTAATCTAGTCTCGAGGTCATAAACGCATGAACTAGCTGTTCCGCATTTGTCATTGAGAGCATATGTCGCAATTTAGATATATTTTTAAGATGGAAGAATGCGGTTTTACATGCGGATAAGTATGATTTGAACCATGCCAATGCAATTCCACTAATTCCAGCATAATTTTCTAGTCTATTCAAAAGAATATTGTGGTCGATAGTGTCAAAAGCAGCACTGAGGTCTAGTAACACTAATAGAGAGATACAACCATGATCTAATGATAAGAGCAAATCATTTGTAACTCTAATGAGAGCAGTCTCAGTACTCAATATTGATTCCATGTGACAATATTAGATCTAGAGTATGATTACGACAATGAGTTGGTCCTGACACGTGTTGTCTAACTCCAATAGAGCTTAGAATATCTGTTAATGCCAATCCCAAAGCGTCTTTTTCATTATCTACATGTATATTAAAATCACCAACAATAAGGACTTTATCCACAGCCAGTACTAACTCCGATAGAAAATCAGCAAATTCTTTGATAAAATCTTCTGACAAGAAATCTGATATTTAGTCATAACCAAAAGATGGCACTAAGGGGTTATTTTTAAACAAGGTTAGTTAAAATTCTGAATAGCATTAAAGTACAATTATTTGTATTATAATCATTGTTTTCCCCATACTCTTTTGGCATGTATATTTAGTTGTTATCAAAGACTACTTTTTGTCACGTTTAGAGTTTAGTTTTTGTTTAAAATGTTGTTAAATCTTCTGAATCTCTGTCTCACTGTACTTACCATCTCCCATCACCCATTCCCTTATTCTCACTCTTTCTTACTCTGTGAGTGTGTGTGGGCAGGTATTCCCTACGTTATGGGGACCAATGTCCACAGGTATTGTAATACTAGTAAATTTTGATCTTGTGGGGACATTTTTTTTGGTCGCCATGAAGCAACAAGCTTATAAATCATACAAAAAACCCCCGATCTTTTTTGAAAATCTAAAATAGCAGAACATTTTCTGTGATCGGTAGGTTTAGGGATGGGGTAGTGTAGAGGACAGAATATACAGTTTGTACAGTATAAAAACCATTACGCCTATGGAATATCCCCATAAAAAATGAAAACACAACGTGTGTGTGTGTGTGTGTGTGTGTGTGTGTGTGTGTCAGTGTCTGTTTTACAACCTTGATCAGTTCTTTTAACCTTTGGAGACCAAATGTCCTTCACAGTTTAGCTCCAACCCTAATTAAACACACCTGAAACAGTTAACAGGGCTGGATATGTTACTTTTAAAATGTATTTCACTACAGATTACAAAATGCATGCTTTAAAAAGTAATTAGTAATGTATTTTATTAGATTACCCAAGTTTAGTAACTTAATCTAAATACTTTAGAATGCGAATAAGTATGTAACACAAAAAGAGGTAATTTCCAGTTTTTATCTCACAATTATTAGATATAAACGCACAATATTGAGATAAGTCAGAATTGCAAGCAAAGAAGTTGATATGAATTCGCAATTGCAAGAAAAATTCAGTATTACAAGTTAACAAGTTCTGATTTTATAACTTGCAATTAAATCTCCTAATTCTGAGAAAAAGTCAGAATTGTCAGATGCAAACTCGCCATTGTGAGGAAAAAAGTCGAATTGTGAGGTAAAGCCACAATTACCTTTTTTACAATTATAAAGTGACTCACAAACAACTATCACAAAAAATGAAAACAGCCATGGATCATCCAGTAATGATGGGATAGTAAAGATTCAAAGGTATATGTACATTGTTTAAATTGGGCAATATTTATAAATCCAGTCATTTTGTCTTGTGGAGTACATATAAACATCTGTTGTGTGAAATGGCTTATTCATATGAAACTTGTGAAGAGAAATGAAACTGAAAATGTCTGAAATGTTTTTCAGACTGTCAGTGTCAGAGAATCAGAAATTGCGGTTTACATGAATTGCCTATCACAGTTTACATTAATGTTGAAATGGCATTAAAATTCAAAGTAATCACTTTGGTAATCTAAAATCCTTTTTGAATGTAACTGTAATTTGATTACCACCCATTTAAAATGTAACTAATGAAATAGTTACTCAAATTTTGTATTTTAAATGCATAACTAAGTTTCATTTCGTTATTTCATTTCGTTACTCCCCAAGCCTGGTAGTTAATCAAAACTGACAACATAGAATTATATAATTAGTTTGATAATTGTGTTTTATTATATTTTAATTAACCTAAAATAAGTACTGATGTACTTATAAAAATTTTGAACTGCTAATGATAATTTCACACATATTTGAAATTGAATTGACACTGTATCACTATCTGGACTATCTTATTTGGCTGCATTTGTTAATTTTATAATTTTATTTTTTCATCGGATACCCATATTGGAATTAAATGAAAGCAAATTAAATTAAATTAAATTAAACCTTTTGGTGCATAAGACTGGTGCGCAAACGGTAACTCAGCTGAGCCAAAAAACACATTCTACACTCAAAATCCAAACTTCACATGCTTGATAAAAGTCCTGGCCTGAACACATGTCCATGCCCATATTCAATTATAGTCATAGCGCCACCTGCTAGCAACAGGAAGTGACATGTTTGACACCGTTCAGGACAACTAGCAACATACTAAAATATGTATTTGAGTACTAGACATGCTAGAGAAACATTCTAAATCATGCTAGCAACACCTTAGCTGAATGCTTAAGTATGCTAATGACATCATGAAACAGGAAGTTGTTGTAACTCAAGCATACAATGTCCGATCTGCCCCAAACTTCACGTTTGATAAGAGTCCTGGCCTGAAGACATCTACATGCCAATATTCAATTAATCTTAGCGCCACCTCCTAGTAACAGGAAATGGAATGCTTTATACTGTAATTCACTCCCAGAAACACATTTCAATATGCCACAAAGTACCAGACACACTAGAAACACGTTAAATCACGCAACACTTGGCTAAGTTCTAATGTATGCGATTAACGCTATGAAACAGGAAGTTGTTATAAATCAGGCATTCAATGTCCGACCTGCTCCAAACTTCACTTGTTGGATAATAGTCCTGGCCTGAACACATCTACATGGCAATATTAAAATAAGGTCAAAGCGCCAACTGTTGGCAACAGGAAGTGTGGCACTTTGAAATGACTTTGCCATCGTTCTCCAGTATTTACTCTCTTACGTGCGCTTCGCACACTGTTCGCCGTTTTCCTAAGGGTGATGGTGAGCCCACTTGCGAGAGCCCTTTCTTCGCTGCTTGCAGGTTTAATTTAAGTTAGAATTGATTACCAGGAGATAATAATTAAATGTGTGGCAAATGTTGGATCGCAATAATTACGAATCGCAGTTTCCACAAATCCCTTCACTTGTTTGGGATGTTCTTGTGTATTCTGGAAAGCAAGGGCAGTGACCGTAACATCGAGCATAGGTATTTTGCAGTATTAAACACATATTTATACCGATTTCATCTGGCCTAGAAAATTCTTCAAAATGAACACAAAGGTTGGTCTTCTCAACTGCCATAGTTACAACTCTTGCGTCATCAGAACAGGGTGTTGCAATGTTTTGTTGGGGCTGAAAGCAGCCCAGCTTTTGTGCCTTTGCTCTTTTGTTATAAAAGGTCATCATTAGTTTCCTGACCTATTGGGGATTTTAAAACAATTTCATTTTCTCTACTAGAATTTTTTTTTTTTTACAAAAAATTAAGACAGTCCTACTGTAATTATCAGATGTTAATCGATAATCTTAGCATTTCATAAAGTCACCAGTTTGCATAATTTCAACTTTTAAAAGTAATACTGATAGTTATATTTATTTATTTATTATTGCTTAATATTTTTGATGTTTACTTTTTCTTTATAATAGGCTTCTAATACTAATTATATTATACTATATATATTATAAATTATTCATTTAAAAAGTACTTCTGAAATGCATTTAAATTGACGCCATGGTGTTTTTTATTTGTCGTGTTTGATTTAAATCTGTGTACTAAACTGAAACGTTTAAAGTTGTTATAGAATGGAAAATTGTATTTACCTTTGATAATTGAATAATGAGAGTTCTGTACATGGAAATTACATACAGTGAGCCTTGTTGTTGAAAACGTCTCGGTTACCTAGGTAACCCTCGTTCCCTGAAGGAGGGAACAGAGACGTACGTTGGACAGACCGACGAATAGGAATCTTGCTAGAGAGGCCAATCTACTTCAAGTGTAACTAAAACGAGCCAATGCACATTGGCATGCAATCATTTGCAGCAGCTGCTCTGTCTCGCTGCGCTGAAATTTAATGAGCAGCAGGTACGTCGCATCTTCAGTTTTTTGCTGTGCAGCCGAACAGGTTATGCGGCAGCATCAGCAGGGTACAGCGACTGTGGCGACGGGACATACTGTACGTCTCCAAAAAATTCTATCTTTGTCTCATCAGACCACAGAATCTTATTTCTCACCATCTTGGAGTCCTTCAGGTGTTTTTTAGCAAACTCCATGCAAGCTTTCATGTGTCTTGCATTGAGGAGAGGCTTCCGTAGAAAAAAAATCACAGCAAGAAAAAATCCATCAGTCGGGGCTTTATGGCAGAGTGGCCACTCTGCCATAAAGCCCCGACTGATGGAGGGCTGCTGTGATGGTTGACTTTCTACAACTTTCTCCCATCTCCCGACTGCATTTCTGGAGCTCAGCCACAGTGATCTTTGGGTTCTTCTTTACCTCTCTCACCAAGGCTCTCCCCGATAGCTCAGTTTGGCCGGACGGCCAGCCCTAGGAAGGGTTCTGGTCATCCCAAACGTCTTCCATTTAAGGATTATGGAGGCTACTGTGCTTTTAGGAACCTTAAGTGCAGTATAAATTTTTTGTAACCTTGGCCAGATCTGTGCCTTTCCACCAATTCGGTCTCTGAGCTCTCCAGGCAGTTCCTTTTGACCTCATGATTCTCATTTGCTCTGACATGCACTGTGAGCTGTAAGGTCTTATATAGACAGGTGTGTGTCTTTCCCAATCAAGTCCAATCAGTATAATCAAACACAGCTGGACTCAAATGAAGGTGTAGAACCATCTCAAGGATGATTAAGAAGAAATGGACAGCACCTGAGTTCAATATATGAGTGTCACAGCAAAGGGTCTGAATACTTAGGACCATGCAGGGTTCCAGACTGCGAGCAAAATGGTCGCATATGCGACCTTTTTTTGAGGATGTGCAATTTAAAATTTTATGTGGTCGCATTTGTGCGAGTGCATGAACATGTTATTTGCACGTGTGTAACAGAAAGAGGTATCAGCAGCTGCTGCCGTCCGTAACTGTTTTGTTTTCAAAATGAATTGAACGAGTACATCATGAATCAATTTTCCAAACCGTGTTTTTGTCTTATGCTGAATCACTACGGTGCACCCATAATAAGTGTTTATATTTGGACTATTTCAGACCAGCCTCGGCTCGGCTGCGGAGTATCACAGTGACTCGTCATTGACAAACAGAGAGAAGTAGTTCCGGCTACAATGTTCTTCCACAAGACACATGCAGTTCTATTTATTAACCGCTAGAGAGCGAACGTACACGCGCATTGCTCAATGATGATGAAACGCGCCAATTAGAAACTCAGGAATTTTAGGAATTAAGCCGTATAAAAATGAAAAGGTTAATAGCTGAATAATAATCATAAAAAAACTAAGTTTGGAGTTCAAGGATGCTGGTGGAAAGGATGAGCCAGCATACAGACACAACTAATGATGTGTCTCTACCGCACTTCTACCGCACAGGTAGAAAGGCACTAAGTTACTTCAACAGCAATGTCTTAGACCAAGGCTCCTCAATAGGCCACGAGAGAATGTTTGGCCCTCGCTAATGTTAAATAGTGTTGTCAATGCAATGTATATAAGCAAATACAAAAGTGAGATTTTCTGAAGTGTTTGTAACCCGCGTTTGTAACCCGCGTGTATTCTGTGCGTGGCAGTTGATCCGTGTGAAGTGAATTCAGACTTTAGTTCAGCTTCACGGAAACGTAATATATATATATATATATATATATATATATATATATATATATATATATATATATATATATATATATATATATATTTATATATCGATTAATTCATAGTTTCTAACTTATTAAATATGAATTAAAATAAATATAAATTATACTTATATACCAGATTTATATAGGCCATTTTAATATATTTCAGATTAAGACGACTATTCATCAAGCATGCAGTGATAAAAAAAAATAAATAAATAAATAAAAGGTGCGAGCAACTGAGAAAATTGGTAGCACCAGTGCAATCAGTGGAAAAGTTAGTCTGGAGCCTTGCCATGTGATATTTCAGTTTTTCTTTTTTAATAAATCAGCAAAAATGTCAACAATTCTGTGTCAATAAGGAGTGTTGTGTGTACATTGAGGGAAAAAAATGAACCTAAATGATTTTAGCAAATTGCTGCAATATAACAAAGAGTGAAAAATTTAAGGGGGTCACACACTGGACACACTGCTTCTTACTGACTGCTACTTTTGATATTGACCCCCCTCTTTGTTTTAGGGACTCATTATTCTATTTCTATTCAACAAACGTCTGTGAAATTTGTTCAGTTTATGTCTCAGTTGTTGAGTCTTATTATGTTAATACAAATATTTACACATAAAAAGAAATTTGCTGGAAAAGGGCAGTTAAAAGTTGGAGGACATTTTGAGGACAAGTTTGTTTTTAATTATCTTGAAATAAAATTCATATTGTAATATATCATTTATTTTAATATTTCTACAAACAGTGTTCTGATATGCTCGATGTGATAGTCAGCACTGGAAAAAAAAATGGCTCCATAGTGACTTTCACCTCACTGTATTTTTCACAAAACATTATATTTGTGTTAAATGTGGAACGAGAAAAAAGAATTTTTGAAAATAAGCTAATTAAATTACCAAATTTAATCCTGTATTTAGGGTCCAGTTATTTATTTACATTGTAATAATTAAAAAGTGGAATGTAGCCATACAATGAAGCAGAACACGTTCTGCAATCTTAGTATTATGAATGGGCATGGGTATTCGAATGAGTAAGATCCCACATGAAAAAATACTTTAGTGTTTTTGAACCATCCTGTGACGAGCAGGGCGGGCGAGAGCCGTGAGGGAACGGCGCGAGGCCGGTGACGCGAGAGATAACGAGCTTCAGCTGCTCGGCGCACCGGTCTTATATCTCTCACGGAGGAGCTCCGGAAGCATAAAAGAGGAGCGACGACAGTGAAGGACGAGAGAGGACCGGGCCTGGACTTTATGTTGTGTTTTATTTTGTTTGTGTGGGCGGCAGTCGCCGTGAGGAACTGCCGCCCTTCTACTTTGTTTTATTGTTGGTTTATTTATTTATTAAAGTTGTTGAATGTTCGCCGGTTCCCGCCTCCTTCTTCCCATTCTTAAGAACATTGTTACACATCCTATAGTAAAGTATTTGAAATAATTTGTTGTGGTAATATAACAACTACAGTAATATTAACCCCTAAAATCACTCAGATAATCACTCAGATAAAAGGGTTAAAAAATACTTTACCCAATACTGTGTAGCCTTCTAAGTTAACTATAGAGTATTGTAACGCTCGGGTACACGGGAAGACAGGAGACGAGGGTAACGAATAACAAGCAGGTTTATTTACAGACGATGAACACATAACAGCGTGCATAGCACAAACAAACACCGACACAGGAAGAACGGAACAGGAAATATAAATACACAAAATACTAAATGAAGAACAGGTTTAACTAATTAAGGGCAAATGAAGACAGGTGCAGACATGATGTAAACTAAAACGTGACAGGACGGAAACACATGTGACATTACGCCCCCCCCCCCGAAAAAGGCGCGTCCTCGCGCCGTGATGGAGTCCATGGAAAAATAAGAAACGAAAAAGGCAGAGGCTTCGGAGGAGGGCGTGGAACTGGGGACGGGCAGCTCCCTGACGTCGACAGGCCCCGCAACCATGGTGGCGCAGACGGTGGGAGGAGCCAGGGAGGAGTCCAGGTGGTAGGGCGGGATGATGCCCTGGGGCCGAGTGCTGACTGCGGAACCATGGCTGCTGGAGGGGAACCCGGCGGAACTTTCCGGCCGACGGACCTGGGCGACACCGCCGGACCGGAAGTTCGACGCCGAGCCGCAGGCTCACGGGACTGAGCTGGTGACGAGGCTCTGGCTGACCGGGGCGAAGATGGTGGGACCGAGGATGACGGGGAGGTCGTGAGGAGGGAGGAGTCCGATGACACCAGAGGGGTGACGGGTGGAGGCGTAGCCGCAGTCCTGGATGTCCGGAGCGGCAGCTGGGCGACAATCCCCGAAGGCCGACCTGGAGAGACGAGGGAGCCCAGCTGAGCATCCGGACAGACGGGCCGAGGAGCTGGTGAAGGAGGCGTGGGACCAGGCGCTGGTGGCGGGCTGATGCGACGAGGTGGAGTCACGGGCCTGGAGGCCTGAAGGGGAGCCGGGGACTCCGCCTCAAGCTGGGCTGGTGGCAGGGAAGCCCGAGGTGCTGGAGCGAAGCCGCATGGAATGAGCGACGGGGACAGAGCCGAGGAGCTTGCTGGCAGCAGGGGGACCGACGGATCCAGGGGACTGGCCGTAACCAGTGACGGAACCGGGAAAACAGGCAGGGGAACAGACGGAGGGCTTCCGGACGGGACCAGAAGAGCAGATGAAGGTTGAAGGGTGGGCCTTTGGGTGGGGAAAGGATCCGCGGTCCACAGGTCTATTAGGTGGCGGGCTGCTCCTGGCTCTAAGATGGGCTCACTCACGCGTGTTGTCATCGGGGTCCCGAATTCGTCCAGCTCCGCTCCAATCTCGGAGCGCACCCCGGGCTGCCACGCTGAGGCGGAGCGTTCCTCCTTCCGGCACATCCAGGCCCAGTAGCCCAGGTGCGGTCGAGCCTCCGGGCTCAGCAGGTACTGGAGAGCGGGTGAGTCCATCCTTAAGTTTTCTCGCGTTGAGAGGTCGGTGTTTCTGTAACGCTCGGGTACACGGGAAGACAGGAGACGAGGGTAACGAATAACAAGCAGGTTTATTTACAGATGATGAACACGTAACAGCGTGCATAGCACAAATAAACACCGACACAGGAAGAACGGAACAGGAAGTATAAATACACAAAATACTAAATGAAGAACAGGTTTAGCTAATTAAGGGCAAATGAAGACAGGTGCAGACATGATGTAAACTAAAACGTGACAGGACGGAAACACATGTGACAAGTATATTGTACTAAAATAGTTTACTGTAGTAACAATTAAATTATACCACAGTATTTATTACAGTTTATCAGTTCACTATAGTTAATACTACAGTATGCTGTAGCATTCATTTAAAAAAGTGTTGTAAATACTATAATCTATACAGTATACTACAATTTATCATAGTTTACTATAGTAAATACTATTGTATTTTCCGTGAAATCTTTTCGTGTAGAAGACAATGATATGTTGGTAGACTTTAAAGTAATATAAACTACTTTCCACAGTAAATAGTCTATATTTTGTAAATTCATCATAGACACTATTCCTTTGGCAAAAATGATTGATATTAAATTGGTCTGGTGTGAGTGAGGCATCATTGATTGGGTGAAAATTTGTACCATTACAATATATCTTTGGCACTCACCCTCCTGCTGGCCAACTACTCCTGAAATAAATACAGCTGAGAATCCTGCTGAACTGAAGAAGCCTATATTTTGTAATCATGTAACACTCACTGATGTTCAGTCTTTACCTGACCCACAACAGTTCACCAGCTTTAAAGCATTAGTTGAAGCAGCAGCAATTTTTCTGCTGAGCAACTGAATTAAAATATCAATTAGCAGAAAGTGACATTCTGAGGAGACCTCGGTATGGAAGCTATCCTGAGTATTTCCACTGGCTAGCGGCAGGTAAACCAGTACCATCCTCTAGCCGTCTAATAACCTTGGCACCTGAGTCTGATCACACAGTGGGACTCATTTGAGTTGGTGGAAATTTTCATCGCAGTCAGCAACTGGACACTGATGTTAGTCTCCTTGTCCCACAAAATAGCCCAATTTCTCATTCAGGACACAGATGAAGAGCTCCATTTTTCTGGTTCTGAATGGCTCCATCATAAATACTGGATTTTACGCAGTAGGGAATACATAAAATGGAAGCAGCATTTTATTGTCAAAGGTGGCGAGCTAAACCGACAGTGCCTCAAATGGCAGATCTCCCTCAGGCCAGACTGCAAATATTCAAGCCCCCATTCTTCTCTACCGGAATGGACTGTTTTGGCCCCTTTACTGTTAAAGTGGGTAGATGGTGGTGTGAGAAACATTGGAGCATATTGCCTGACTGCTTGTGCTATTCACATCGACCTGATAAGCAGCCTTGATACCGACACGTTTCTGATGGCCCTAAGACGCCGGGGAAAACCTTCAGAATTACTGTCAAGGCATGAACTTTAAAGATGGTGAAAGAGAGCGCCAAGAGTCATTCAGATCATCGAGTCATGCCCTGCAGATGGAACTGGCCAAATAGTAAATCCAGTTCAGATTTAATCCTCCCAGTAGTCCCCATTTCGGAGGAGTTTGGGAACATGAAATCAGATCCATCAAGTCTGCCCTATATGCAACATAACAAGAACAAAATATGACAGAGCAGGTCCTGAACACGGTTTTCATTGAAATAGAAGGAATTCTAAATTCTAAAAATCTGGCTTACGTCTCCACAGATATTGCTGATCCGGTGACTCCAAACCTTCCTCTCTTGGGGCGGCCTGACCTAATACTCCCACAGACTTTGTATCGTGAAACATAACTTTTAAGTCGGCATACATGAAGACACTCTCAAGTGCTTGCTGATCAGTTCTGGACACACTTTACAAAGTTCTATCTATCAAACTTACAAACTTGGGGTAAATGACAGAGGGGCAAAGGCCAATTGCAACCGGACATGATCGTCATGATTGAGTACCCACAGTAACCCAGAGCCTTCTGGCCAATAGGAAGGATCAGTAATGGCATCCCTGAGACTGATGGACAGATTAGGACTGCTGAGGTTAAAATTAAGGACAGAACATATCAGACCTGTAGCACGCGCACGCCTCATTAAACTACCAGCACTCACAGATATGGGTACGTTTTCAAGCCCTTCTGAATAAGCAGATTTGACTGGGAAATTTGACTGGCAAATTTGGGGTGGCTATTACGAAAGACTCTTTATTAAAACTAACCTTCCAGGTAATAGATTTACATTATTAAGGGTTTCTCTGAGATCTAACTAATTCAATGACTCTGGGCTGTTAGCACCCCCTTGTGGAAATCTACGGAGTATGCTAGTGTTCAGAAAAGTACAGGACACTTTAGTTGGTGGTATGAATCTGTAGAGTGTGAAGTGCACAAGAGATTTACCTCATATCAGTGGTGTTAATAGTTTGCGTGCATCTAAAAGTAAGTTTCTATGTTTACTGATTTCACTTAACTTGTTAATAATTACCCAATAATTCAGTTTGTTCAGTCTCTTAAGCCTAATTAATGACAATGCGAGCCAATCAACCTGAATATATCTAGGCTATATTGTTTTTAGCATGCTTATAATTGTTTGCACAATTCTTTATTGTTTATATCAAGTGTAACCGTAATTGCCTTTCATTATGCATATCTATACTATTTGTTTCCTAACTATAATATTGTCTATTCTCGTTATTGATTATAGTAGTATTTTGCTTTATCATTGTTAAATGCTGATATCCATATTTGTTTTTTGTTTTTAGAACCACACACATACATCTAGATAATAAGTCCTCAAAGAAACCAATGAACAATACGTCCTGACCATACGTACCACAGTGCTTAATTTACCCAAGCCACAAAACAAACTGTCCATTCTTCTAATCCAGTAACGACACAGTATTAAGAATCAAGGGTATGTAAACTTTTGAACAGGGTCATTTTTATAAATTCAGCTTTTTTTTGTCTTATGGACTTTACAAATTTACATATTTATTCAGTACTAAATAAAACATTTTCATGATCTTTATTTTGATGAAATGATTAACATTTTCCATATTCAAAAGATTAATATTTTAGATTAATTTAATATCCTTAATACATTGCACACAAGCAATTATAAATTATTTGCATGCAAAGCATTAAAGATATTAAATTAATAACACATATTTCAGAGATATATTGGAAGTGACTTTACTGCATTAAATGTCACAATTAATATCTCGTGCACAGCTGGTTTAGGTTTGTAACCGCTGACCCAGAATAAAATCTGCTCTGGAGCAGGTTAGCCATGCTTAAACCAATCCAGCTACTTGAGCTTCTTTGTGCAACATGCCGTGTTTCCTTGCGTGGTTGGTTTTTGTTGTTGTTTTGCTTATAAAATACAAAGCCCATTCAGACTGAGCTCAACTTCTGGGCTCAGTTTTATTCTTAGTTTTTAAAGCTCATTCTAAAGATCGAATGACTGTTTTAAATTATCTTTTTATAATGTTGTTTAGTTTTTTGTGTGAAAACAATTGAATGAAATCACCTTGCCACATGGTAAAATCTGAGTGATGGCCTGGAACATTTTTTGGTAATCTTTAACTCTCACATCGCAGGGTGATCTCCTAACTACAGCCTTTTCAAACTCCTGCCATATCACCTCACAATTATACCTGTTAGAGAGAAAATTACAACATTTCTAACATTTATAGTTACATTTTTAAGGACTTAATGCAATATTAGCTAATGAACATTTGTGATGCTAGAGGTGAACTCTACAACACTACATTACTATACTCTGTGAATACTACAAATTTCTATGAAATCATTTGAAACGGACTACATAAAACAATATATTACAGAATTTTCCTATTTAGTTATTTTAAATAAGCAATATTTGTGTGCAAAATGCTTATACATCTTACCTGGGGTTGGGATTAACCAGGGTTACATAGTCATAACACCGTCCAATGACAATCTGTTTAAGATTTGGGGTGGTCCCAAACTTTGCTGTTACATCCGTGAGAAAAAATAGCATGGCAAATTCTAAAAATATCAAACATATGAACCAAGGGATAAGATGTTATGCATCTAACCAGTAGTCATGCATCTAATCACAGATACCAACTAGTGTACAAGAGCACATTACTCCGGTTTTAATTACTATACAATGGCTTGCAGTATGCTACAGAATTGATTCTAAAGTGTTGCTACTGGTCTTTAAATCATTGAACGGACTTCTGCATACCTTTCTGATATATTATCTGTTTACAATCCAGTAAGGGTTCGAGTTCATCCAACCAGAGAGCTAAATGTTCCTCGGTCTTGGCTGAAATGAATAGGTGTTTGGTGTTGCTGCACTGAAACTTTGGAACACCCAAATTTTCTCTTGATTTTAATCATATCCGATTTGAACAGTTTCTTTTTTGTTGATATCTGTTATGTTGTATATTGTTTTATTTTTTGTACATATTGTACAACAATACAACAATTGTTTTTAATGGTGTTACTTAAATAAAGTTGACATTGACACTTACCTAAAATCATCCTGAAAACACGGTTTCCTCCTGAAGCAGTGAAGCAGTTAACATGCTTCTCTAAATCTGTAAGGTAAAGAAAGTTAGATGGTCTAGTGTGCACTATAGTGCAGGATCAGGGAGGGACAAATAAACTGCCTATTAATAAATACACACAAAACAGTATCTACAGTTAGTGTTTGACCCTGAACTTCAACAAATTAATTCTGTGTTCTTAAAAATTGCTTTAATAATTTAATCTCTCCAAACGTTTAATATTTATCCCTCACCCTTATATTCCTCAGTCTCATGATGTTTTGCTGAACTTAATCACTGAAGAAAGTGTAAAGAATCAAAAGATAGGACTGATATTTTGTATGTTATGTTAACATTTTATTATATACAAATGTGCAAATAACTGTAAAATGTCAAATTAAACAATTACATATAAAAAATGAAACTAGGTCACAGTAATAACATATAAAGACAAAAAAAAATTAGCAAAGCACATACCTTCTTCAGGCTTCAAAAAATGATATAATCATATTCATCACATCATGAAAGATTAAACTAGACTAGGAGATCAACCTTCCACCATTTTGATTTTGTCCCTCTGAATGAAGAAACCACAAACCCCTGACACTTTCATTGTACTGTTTCACAAACTAGGTTCTCATGATTCCAATTATGACGTAAATTGGGGATGTTCACATAGAGTGAGGAGGGAGTGACCATGTGCAGACACTTTAGAGTCTCTTTAATCACTATATCTATTCTAAAATAAAATAAATACAAAAAGATTGATCTTAATGTGAACAATTCATCCATGCGTGTTTATTTTATTTTATTTTTTTACCTCATAATTCTTAGTCAAAATGTCATAACTCAATGTTCCAGTGAAAAGAAAGACATGGTGACATATGGTGACATAATCCAGACTTCTCATTTACTAAGCATTCAGCTTATCTGCCTCCATCCATTTAATCAATGGATAGAACCAAATGCCGGCCCTATGTTTTTGTTTCACTTTGAATTACGTCACAATGCAGAAGAAAAGATCTGTCGGTACTTCTGTTTCATCACAAGTTTAATTATGGGCAAAACTGTCTTATTGCAGAATGATTATTTATTGTTCATTCAATTTTATTCTAAACTCATAAAAACAAAAAACAGGTATTACAGTTTTTCTCAATTGCTTGGGCACATTTTTCGAAACAGCCTTAACATTCTCTAAACTGTGAGTGCAAATGTCACAACTGTTTGCTGGAACTTCAGAACTTTATTGCATGTCTGCAAAATGTAGTTACTCACCCAAAACATTTCATTCATGCTTCAAAACCTAGTTATCATGTCAGTAATTTGGCCAAGGTTACTGAAATATAAAGTATTTTTGTCATCATGTGAGCCACACTGGTCTAAATGTTTGGTTGTTTTTTCACCAAGACAGTCAACCATGGAAATTATGGTTTTATAACAAAAATCTGATATTTGTTGAGAAGAGTCAATAGTACAAAGGAAAAAAAAGTATGTGAACCTTTATATTTATGCAGTTTATTTATTTATGTACGAATGTATTACTGTAACGTTGAGGAGGACGATGACGACACGGGAGTCGAGAATACAAATAACAAGCAGGTTTATTTAACATAGAGTAAACACGAAACAGAGTGCGATGCACAAACAAGAACCGACCAAGACAAAGACCAGGGGAGGAACTTAAATACATTGATGACGAGGGTAAGGCAGGTGATGACAATAACTAATTACATGAAACCAGGTGATGACAATGACAGATACCATAGGACTAAACAAGACGGAACTAGACGTGTGTGACAATTACATGTTCAATCTTGCTTGTCCAATTACTGTACATTATCACAAATACACAAAAATACCAAATAACTACAAAATAACATCCATGAAAGAAAATTATTCTTGGTGGTCGCTCTTGTTGGTCAGGCCAAAGATTTTCATCAACATCACATCTGATGTTTTCCATTGCCATGCACCGGGGAAAAAATCTCCTTGAATGTCTCACCCATCCCCTGCAATGATCAGCTGTGATGTCCTCACATGCAGCATTCATGGCATCCAACAGAGACATCTGATCTTGCGGTCTATGATCACATACTTTCCATCTCCATGCTGAAAAAAACTCTTATATTGGGTTTAGGAATGGAGAATATGGTGGAAGGAACTCCAGTGTTTTCCTTTCATGTGCAGCAAACCAGTCCCTAACAATGTTGGTTTGGTGGAAGCTGACATTATCCCAGACAACAACATAATTAGGCAAATATGGTCAAACTAAACCTCTTTCTTGTTCTGGAATCAGGTCTCTGTAAAGTGTGTTTAGGAAGGCCAGGAGAAGTTGGGTATTATAGGGCCCAATGTGTGGAATATGTGTGCTCACACCATTCTCTGAAATGGCAGCACACATTGTAATATTGGCCCCACATTGGCCTGGTGTGTCAGTTGTGGCTCGGTGTCCAATGAGATTGCAACCACGTCTCCAGCCTTTGGACAGATTGAACCCAGCTTCGTCCACAAAAACAAGAATGTCGGTTGTTTCATGTCCTTCTAACTCCATGATTCTCTACGAAGAAACATAGTAATAAAATAAAGATAATTATTATTCTAGAGTTTAGTAAATGTTTTCTCTTCTTATGGGTTTCTAAAACTTCAAATAATACAGCCATCTTAGAAGGACAGTAAAACTAACTAAGTGCACACCAATAGTTTACCTGGACATACTGGTACCGCAGCTCCTTCACTCTTTCACTGTTCCTCTCAAATGGCACCTTGTAGAGTTGTCTCATAGTCATTTGATGTCTTTTCAAAACTCTGTCTATGGTGGACATGCTGACAGAATTTATATTTGTGAAGACATTATTGTCATTTTGATTGCACTTTGGATCTCTCTTAGCCTGATGAAATTGTTGGCTATGACCATGTTGCAAATTCTGTGTGAGGTTGTTGGGCAGTTCAATAGAACAAATAGACTTGTATTTACCTTTACAATATTGTTGTTTATAAAAATGCTTTACATACTGTAAAACAAAAACATAAATAAATACATATTTACCTTTTTTCCCTATGAAAGTTTTGCACAATTGATGACACTGTGGACCTGTTTACATTAGGCTGTACTCTTCGACCAGCCTCTTCCATTGTGAAACCACGATTTATGACATGATCCACAAGTGTGGCTCTGATTTCGTCAGAGACTCTGACTCTTCTGTTTCCACCTCTTCCTCTATTATGACTTCCTCTAATACCACCACTACGTATTCTTACACGTCTTCCAATTGCTCTTCCACGAGCATGTTGCTGCATTTCAGGGTTGTGGAAGTCCTCCATTCTCAAAAAATGTTAGTGATTGTGCTGTGGGCAATCTTACATGTATATGCTCCCAAACTTGATTGGTTAAAAGGTTGAATGGTTGATTCAAATTGCGTTGCAATTAGAGGTCATTTGTCAATTACAAACAATGTCAATGTCAGATATTTATGGAATATACATGCATGTATACTAAGTTTTCATAATTGAATGGATCGTTTTGAATGTGATGGCTTACACGATGAAAAATGATAGAGAAGTTGTGAAGAGTTTGACAGTTTAAGTGAGAATCGACTCATCAGTTTTGATCAACAAGCCACCCAGCCAACACACCCATGTGGGACCCAGGTGGGTCTGATGTGGGTTGCCTAAGTGGGGCCCAGACAGTTTTGTCCTCGGTTTCCATGTAGGCCCCACATGGGTTAGCCCAGATGAAATGAACACTGCGCAGTGTGCACACTACAGGCTGTTAAATGTAACCCTGAATCAGTGTTGGAGTTAATGAGATAATGAAGTGATTGAGTGATGACTGAACATTAATGATGAACACCTGCTGTTAACAAGCCGAATCAATGAAGAAAAGATGAACAACAAGAACAGAAACAGCTTCAGCCAGTCTTAGATGAAATCAACTGAAGATAAAAGACATTCAATCTCTGAAGATCTGATTAATCAACTCCACAAACAGCATTACCAGCTTCACTTATTACTGACTTTATTTTCACATGTCTACAGAAGCTCTTATTGAGAATTAACAGAGATTTAGATGTTGTTTTATTGGTCAGAAATTATGCCACCATCATGGTGGTCAGGGTTTGTTTTAGTTGGGATAGTTACCCTTTTATGACTTACGTATGACTGATTACAATAGTGTTTTACAGCAAACACTAATACATTACTGAGTTAAAATTATAACAAAGAAGATTAGCTTGACTTTTCTACTTCAGAGCCATTTCAAGTGAAGATCATAAAAAGAGCTCTTTCTCCTTGATCATCATTTACTTAAAAATAAAAATCTAAGACAGACACCACCATAACTGTTCAGTGCTAAAAAAGGGCAACTATTACCTCTCAGGCTTATACATGAAAACGTTGCATACAATCCTCAACAGTGGTGACAATAATTATTCATACTGCAGTGCATGATGGGATTTTTGTCCTATGTTTATACCCAGCATGCATTGCAGTGTGAAGCAGTTTTTTTCATCACCATTGCTGAGATTTATATGCTGATTCTTGATGTCTGTGTGTGTCGAACTGATGCAGTAGTTTCAATTTTTCTATGAACTGTAGCAATTTAAAATTAATTAATATAACTGTTTCCACCTAGGCTGTCGAACCAGAATTTAAATTAAACATATGATCAGATACTGTAATGCAATCTCACAATAACTATATCATCAGAGAAAGACAGCGACCTCACTGTTTTATAACAATGAATGCGTTACTATAGAGAGAACTCTAACATAAGTAAGGAAGGGTCAAGAGCCAAACTAAAGCAAACTCTGATCTCCATGATGGTGGTTGTTATTTTTTACTTTTTATTATTTTTCTTGACCAATAAAACAACATCTAAATCTCTGTTAATTCTCAATAAGAGCTTCTGTAGACATGTGAAAATAAAGTCAGTAATAAGTGAAGCTGGTAATGCTGTTTGTGGAGTTGATTAATCAGATCTTCAGAGATTGAATGTCTTTTATCTTCAGTTGATTTCATCTAAGACTGGCTGAAGCTGTAGTTTCTGTTCTTGTTGTTCATCTTTTCTTCATTGATTCGGCTTGTTAACAGCAGGTGTTCATCATTAATGTTCAGTCATCACTCAATCACTTCATTATCTCATTATCTCCAACACTGATTCAGTGTTACATTTAACAGCCTGTAGTGTGCACACTGCGCAGTGTTCATTTCATCTGGGCTAACCCATGTGGGGCCTACATGGAAACCGAGGACAAAACTGTCTGGGCCCCACTTAGGCAACCCACATCAGACCCACCTGGGTCCCACATGGGTGTGTTGGCTGGGCATATGCAGTTAGTTGTTGTTCAAACTGAAGACAATGTGCCAAAGCATTTGCAGTTTGCTCAAATCAATAAGAAATTCCAATCTGATGTGAACAAGAAGCTAATTGTTTAGAGATCTGAACTTATTGTTTTGGGAAATAAGAGTCTCATTCGAAAATTGAGCCAAAGCGATTGAGAAACTGTAAACTGTGCTAACACTATGACAAAATAGACTAAGACAGAGGTGAGGAAACTTCTTTGGTTGATCGCTTGCTCCTGTCTGCCTTTGTTTGGGTCTGTAGCTCCATATAGCTTTGTTTTGAATCCATCATTGCTTGTTGTTGATCATCACCATATATCTGATATTGTCTAATAAGCCTATCACATTAATCTGACGTCGCTAGCTTTCTTTTCATCTAAATCTCTTTCACAACACGTTAGCATTTCACTAGCTTGTTAACTTGTCATTTGGGCCTTTTCATCTAAATAAATCTTTTAATCATCTTTAACCTTTCTTTTTTCTTAGACCTTGGTTTTCAATGGTTATTTTTGGTCTGACGACTGAGCGAGGGAGAGGCATTTCTTTTTTTATTATTATGATCCAAGATGAATTGTAACTAGATAGAAAAGTTTGTCGAGACAAGCTTTTAGTTGGCTTGAAAAAGCCTAGCTAGAAAAATTTGTTGAAAAGAGTTTGAAAAGCTTGAAGTTTGAAATAGTTCAAGTTTTCCTTTAGAAGTTTTGATAGATAGATAGATAGATAGATAGATAGATAGATAGATAGATAGATGTGGTCAAATGATTGATATATAGATAGATAAATGTGGTCAAATGATAGATAGATAGATAGATAGATAGATAGATAGATAGATAGATAGATAGATAGATAGATAGATAGATAGATAGATAGATAGATAGATAGATAGATAGATAGATAGATAGATAGATAGATAGATAGATAGATAGATAGATAGATAGATAGATAGATAGATAGATAGATAGATAGATAGATAGATAGATAGATAGATAGATAGATAGATAGATAGATAGATAGATAGATAGATAGATAGATAGATAGATAGATAGATAGATAGATAGATAGATAGATAGATAGATAGATAGATAGATAGATAGATAGATAGATAGATAGATAGATAGATAGATAGATAGATAGATAGATAGATAGATAGATAGATAGATAGATAGATAGATAGATAGATAGAACAGGAAGTGCGGATCAATGGCCGACGGGTCCGGGCATTGTTGGACACTGAAAGCAGTGTCAGTTTGGTCCGTCCTCAGGTACTGGGAACAACCAAGTTGGGCCGGTCTCGTCTCCCAATCACCTGCGTCCATGGGGACTCCAGGTATGTCCTGGCGCAAATGGTATCAATCTCGGCTGCCCCAGGAACCTGGACGGTGGAAGTTGGCATTCTGCCTGATCTGCCTGTGCCCTTGCTTTTGGGTAGAGACTGGCCTGGGTTGGACCGACTCCTGCGCCAAACAGAGCAGCCCGTCCGCCAGAAAAAACCTGCCAGGCCAAAGGGGAGACGCAGTCGCCAGGCTTACCTTGCCTCAGAGAGTGAGAGAGTGGGTGAGTCAACCAGTATTAATGTTGATATCTACTCTGATCTCTTCCAGCAGGTTACGTCCGGAGGATCCCTGGGTAAGGATCAGAGGGAGGATGAACGCCTAAAGCACTGCTGGAACCAGGTCAGAACAGTGGAGGGAAAGGAACGCCTACCTCCTCCTCACTCCTCCCCACACTTTGTAATAAAAAATGGCTTGTTGTACTGTGTGGCCATCAGGCGGGGCGAAGAAAAGGAATTGCTGGTTCTGCCAATAGGAAAAACAGACCTGGTGATGACACTAGCCCATTCTCATCCTATGGCTGGACATCTAGCCACAGAAAATACCCTCCAACGTCTCCGGGACTGGTTCCACTGGCCAGGTATGAATATGGATGTTCATCGCTTTTGCCAAGCCTGCGAGGCCTGTCAGAGAACCGCTCCAAAGAAACCAGCTCCGGCCCCCCTGATCCCGCTTCCAGTCATTGAGGTGCCGTTCACCCGAATTGGCTTGGACTTGGTAGGGCCACTGCCTAAGTCTGCGCGGGGACATGAACATATTCTGGTTATTGTGGACTACGCCACCCGCTACCCTGAGGTCATCCCCCTTCAGCGGGCAACCTCGGCGGCTATAGCTCAGGAACTGTTTCTGTTGTGTAGCCGGGTAGGGATCCCTACAGAGATACTCACGGACCAGGGCACACCCTTCGTCTCCCGGATCATGGCCGATCTATGCCGTCTCTTGAAGGTCAAACATCTTCGGACTTCTGTCTACCACCCCCAGACTGATGGACTTGTTGAGCGTTTTAACAAAACCTTGAAGCAGATGCTGAAGAGGGTGATCGCCGAGGATGGGCATGACTGGGACAAGATGCTGCCATATGTACTGTTCGGGATCAGAGAGGTACCTCAGGCCTCAACAGGGTTCACCCCATTTGAACTTTTGTTTGGCCGTCAGCCCAGGGGACTCTTGGATATAGCTAAAGCAGCTTGGGAACAACAGCCTTCCCCTCACCGCTCCCTCATTGAGCATATACACAACATGAGAGATCGTATTGAGAGAGTGATGCCCCTTGTTAAACAACACCTTGTTGAGTCCCAGCGTGCCCAACAACGTCTGTATGATCGGCCAGCACAGCCACGGGAGTTCCAGCCCGGGGATAAAGTTGCCTGCAAGTTCTTAGCTACATGGCAGGGCCCCTATACCATTGTTGAGCAGGTGGGACCCGTGAATTACCGGTTGCGTCAGCCCGGGAAGAGGAAAAAGGAACAACTATACCACATCAACCTCCTGAAACAATGGGTTGGGGAAGCTCACCCAACTGCCCTGATAGCCGAAGTCAATGATCCCATAATAGATCTCGGCAGTCATCTTGCAGGGCCCCAGTGGAGGGAGCTGGAATCCCTAGTTGGTGAGTTTAAGGATGTCTTCTCTGAACTTCCGGGGCGCACCACGGTCCTCACTCATCAAATCCAGACTCCTCCCCAGGTCCTTGTCCGGCAGCGGCCCTACAGAGTCCCTGAGTCTCGCCGGCAGGCCATTGAGGAGGAGGTAAAGAAAATGCTCCAACTACAAGTGATTGAACCATCCAATAGCCCCTGGTCAAGCCCGATCATCATGGTCCCTAAGCCAGATGGCACTTTCCATTTTTGTAACGACTTCAGGAAGCTAAACGAAGTCTCGCAGTTTGACAGCTACCCCATGCCCAGAGTGGATGAACTCATCGAGAGGCTGGGGAGGGCACGTTATATCTCCACCCTGGACCTTACTAAGGGCTATTGGCAAGTACCTCTGAGTCCCCAAGACAAGCAGAAAACAGCCTTCAGCACGCCCTCGGGCCACTGGCATTACCGGGTCCTTCCGTTTGGCCTGCACGGGGCTCCCGCCACCTTCCAACGGCTAATGGATATTGTCCTGCGGACTCACCAGGAGTACGCAGCCGCCTATATTGATGATGTGGTGATACACTCAGAGAGGTGGGAGGACCATTTAACCAGGTTACGTGAAGTACTGTCTGCCTTACGTCAGGCTGGGCTAACCGCTAATCCCCGCAAGTGCCACCTGGGACTTGATGAAGCACGCTACCTGGGCTACCGCATAGACAGAGGCCTTATCCTTCCCCAAGACGAGAAAGTGGTAGCCATACGGGATTGTCCCCGGCCAACTACCAAGAAGCAGGTACGGGCTTTCCGGGGCTTAGCGGTCTACTATCGATGTTTCATCCCGTTCTTCTCCTCTTTGGCTTGTCCCCTTACAGACCTGACCAAGAAGGGCCAACCAGACAAAATACAGTGGAGCCCTGTGGCTGAAGAGGCGTTCCAGCGTCTGAAGGCTGCCCTCGCTTCGTCCCCGGTTCTTCACGCTCCTGACTTCTCCCAGCCCTTTATCCTCCAGACAGATGCCTCAGACACCGGCCTGGGAGCAGTCCTGTCACAAACTGTCCGGGGGGAAGAACATCCGGTGACATACATTAGTAGGAAGCTCACCCCACCGGAAACACGGTATGCTGCGGTCGAGAAGGAAGCCCTTGCCATAAAGTGGGCAGTGATGGAGTTGCGCTACTACCTTTTAGGGAGATCCTTTACACTGGTGACAGACCACGCCCCCCTTCAGTGGATGGCCAAAGCAAAGGACACTAATGCCAGGGTCACCAGGTGGATCCTAGTTCTTCAGGATTTCCATTTTGTGGTCAAACATCGGGCTGGGGTCTCCAACGGAAATGCGGATGGTCTGTCCCGGATGTTTGCTGGCTCTTTAGGTCTGGTAAGGGTCCCCCCCCCTAACAGTTCTCACTTCCATTAACAGGACCTGCAACGGGGAACAAAGGGGGGGGGGTGACGAGTTGCCAGCAGCTCATCAAGCATCGCCCCTGGCAACACACACAAACCAGCTGGGGAACAATCACCAATCCCAGCTGAGGGCATTCAGCCAATCTACAAGACAGGGATATAAACGCCTGTAGAGACAGAGAAGAGGGAGGCTCTTCTCTAAACACTTGTGCTTATTTTCTTTGTTACCAGAGAGTGACTAATTGAAGGTTGCGGTACAGATCCTCCGCTAGCAGACCTCCACACCGACTGAACCCTGTCTGACCCGGACACTTTCACCTGGACTTGCCCGGACCACAGAGACTTGCACTTGTAAATAAAATACACCCTCCGGGTTGAAGTCACTTTCTTGTGTCCGTTCTCCTTTTTTCCGTTAGGAACCCGCTACAATAGATAGATAGATAGATAGATAGATGTGGTCAAACAGACAGCGAAGAAGAAATAAAGATGGACAGCATATTTGCTGTAGGCTTAAACGTGTCTTCATTTAGGTGAGATATTTTATAATTGTACTTTTTTTCCTTTCTTTTTTTATTTGCTTGTGTCTCTCATCCAGCGACGTATAGCAACCGTCGCTATGGGTAAACAACACCAGGACTCTGTCCTAGAATTCTGTATGGATATTATGACTATTATACTATATGGATATTTCTTTCTCAGTACTGATTATGAAGTTGTGATAAATTAAATAGCATACAGCAGAAATGTTTGTATTAATATTATATGGCCATCCCCAGCCTGGCAAAGAGATGGATGCATTCTGGGAAGTGATATGTTTTAATGTAATGGCTACATATTCCCGTGTTTCCTTCACTCAGACATTCATGCTGATTCTTTTAAATGTTCGAGCAAGGATATAAAATATTAAGACCGTACTTTTTCATTATGATTGATATTTTGGCGCAATTTTGTGCAATGCGTCACACTGTGTGCGACGATCCCAGAAACCATCGCGATTCCACCCCGGTAAGTAGCCTACAACAGTCAAATAAGGTTTTTAACGGTTTTAAGCCTGGGAAGTCAAAGTTTACAAGTACCCTGATCACGTTATTCCTGTTTGTTTATCAATTTGAATTAAGTCAGAACAAAAGGATGTGTTAAAAATATAATGATAGAAGAACCCTTGCTCACGCAATGACTTCTTTTTAAAGTCATTCATTTTTTAAGATATTGTGATTGCATGAATAAATAAGAGCATTTACTTAACGTCTTAGCCTAGTAGTTATTTATATTGTAATATGTAGTTTGTTGATCTATTCTATTTCGGTTTGTTGTTCTCTTTCTCTGCAGGTTCTTTAATCTCATTTTATCCCTCATCTTAATACTTATTAGCAGCAATTTATTTTAAAAAAGGGCTCTTTTAAGAGCCACATTTGGCTTGTTTATTATCTTATTTGTATTGTTCATTGTTTCTCTCTCTCTCTCTCTCTCTCTCTCTGGTGCATGCTGGGAGTTGGTGAAGGAGCACGAGTGTTCGTTTGGGAGCGAGCGCGTTTATATATATATTTTTTTGTTTGTTTGTTTGTTTTTTTCTGTTTTTTTCCCCCTCGGTAGTCCTTTGTTTTTTGTTTAGCAGAGGACAGTGTAGGGGTATCGCGGTTGATTAACCGCGGGGTCGGACGCCGGTATGGAGTCTGTCCCCGGGTCAGCTCTGTCACTGCGGAATGGCTGCAGGTGTGTGCCAGAGTCTGGAGTGACGGTGGAAGATCTGCTAGTAGTGGTAAGAGAGCAGATCGGTTTTGAAAATATTGTTTCAGCATCACGCATGAATAAAGCGATCGTGGTGTTTTTGAAAACGGAATCGCTGGTAAACCAGTTGACTGTGAGCGGGTTATGTGTTAAAGAGACGTTTGTTGCCGTTACCCCGTTATCCGCCCCATCAAAGAAAATAACTGTCTCAAATGTCCCTCCGTTTATATCAAACGAAGCGATTATAAAAGAGTTACAGAGGTTTGGTAAGATCGCGAGCCCTGTAAAAACGATCCCCCTTGGTTGTAAAAACACGGCGCTGAAACACGTTTTGTCTTTTAGGCGTCAGGTTTATATGTTTCTAACTTCACCGTCGCGCACCTTAGAAGTTTCCTTCCGTGTGAACCACGGAGAAAACTCCTATATGGTCTACGTGAGCACTGAGAGTTTGAAATGTTTTGAGTGCGGGGATTTAGGCCATAAAAGATTCATGTGTCTGCATAAAGGTGAACCAAGGCCGTCAACATCTAGAGCGGATACTGGAGTTACTGCTGAACGTCATGGAAATGAGGAAGCAGAGCAGAGGAGTGTGGATCAAGGTGAAGGAGGTACAGAGGAGGTGAAAGGACGAGAGGAGGTGAGTGAGAACAGTGTCAATACTCGTGAAGTAGAAGATGCTGATGCTATTGATAAAAGTGAGTCGTAGACTGGTTCTGCTGAAAATGTTATTGAGATGAATGATGGAGCTCAGGCAGGAGGCGCAGACGAGAACATGGCTGATGAAATGGAAGAATTGTCACAGTTTACTGATGATGGTATGAAAGATGGAGAGCAGTGGTCAGATGATGCAGGAGAAGTTGATAGTGATCTGTACTCTGTTGAAGAGATCAATGATTTTTTAGATAAAACTAAAGGAAAGACAGGGGTTTATTTCCCTGATGTTGAAAAGTTTGTGGCTTCAGTGACAAAGGTAAGAAAAGTGAGTTATGAAGAACTCTCAAAACAAAAAAGGTTCCGGCTCAAAAAACACTTAACTACAATCAAGCAAAATAAGAAAATAGGAAGAGAAAGAATTACGAGGGGAAAAACTAAACTTTTATGATGGCTTCAAAACGGTTTACTTCTCTTTTCTGGTCCTTTCTCCTTTTTTTCTCTCTAATGGAGACCTTGAGGGTGGGATCTCTTAACATCAAATGGGATGAGAGATGGGAGGAAGAATGGGTTACTATTAGAAATGATTAATTTGAAAAAAATGGGGGTTGTTTTCTTACAAGAGACCCATAGCACCGAAAGTAACGAAATTGATTGGGGGTTATGGTGGAAAGGAGAGCACGTATTGAGTCATGGGACTAATTTAAGTGCTGGTGTCACTGTTCTTTTTGCACCTAATCTCAAAGTAAAATTTTTATCAAAAACTGAAGTAGAGCCAGGAAGGCTTTTGTTAGTAAAGGCTGAAATTTATAACTTTACCTTTCTGTTTGTGAACATCTATGCGCCCAATGTAGGAGCAGAAAGACTAACATTTTTCAAAAAATTAGAGAACATAATGAAAGCAGAAAAGGATGATGTTTTTATTGTTGTTGGGGGAGACTGGAACTGTACTCTTGATTTTACACTAGACAGAAATGGGGAGGAACCTCATGCAATATCAGCCTCCTGTTTAAGTGGTGTTATTAATAAACTAAATCTATTAGATGTGTGGAGAGAACATAATCCCTCTATAAAACAATATACATGGGTGAAAGTGTGTGATGAAAGGATTTCTGCTGCTCGTTTAGATCGTTTTTTATATATCTTTTAATATGAAAACTAGAGCTGTAAATACAAATATTTTACCTAATGCTATTTCTGAACATAAGTTCATTGTTGTTGCTTTTACATTGGCAAAAAGTAAACATAAGAGTTGCTACTGGCATTTTAACATAAAACTTTTAGAAGATAAACAATTTTGTGAAAGTTTTAATTTGTTTTGGGAGGCCTGGAAACTTGAAAAGAGTTTTTTTGAAAATGTTGTTCAATGGTGGGAAGTTGGTAAAGTGCAAATAAGAGACTTTTGCCAGAAATATTCCTCTCATTCTTCCTTTCATATAAAAAAGACTTTGGAATAGCTGGAAATGGAGATCATTGACATTGAAAAAAAGATGATGACTGGCAATGAAGCTGAGGATCTAAAAAAAACTATGGAATGAAAAAAAAAATCAGTTAAGTCGAATTTTAAATGAAAGAGTTAAAGGAGCTCTTATAAGAAGCCGGTTCCTGACCGTGAAAGACATGGATGCTCCCACCTCATATTTTTTTAACCTGGAGCGCAAAAAGGGGAAACTGAATCAGATGCACCAGCTGAAGGACAATAACGGACATGCCACCTCTGACCCACTGGAGATGCGGAGGATTGCTGTGTCCTTTTATTCAGACTTATATTCGGCTGGAAGCTCAGATGAACTTTCCAGAAATGAGCTGCTTAAAGAAATTCCTGTTTTATCGGAAGGAAATAAGGATTTTTTAGAGACTGAGCTTTCTTTTGATGAAGTGACTGCAGCCGTCATGAATCTGTCGTCAGGTCGAACTCCAGGACTGGATGGATTGCCGGCTGAATTCTACAAGTTCTTTTGGCCTACTATTGGTGATGACTTTTTTAATATTCTTCAAAAATGTTTGTTAAGTGGATCTTTTCCGACAAGTTGTCAACGTGCTGTTTTATCATTGCTTCCCAAAAAGGGTGATCTGACACTTTTAAAGAACTGGAGACCAGTGGCAATTTTATGTACTGAGTATAAAATATTTTCTAAATGTTTGGCAAATAGAATGAATAAGGTGTTACATGAAATCGCGCATAAGGATCAATCATATTGTATAAAGAATAGGTCTATTACAGACAACCTTCACACAATAAGGGATGTATACGACTTTTCTGATTTTAATAATGTTAACATGGGTTTGCTATCTCTAGATCAAGAGAAGGCCTTTTAAGGTTGATCATGTTTTTTTGTTTGAGACGCTGAAAACTTTTGGGTTTGGGGATAATTTCATTTCTAAAGTCAAACTTTTATATGCTGAAGCAACGTGCATGATTAAAATGGCGGGTGGTCTGAGTGTTCCCATAAGAGTAAACCGAGGAATCAGGCAGGGCTGTCCTCTCTCAGGAAAACTCTACAGTATAGTTATCGAGCCTCTGCTGTGTAAGTTAAGGAGAGAGTTAATGGGTTTAAAGGTTAACACTTCACTAACAAATGTTAAACTTTCTGCATACGCTGATGAAGTAACAATTATAATTCGAGAACAAAATGACATCAATTCACTTAAAGAGGCACTGGAGCATCATGGGAAAGCTTCTTCAGCAGTTGTGAACTGGGAGAAATGTGACGCATTGTGGTGTTGAAGAACTGTTAGAAGTCCAGTCCTCCCTGGAGGTTTACAGTGGGGAAGAACTGGTTTTAAATATCTGGGGGGTTTTATAGGGACAGAAGAATACAGAAAGAAAAATTGGGAGGGCCTGGTGGAGAAAGTGTGTGCTCGGTTGTCTAACTGGAAATGGTTGCTACCCCAGTTGTCCTACAGGGGGAGGGTCCTGGTCTGCAACAATTTGGTAGCATCTTCATTATGGCACAAAATGGCAACACTTGAGCCCCCTGACGAGCTGGTGAGAGGAATCCAGCAGCAACTGGTGGAGTTCTTCTGGTCGGGGAACCACTGGCTGAAGGCAGCGGTGCTGTATCTGCCGACACAAGAAGGAGGACAAGGGCTGATCGATGTCGAGTCGAGGATAAAAGCCTTCAGACTCCAGACAGCAAAGAGGCTGATCTATGGAGAAGATGTGAGCTGGGCTGGAGTCGCATGTTCTCTGCTGAGGAGAGCAGGGAATATGGGACTAGACTGACACCTTTTTCTGATGGATTTTAACAAACTGGACCTTTCTGGATTGAGCCCTTTTTATAAATCAGTTTTAAGAGCATGGACATGTTTTAAGCTTTTACAGAAGGTAAATGGGACAAAGAGCTTATGGCTGAATGAAGAACCAATACTTTTTAATCCTGAGCTTGATCTGGACATTTTTAGATCAGATTCACTTAATAAATTATTGTTGAAAGCAAATATTACCAAAATTGGACATCTTGTAAAAAAAACAGAATGGATTACTGCTGAGCTGTTGGCTTCAAAGATAGGACTAAGATCAGTCAGAATGGTACAAAAACTGTTGGATCAAATAAAAGAGTCTCTGCCACAGGACTATAGACTGGCACTCGAAAATTTTAATGAAGATGTTGATGGATGTGGGTTTCCAGAGCTGGGAATCGCTGCGGAGACTGGAACATGGCAGGAAAAAGAAGGAGTTCTGCTATCTTTTAAGACACCTCAACCGGTTTTAATTTGTGATGCTGGAAAGAAGGCCATTTATACACTATGTGTGAAAACAAGACATTTTAAAACACTTGAAACAGTAAAAGAGTCTAAATGGCAGGAGTTGTTTGGGCTAGATGCTTCCCCAAAAGGCAGCTGGAGGTCCCTGTACAAACCTCCTCTTGAGAAAAGGTCTGGAGATCTTCAGTGGAGAATTGTACATGGGATTATAGCTACAAACAGATACAGAGCACACCTTTGATCCACAGGTGGAGGGGGGATGTCTTTTATGTGGAGAGCAGGAAACGGTTTTTCATTTGTTTTTAGAGTGTGAAAGACTTCAGCTTCTTTTTCATGAATTGGAAGAGTGGTGTCGTGTTTTAGGGGAAGTTTTTACATCGGTTTATTTTATTTACGGGCCAAAATATAGCAGAAGAAAGAAGGAAGTTCATGTTTTAATAAATTTTATATTTGGCCTGGCAAAATTGGCAATATGGTTGTCGAGAAAAACCTTCTGAGGAGAGTTGGCTCATCCGATGTGGTAGCAATTTTAAAGGGTTTATTAAAATCCCGAATTAAAATAGAATTTACTTTCTATAAATTGGTCAATGATGTTGAAATGTTTAAACACAAATGGGGAATAAATCAATGTATTTGTGATGTGGATGATGAAGGCATTTTAGAAATGTATTTTTAAATTTTTTTGTATTTATGTATGTATGTATTTATTTTATTTTTTAAATTTTATTTAAGTTATTTTCTAAGTACTGTTAATAAGTAAAATTAGTACTGTTTGAAAATGTTTGTGAATAAATAGACCTTTAAAGTCAAGTCTCTCTCTCTCTCTCTCTCTCTCGGAGTGCATGTTGGGAGTGTGAGACGGAGCTGAGCGCACCGCGTTTTGCGGAGAGTTTTGTTTGTTTTCCCCCTTTACTTTTACCTACCTAATTATTTTTGTCTTTTCCCTTGTTAAAAATATCTGGACAAGAAAGAGTGGTTTTGTCGCGTACGCGCGGCTCAGCGTCGCCAGCATGGCGAGCACTAACGTGCTAACGCCTGCTACTCTGTCGCTCCGTAATGGGTGCAGGTGTGTACCGGACCCCGCGGTGTCCGTAGAAGACATGCTCCTAGTCTTTGGTGAAAAGATTGGTTTTGAGAACATCGTTTCGGCTTCAAGGATGAATAAAGCCGTAGTCGTATTTTTAAAATCAGAGGCTCTGGTCAATGTTTTGACTGTGAGCGGCGTATGGGTGAAAGAAACATATACAGTTGTGTTCAAAATTATTCAACCCCCACTGAAATTGATTGTTTTGGCCGGTTTGACATTGATTTTGATCATTCAGTCATCCTGCTTACAATTAAATCAAAGAGGCACGTGTAGGTCAGACAAAAATAACATAACATTTATAATGAAATAACCACAAATGTCTTTTCTCTGCTCACATCATTATCAGTTTTATTCAACCCCCAAGTGACATTCAATCTTAATACTTAGTACAACATCCTTTTACAGTTATAACAGCTTTTAAACGTGAAGCATAGCTTGACACAAGTGTCTTGCAGCGAGCTACGGGTATCTTCGCCCATTCATCATGGGCAAAAGCCTCCAGTTCAGTCACATTCTTAGGCTTGCGCACTGCAACTGCTTTCTTTAAGTCCCACCAGAGGTTCTCAATCGGATTTAAGTCTGGTGACTGCGATGGCCATTTCAAAATGTTCCAGCCTTTAATCTGCAACCATGCTCTAGTGGACTTGGAGGTATGCTTGGGATCATTGTCCTGTTGAAAGGTCCAACGTCTCCCAAGCCTCAGGTTTGTGACGGACTGCATCACATTGTCCTCCAATATCTCCTGGTACTGAAGAGAATTCATGGTACCTTGCACACGCTGAAGCTTCCCAGTACCTGCAGAAGCAAAACAGCCCCAAAGCATGATTGACCCCCCGCCATGCTTCACAGTAGGCAAGGTGTTCTTTTCTTCATAGGCCTTGTTTTTCCTCCTCCAAACATAGCGTTGATCCATGGGCCCAAACAGTTCTAATTTTGTTTCATCAGTCCACAGAACACTATCCCAAAACTTCTGTGGTTTGTCCACATGACTTTTGGCATACTGCAGTCGACTCTTCTTATTCTTTGGAGACAGCAAGGGGGTGCGCCTGGGAGTTCTGGCATGGAGGCCTTCATTACGCAGGGTGCGCCGTATTGTCTGAGCAGAAACTTCAGTACCTACATCTGACAAATCTTTTCTCAGTTCTTCTTCAGCAGTCACACGGGGACTTTTCTCCACTCTACGCTTCAGGTAGCGCACACCAGTCGAAGTCAGCATCTTCTTTCTGCCACGACCAGGTAGCGTTTCAACAGTGCCCTTTGCCTTGAATTTGCGAATGATGCTTCCTATGGTGTCTCTTGGTATGTTTAACATCTTTGCAATCTTCTTATAGCCATTGCCCTTCCTGTGAAGAGTAATCACCTCTTCTCTTGTCTTCCTGGACCATTCTCTTGACTTCACCATGTTTGTAACCACACCAGTAAATGTCTAGAAGGAGCTGAGTATCACAGTCATTTTAAAGCTGCCTAATTGGTGCTTATTAGGCTTTATTGCTGCTCCCTGACATCCACAGGTGCTTTCAATACCTGATTGAAAAAACTTCAATGGACCTCTGTTCTTCAGAGTGGTAGTCTTTAAGGGGTTGAATAATTGTGTCAATGAAGAATTCACAAAAGAAACATTTACTACTGTATTACAAAACCAATTGATGTCATTTTAGTTGCATATGCTTCTTTAAGAAGTCCTTGTAGGATTTCATTCTGAATTCAATTACAAATGTACTCTAAATTCTCTAAAACCATTTACAGCATTGGGGGTTGAATAATTTTGAACACAACTGTATTCCGGTAACCCCGCTTTCTGCACCAGCAACTAAAGTCACTATCTCTAATGTCCCACCGTTTATATGTAATGAGGCCATTTTAAAAGAACTACAGAGGTTCGGCAAGATAGCAAGTCCTGTTAAAGCGGTTCCTTTGCGATGTAAAAATGCCGCGCTAAAACACGTCCTTTCTTTCAGACGGCAGGTCTTTATGTTTCTAAACTCCCCTGACCGGACTTTAGATGTCTCTTTCCGCGTCACTCACGAAGAGAGTTCGTTTATGGTTTACGCCAGTACTGATAGTATGCAATGTTTTGAATGCGGTGACGTGGGCCATAAACGCCTCAGATGCCCGCATAAGGAGGAACGATGCGCATCTACATCCCGTGAGGATACGAGTAACACAGAGGCACAGAGGCCAGAGCAGCAGGCTGAAAGAGCTACAGATGATGTGAATGAGCAGCAGGAGGTGAGTGAAAATATTGATACTTCTGGCGGTGTTGGGGAAGCTGAATGTAGTAGGCCTACTGTAATACATAATGATGTGAGTGAGTGTGACGATAATGATCAGAATAATGCTCAAGGTGATGTTGAAGATGTGCGTGAGGATGTTACATGGCAGGCAGGTGTCTCAGAGGAGAATATGGCTGATGAAATGGATGGGTTGTCACAGTGCACTGATGATAGTTTAAGAGATGATGAGCAATGGTCTGATGTTTCAAAAGTGGTTGATGATTTTTACACTCTTGAGCAAATCAACTCGTTTCTTGACAAAACTAAAGGTAGAGCTGGTGTTGAGGTTTGCGATTATTTTCCAGATGTGGAAAAGTTTGTCTCCTCTGTTATGATGGTTAGAAGAATGAATAGTTACGATGAGCTTTCACAACAAAAGCGTTTTCGCCTCAAAAAGCATCTAACTGCTATTAGATCTGGAAGGAAACCAGTTAAAGCAAGGGGAAAGACCAAATAATTAGGATGGATAAATCTTCCTGTTTCTTTCTTTACTGTTTTCTCTTTCTCTATCTCCCTCTAATGGAAGTCTTGAGGGTGGGGTCCTTAAACATAAATGGATTAAGGGATGGAAAAAAAAGAGGTTTATTGTTAGACTTCATAAGACTAAAGAACCCGAGTGTTGTCTTTTTACAAGAGACTCACAGCAATTTTGATAATGAAGTTGACTGGGGATTATGGTGGAAAGGAGAGAGAGTGCTTAGTCATGGAACTAACTTTAGTGCCGGTGTAGCTGTACTTTTCTCTCCTAATGTAAATGTTAAAATTCTGATGAAAAATGAACTAGAACCTGGGAGGTTGATGGCTGTTAGAGCTGAAATTAATAATTTATCTTTTTTGTTTATCAACATCTACGCTCCTAATACTGGAACAGACAGATTACAGCTCTTTGTGAAACTAGAGCAGTTTTTAAAACTGCAGCAAACTGGTGAGTTTATCATATTAGGTGGAGACTGGAATTGCACCCTAGATTTCACACAAGACAGAAATGGTGATGAGCCTCATATGCAGTCATCTTCGTATCTGACTAGAGTCAAAAAAAGTTTTAATTTGGCAGATGTATGGAGGGAGAATAATCCCTTAATAAAGCAGTATACTTGGGTCAAAATTAGCAATGATAGGATTTTTGGAGCACGTTTGGATAGGTTTTATACATCACAAAACATGAGAAATAGAGTGTTCAATGCTGCTATTTTTCCTGCGTCTTTTTCTGATCACAAATATATCACTGTTGACTGTGTATTGGCGAATAGAACCCATACGAGTTACTACTGGCGTTTTAATAATAAACTGTTGGAAGATAAATGTTTTTGTGAAAATTTTAAATATTTTTGGGAGACTTGGAAAAGTGAGAAGTGCCTGTATGAAAGTATTACTCAATGGTGGGAAATACCAACAGTACAAAGGCCTTTCCTCCCTGGTTTTAAAAAATACTGTTTATTTTTATTCTGATCTCTTTGCTGCTGAAGCCATGGATGAACAATCTAAGGATGAACAGGACCTCCCTGCTTTAACTTCAAAACAAAAAAAACTCTTGGAGACTGATTTAACATTTGAGGAAGTCACTGCTGCTGTAAAGGGTCTTTCTTCAGGGAAGGTACCAGGGCTGGATGGCTTATCTGCCGAATTTTATAAGAAGTTTTGGTCTTTAATAGGACCTGACTACTTTGAGGTACTCAAGAAATGTATTGATAAAGTCTCTTCCTTTAAGTTGTCAGAGGGCTGTTTTAACACTATTACCCAAAAAAGGGGATCTAACCCTCTTAAAAAATTGGAGGCCCATTGCAATTGTGTTTTGATTATAAAATTTTGTCAAAATGTTTGGCGAACAGATTAAATAATGTATTGCATGCAATCATTCATAAAGACCAGTCTTACTGTGTAAAAGAGAGATGTATTTTAGATCATTTACATTTAGTACGGGACATTTTTGATTTTGCTTTAATAACAACATTAACCTTGGTTTTTTATCATTAGATCAAGAAAAGGCTTTTGATCGTGTTGACCATGCTTTTCTTTTTGAAACTATTAAGGCTTTTGGTTTTGGAGACAAGTTTATTTCTATGATTAGACTGTTGTACTATGATGCTACTTGTATGATAAAAATTGCTGGTGGCCTTAGTGTCACTGTTAAAGTTAACAGAGGTATTAGACAAGGTTGCCCCCTGTCTGGTCAACTTTACAGCTTAGTTATAGAGCCTCTGCTGTGCAAGTTTAGAAGGCAACTAACGGGTTTAAGGGTTAATGAACTAGAGGTTCAAGAACCTATTAAGCTTTCAGCTTATGCTGACGATGTCACAGTTTTAATCAGAAAATGAAAGCTCTAGCGCAAGTTCTGTCAGGAAGACTCAAATGTTACGTCACTACTAATTTAGATCTAACCAATCATTATCCAACACATGTAGTATATAAGATCGGTACTCATCACACTTGTCTGAGTTCGCAGATGCTGACGCGAAACCTAATTGTTAGCATTCAGTTGCAAACTCAACCTCGTCCCTGAATAATCTCGCTGTTTGCGATTATTCAGATTCTGACGAAAACATCGTCCTGCATCTCCTCTTCCGTGTGTTTGCAGTACACGCATTCAGTGCCGCTGCTGCATGGATATCTGAACCGGAGGATGTAAATTCACACCTTGTCAAAGTTGTTCAATGCCTTTCAGAGCCAGCTAACCCTTTCGCACGTAAGTTTAAAATATTCCAGCTGAACGCTCAGCGCGAGTTTTTTCAAAGCGACCGTCTTTCAGAACATGTTACTTTATTGCTTTACAGTGCTCATTATGTGACAAACGGCAGCACAACAGCGCTGTATGACTACTGATCTGATTATTCATTTTCCGTTAAATATTAACAAATTGAGGTCTATAGCCGGACATATCTGTCATTCTGATCGTCAAACACGCGCAAGTGGACGTGTTTCGCTGTTTAATCACTCATAATGATCGCGTTAGATAAGCTCCACGCGCCGCCATGCTAGATCGCGCACAGCTCAGAGAATCGCACCGTTGGATTTATAGTATTCATTCTTCCAAATTGCTCCTCTCGGATCAAGCAATCAACAGCGTGTGGCTTCGACCTCATCTACCCTTCTAAATTCTCATCACACAATCCAGACGCCATTCCTAGACGTCCTGCTACAAATGCAACGTCAAATCTTAGTCACTCCACTGCCGCATCAGTTCAAGAGTTCGGTAGGTGTTTTGTCCCACCTGCTGCAGTTATGATGTCACCCCAAACTCAGATCTTTTATCCTAGGTAAGGTCATTAACCCCTTAAACCCTAAGCGTATTTTCAGAGTTCCTTTTCTGAGCGACACACAAAAGTAAAGACTCATAACTTTCAAACGATACCCACCTTTTGACTCTCCTTGCTATAGTTTTGAAGGAAACTTGCATCTGGATATCTAATTTGTGGTGATCCCATGAAGTATCAAAAGTTGGAGCATTTGGAATCAAGGTGGCCTTTTTGTTTAGCCCTCGTCACCCCCTACTGGGTATTTTTAAAATTGCACTTTCACGTGGAGTAGCACGTGATCCACACGTGGGAATCCGTTGATCTTGGCGTCATTTCAATCGGGAGCATCAACTGTAAGTAATGATGTGCTATTTTCCTCAATCTATGCCTGTTTCATGAAGTTTTATGCTGAAATGCCACTTGATAGCTACATTTAGTTTTAGCTATAGCAGCTGTGTGCCGTGGGGGTTTATGTGAGTTTAAAAAAAAATAATAATAAATAAAAATAAAATAAAATAAATAAATAAATTAATTAATTAATTAATTAATTAATTTTCAGTAAATAACTTTGCAGTACTCGGATTTATTCAAAGTGCTTACATTCATTGTAAAATTCAGACTCTAGCTTTCAATGACACTTATTTTGTGATGAAGGCCGGAGTTTTGAAAATTTGATTATTAATATTTTATAGGTATGATTTGCCCGTGGGCGGTACACTCCGTCTTAGAGGTTAACTCAGCAATTGTTAAGAGTTGAAAGCAATGACTGGTCGCTTTAAAAAGTTGAGTTCTAAGCTTTAAAATGATACCTCTTTCGTGTCATTCCTCCTAGTGGTTGCTTAGTAATATGATTATGATTTTTTTCACGGGGGGGTTTGCCCGCCGGCGGAACAGTTTGGGTTAAAGGGGCTAACCTGGCTACTTTACTGCTTCCATTGCTTACAGTGACAAACTTATGGTTGACCGCGATGACGTGGCAGTTTTTCTCAACTTCCGATCCCAGTTAGCTATGAACCTCTCATTCGCCGAATTTGTCATCCTTTAGCATTGCAGAGACATTCTGTGTCAAGCTTTAGATTGGAGGGATGAGTTGGGTCATACCTATCAAAGATGGCAGACTTTAACCAACGATACGGGGTTTTTACTGAGTTTGCGGTATCCTTAAAATAACAAGTCACTCTGCCCTCTCCTTCCCCTTCTTAACACGAGTATAGTATAGTCTGGTCTGTCACTGACGCTGAACTGCCGTCCGTCATTTCGGTAGCCAAAAGATTTTAGCCCGTGCAATTCGCAAGACCCGCCACTGTTGCAATGCCCGACGGCCCACTCTCTCGTGCCACACATCATGTTCTCACGGGGCGAGAATGCATCGTGGAGCCAAGAGGACACTAAAAAACTTTTTCATATTTAATATACTGTAAATCTTAGCTGTTAAACACTAAATACTCAGAGGGGCTCTTTAATTGTCGTGACAGATCCTTCAGCGGCTCGTAAACTGATTATCTCTTCATGCCGGTTCATTGTGGCGTCAAGTGAACATCGGAGAGAATGTCGTTCAAACACGGAAAGACATGAGTACACACAATTTATATATTAAAAAAAAACAAAAAAAAAAAAAAAAACACAACGCTTACACTACAGATTATTCCGGTATTATCACTCCGGTATTCCCACCTCGATCACGACCACTGTTCCTTGTCATTCTAATCATGATAACCGTAATCTTTTTATTTCACCCATCCATAGATTGCTAGCAGGAAATATTTTATGCATTGTATTTTAATCCTAAATGCCAAAGTCTTTCATTTCATCTATTCGGCGGCCACCCAAAGGCATAGCCAAATCCTCCTGTAAACCTTCTGTTAACGCCTGCCAATCATTCATCTTCTGCAAAGTATCACTACAATGCGAGAGGCCATGCTTACGGCTTCACGTGTCCCTGGGAATTTACCCTCAGTGTGACTCCAAAGGTCTGGGTTCACTTTAATTTTTCTAAGTTAATAACAAATTCCGTCCCTCTTTCCATGATTAAATATCTAAGTTCACTTAGAACTACTGTGAACTTCTCTCTAATGGAGAACAGTTTGATAAAGCTTTGTTCAGGACTCAATTAGCTTCTGTTCCAGGATCCCTCAATCTTTTCCCCTCCTACTGGGGAATGGCCTTCATTCAGAATCGTGGTAGCAACCACCGTAGCCGAGGATTTTCAACATCAGCCATCAAGCCCCTGGGAAGACTGTCTTCCTCTGCTATCGAATCATACATAAGACCAGGTTCCAAAAAGCTCAGCAAGCTCTCAAGTTACAATCAAGGTAATTCATGCAAATACTGGTGGTGGTGTTACTATCTTACTCACTTATAATCAAATTGTCACTTGTCGCCGTTCAAGGCGTTGTCTATGTGGCCTAACGTGGCCTGTGTCACCGTTCAAGGGTGTTGTGTCTATGCGGCCTAACGTGGCCTGTGTCACCGTTCAAGGGTGTTGTGTCTATGTGGCCTAACGTGGCCTGTGTCGCCGTCAAGGCGTTGTGTCTATGTGGCCTAACGTGGCCTGTGTCGCCGTTCAAGGCGTTGTGTCTATGTGGCCTAACGTGGCCTGTGTCGCCGTTCAAGGAGTCGTGTCTATGTGGACTAAAAGGCCTGTGTCGCCGTTCAAGGGTGTTGTGGCCTGTGTCGCCGTTCAAGGCGTTGTGTCTATGTGGCCTAACGTGGCCTGTGTCGCCGTTCAAGGCGTTGTGTCTATGTGGCCTAACGTGGCCTGTGTTGCCGTTCAAGGGTGTTGTGTCTATGCGGCCTAACGTGGCCTGTGTCGCCGTTCAAGGGTGTTGTCTATGTGGCCTAACGTGGCCTGTGTCGCCGTTCAAGGAGTCGTCTATGTGGCCTAACGTGGCCTGTGTCGCCGTTCAAGGCGTTGTGTCTATGTGGCCTAACGTGGCCTGTGTCGCCGTTCAAGGGTGTTGTGTCTATGCGGCCTAACGTGGCCTGTGTCGCCGTTCAAGGCGTTATCTACGTGGCCTGTGTCAACCTGTGTTACCTCTTCTCTTTTCTCCTTCCTTTTCTTCGCTTTCTCTCTCACCACTCAGTGGTATTCATCCTTCCCGGTCTCTTGCGCCACGGTTAGCGGCTTCTCCACTGGTAAGTACAAGTCTCTAAGTCAATTTATGTTTTTCTGCCTAGGAACTACAAGAATCAGTACTGGCATATTTCCATTCCTCTCACAGTTCTTTGGGGGGTAGGCTCCGTCACAGGATAAATTATCCTTCACCATTTTTGGGGGTCGGCTACGCCCCTGCCTTCATCTTCAGGCAGGAAATGCAGAGTCCGCAACCCTCAGGATCTAAGCTACGGACGGGGCCTACGCCAAAGAACTTTATCTTACAATGTTTGCTTGCTGATTGTTAATAAATTTCATTGCAAGTTAATTTACCTCCCGAGTCTTTCTGGTAGAAATGAAAGCTCTAGCGCAAGTTCTGTCAGGAAGACTCAAATGTTACGTCACTACTAATTTAGATCTAACCAATCATTATCCAACACATGTAGTATATAAGATCGGTACTCATCACACTTGTCTGAGTTCGCAGATGCTGACGCGAAACCTAACCTCCATCCTCCCCACCACCACCAGGATGGTCCCTGTCCATACCTCCCGGGGGTCGGCTACGCCCCTGCCTTCATCTTCAGGCAGGAAATGCAGAGTCCGCAACCCTCAGGATCTAAGCTACGGACGGGGCCTACGCCAAAGAACTTTATCTTACAATGTTTGCTTGCTGATTGTTAATAAATTTCATTGCAAGTTAATTTACCTCCCGAGTCTTTCTGGTAGAACCAAAATGATGTCCTTCTCCTAGAAGAGGCTTTGCTGTGTTATGGCAAAGCCTCCTCAGCCAAGGTAAATTGGGGGAAAAGCAATGCTCTATGGTGTGGTCAGCTTGGCCAAAGTCCTCTACTTCCAGGTGGTTTGAAGTGGGGTAATACGGGTTTTAAATATCTAGGGGTGTTTTTAGGCACAGGAGACTATAGGAGACAAAACTGGGTGGGGCTAGTGGAGAAAGTGTGTGCGAGGTTGTCTCGCTGGAAATGGTTGCTACCCCAGCTGTCCTATAGGGGGAGAGTTCTAATCTGCAATAATCTGGTAGCCTCATCTCTCTGGCACAAAATGATGATTTTCGAGCCTCCTGAAGAGTTGGTGAGGAAAATTCAACAGCAGCTGGTAGACTTTTTCTGGTCGGGACAGCACTGGCTAAAGGCACCTGTACTCTACCTGCCTATTCAGGAAGGAGGACAAGGACTTGTTGACATTAATTCCAGAATTAAAGCCTTCAGGCTTCAGACTGCTCAGAGACTTCTATACGGGGAGGAGGTATCCTGGGCTGAAGTAGCCTGTGCCCTTCTGAGGAGAGCTGGTAATATGGAGTTAGACCGTCACCTGTTTCTCATGGACACTAACAAATTGAATCTGACTGGAATAACGCCTTTCTACAGGACATTGTTAAGAGCATAGTCACTTTTCAAGATTTCCAGAGATTTTAATAGTGCACAGAGACTTTGGTTAAGGGAAGAACCACTGCTTTTTAATTCTACCTTGGACCTAGATATACTTAGGTCAGAATCCCTCATCAAAGCCTTGTGGTCTGCTAAGATCACTAAAGTTGGGCATCTAATTACTGAGAGAGGATGGATATCTGCGGAAACTTTAGCCCTAAAACTGGGCATGAGGTCAGTTCGAGTGGCAGAGAAGCTGTTAACTCAAATACGTGAGTCTTTACCATCGGATTTTAGACTCTCTTTGGAAACATCTGATGTGGACAGTCCTCCTTTCCCAGAGACGGCTCTCCTGTTTGATACTGGAGAATGGCAGGAAACGGAGGGCAAATTGCTCTCTTTTAGAACTCCTGAACTGAGCCGTTTTGGTGACGTGGGAAAGAAGGCTTTTTATGTGTTGTGTGTTAAGGTGACACATTTTCACACTCTTGAAAACGTGAAGGAGTCCAAGTGGCAAGAGTTTTTTGGAATGGGCGTCTCTCCTAAAGGCTGCTGGAGGACCCTGTACAAACCTCCTATTGAGAAAAGGTCAGGAGACCTTCAATGGAGGATAGTGCATGGTATAATAGCTACAAACAGACACAGAGCACACCTCGATCCACTAGTAGGAGAAGAGTGTTCTTTTTGTGGGCTGCAAGAAACAATTTTTTCGCTCGTTTCTTAATTGTTCGAGAATCCAACCGCTGTTGTATGTATTAGAAGAGTACTGTCAGTCTTTGGGGGAAGTTTTTACGCCTATGTGTTTTATCTATTGTCCCAAATACAAAAGGGGCAGTATGTTAGTTCACGTTTTAATAAACCTTTTGTTCGGCCAGGCAAAAATGGCAATTTGGGTGTCGCGCAAAAGGAAATAACTTGGCACAGGATCAACTGATGTTATCTCGGTTTTTAGGGGATTACTGAAATCTCGTATCAATATCGAGTATGCCTATTACAAGCTAGTTGATGATTTGGAAACTTTCAGTCTTAAATGGTGCATAAATCAGTGTGTTTGTGAAATTGACCCTGATGGTTGTTTACAAATCAATGTTTAAAGTGATGGATGTGTATTTTTTTTTTAAAAACTCTTTCTTAAGAGGTGTGCATATTTTATTTATGTTTTCCTTTTTTTTTTTTCTTCTTTGTTTTCTTTTTTCAAATTTTACCCTCCTCTTTTTTAACTGCTGTGTTCTGATTAGATTTTGATGTTTTGTCTAATATTGTTTATAAATAAAGATATTATAAAGTCAAAAAGTCTCTCTCTCTCTCTCTCTCTGGTGCATGCTGGGTTGGTGAAGGAGCACGAGTGTTTGTTTGGGAGCGAGCGCGTTTATATAATTTTTTGTTTGTTTGTTTTTTCTGGTTTTTTTCCCCTCGGTAGTCCTTTGTTGTTTTGTTTAGCAGAGGACAGTGTGGGGGTATCGCGGTTGATTAACCGCAGGGGTCGGACGCCGGTATGGAGTCTGTCCCCGGTCAGCTCTGTCACTGCGGGATGGCTGCAGGTGTGTGCCAGAGTCTGGAGTGACGGTGGAAGATCTGCTAGTAGTGGTAGGAGAGCCAGGGCCGGCGCCACGGGGGGGGCGTGTGGGGGCGACGCCCCCTCACTGGGACTCTCCTGCCCCCTCAGATCACCATGAATGTTAAAGTAATTTTAATGATAAATAAAATATTTTATTTAAAAAACTTACATTTGCCAATTGCCCTTTCTTCCAGTTCCTAGAGTCAATATTAATCTTAAATAGCAACATTTTAGTAAAGAAAAGTCTGTTAGACAAAGTCGAATTTTGATTGGTCCTGTCGTTTGATTAGCGCGCTTCCCCACCCCCACTCTAACGTCACATTACATCTCTCGCGCACCAGAACATTCACAATTAATTAAATTTTCGAAGCTACTACGGATGATCATTACTCTTGTTTCACAATGGATATTCGAAAGTGGATTAAAAAGCCTACCATAACACCTGCTGCTGCTACTTCAAGTTCTGCTTCACCTGACAATGCAGGCCCGCTTACGCCACTGGTGGCAGTTACTCAGCCGTCCAAAAGCTAAGACTCACCGTCACTGTCCAGTGCACCAGAGGATCTCGGTAAAGACAAGCCAGTCCAGGTTCGTTTAAAACAGTTTCCAAAGAAACAGCAACATAAAAATGACTGTCAGCGGTCATTTTCGCAAAATTGGTACAATGACAGGGAATGGCTAGAATATTCGCAACAAGGAGATCCGGCATTTTGTTTTCCTTGTTGTAAATTTGGTGGGAATGACTCTGTGTTTACAAGCACTGATTTTATCAATTGGAAGCACGCGACCGATAAAGCCAAAGGATTTTACAGACATGCTAACTGTAAAGAGCACCTGTCATGCATGGATAATTGGAAAGAGCAGCAATTGCGGTGTTCCACAGGAAAAGAGATTTCAACACTCGTCAATTCTGATCAGCTTTCTCGTAACCGCCTATATGTGTCTGCAATTGTAGAATCAACATTGTGAAAAAAGTGTGCAGTCAAATGTCCCGGTGTGTATGAAGCTTCAACGAGTGTTTTTATCAATATATTTGTTGTACTTTTGTGTTTTCTAGACTCGATATTGTTTATTAAAATAAAATTAAAAAACACCCTGTTTATGTGATCACCGCCCCCTTTCAGTATTTCACACGCCCCCTCTTCAGGACTCGGCTGCTGAGGAGAGCAGATCGGTTTTGAAAATATTGTTCCCATTCAGTCGGTCACTTCGACGTACGTCGGATGACCGACGAATAGGAATCTCGCTAGAGAGGCCAATCTACTTCGAGTGTAACTAAAACGAGCCAATGCATATTGGCATGCAATCATATGCAGCAGCTGCTCACCTCGCAGCATGGGAATATAATGAGCCGCAGGTGCGTTGCATCTTTAGCTTTTCGCTTCGGAGCCGAACCTGTATGGTGTCTACGAGCGAGTGTGACGAAAGATGAAGAATCTTTTGGTGGATTGCTCTTCGTGAGAGTGCAGGCGGACAGCACAGCAGTGGGGCCGTTCTCTTGTTTGTCTTCTCTGTTTGTTCTGTTTTATGTGAGCAAATGAAGCTGTTCTCAGCTGTAAAAGCCGTTCTTACGGCTGGTAACGGTGCACTCTTATAGAGCGCTTAAAAGCTGTTATCACAGCTGGTAAGAGCGGTTTCAAGAGTGAGTGCACACGACAGGCTGCACTTTTTCCCTGTCTGTGTTGCCGCGGTTATCCCCTGCGTGCTTCGGCACTTGAAAGAGTTAATTCCTAAAAGAGCTCGCGCGAGTAGTTTCGCGTCTTTTCGAAGATGTGTACTACTTGCGTGTTTCTGGATGCGGTCGTTACCTGGCGCCTCGGGATGGTCACGAGCGCTGTATCTTAAGGCGCGCTGAGGCAGCGTTTGTGGATGAGTCATGCACCCATTGCGGGAAGATGACCATCGCGGAGTTGCGATCTAGACTCCGCCTCCTGCAAGGGGGCGGGGTTGCGATCTAGACTCCGCCTCCTGGTGCTGCCGCTTCGTTCCAGTCCTCCTGAAAAAAAATGGAGGGTTGCTTCGGGCTGTGGCACTGGTGATTTGAGGACTACAGTGAGCGCGCTTCCCTCGGGGAACAAACCCCCTGGGAAACCTCACTCCTCCCGCACTCTGCAGCCAGTAGAGCTGCTGGGGGAGCGTGATGGACTACCCCAGAGGTGTGTACCATCCGTATCCTTCAGGGCTCCCCAGGATGACCGGATGTCGATCGCTGCATCGGAGGGTGAGCCTGATGCTTTCGTGGATGATGATTCGGCACGGCTGCCTCCTTCGGGAGTGACAGCTGTGCCCGAATCAGACCTGGAAATGATGGCTATGCTTTCCCGGGCCGCCAACAGGGTCGGGCTCGTGTGGAATGCTCCACCGTATGGAGTGCTCCACCGTGTCCCGAGCCCTCGAGGTTGGATGATTGGTTCCTCGGAGTGGCAAGGGATGGTTCTCAGCCCCCCACCCCGGTTCCCTTCTTCCCGGAAGTGCATGTAGAGAACACTGCCGCGTGGAGGGCACCTTTTACTGCCCGAAACCGTGCCAGTGGGACCTCTCCTCCCTCACTACCCTTGATGGCGGTGCGGCAAAGGCATGTTCACGCATACCCCTTCCTGCGAGAGGGGGGAGCGTCTCTCCCTTCCCGGGCCTGTGAGCGCTCGTCGGACCTACCGGCAGTGCTTACTGGGCCTGCGCGGAAGCCGCTGCCGCCTTACACACTATGGCGTTGTTGCAGGTCCATCAGGCCAAGGCACTGAGGGGCCTGCACGAGGGTAGTCATGATCCACAGGTTCTCCAAGAACTTCGCACCGCAACGGACCTCGCGCTTCGAGCGACGAAGGTCACTGCGCGGTCAGTGGGTCGTGCGATGTCCACGCTGCTGGTCCAGGAACGTCATCTCTGGCTGTGTCTGGTCGACATGAGGGATACCGACAAAGTCAGGTTCCTTGATGCCCCCATGTCCCAGACCGGCCTCTTGGCGACGCGGTCGAGAACTTTGCCCAACAGTTCTTGGCTGTACAGAAGCAGTCTGAGGGCCACATCCTGCTGAGGCGGTCAGCTGCTGCACCTCCACCGCCCGCATCGCCTCAGGCTGCTCGTCGCCAAGGGCGCCCCCCACCCCCCGCGGCCGCCCCCCGCTCCCCAGCAGCAGCAGCCGTCATCAAGCGGCGCCATGGAGCCGGTCGGGGTCGGGGTGCCCAGCCCGTCCAGGCCCCCACCAAGAAGGGCGGCAAAGCCAAGAGCAAGAGGCCCTAGGACGGGCGACTTGGAGAGGGAGGGAACTGCTCTTCAGGAGATGGAGACCTCTCCACTCCTTCCCCGGAGGAGGGCCGGGTAGTAAATCCTTTGTTGATGGGTTTTTCGGTACCCAAATTTTCAGAAAAAAAGAGCGGTTCCCTCCATCTCCGGGTCCGAAGAGGACTTGGAGAGCAGTGAGAGGGCTAGAACCTCACCACTCTCTTCCCCCTCTTCTGTCGCCAGCGGACAGCAGCGCGCAGCAGGCAGCCAAGACTTCGCCTGCTCCCACTGTCCATCTGTGGAACTAGGTAAGTGTTGCACAGCACACCTCACAAAGAGAGCCTCCCGGGCCGCGTCCCTGCGTTCCACCTCGCTGCCCCACGGCGGGTACGCCTGCGGTCCCTTTGGTCCCGCTTGTACGGCCTCTGCGAGCCTGGTTAGCGCTCCCCAGTCCGTCTCGCTGGCTCATTCGGACCATCAGGCTCGGCTATGCGATTCAGTTCGCCCGGCGTCCCCCGAGGTTCAGGGGCGTCCACTTCACTTCAGTGAAAGCTGCCGATGCTCCTGCCTTGCGTGCGTCCAGCCGATATGAAGTCGGGGTTCTACAGCCCCTACTTCATTGTACCCAAGAAAAGCAGTGGGTTACGACCAATCTTGGACCTGCGAGTTTTGAGTCGGAGCCTTCACAAGCTACTGTTCAAAATGCTCACGCAGAAACGCATTTTCGAGTGCATCCGTCCCCGAGATTGGTTTGCAGCGATCGACCTGAAGGACGCGTACTTTCATGTCTCGATTCTTCCGCGACACAGGCCATTCCTGCGATTTGCGTTCGAAGGTCGAGCATATCAGTACGGAGTCTTACCCTTCGGGCTAGCCCTGTCTCCCCGCGTCTTCGCGAAGTTCGTGGAGGGAGCCCTTGTTCCCATGAGAGAACCGGCGTTCACATCCTCAACTATCTAGACGACTGGCTCATTTTGGCTCGGTCGCAGGATCAGTTGTGCAAACACAGAGATTTGGTGCTCAGACACCTCAGCCAGCTGGGTCTTCAGGTCAACTGGGAGAAGAGCAAACTCGCCCCCGTGCAGAGGATCTCTTTTCCCGGTATGGAGTTGGACTCGGTCGAACAGACAGCACGCCTCACAGAGGAACGTGCTCAGTCGGTGTTGAACTGCCCGAATACTTTCAACGGCAGGACGGCGGTCCCACTGAAATTCTTTCAGAGGCTCCTGGGGCATATGGCGGCCGCAGCGGCAGTAACTCCGCTCGGTCTGCTTCATATGAGACCGCTTCAGCACTGGCTCCACGGCCGAGTCCCGAGATGGGCGTGGCAACGCGGCACTTTCCGGGTGGCAATCACTCCAGAGTGCCGCCACACCTTCAGCCCGTGGTCGGACCCCTTGTTTCTTCGGGCCGGAGTGCCCCTAGAGCAGGTGTCCCGGCATGCTGTGGTTTTCACAGATGCCTCGACCACCGGCTGGGGCGCCACGGACAACGGGCATGCAGTGTCAGGGGTGTGGACGGGCCCCCAACTGCAGTGGCACATCAATTGCCTCGAGTTGTTGGCAGTACGGCTCGCCCTGAGCCGCCTCAAGGGGCCGCTTCAGGGCAGGCATGTGCTGGTCCGTACGGACAACACTGCGACCGCTGCGTACATCAAACCGTCAAGGTGGTCTACGCTCCCGTCGCATGTCACAACTCGCCCGCCATCTCCTCCTCTGGAGTCAGAAGCATCTGAGGTCGCTTCGTGCCATTCACATCCCGGTGTGCTCAACCGTGCGGCCGACGAGCTCTCACGAGCTGCGCTGCCGGGAGAGTGGCGACTCCACCCCCAGGTGGTCCAGCTGATCTGGAGAGAGTTCGGAGAGGCTCAGGTGGACCTGTTTGCCTCTCCAGAAACCTCTCACTGCCGGTTGTTTTACTCCCTGTCCGAGGGAACACTCGGGACAGACGCACTGGCACACAGCTGGCCCCGGGGCCTCCGCAAATATGTGTTTCCCCCAGTGAGCCTACTTGCACAGACACTGTGCAAAGTCAGGGAGGACAAGGAGCAGGTCATGTTAGTTGCGCCCTATTGGCCCAACCGGACCTGGTTCCCGGAACTTTCACTCCTCGCGACAGCCCCTCCCTGGCCCATTCCTCTGAGGAAGGACCTTCTTTCTCAGAGACGGGGCACCCTCTGGCTCCCGCGTCCAGACCTCTGGAAACTCCATGTCTGGTCCCTGGACGGGACGCGGAGGTTCTAGGTGACTTACCCTCCGAGGTACTTAACACCATCACTTCGGCACGTGCACCGTCTACAAGACGTGCTTACGCCCTGAAGTGGAACCTGTTCGTCGAGTGGTGTTCTTCTCGCCGAGAAGACCCACGAAGATGCTCGATCGGAGTCGTGCTTTCCTTCTTGTAGCAAGGGTTGGAGCGTAGGCTGTCCCCCTCCACCCTCAAAGTCCACGCTGCTGCTATTTCTGCATACCACGACCACATAGATGGCAAATCCGTTGGTGAGCACGACCTGGTCGCCAGGTTCCTTAGGGGGCGAGACGGTTAAATCCTCCTCGTCCCCCCTCCATACCCTCTTGGGACTTGGCTCTGGTGCTGAGAGCACTCCAGAATGCTCCCTTTGAGCCTTTGCAGTCAGCAGACTTAAAGATTCTGTCTATGAAGACTTTGCTGCTGGCTGCATTGGCCTCCATCAAGAGGGTAGGGGACCTGCAGTCTTTTTTTGGTCGACGTATCGTGCCTAGAGCTCGGGCCGGGTGACAGCCACGTGGTAATGAGACCCCGGCCTGGCTATGTGCCCAAGGTTCCTACCACTCCCTTCAGGGACCAGGTAGTGAGCCTGCAAGCGCTGCCCTCAGAGGAGGCAGACCCAGCCCTGGCTTTGCTCTGTCCAGTTTGCGCTTTGCGACTGTACGTGGACAGAACTCGAAGCTTCAGGACCTCAGACCAGCTCTTTGTCTGTTATGGTGGCCAGCAGAAGGGAAAGGCTGTCTCCAAGCAGAGGATGGCCCACTGGATAGTGGATGCCATCGCCCTGGCTTACCAAGCTCAGGGCGTGCCCTGCCCGCTCAGGTTGCATGCACACTCCACGAGAGGTGTTGCATCCTCCTGGGCGTTGGCTCGTGGCGCCTCGCTAACAGACATCTGTTGAGCTGCGGGCTGGGCGACACCTAACACGCTCGCTTGGTTTTATAGCCTTCGTGTTGAGTCGGTCTCCTCCCATGTTCTCGCCTCAGGTCAGAGGCACGGAGAGGCCCCGGCTTAGTGTCGGCTTGCTGCACTTACATGTGCTTATTCTCCAGAGAGTCCCTACAAGGCAGACCCTGTTGAGTCCTCCGATCTCCCTTCGGCAGCCGACGTGGCGGAGCGTCTGGCGCCAGGCCTATACTCCGCTGCATCCTTGAGAACCGGATTTAGGCTGGGTTCCATATGAGTGACCCTACGGGGATCCCATATGTCTGGTTCCACGGTTGCTCCTAATCGAAGCCCGTGTCTTTCCCTCTGGGAGAACCCACCTCTCGTCGAGTGGAGTCACCCCAGTTCTTCCATATGACAACCCCACGGTTAGTCCATTATTCTTCCACATAACTCCTTCGGGGAAGGATGTGGCTTCCGCAGCGTTCCTTTTACACGAAGGGTACGCTTCCCAGTGTTATCCAATAGTTTCACTGAATGGGTTTGGGAACAGCAGTGATTGACACTCTCTGTGTTAGCCCTGGCCCACCGTCCTCAGGCAAGGGGGTCAGGTGGCTTACAACAGAGCGCTGGAAGAGGGCAGCTCCTGTGGCGCTTTGGTAGGGATTCCTATTCGTCGGTCATCCGACGTACATCGAAGTGACCGACTGAATGGGAACGTCTCGGTTACATAGGTAACCCTCGTTCCCTGAAGGAACGTACGTCCCGTCGCCACAGTCGCTGTACCCCGCTGATGCTGCCGCCTATCTGGTTCGGCTCCTCAGCGAAAACCTAAAGATGCAACGCACCTGCTGCTCATTATATACCCACGCTGCGAAGTGAGCAGCTGCTGCATATGATTGCATGCCAATATGCATTGGCTCGTTTTAGTTACACTCGTAGTAGATTGGCGTCTCTAGCGAGATTCCTATTCGTCGGTCATCCGACGTACGTCTCCGTTCCCTCCTTCAGGGAACGAGGGTTACCTATGTAACCGAGACATTTCAGCATCACGCATGAATAAAGCGATCGTGGTGTTTTTGAAAACGGAATCGCTGGTAAACCAGTTGACTGTGAGCGGGTTATGTGTTAAAGAGACGTTTGTTGCTGTTACCCCGTTATTCGCCCCATCAAAGAAAATAACTGTCTCAAATGTCCCTCCGTTTATATCAAACGAAGCGATTACAAAAGAGTTACGGAGGTTTGGTAAGATCGCGAGCCCTGTAAAAACGATCCCTCTCGGATGTAAAAACACGGCGCTGAAACACGTTTTGTCTTTTAGGCGTCAGGTTTATATGTTTCTAACTTCACCGTCGTGCACCTTAGAAGTTTCCTTCCGTGTGAACCACGGAGAAAACTCCTATATGGTCTACGTGAGCACTGAGAGTTTGAAATGTTTTGAGTGCGGGGATTTAGGCCATAAAAGATCCATGTGTCCGCATAAAGGTGAACCAAGGCTGTCAACATCTAGAGCGGATACTGGAGTTACTGCTGAACGTCATGGAAATGAGGAAGCAGAGCAGAGGAGTGTGGATCAAGGTGAAGGAGGTACAGAGGAGGTGAAAGGACGAGAGGAGGTGAGTGAGAACAGTGTCAATACTGGTGAAGTAGAAGATGTTGATGCTATTGATAAAAGTGAGTCGCAGACTGGTTCTGCTGAAAATGTTATTGAGATGAATGATGGAGCTCAGGCAGGAGGCGCAGATGAGAACATGGTTGATGAAATGGAAGAATTGTCACAGTTTACTGATGATGGTATGAAAGATGGAGAGCAGTGGTCAGATGATGCAGGAGAAGTTGATAGTGATCTGTACTCTGTTGAAGAGATCAATGATTTTTTAGATAAAACTAAAGGAAAGACAGGGGTTGAAGTTGGTGAATATTTCCCTGATGTTGAAAAGTTTGTGGCTTCGGTGACAAAGGCAAGGAAAGTGAGTTACGAAGAACTCTAAAAACAAAAGAGGTTCCGGCTCAAAAAACACTTAACTACAATCAAGCAAAATAAGAAAATAGGAAGAGAAAGAATTTCGAGGGGAAAAACTAAACTTTTATGATGGCTTCAAAACGGCTTACTTTTTTCTCTCTAATGGAGACCTTGAGAGTGGGATCTCTTAACATCAATGGGATGAGAGATGGGAGGAAGAATGGGTTACTATTAGAAATGATAAATTTGAAAAAAAATGGGGGTTGTTTTCTTGCAAGAGACCCATAGCACCGAAAGTAACGAAATTGATTGGGGGTTATGGTGGAAAGGAGAGCACGTATTGAGTCATGGGACTAATTTAAGTGCTGGTGTCGCTGTTATTTTTGCACCTAATCTTAAAGTAAAATTTTTATAAAAAACTGAAGTAGAGCCAGGAAGGCTTTTGTTAGTAAAGGCTGAAATTTATAACTTTACCTTTCTGTTTGTGAACATCTATGCGCCCAATGTAGGAGCAGAAAGACTAACATTTTTCAAAAAATTAGAGAATATAATGAAAGCAGAAAAGGATGATGTTTTTATTGTTGTTGGGGGAGACTGGAACTGTACTCTTGATTTTACACTAGACAGAAATGGGGAGGAACCTCATGCAATATCAGCCTCCTGTTTAAGTGGTGTTATTAATAAACTAAATCTATTAGATGTGTGGAGAGAACATAATCCATATATAAAACAATATACATGGGTGAAAGTGTGTGATGAAAGGATTTCTGCTATATATTTTTATATATCTTTTAATATGAAAAATAGAGCTGTAAATACAAATATTTTACCTAATGCTATTTCTGACCATAAGTTCATTGTTGTTGCTTTTACATTGGCAAAAAGTAAACATAAGAGTTGCTACTGGCATTTTAACATAAAACTTTTAGAAGATAAACAATTTTGTGAAAGTTTTAATTTGTTTTGGGAGGCCTGGAAACTTGAAAAGAGTTTTTTTTGCAAATGTTGTTCAATGGTGGGAAGTTGGTAAAGGGCAAATAAGAAACTTTTGCCAGAAATATTCCTCTCATTCTTCCTTTCATATAAAAAAGACTTTGGAATAGCTGGAAATGGAGATCATTGACATTGAAAAAAAGATGATGACTGGCAATGAAGCTGAGGATCTAAAAAAAACTATGGAATGAAAAAAAAAATCAGTTAAGTCGAATTTTAAATGAAAGAGTTAAAGGAGCTCTTATAAGAAGCCGGTTCCTGACCGTGAAAGACATGGATGCTCCCACCTCATATTTTTTTAACCTGGAGCGCAAAAAGGGGAAACTGAATCAGATGCACCAGCTGAAGGACAATAACGGACATGCCACCTCTGACCCACTGGAGATGCGGAGGATTGCTGTGTCCTTTTATTCAGACTTATATTCGGCTGGAAGCTCAGATGAACTTTCCAGAAATGAGCTGCTTAAAGAAATTCCTGTTTTATCGGAAGGAAATAAGGATTTTTTAGAGACTGAGCTTTCTTTTGATGAAGTGACTGCAGCCGTCATGAATCTGTCGTCAGGTCGAACTCCAGGACTGGATGGACTGCCGGCTGAATTCTACAAGTTCTTTTGGCCTACTATTGGTGATTACTTTTTTAATATTCTTCAAAAATGTTTGTTAAATGGATCTCTTCCGACAAGTTGTCAACGTGCTGTTTTATCATTGCTTCCCAAAAAGGGTGATCTGACACTTTTAAAGAACTGGAGACCAGTGGCAATTTTATGTACGGAGTATAAAATATTTTCTAAATGTTTGGCAAATAGAATGAATAAGGTGTTACATGAAATTGTGCATAAGGATCAATCATATTGTATAAAGAATAGGTCTATTACAGACAACCTTCACACAATAAGCGATGTAAACGACTTTTCTGATTTTAATAATGTTAACATGGGTTTGCTATCTGTAGATCAAGAGAAGGCCTTTTAAGGTTGATCATGTTTTTTGTTTGAGACGCTGAAAACTTTTGGGTTTGGGGATAATTTCATTTCTAAAGTCAAACTTTTATATGCTGAAGCAACATGCATGATTAAAATGGCGGGTGGTCTGATTGTTCCCATAAGAGTAAACCGAGGAATCAGGCAGGGCTGTCCTCTCTCAGGACAACTCTACAGTATAGTTATTGAGCCTCTGCTGTGTAATTTAAGGAGAGAGTTAATGGGTTTAAAGGTTAACACTTCACTAACAAATGTTAAACTTTCTGCATACGCTGATGATGTAACAATTATAATTCGAGAACAAAATGACATCAATTCACTTAAAGAGGTGCTGGAGCATTATGGGAAAGCTTCTTCAGCAGTTGTGAACTGGTAGAAATGTGACGCATTGTGGTGTGGAAGAACTGTTAGAAGTCCAGTCCTCCCTGGAGGTTTACAGTGGGGAAGAACTGGTTTTAAATATCTGGGGGGTTTTATTGGGACAGAAGAATACAGAAAGAAAAATTGGGAGGGCCTGGTGGAGAAAGTGTGTGCTCGGTTGTCTAACTGGAAATGGTTGCTACCCCAGTTGTCCTACCGGGGGAGGGTCCTGGTCTGCAACAATTTGGTAGCATCTTCATTATGGCACAAAATGGCAATACTTGAGCCCCCTGACGAGCTGGTGAGAGGAATCCAGCAGCAACTGGTGGAGTTCTTCTGGTCGGGGCACCACTGGCTGAAGGCAGCGGTGCTGTATCTGCCGACACAAGAAGGAGGACAAGGGCTGATCGATGTTGAGTCGAGGATAAAAGCCTTCAGACTCCAGACAGCAAAGAGGCTGATCTATGGAGAAGATGTGAGCTGGGCTGGAGTCGCATGTTCTCTGCTGAGGAGAGCAGGGAATATGGGACTAGACCGACACCTTTTTCTGATGGATTTTAAGAAACTTGACCTTTCTGGATTGAGCCCTTTTTATAGATCAGTTTTAAGAGCATGGACATGTTTTAAGCTTTTAAGGAAGGTAAATGGGACACAGAGCTTATGGCTGAATGAAGAACCAATACTTTTTAATCCTGAGCTTGATCTGGACATTTTTAGATCAGATTCACTTAGTAAATTATTGTTGAAAGCAAATATTACCAAAATTGGACATCTTGTAAAAAAACAGAATGGATTACTGCTGAGTTGTTGGCTTCAAAGATAGGACTAAGATCAGTCAGAATGGTACAAAAACTGTTGGATCAAATAAAAGAGTCTCTGCCACAGGACTATAGACTGGCACTCGAAAATTTTAATGAAGATGTTGATGGATGTGGGTTTCCAGAGCTGGGAATCGCTGCGGAGACTGGAACATGGCAGGAAAAAGAAGGAGTTTTGCTATCTTTTAAGACACCTCAACCGGTTTTAATTTGTGATTCTGGAAAGAAGGCCATTTATACACTATGTGTGAAAACAAGACATTTTAAAACACTTGAAACAGTAAAAGAGTCTAAATGGCAGGAGATGTTTGGGCTAGATGTTTCCCCAAAAGGCAGCTGGAGGTCCCTGTACAAACCTCCTCTTGAGAAAAGGTCTGGAGATCTTCAGTGGAGAATTGTACATAGGATTATAGCTACAAACAGATACAGAGCACACCTTGATCCACAGGTGGAGGGGGGATGTCTTTTATGTGGAGAGCAGGAAACGGTTTTTCATTTGTTTTTAGAGTGTGAAAGACTTCAGCCTCTTTTTCATGATTTGGAAGAGTGGTGTCGTGTTTTAGGGGAAGTTTTTACACCAGTTTATTTTATTTACGGGCCAAAATATAGCAGAAGAAAGAAGGAAGTTCATGTTTTAATAAATTTTATATTTGGCCTGATATTTGGCCTTTTTTGTATTTATGTATGTATGTATGTATTTTAATTTTATTTATTTTTTTATTTTTTTTTAAGTTATTTTCTAAGTACTGTTAATATGTAAAATTAGTTCTGTTTGAAAATGTTTGTGAATAAATAGACCTTTAAAAGTCTCTCTCTCTCTCTAGCGGAGTGCATGCTGGGAGAGTGTTGGGACTGAGTGCGTCGGTGAGAGATCATAGAAAACAAAGTGTAACGTTTTTGTGTTTTTTGCGCGGTTTTCAGACGCCGGTGTTACACCAGATTCTGTGACCATCGTATTCTGTGACCGTGGAGGGCGTGGTTATCCCTGTGCTGCGTGATATACGCAAATTGCGTAAATTCTGACGATAAGCCAAAGAAGGTGAAATCTGTTCGAAACTGTTGTTTAGAAATGCTGGTTATTCACATCATAAATGCTTATGTGCCAGTCCAGATTAAACGCAATGTGGCTATTTGCAGAGTAGTAGTAGTTGCAGAGAAATGTGTGTTTCCATCATGTGTAGTTCATTTAACATTCGCGCAGAGAACGGCGCTGACGCGCGTTCACGTTATCGAGAGCGCGCCGGGAGGAACGCTTTTTCTGTTTGATTCGCAATTCGGAAAATTATTTATTTATCGAATGGTGAATTGTTTAATTTACTGTATATTATATAATTATACTGTATATAATATTTACAACAATTTTACACAGAATGGCTGTATCAAAAGGTCCCATTTGTTTTGAGGGAACCATTAAAGGCGACCAAACAGCAACTGCTGTACAGTAGGGTCACCAAATCTGACAAGGCCATTTTAAAGGTCATCAAATTCTGTTACCCCCTTCTATTTCACCCAGAATGACTGTGATGTTCTCCAAATTCACTCTGCTGATGTTTTATCTCCTCAGTGTCATACAGTACAAGTCATTATGGGATGACACAAACAGCAACTGCTGTACAGTAGGGTCACCAAATCTGACAAGGCCATTTTAAAGGTCATCAAATTCTGTTACCCCCTTCTATTTCACCCACAATGACTGTGATGATCTCCAAATTCACTCTGCTGATGTTTCATCTCCTCAGTGTCATACAGTACAAGTCATTATGGGATGACACAAACAGCAACAGATTTACAGTAGGGTCACCAAATCTGACAAGGCCATTTTAAAGGTCATCAAATTCTGTTACCCCCCTCTATTTCACCCACAATGACTGTGATGTTCTCCAAATTCACTCTGCTGATGTTTCATCTCCTCAGTGTCATACAGTACAAGTCATTATTGGATGACACAAACAGCAACAGATATACAGTAGAGTCACCAAATCTGACAAGGCCATTTTAAAGGTCATCAAATTCTGTTACCCCCTTCTATTTCACCCACAATGACTGTGATGTTCTCCAAATTCACTCTGCTGATGTTTCATCTCCTCAGTGTCATACAGTACAAGTCATTATGGGATGACACAAACAGCAACAGATTTACAGTAGGGTCACCAAATCTGACAAGGCCATTGTTAAGGTCATCAAATTCTGTTACCCCCTCTATTTCACCCACAATGACTGTGATGTTCTCCAAATTCACTCTGCTGATGTTTCATCTCCTCAGTGTCATACAGTACAAGTCATTATGGGATGACGCAAACAGCAACAGTAGAGTAGGGTCACTGTATGTTCTCTAAATTCACTCTGGTCACCAACAGTTACCGAATCCAAAGAACTGTGACCATAGTGGGCGCTGTTGCTTTTAATGTTTTCAAATAAGCAATTGAGGGTCATTTATGTGCAGAACATTTGTATTGAAATTATGGCTATTCATGTAACGAATGCTTATTTGCTTGTCTCCATTATAAATTAAATGCAATGTAGTTGTTTGTTATTATATATGCGTTTCAATGGCAACAAACATCATTTTAACGATGTTTAGGAAGCTGGCATAGCACCATTTCTTTTTAATCCTTCACAGATTACAGTAAAAATGGATAATAGAAGCATTTAAAAATGTGCTGTGTATTTTTGTTTCTTCGCTATTTTTCGAATAGTATTACGGTATTCTGATAGAGTGCACGAAGGATCACGTGTGTGCCCCAGTGTCCACTGCGATCAGTGCAATCATTTGATTTAGGCATAATTTGCTATGGTATCTTTGCATGATGGACGCAAGAAAGTACATGGAATTGAAGAAATATCTTCTACACGGGAAATATCCCAAAGATGCCAATAAAAAACAACGTTTCGTCCTGAGAAGGAGAGCTTTGAATTTCTGCATGATAGGTAAGGTAACGTTACCTTAATCAGGCCAGGTCAGGTCAGCTTTACTTATATAGCGTTTTTTACAATGGAAATTGTGGCGATGCTTTACATTAATAATTGGCAAATAATTTTTGGCTGCACAGAACGACATAAAAAATATCAAGGCAACTTAATTAAGAGAATATAACAGTTATTAATGTTTTAATCTAATAACTCTTGTTTTAACACATTTGTGTAACAAGCATACAATTCTTAAAACAATAATAAAAAACAATATTAATCAAAGTAAACTATTTGTCACAATCCTACCTGTATCTTCTTGTTTAGCTGTATTAATCATGTCTGTTTTCATGTCATTCTGTTTATCTGTTTATTCTGTTCCCCTGTCCTGTCAGTGTCACATGTGTCTTGTTTTCAGTTCAGTCCCATCATCTGTCACATGTGCTTTTGTTGTTGTCCTGTCAGTTCGGTCATGTACTCTTTGTTGTCATTCGTCATTATTAGTTCATCGTCTTCACCTGTGCCCGTTAATTAGTCATGTCATTCACCTGTGTAACCCTCATTATCCTCGTGTGCCAGCCTGTATAAATTCCCTCTGTGTCAGTCCTGTCCTGGTTCTTCGTTGACGTTGCATGTCGAGCTGTATTGATCCTGTATACCTGTTCTGTTCAAATAAATCGTTTATCTTCATCTGTCCTGAGTCGTCGTGCTTCTGCGCACCCACCGTGAGCGAGACAAGCGTGACAGAACGAAGAACCCACAAAACAAAGACAACATCAGCAACGATCTACGCCATGTTCTCTACCGAGGCGGAAGATCGTCTGTGGGGTATCTGGCAGCGGGGACGTCTGCTGGAGAGTTGTGTGGGGGAGTTCGTCGAGCTCTCCCATCAGGTGGGCTGGCCGGATGACTCACTTAATGCGGTGTTTTGGTTGGGGCTGGACGCGAGCACAATTCGCCCTGACGGACCCGGGGGCAGTTCTTCTCTAGTTGATCTGATTAACTTGGTCCTAGAGTTGAACTACTCTGGGTTCGAGGTTGAGGAGTGTGTTCCCCGTCCGGTCCCATCCAACACACCGCTGGCCACGCCAGCCCACCGAACGCCGACTGCCCTCACATACCCCTCTAGCGGTGCGATCCCCGGCTGTTCTGCCAGCTGGCCCCACAGTCACCAAGGAGGGGTGAGCAGCGCGATTCGGGGGTCCCAGGGGTTGGACCCCCCGCTGATGTCAGTCCGGTCGGCGTTGAAGCGCGCCGCCGCTGCTGGTCTCAGGACACAGCCCGCCGCGCTCAGACCACGCCCTCTTCCTGCCGCGATGGCTCCGCCGACCCAGGAAGAGTGGATCCCTAACCCATCTCCTGCGCTCGCCTTCCCTGAGCTGTCTCCTGCGCCCGTCATCCTAGAGCCGTCTCCAGTGCTCGCCGTCCCAGAGCCTTCTCCTGTGCCCGTCGTCCCTGAGCCGTCTCCTGTGCTCGCCGTCCCTGAGCCGTCTCCTGTGCTCGCCGTCCCTGAGCCGTCTCCTGTGCTCGCCTTCCCAGAGCCGTCTCCTGTGCTCGCCTTCCCAGAGCCGTCTCCTGTGCTCGCCTTCCCAGAGCCGTCTCCTGTGCTCGCCTGCCCAGAGCCGTCTCCTGTGCTCGCCTGCCCAGAGCCGTCTCCTGTGCTCGCCTGCCCAGAGCCGTCTCCTGTGCTCGCCTGCCCAGAGCCGTCTCCTGTGCTCGCCTGCCCAGAGCCGTCTCCTGTGCTCGCCTGCCCAGAGCCGTCTCCTGTGCTCGCCTGCCCAGAGCCGTCTCCTGTGCTCGCCTTCCCAGAGCCGTCTCCTGTGCTCGCCGTCCCTGAGCCGTTTCCTGTGCTCGCCTTCCCAGTGCCGTCTCCTGTGCTCGCCTTCCCAGAGCCACCACCAGTGCTCGCCATCCCAGAGCCGTCTCCTGTGCTCGCTACCTCAGGGCCGTCTCCGGTGCTCCCAACCCCAGAACTACCCGAGCTCCCGGACTGGCCCGAGCTCCCGGACTGGCCCGAGCTCCCGGACTGGTCCGAGCCCCCAGACTGGCCCGAGCCTCCTGAGCTCCCAAACCCCGAGCTCCCAGACCTTCCTCCTCCTGAGCTCCCAAACCCTGAGCTCCCAGACCTTCCTCCTCCTGAGCTCCCAGACCTCCCTGACCCGCCAGAGCCTCCTGAGCTCCCAGACCCTGAGCTCCCAGACCTTCCTCCTCCTGAGCTCCCAGACCCTGAGCTCCCAGACCTTCCTCCTCCTGAGCTCCCAGACCTTCCTCTGCCAGACCTTCCAGACCTCCCAGACCTCCCAGAGCCGGCGCCTGACCTGCCACCGCCAGAGCCAGCGCCAGACCTACCACCGCCAGATCCGGCTCCAGACCTTCCTCCTCCTGAGCTCCCAGACCTTCCTCTGCCAGACCTTCCAGACCTCCCAGACCTCCCAGAGCCGGCGCCTGACCTGCCACCGCCAGAGCCAGCGCCAGACCTACCACCGCCAGATCCGGCTCCAGACCTTCCACCGCCAGAACCTGCGCCATCCGGCCCACCGAAACGGGGGACTCCTCCATGGCCGCCTGACCTCCTGGCACCTGCCAGGACCCTGCCTCGGACTCCTCCATGGCCGCCTGACCTCCTGGCACCCGCCAGGACCCTGCCCCGGACTCCTCCATGGCCGCCTGACCTCCTGGGGATCCTGGAGACACCCTGGAGGCCACCTGAACTGCCAGTACCTGACCACGGCCTCCAGGGTGCCCGCCCCCCCCTCCCGGATCTGTTCGTTCACGGCGCGAGGACGCGCCTTCCGGGAGGGGGGAGTACTGTCACAATCCTACCTGTATCTTCTTGTTTATCTGTATTAATCATGTCTGTTTTCATGTCATTCTGTTTATCTGTTTATTCTGTTCCCCTGTCCTGTCAGTGTCACATGTGTCTTGTTTTCAGTTCAGTCCCGTCATCTGTCACGTGTGCTTTTGTTGTTGTCCTGTCAGTTCGGTCATGTGCTCTTTGTTGTCATTCGTCATTATTAGTTCATCGTCTTCACCTGTGCCCGTTAATTAGTCATGTCATTCACCTGTGTAACCCTCATTATCCTCGTGTGCCAGCCTGTATAAATTCCCTCTGTGTCAGTCCTGTCCTGGTTCTTCGTTGACGTTGCATGTCGAGCTGTATTGATCCTGTATACCTGTTCTGTTCAAATAAATCGTTTATCTTCATCTGTCCTGAGTCGTCGTGCTTCTGCGCACCCACCGTGAGCGAGACAAGCGTGACACTATTATTAGAAAGGTTCATTATAACATTATTAGGGTTCTATCAATTACTGTCAGAGTATGGTTCTTTATACGATGTTGCTTTGCTGCGCGGTCACGAAGGATTGTGGTTTAAAAACAATTGATTTTTAACCTTTTAAGCGCGATTAACAGCAAAGGAGAACTCGTTTCAGTTCAGTGTGGCGCAAGACGTCACTTTGTAGGCCAACTGGCAGTTACCGTCCACACTGGTTCCGTCGACAAAAACCCAGTATCTCAAAAAACAATCTCTGTGATCAACAAAGCTTGATGATACTTACACGTTTTGCCCATCAAGAAAATTTTCACAGATGAACACAACGTTTTTATATTTTTAAGCCTAAATACAGTTGCCAGTAGCCCAGCCAACACTGAAATGTGGGCCCATGTGGGTCAAATCCAGGCAGCATGGGTTCCATGTGGGCATGGGTTTGACATTGAGATGATAATATGGGACCTTCAACCAGACCTATATGAGTAAAATAATTTCATGCTTAAAATACATCTTTATACATTTAAACTTTTAAAATGATTAGATTGGATTGATAGTCACTTATATACAAAGAACACATAATGTCACAGATAGGATCTGATCAGTATAACAACTTAAGGCATTATAAAGGCCTTATAAACTATTTTCTATTGTGACATTTCATTTTGTTGAATGATCAATATTACAATGTTAACCTGCCTATGAATTTATCAAAAATGTGTTTTATTTCCAATTTGCGTAGTTGAGAATGAGGGAAAATAACAAATGTCAGAAAATAGGTGGGTCTCATACGGGACGTACAAGTTCAGTATGACCTAGTCACACCTGACGACATTAAGCTTGACCAAGTAGTCCTGCTTCGAATGTTTTTAATTTAAAAATTTTTTCACTTCTGCACACATGAGTCCAACACTGTCTCTGATGTCAAATCTGCAATCTGCCAACATCAAGTCCCCAGGCAATAGTTTATTAAGAAGGCCACTATTCTCAGTCACATGCTTGTCACTGGCACAACCTTCCCACCCTTGGGAAATGAAAGAGATAGATCATCGTGGTGATACTTTGGGGGTGTGCTGATGTTTGTAGAGGGAAACTGTCTGTGCTCTAACTTTGACATTTCATGCTCGTTCATTGTGAATTTCAAAGCAGTCCACAAAAACTGCTGCACGACTGCCAAAAGTCTCTACAACACCAAGGGTTTGAGACATCAAAAAATTGTACCTATGGTATCTCTGATTATCTTTGATCCACAATTAAGAGATATGCAATACGCTGAATTGGCAGATTCAGTCCGAGGCGCATCAGTGTTGAAAGGCGCATCTGAAAAGTTGAGAGTTTTCGCCAGTCTGTGGCAGGCGGGGAAGAAGCTGTGTCAGCACACCCATCAGAGGCACAAAACACTGAAGCTCACTGTAGTACCTGTCCTTCTTGTCCTTTTCTAAAGAATCCTCATCCATCCTCATTTTCATTCTGTTGGCAAGGCTTCAAAATTTTTACTATTTTGCAGATTTGGCCTATAACACATATATACTGCATAAGCATATATTTGGCTTATATACTCACTTTATTCCTGTTTTCTGCTTCTGCATATTATAAAGCCAGTTGGATCATTTTGCAGCTATAATTCTGTTGGTGTGTTGGTATGGATTTCAAAGTGTGGTTTATATGTGTGTAATAAAAAGATTGTGTTTGTGCATGTTATATTTAAAAGGGAAAAGCACTACTATACTGCTAATCACAAATCCAAACACTGCCATTGGAGCTTTGCTGGCATCTAATGGGGAAAATTGGGTACTTTGCCAAAAAAAACTCTTATTGAAAACTAATCTTTTGAGATATCATCCTCAAATTTGGAACACAACTTATTTAGATTTATGGCTTTGATTTTCTCAGTTTTACAACATTAGAGACAGTCACACCGTAGAAAAATTCTGAGATTTAGCTCAAAACTGTAAAAGTCTAATAACAAAGCAGTTTTTATAACAGCAGGTCCACGTAAGACATACTGCCTGCCTAACGACCACGATTCTGCCTATCGTCTGCCATTCCTGTTTGCTGTTGTTTTACCATTGCCTGTTTGACTACGTTTTCACTGTAAATAAAGCCTGCACCTGGATCTACACCCACGTTGTACACCCGCGTTGTCTACACCTTCATTACGGAATGTAACAGTTGAGAAAGAAAACGAGTATAATGGAGCCATGCAGTCGGTCAGAAAGCATCCAAATTTACCTACTGTTGTTATAAATGTTTATCCAACAACAACAAAAAAAGAGAAAACCTCTGCTCTTGACTGAAACAGTTTTGTTACTGTAATGGGAATACATATATATTTAATTTAAACAGTAAAGATTATGTATTGTTTTTATAAATTTGACTTTATACATTTTATGTAGTATTTCTTGTTTATAGTGCTTGACGTTTTTCAGGTAGATAAATACCTGATAAATGCTAAAATAAAAGCAGTGAAAAATGTTTTAATTTATCACTGTTTACCTGTATTCAGTAAGAGTTTCTTTTTAAGGTAGTTTTTTAAATAATATTGAAAATGGTGATAAGAATTCTGAAATGTTAATGCTATAGAAAAAAATTAAATCATAAAAACCTTACTTAGAGCAAAAATAAATATATAAAAAAATATATATCGATATATATATGATCATGAAATAAAATGACTCATATCGTGATATGAGATTTTGGTCATATCACCTTCCCTAAGTGTGGGTGAATGTGCTTTGAGGTTAAGCTTATTGCGATGGCCAAACTTTTAAATGGTAGGCCTATTCCTTTTTCACGTTAAATGTATACAAAACACAAATGCTACTTGGTAGGCTTTATTAACATTTTTTTATTAACCTTCATTAACCAATTAATTTTTTTTTCAGATAATGACCTTTTTTACCTCCGAAACCATGGAGAGCAAAAATGTAAAGTTGTTCGTAGTGCAGAGGAGGCGGACTCGCTGTTTAAGGAATTTCATAACAGTGACATAGGTGCACATGTTGGTCAGCTTAAAACAAGGGATGCCATTTCTCAACTTTTTTACTGGCCTGGCATGTCATCAGACATCGAGAAATGGGTAGGCTTATTAGAACTTAAATTAAATTTATTTTCCATATCACAATGTATAATATACAATCAATTCATATGTTTACTCTTACCAGGTATCTGAGTGTTCAGTATGCCAGCAAAATAAAAAGGTCCTGAAGCTTGAGACAAGCTACACACCAATTAAGGTACAAACTCCAAATTTCTATTTAAAAAAAAAATGCAATTTGAAAATATTAATGTGTTAATAGTTCTTTTTCCACATTATTCGAAATTGTAACGTAATTGTAAATGTAATTGTATTTTCTGCACAGCTGGTTTGAAATGACATGTATTGTGAAAAGTGTTATACTAATGTGATAAATGTGAATTGAATTTTATTTTTGTCTCTTCACAGACAAAGTGTCCATTTGAACTTGTTGGGATGGACCTAATCGGAAAATTAGTGAAGACTGACCAGGAGAATCAATATATTTGTGTAATGATTGATTATTGCACGAAATGGGCACAAGCTTATCCTCTCAAATCCAAGTCAGCTGGAGAGGTTACAGAGTGCATCCTTAAATTTGTATATCAGTTTGAAGTGCCAAAAAGGATTCTTACTGATCAAGGCAGAGAATTTGTTAACACTGTAAGAATTTTAATTTTCTACTAAGCTACACAAATGCTTTTATGTACTGTATTTTTTCCCTTTGTAAACACTTGAACTATTACTCAAAACATAAAAGATATTATTTTAACTTAATCTCTGTAGATCAACACAAAGGTCTGCGAAGTTCTTGGAATTAAGAGGAGCCTCTGTGCCCCGTACCACCCTCAGACCAACGGGTAGGTGGAGAGGCTCAATGGCACCATACAAAGGTGAAAAATGCATCCACTACAGCATATATTTCCACTGATCAGCAGGTTAAATGAATTTATTATGTTATTACAAAACATTGATTATATTATTACAATGACACCTGTCAAGGGCTGGGATATATTAAGCAGCAAGTGAACAGTCAGTTTTTGAATTCCATGTGTTGAAACCAACACAAATTGACAAGTTAAAAGGTCTGAGTGATTTTGACAAGGGCCAAAAATAGTGATGTATTGAGGCCTGTGTCAGAGCATCTCCATAACAGCAAGTTGTGTAGGTTGTTCCTAGTTTAACACCAACCAATTTTTTGGTATGCCAGCATGAACTGCTGCAACCTTAATGTGTTTAAACTGATTTTGATCTTCTTCCTTATTTTTCTGCCCTAAAAGTGAATGGCCGTCAGAGACCGGTTCTTACTGACCACTTGTGTGGTGCTGTAACCGTTTCACCAACCAATAACTTTCATAAACCTTAGGTGTAATCTAAGTCTAATCAGTTTACAAACAAATCTGTGGTCTTCAAAATACGTTCTATTTTATATAAATATTAAAAACAAAGAAAACAGACATGACTGAATGTACTGCATCTAAAATGAAGACACAATATTATTTGTCATTTTTAATATAGTACATAGAACAGTAGTTCTGTAGTTCATACAGAGAAATGTTATGAATCGTTTTATATTTTAAAAAACGTGGCCATTGTACATATCGTCTTTCTACATATATTTGTATGTATAAGCCTTCTCTTTATATTTCACCACATAATGCTTTTAGAGTCCTTGCTAAGCTGGTTGAGGATAAGCCCAATACCTGGGACCAATATTTGGATGCTGCTATGTTTGGCCTGCGGACAAAGAAACAACTGACAACACAGTTCTCCCCATTTTATCTCATGTTTGGTAGAGAAGCACGCTACCCATCCGAGGTCCCAGAACATTTTCAGGTGATTTAGTGTAAATATTCTGGATTACAAGATTATATTACATAATCATGAAATATAGATAAATTATTTATAACTAACCTTTTTCCACAGGTTGATAGTCACTTTGAAAGTGAATATAATGAAGAAGTTGTGGCCATTGACATCGAACGTCATGAAAAAATTATGGACATCGTTAAAGACAATGTTGAAAAAACACATGCAAGAACAAGGAGAAGGCTATCTCAAAAGGCACACCAAAGCCTTCAGGTGGGAGCCATGGTGTGGAGAAAAAATGTCCGCAGTGAGCAGCGGAAAGGAGGAAAACTTGACCCGGAATATTTCGGTCCCTTTACGGTGACCAAAATAGAAGGGAAAAGTATTGATCTTGTGGATTCAGTGGGTCGATCCATACACAAGGTCAGCATTGACCATCTCAAGCACCATCATGAAGAGACCCCACGGATACCTCACAATCTGAGGAGACGTCAACAACTTCGCCCCTCTCAGCCATCTGATGCAACCCCCTCTCCTCCTCCAGCTGCTGACTCCTCTCCTCCTCCAGCTGCTCTCTCCTCTCCTCCTCCAGCTGCTCTCTCCTCTCCTCCTCCAGCTGCTGACTCCTCTCCTCCTCCAGCGGCTGACTCCTCTCTTCCTCCAGCTGCTGACTCCTCTCCTCTTCCAGCTGCTCTCTCTCCTCCTCCAGCTGCTGACTCCTCTCCTCCTCCAGCTGCTGACTCCACTCTTCCTCCAGCTGCTGACTCCTCTCTTCCTCCAATTGCTCTCTCCTCTCCTCCTCCAGCTGCTGACTCCTCTCCTCCTCCAGCTGCTGACTCCTCTCCTCCTCCAGCTGCTGACTCCTCTCCTCCTCCAGCTGCTGACTCCTCTCCTCCTCCAGTTGCTGACTCCTCTCTTCCTCCAATTGCTCTCTCCTCTCCTCCTCCAGCTGCTGACTCCTCTCCTCCTCCAGCTGCTGACTCCTCTCCTCCTCCAGCTGCTGACTCCTCTCCTCCTCCAGCTGCTGACTCCTCTCCTCTTCCAGCTGCTGACTCCTCTCCTCCTCCATCTGCTGACTCCTCTCCTCTTCCAGCTGCTGACTCCTCTCCTCTTCCAGCTGCTGACTCCTCTCCTCCTCCAGCTGCTGACTCCTCTCCTCCTCCAGCTGCTGACTCCTCTCCTCTTCCAGCTGCTGACTCCTCTCCTCCTCCAGCTGCTGACTCCTCACCTCTTTCAGCTGCTCTCTCCTCTCCTCCTCTCCTCCTCCAGCTGCTCTTTCCTCTCCTCTCCTCTCCTACTGTAGCTGCTGTCTTCTCTCCTCTACCAGCTGGACAATCAACTGCTGATGTGACCAGTTTTATTGAAAAATGTATGTAACTCTGATAAACAAACTACATTTCTGTTTAACAGTTTAAACAGTTTTAACTGTTTCTATTCAGGCTTGTAATGAACCTGTGTTTTAGTTAACATTGTAAAGCTCTTGTACTGTATTTAATTTAAGGTTTGATCTTTTTTAACATTCAGTGATATATTTCATATACTTATAAATAACTAATTTTTTTGTACACTACTTTAAAGTTATTTCAATACATTTGTTTCATACAAAGGCATACAGGATGCCTTAGGGAGGCAAAAAAGCACATGTCTTGCTGTCCCGAATGGGACCCTACAAAATTTTTTATTGGGACATTGCGAGGACAGCTCCCAATGAAGAGCTTGAAAGTGAGGTAAGCTGAATTGAATGACAGGTTTGTCTATTTGTATGGTATATAATATGTATATACAAGGTAATGCTACATATCCTTAACTGATTTACTTTTATACAGCCTACTCATTATTTATCTCTCTCACAGGTCATCAATGCTTACATAGCCCACAAAATTAAAGAACACAACCAAATAAGAGACAACAAGGCACTTCACATTGATTCGTATGAAATGACACGCATATGGGAGGGGAAAAACTCAAGACTGAAGGTAGGCACAGGACAATCTTTTTGTAGGGCATTTTTAGGTGGATTGTAATTGAATAGATTTTATTAAATGATTTTGTAAATGATTATTATTTGTTGTAGTGTGATCCAATAAAGTTTTGTGTACTTTTGGGAGCCATCCATGAGCCTGGTCACTGGATATTGGTGGTAAGATCAAGTACCTTACTCTGTGCATTGCTGACATTTGTTGAGAGCTGCAATATTACCGGTAGCTGTAAAACATGTCTATAATGATATAATAACACAATAATATATTGAAATATGCAGGCAATCTTTCCAGCTGAAAAAAGGAGCCTTGTGTTGGATCCCCTGGGAAATGATCGATGCAAAATCAAACAGTGTTTGGAGTCCACAAGGTAATTTTTCTCCATATATGAAAAACGTTCCCTTTGACATACAAAACTAAAATATGTGCACATATGTAACTGGCATAATTTTACATTTGTCTTGGCTTTTAAGGGCCTTTGTCAGAAAACGAGGCTGCAATGTTTCCAGGTGGACAGCCAACACAGCTCCACACAGTCACCAAATGGATGGCACTTCATGTGGTGTATTTGTAATGAAAGTATGTTATGTTTATGTTTTTGTCTGTCATTCTATCGACTTTATTATACTGCTGTCTACTTAATTATACCTGTAAAGTATTTTAAAACAATAGTTTGTTGGTTTATATATTACTTAAAGTCATGGCCAAAAATATTGGCACCCTTGGTAAATATGATCAAAGATGACAAAATAAATCTGCATTGTTTATCTTTAACATTAAAGATCCAGAAGTATATTTAACCGTGGGCATTGGGTACTTTTTATCCATGTGTGCCCCAAACCCATCTAAAAAGCTCTTTTTTTAGTTCCATCTGACCATAGAAGCCGGTCCCATTTGAAGTTACAGTGTCTTGTCTGATAACTGAATATGCTGGAGATTGTTTCTGGATGACAGCAGAGGGTTTTTCTTGAAACCCTCCCAAACAACTTGTGGGCATGTAGGTGGTCATTTTTTTAGGCTTTCTGAGACTCAAGACTCAACTAATCTTTGCAATTCTACAGCTGTGATTCTTGGAGAGTCTTTGAACACTCAATCTCTTCTCCTCACTGTGCATTAGGATGATTGAGACACATCTTCTTCCAGGCAGATTTGTAACATCTTTAGTTGATTGGAACTTAAAAATGTATTGCTGCACATCAGTACTATCTTCTATGGTTTAAACTATTGTGATGAATGAATGAATGGGAAATTGGCCTTTGTGTTTCCTCATGTTTATACTCCGGTGGAACAGGATGTCATGGTTGGACAATTTCATGTTCATGATCGCCCTGGTGTTTTAAAAAAAAAAATGTAAATATGAATGGTATTATACTTCAAAGATATTTTACTCATTAAAAAACTTGGGGTGCCAATAATTGTGGGCAACGTGTTTTGGAGAAAAACATTTATTTCATAATGTAATTTTTCACTCCACTTTCAATTCTTTTCCTTCAATGAAAGGTTAGATTTTTGCTCATTTTCTGAATTAAAGATCAAAAGGATAACAATGCAGATTTATTTTTACAGACATCTTTGATCATATTATACAAGGGTGCCGATATTTTTGGCCATGACTGTAAGTATGTATGTACTATGCACTGACAAATCAGTTATAAGCCCCTGTCATATTAGTATGCAGAGAAAATACTGGCAGGGGAGCCTCTGACATTTCTTAACAAGACCTCAGCAGTAGATGAATACAGAAGACAGATCGCCTTGACACTGCTGAATGAGAGTGGTACATTTCTTCAATTATGTACTTTTGTTTAATAATTAACCTTATACCATGGTCTGTCTAAAGACTCAATTCTGATTGCCTGGAAAGTGTCTATTTGAAGGTGTCAGTTTCCCCAAAAAAAATGCTCAGATAAATTTTTTTGGAAACTTACACTAAGGAGGTGAAAAGATTTTGTTACTGTCCACCAGTGTAGCTGACAAAAATAACCCTAATCATTTTAACCCTCCCAGTTGTCTTGAGTGGCTGCACAATAAAAACCCACGAAACGTAAGATATCCCTTGAAAGTCTTTAATTCAAGAATTCAAGGTACAAAATTTCAGAAAGAAACAATTGAAATGGCAAATAAAAGACTAGGCAAAGAACTGAACACAACAAGGAGTATAAATACACAGGTGATAATGAGGTAATTAATGAGATAACAGGTCAATGGGATAACTAATCAGATACACTGGGAAAATTGGGTAAAAACACAGTCACTGAACTAAAACACATATAACCCTGACACCAATCAAATTTAGCAGTCCAAACAGCAATGACAGCTTTTACTGTAACTTGCTGTCAGTGCTTACAAATGACCATGATATAAGCAGGAAAATCAAAGGTTTGCTGTGCATTAAACAATTTGAATGCACTCCTCGGCGGCAACAATGTTGTGTGTTAAAATTGGCCTCTTTGCCTCTTTCAAAATCATTTAATGCACAGCTAGCAGTGGATTATCCCTTACATTGAATACGGTATTAAAATGATTAACACGTTTATACATTTATTGATAAGTTGAATTTCTTTTCATTGGTGATCAGATGACCTTACTGATTTGTGCCACCATTGTGGGGAGGAGGATGCAGAGGAAACAGGAAAGAAAACAACTTGGGTATAAAAAGAAGCTATTTTTAAAATGAAGTCCATCATTGGGCTCTGAACATTCTGTGGCCCCTGTATATGGCCTGTTTTTGTTAACGTAGGATAAATATGCATCACAGGTATATGTATCTCATATTCACCCTGAATTTATTATTTATTATTAATTTATTTATTATTATGTTTGTTGATACAGATCCAGTGTGATGTGTGCCCGGTGGTTCCACATACGATGTGTAGGAGAGCCTGACCCCAAGAAAACCTTTAGTTGTGACGCTTGCCAACTTTAAGTTTTGTCTCCCCTTGATTTACAAGTTGTAAATAGTTTTAATATTTGAAATAATTTATAAATATTTACTTTCCCGCCCCTTGATATTTATGTATGTAAATAGTTGTAATATTTGAAAAATATTAAAACATTTCATTATAAATTATTGCATTTGTGTTATTTAAATCATGAAATAAAGGGTACCCCAGAATTCGGTAGCCGATTCGGTGACCCTACTGTACATCTGTTGCTGTTTGTGTCAGCCCATAATGACTTGTACTGTATGACACTGAGGATATGAAACATCAGCAGAGTGAATTTGGAGAACATCACAGTCATTGTGGGTGAAATAGAGGGGGGTAACAGAATTTGATGACATTAACAATGGCCTTGTCAGATTTGGTGACCCTACTGTACATCTGTTGCTGTTTGTGTCAGCCCATAATGAATTGTACTGTATGACACTGAGGAGATGAAACATCAGCAGAGTGAATTTGGAGAACATCACAGTCATTGTGGGTGAAATAGAGGGGGGTAACAGAATTTGATGACCTTTAAAATGGCCTTGTCAGATTTGGTGACCCTACTGTACATCTGTTGCTGTTTGTGTCAGCCCATAATGACTTGTACTGTATGACACTGAGGAGATGAAACATCAGCAGAGTGAATTTGGAGAACATCACAGTCATTGTGGGTGAAATAGAGGGGGGTAACAGAATTTGATGACCTTTAAAATGGCCTTGTCAGATTTGGTGACCCTACTGTACAGCAGTTGCTGTTTGGTCGCCTTTAATGGTTCCCTCAAAACAAATGGGACCTTTTGATACAGCCATTCTGTGTAAAATTGTTGTAAATATTATATACAGTATAATTATATAATATACAATAAATTAAACAATTTATCATTCGATAAATAAATAATTTTCCGAATTGCGAATCAAACAGAAAAAGCGTTCCTCCCGGCGCGCTCTCGATAACGTGAACGCGCGCCAGCGCCGTTCTCGCGCGAATGTTAAATGAACTACACATGATGGAAACACACATTTCTGTGCAACTACTACTACTCTGCAAACAGCCACATTGCGTTTAATCTGGACAGGCACATAAGCATTTATGATGTGAATAACCAGCATTTCTAAACAACAGTTTCGAACAGATTTCACCTTTGGCTTATCGTCAGAATTTACGCAATTTGCGTAAATCACGCAGCACAGGGATAACCACGCCCTCCACGGTCACAGAATAGATGGTCACAGAATCTGGTGTAACACCGCCCGTCATTTCTCTGAAAGCAGTGATCGTTACCGCGTGAAAGCCACATGATTTTAAGTGTTTTTAAACCTTATTCTTTAATACATTCAAGCGATTAGACAAGATTCAATCACAAGAACATAGAAAATCTTCCAAACTGTAAAAGAAGCTTTTTAATGTCACACAAAGACAAGGTTGTATCTCTCTATTAGTGTTACTAGACCTCAGTGCTGCTTTTGACACAATCGACCACAATATTCTTTTGAATAGACTAGAAAATTATGCTGGAATTAGTGGAATTGCATTGGCATGGTTCAAATCATACTTATCTGACCGTTATCAGTTTGTAGTAGTAAACGAAGAGATGTCATTTCGATCACAAGTTAAATATGGAGTACCACAAGGCTCAGTTCTAGGACCGTTGCTTTTCACTCTGTACATGCTACCCTTGGGAGATGTCATTAGGAAGCATGGCATTAGCTTTCACTGTTACGCTGATGATACCCAGCTCTATATTTCCTCGCGCCCTGACGAAACCTACCAATTCTCAAAATTAACAGAATGCGTAGCTGATATAAAAAATTGGATGACTAGTAATTTCCTACTACTAAATTCAGAAAAAACAGAGATTCTAATTATTGGACCAAAAACTTCAGCACATAAAAACCTAGAATACTGTCTAACACTTGATGGCTGCTCTGTTAAGTCGTCTTCGTCAGTTAGGAACCTGGGTGTGCTCTTTGATACCAATCTTTCATTTGAAAGCCACATTTCTAGCATATGTAAAACCGCATTCTTCCATCTTAAAAATATATCTAAATTGCGACATATGCTCTCAATGACAAATGCGGAACAGCTAGTTCATGCGTTTATGACCTCGAGACTAGATTACTGTAACGCTCTATTGGGTGGTTGCCCTGCTCGCGTGAGAAACAAATTACAGCTGGTCCAAAACGCAGCTGCTAGAGTCCTTACTAGAACCAGGAAATATGAACATATTAGCCCGGTTCTGTCAAAACTGCACTGGCTCCCTATTAAACATCGTATAGATTTTAAAATCTTGCTAATTACTTACAAAGCACTAAATGGCTTAGCTCCCCAGTACCTGAGTGAGCTCTTAATGCATTATAGTCCTTCGCGTCTATTACAATCTCAGAATTCTGGCCAATTGTTAATACCTAGAATATCAAAATCAACCGCAGGCGGTAGATCCTTTTCCTATTTGGCACCTAAACTCTGGAACAATCTTCCTAGCATTGTTCGGGAAGCAGACACACTCTGTCAGTTTAAATCTAGACTAAAAACGCATCTATTTAACCTGGCATACACATGACGCACTATAAACTTTTGTCTTCATATCCGTTAAAGGATTGTTAGGCTGCATAGATCAGGTCAGCCGGAACCGGGAACACTTCCTATAACACCAGATGTACTCTGTACATCAGAAGAAGAATGGCGTCTACGCTAATTTTTTGTCTCTCTGCTTATCCCGAGGTTTACCAATTAACGTGATTGGCTGGATCTGGGCCGTGTCCGGGTCGGACGGGGAACCTGTGCCTGTGTGCGGCAGCAATGTGGCCCTGTGGTGTCGGCGGAGACTGTGTTAACTAGCTCATCCTTTGTTAAGACCTTACCGACTCATCAGCCAGTGGCACATATCCCAACAAACCGTCCCATACCGGCGTGATCAAAAAGATCTTAAACTAGATGGAACTAGATTAAATATATTGACAGTTGTGATTCCAAATCGGTTTAATTACCCGTAACTCTGCCTGAGTATCGGACAAGTGTTCATTGTTGGCCAGAGGAGAACTGGCCCCCCCGACTAAGCCTGGTTTCTCCCGAGGTTTTTTTCTCCATTTGTTGGAGTTTTGGTTCCTTGCCGCTGTTGCCTTTGGCTTTCTGAAGTTGGGGACACTTGCTTGATATTCAGCAGTGTTTTTGATATGCCTGCATTGGCACCGTTGTATACAAACTGAGCTGAGCCGGACGAGTGATTACGTCACTGTTTTCTGCAGTGCTGATATACCTAAATTAACTAGACTAATAACTATTGATATTTGCAACAGAATGAATCAATAATATATAGAATAAGCTGCACAATGACACCATTTTCTTATTAATGTAAAGCTGCTTTGCCACAATTTGCATTGTAAAAAGCTCTATATAAATAAAGATGACTTGACTTGACTTGACTTCGAGGTGCGTTATAGACCGAGGCGTACAAATGGAAATGCTGATGCCCTCTCCAGGTGGCCTGTGAACGAGACTTCTGGTAGAGCTACAGAGGACGGGATAGCTCCGGGCGGTGAGATAGCAGCTGAAGTGGTCTGTGCCTGTGTTCATGCCTATGTGCCAGTGATTGAAGATGGGGGAGAGCGTCAGAAGATTGAGCCGTGGGCAAAATTGAACAAGAAGGATGGAGCTGGTTCTAGTTTGCTGTCCGACTGGGTGAGTGTGCAGCGGAACGACCCAGTGGTGTCACGGCTGTGGGTCTATATGGACAGAGGGAGAGGGCCTGCTCCAAGGGAGCGAGCAGCGGAAGATAAGCCTGCCCAAGTGTTGTTGCGACAGTGGTCTCGCCTCTGCGTGGATCAAGGACTGCTATGCAGAGAGGTACGTGATCCAAATACAGTTGATACATGGAAACAAGTCATTGTGCCGCAGTCTTTGCAGAAGCAAGTCCTGGAATGGGTCCATGACGACGCAGGACATCTGGGAGGAGAGAAGACTTTGGCCTTGACCCGACGACGTTTCTTCTGGCCAGGATTGGCACGAGCAGTGGAGAAGTGTTGCTCTGAGTGTGTTCGATGCAACCTTCACAAGACCCCAGCGAATAAAGTGAGTGCTCCCCTTGCCACAAAGGGCACGCTGCCGGAGCGCTATAGAGCAGAAGAAAATTGTTGAAGTGTGACATTGGAAAAACATTTGAAGTGTGGGGGGTGGATGTAAGCCGCTCATTTCCCAATATGGGAGTGATGACGTCAGCGGCATTCCCCATGTCCCCCTCCTCGTTGCGGCAGGGCAGAGCGAAACACCTGCGCCTTGTTTTGCAATTAATGAACTTAAATAAATGTGTTCTGTGTTTGTTCGGGAGGGAAGATTTGACTCTGATTGTATGGGACGAGACAGGATCCTTCTCGGTACTGCTGAGCTCTTTACCAAGGCTGCCGTGCCGAGACGTGGGATGGATGTTTGGCGCACGAGACGAGTAGATTGGGAGGGATAATTTGGATGTCAGGGTTTCCCTGTAAAAACTGGGCGTCCGCGTGATTCTTCTGATCGTTGTTCCCCACGTCTGGTAGCGGGTTGGGAGGCCAGCAGTACGTGTAACACGGCAACATACACTTACTTTTTGTAGTATTATAGTGCCTTGCTTACCGGGAAGCCGTAGGCAAGTCGAGACGGCTACGGTTCCCCGGTACTTCCTACTTTTGTATGCTTGTGAGTGTGAGTGAGTTTGGGTATTAAACAGGCATTGTCACGTGTCATTGGGCATTATCTGTGTATGCTGACGAAGGCTAATATTCAGCTTGAGTGATCACGGGGTTGATATTGGTGCATTTATCTATTTATTTATTTAACTATTTATGGATTTTATGTATTTATTGTGTGGGCTTTTGTATTGAGATTTATATGGCCTGTGGTTTTGTATGTGTGAGGAAATTATGCATGCTTAACACTCATATGTACCAGTGTGATGTGATTTGTGCCACAAGTGTAGAGTCTCTTTGCTGAATTGTTAAGCTGATCATCAATGCAGTTCCTCTGGAGATCATCATGGTCATTATGTATCATCATTAATTCTGATTCAAGTTAAGTGAATGTTACATCAATGAGCACACTGAGCCTGTCACTGCTCCGGGGTTTTATCTATGATTTGTATCTAATAAACTTGGTTGACCTGAGACTGTGGTTTGTGTATTTCCTTGGTTATTAAGCCCATTAGTACATCTTAAGTCCAGTAGTGAACCTGTGTAGAGCACCCCCTAGTGGCTGTGGGGTTTGCATAAGATAATAGTAAGACCCATTACCACTCAATTTGTGGGTGGTTACAAGTACAGCTTTATGTTTGTTTCTTTTATTATTTTTTAACATGTGTGAAATGAATATTGCAACAATGAACGTTAATGGTTTAAGGGGAATGAATAAGAGAGCTGAAGTGTTTGAGATGATTAAACAAAAAAAAAATGATGTCGGCATGTTGCAGGAAACTCATAGTGATTTAAGAAATGCTGCTGACTGGGCAGAGGAGTGGGAAGGAGTTGCTGTTCTGAACTCAGTGGAGGGGTTGCTATCCTATTTGCAAAAAATTGTATTCCTCAAACTTATCAAGTTGAAGAAGTTGTTAAGGGCAGGCTTCTAAAAGTAAGCCACTTTTGAGAAATATATATTTTGTTTTTATTTGTGTGTACATTCCTACTTCAGCAATAGAAAGAATGGTGTTTTTAAATGTACTTTGTTCTGTTATGCAGAAATGTTGTGCTGAAGAGTATTTATTTCTGGGTGGTGATTTTAATTGTACTGAGTCAATGTTGGATCGAAATCATATTGAACCCCATTTACCTTCTCGTAATCGTTTAATTCAACTTGTAAAAATGCATGAACTATGTGACATTTGGCAACAGTTTAATGGAGCGCAAAAACAATACACCTGGGCCCATGTTCGTGATAATGTTATTTCTTTGGCCAGGTTAGATCGGTTTTATGTATTTAAACATCATTGTAATATAGTTAAAAGATGTTTAATTACCCCATTGGGTTTCACTGATCACAGCATGGTACAGTGTTTTGTGTTTTTAAACTCTATTAAACCAAAGAGTGCATACTGGCAGCTGAATGTAAACTTGCTGAGTGACAAGTGTTTTAGAGAAATGTTTAAGGTGTTTTGGGGCGAATTCAAAACCACAAAAGAAACTTTTATCTCTTTTAGACAATGGTGGGATTTTGGAAAGATCCAAATAAAACAGTTTTGCATACAATATACTCAAAACGTCACTAAAGAGACTACTTTAGTTATGGACACCTTGGAGGCTGATATTTTAAAACTTCAAAATTTAGCTGAGTCAACTGGAGCTCAAAACTACTTTAACTCTTTAGTCAATAAGAAAACACAGTTGGCTCATTTGCTGGGTCTTAAAACACTGGACTTTCTGGTCAGATCACGGTTTCAGAGGTTGAACCAGATGGATGCCCCTTCCAGGTTCTTCTTCAACCTGGAGAAGAAGAATGGCTAGAGTAGGGCTATTCATGCCCTGCAGTCTGAATCTGGAAGGTTATTATCAGACCCTGCAGAAATCCACAAGAGAGCAGTTGTCTGCTATGAAAACCTGAATAAAAATGAAGTTGGAGAAAGCTGTGTGCGTGAAAATTAGTTTTTTGATGACTTGCCTCAGGTACCGGAGAAGGCAAAGGCTGAAATCTCAGGTGCTCTGAGTGAGGGTGAGCTGTATAAGGCTCTCCAAGGAATGGAGTCTGGGAAGGCCCCGGGAATTGACAGTTTGCCAGTTGACTGGTACAAGTCATTCGGGGCTGAACTGAAAGAGGACCTGCTGGAGGTATTGAATGAAATTCTGGCTAAAGGCCAGCTGCCTCTGAGCTGCGGCAGAGCAGTTTTAACCCTCTTGCCCAAAAAGGGAGACCTTACCGACATCAAGTGCTGGCGACCTGTATCACTGCTCTGTAGCGACTACAAACTGCTCTCTAAAGTGTTGGCGAATCGTTTAGCAGGGGTGATGAATTGTGTCATTCATCCTGACCAGACCTACTGTGTTCCTGGTAGATCGATATTTGACAAAGTTTCTTTAATTCGGGATGTGTTTGAAGTCTCCAAGATGCTTAAATATAGACTGTGGTTTAATTTCCTTGGACCAAGAAAAGGTTTTTGACCGAGTAGAGCATTGTTATCTCTGGAAAATTTTAGAGTCTTTTGGGTTTTGCCAAAAATTTATTGATTTTATTAAGGTTCTATATAGTGGCGTTGAGAGCATTCTTAAGATCAATGGTGGTTTATGTCCTCCTTTTAAAGCTCATAGAGGTGTTCGACAGGGGTGCTCACTATCTGGTATGCTTTATTCTCTAGCAATTGAACCGCTATTTCAACGAATACGGACAAAACTACACGGTATATGTGTGCCAAATTGCAAAGAAAACCTCATATTGTCAGCTTATGCTGATGATGTAATAATTATGATTAGCAGGCAAAGTGATATTGAGGTTTTGTTAAAGTTACTTTCAGCCTTTAAGAGATTGTCTTCTGCCCGTATAAACTGGAGAAAAAGTGAAGCAGTATTATTGGGCAAATGGGCAGAAGGAAAACCGCAACTTCCAGAGGGTTTAGTGTGGGGAACATCCGGTTTTAAGTATTTAGGCATGTTTGTGGGTGATGATTTTACAATACAAAAAAATTGGGAAGGAGTTATTGAGAAAATTAAAGGGCGGCTTGATAAATGGAGGTATTTGTCTTCAAAAATATCGTACAGAGGGCGAATTTTAATAGTTAACAATTTAGTTGCATTTTCATTATGGCACAAATTGGCATGCATGGATCCCCCCTCTCAATTGTTAACCAAAATCCAGGCTATTTTAGTAGATTTTTTGGGGGATAAACTTCATTGGGTCCCACAGAGTGTGTTATTTATGCCTAAAGAGGAAGGTGGGCAGGGTTTAATACATTTGCAAAGTAGAATAGCCACTTTCCGATTGCAGCGCATCCAAAGACTATTACTTGGTTCAGTTGATTTTAAATGGTGTGCTGTTGCATATGTGATTTTACGTAAACTTGAGAATTTGGGGTATAAGTATTGTGTAAGTATTATATTACTATATTACTATTATTACTATAAGTATTGTGTGATCGTTTTTAACAAAAAAATGTTGAATAAGAGAATTGATACCCCATGGCGTGCTTTTCTCAAATTAGATGCAAACAGAAAACCTGAATGGAGGGCACTATATAAACCACCATTGATTAAAAGAACAGGTGACTTACAGTGGAGAATTCTTCATGGTGCTATTGCAGTCAATTCTTTTATTTCAGTCATGAACCCAGAGATTGGTGATGAATGTCCTTTTTTTATAGAAAGAGAAACCATTTTCCATGCTTTTGTGAACTGTGCTAGACTAGAAGCCTTGTTTGTGTTGTTAAGGAATGTTTTTACACGTTTTAATGAAAATTTTTCTTTGCAAGTGTTTATTCTTGGTTTTAAATATGTAAGGAAAAAAAGGTTTTCTTATCAATTGCTTAATTTTGTATTTGGTCAAGCCAAGCTAGCTGTTTATATAAGCAGCAGGAAGAAAGTTGAACACAACTTGGATCAGAATGTTGTGGTTTTATTTTCAAATATGTTAAAAGCAAGAATACTGGCTGATGTTAATTATTATAAGTACATGGACGATCTTGATACCTTTGAAAATATTTGGTGTTGTAAGAGTGCTCTGTGTTGTTTGGTTGAAAGTGATGTGTTTTTTACTTTTGTGTGAATCTTTTTTTTTCTTCTATATGTGAATTAATTTTACTGTTTGTATAGTGATTTTCTACTGCGGCTTGTTTGGGTGAGTTTTCATTCTTTTTTCCAATATTTTTTCGAAAACTTAGTGTGGTTTAATTTACTGTCTTTTGTAATTAGTTGGCGGTTGTGAAAATTCCGTCAGATTCTGATGGGTTTGCTACTTAACAGCCCGGCATGGTTTGAAATGTTTGCCGGACGAATCAATCACTGTTGAAGACTATTAGTAGCGAAATTGGTGCTTGGAACATTTTGTCAGCATCTAGAATGAATAAAGTTGTTGTTGTGTTCGTAAGAGAAGAGTCTATGGTTCACCATTTAGTGGAAGTTGGCTTATTTGTTGGTGATGTTTTTTTGCCTGTTTTACTGCTGTTGAGCCCTTCAAAGAAGGTAACTCTTTCCAATGTGCCTTCGTTCATTTCAAATGATTCACTTGAGCGATTACTTAGATTACTTAGATATGGTAAAATCATGATGCCGATTAAAATGATCCCTCTTGGTGTTAAAAATCCAGATTTAAAACATGTGATGTCATTTAGACGCCAAACCGCTATGATTTTGAATGCGGAATTTCAACAATTGGACGTGTCGGCGAAATTGACTTTGGCAGGTAAAGATTATTTGATTTTTATCAGCACAGAATCAATGAAATGCTTCTCTTGTGGGGTTTACGGACATACCAAATTAAATTGTACTAATAATAAGGTACCTGAACGAAATGTGACTGAGCCTGAAACACATACTGTGCAGGAGACTCCTGTAAATGTAAATGATAACCGAGATGGCAGTGATCAAACTGATCAACGGGCTAATTTGGATTCAAGACGCAGTGATCAGTCATGCTGAGAATGTGGCAAAGTGTTCAGTGAACGCTAATGAACGTGCGGATGTTCACAGTGCGGCGAGCGGTGGATCTGAGACCGTTGACTCACTCCCTAGAGAGCCAGGTGAGCTTGTGGGAGTTGGAGTGTTTCGAGACTCTCAAACACCGTTTGGTCTGTCACAGGATGATTTGGATCAGCTTTCTGAAAGAGGTGAGGCTCAGTCTATGGATAAGAGTTATGACAGTGAGGAATCTGATATTGCTGATGATTTCACTGATGTCAGTTCCCAAGGAAGTGCAGCAGAGAAAAAATGCAGCTTGCAAATGAAACCACCATATTATACCATACAACAGATCAATGATTTTCTCAATGATACTTTTAATCAGCGAAGACCAAAACTAGAGAAGTATTTCTCTGATTTACAGCTGTTTGTTGATTCTTGCACCATGGCTTTGAGAAAAGCCGCATTGGAGGAGCTTGATCAGCCTAAAAGATATAGATTAAAGAAACATGTTCATGCTGTTAAAAAAAAAAGACTAATCAGGTGTCATAAAATTTTTTAATGAGTTCTTGTAAATTCAAGGTGATGTATTTTCTTTATTGCATTCTTTTATTTTTAGTCATGACAACCTTAAACATTGGGACCTTTAATGTTAATGGTTGTCGGTGCATAAAGAAGAGAGTTACTTTGTTTGATTATCTGCGGTTAAAACAGGCAGATGTTATTTTGTTGCAAGAAACACATACAGATCAGCAAAATCAAGCACAGTGGATTAGTGATTGGAAAGGTAGTGTTTTATTAAGTCGTGGCACAAATCTTAGTGCTGGTGTTGCCATCCTTTTTTCTTCACGTGTTGGTACACAACCAGTTGCGGTTGAGATTATTCCTGGTCGGATTCTGAGAGCTGATATTGTTTTTGGAGATACTAATTTTTCTTTTTTTAATGTGTATGCACCGAACGTCGGTCAAGAACGTATCTCTTTTTTAAAAACACTTTCTGATGCTTTGCTACAGTGTCCTCAGGGAAATATTGTTGTACTTGGTGGTGATTTTAATTGTACAATTAATTCTTATTTAGATAGGAATCATGATGAACCTCACCATTCTTCTGCTGAGAGTTTAAAGAAATTAATTAAAGAACATAATTTACTTGATGTGTGGATGGAAACCTTTCCTGGAGCTAGACAATATACATGGTTAAAAGCTAACTCCAATCATGTGTCAGGGGCTAGACTTGATCGCTTTTATGTCAAAAAGGACGATAGGGGTAGGTTTTTTAGTAGTACGATTTCACCATCTTTTTTATCTGATCATCACTATGTATCTGTAGTAGTTTCTGTTTGTCTTTCTAAATCTTACAAATCACATTGGCGCTTTAATAATAGACTATTGCAGGACTGCACTTTTTTTCACTCCTTTAATCTTTTCTGGAATGCTTGGAGAGAGGAGAGGTTTAATTTTCAGTCACTGAGTCAATGGTGGGATATTGGTAAATCACAAATCAAGTCTTTTTGTCAGCAGTACACTGAATAGTGCTGGAATGCTAAAAGCAAGAATGAAGTCCCTTGAACAAGCTATCCTTGGGCAAAGCAGTGACTGTACCCACACTAATAATTCAACTTTTACTGACTCTGTTGCAAATGATAAACTTCTTCTAAAGAAATTATTGGAAGAACGAGGAAAAACAGCCCTCCAGATTTGCGCAGCTGAATGACATGGATGCTCCAACATCTTTCTTCTTTGGTCTGGAAAAAAAGCCAAAGGAACAGAAGAGTTTTTATCAGTTGAAAATACCAGGTGGCAGTGTGACTACAGATCAACGGGAAATTCAATCTTATGCTCTTTCTTTTTATGAGGATTTATACCATTCAGAATCATGTGATGATACAGCATCTGATGAACTTTTATGTGACTTATCCAAATTAACAGAAGAAGAAAGTAGCGAGTTGGACAGGCCCTTGTCCTTTGGAGAGATTTCACAAGCTGTTCAAGAATTGAGTTCTGGGAAGTCACCTGGACTGGATGGGCTTACAGCAGAATTCTTCAAATCCTTTTGGAATGTACTTGGACAGGACTTGTTTGAAGTTTTTCTTGAAGGCATCGATCAAGGGATCCTTCCTTTGAGTTGTCAAAGGGCAATTCTAACATTAATCCCCAAAAAAGGGGGATCTTGGATGCTTAAAGAATTGGTGTCCAGTATCGTTGATATGTGTCGATTTTAAGATTTTATCTAAATCTTTGACTAATAGACTCAAGAAATATATGGCATCTGTCATTCATATGGACCAAACATATTGTGTTCCCAAAAGGACAATTTTTGATAATCTGTTCTTGATGAGGGATATGATTACTGTGGCAAAAATGCGTAATTTAAACATTGGGTTTCTTTCATTGGATCAAGAAAAAGCGTTTGACAGGGTTGATCACCAGTATTTATTTAAAACTCTGGAAACTTTTGGTTTTGGTCCTTATTTTAGATCCCTCATTGAAATGTTGCATAATGAAATTTATAGTATGTTAAAAATCAATGGATCTTTAACTAGGCCCTTCCCTATAACCAGGGGAATAAGGCAAGGGTGTCCTCTTTCTGGTCTTTTGTTTGCCATTTTTATTGAACCTTTATTAGTCTCACTTAGGAGGCAGCTAAATGGGTTTAATATACCATACCAGTGTTGATTCAGTCAAACTTACAGAATATGCTGATGATGTAACAGTAGTAGTAAAAGATTCAGAAGATGTTACAAGATTGATTTTAGCTTTAAACAAATTTCAGCAAGCTTCATCTGCACGCATTAATTGGGAGAAATGTTCATCCATACTTTTGGGAGACTGGCAGGGTGCAGGACCACCTAGGCTGCCACAGCAATGTAAATGGGCCAGGGATGGATTTAGAATCCTTGGTTTATATTTTGGGAATAAAGGTTACACTGAAAAAAATTGGGAAGGATTAGCTGACAAGGTAATTCTTAGAATCCAGATGTGGCAGTGGATTCTGCCTCATCTCTCATTTAGGGGGAGATGTTTAGTTATTAACAATCTAGCAGCCTCAATGTTATGGCATAAATTCACTGTTTTAGATCCTCCTAAAGAATTGCTTTTAGGAGTTCAAAAAGCATTTAGCAATTTTTTTTGGGGATGGCTGCCATTGGCTTCCTCCAGGTGTCCTTTATCTTCCTGTGGCAGAGGGAGGCCAAGGACTAATACATCTGAAATCTAAGATCTTGGCAATGAGGTTACAATCATTGCAAAAACTTTTGTATAGTTCAGATCTTCTGCCTTGGGTTGTGTTTGGATTACATATAATCAATAAATTTGGAGGATTGGGGCTTGATAAACAGTTGTTCCTAATGCAGAAGACCATAGTGGAGAAAGTGTATTGTTTACCTTTCAGTTTTTATCCAGGAGTGATTCAATCTTGAAACTGTTTTAAAATATTAAGAAATGAGAATGAACATTATGGTATTTCAGAACCTCTTTTTTTAACCCCCTTTTTCAGTCATCAACAAATGTGTCATCATCATTAGTTACTAAATTTATGAATGCTGGGTTATCAAAAGTCATTGCTGATCAAGTTGGGATAAATTCAGTAAGAATTGTGGAAGGATTAGATAGGTATCTTAAGACATCTTTTCCTCAGACTTTCCTTTCCTTTATCAGTAATGGTATTCAGAATGGTTTTATTTCTCAGAATTTTCCTGAGTTCAAAGTATTTCCTAAAGATTGGGAATCTGATGTTAACAGTCAGACAAAATTGTTAAAAGGTCATGGTGCTTTGGTGTTTCATTGTATTGGAAAAAAACTTTTATACCACATTTGTTGTAAGTCTGTACATTTGGAACAATTGAAGCAAAGACCAGACAAATGGAGATCTTGGCTTTCTATTCCAGATGATTTTTTTATCCATCATGGAGGTTATTGTATAAGCCTCCGATCTCTAAAAGATGCGGAGATATTCAGTGGAGGATACTACATTGTATTATAGCCTCAAACTCTTTTGTGTCAAAGATTAATAAGGCTGTTTTACCTGAATACCCTTTTTGTAATGCTCTTGACATTGTGTTTCATATATTTTGTGAGTGTTTTAGAATTTTGAAATTATTAGAAATTTGAATTATTGGAGAAAATTATTGTAAGATTACGTTTTACTTTTACCAATACTCTATTTATTCTGGGTTACAAATATAAAAGTTGCATGTAGTGACAGTTAAGTCACCTATATTTATATAGTGCATTTTACAATACAGATTATACAATTATACAAAGCAGCTTCAAAGTGATAACATGAAAATAATACAACAAAGTTTGTTTCTAGAAGAAAATTGCGTCCTCGTCCACCTTAAGGCAGATCAATAATATTGTTGAATATGAAATGCCCCCAACTAAGCAAGCCAAAAGCCAGGCAACCAGAATAAGTACTAAATTGGCATCATACTAACTGATCACGGACATTTTAGTCAGTATTTGTTTGTGGTAATTTTGGAGCAAAGTAAATAGGCTCCTATCCCTGGTGACAGATGCCTCCTGCGTCAGGATGTATTACTGAAAGGCTGCATCCTTTTTGACCTATGACTGCTTAGCACACAACACTGTTTATTTTTGTTGTTATGGTTGTCTGTTCAGAACACTTATGAGAGTTCTTAAGACATTTTCAAACATTCCCAATGAAGAGAAGAGGCACATTTATACATTTTCAACAATGGTACATGTAATGATTTTTCAGGTCAGGAGTGAAGAAACGGGCAGGTAACATCATCACAGACCCTTCTCACCCCGGCCACAACCTGTTTGCACTTCTGCCATCAGGCCGACGCTTCAGATACGCACTAAAACATCTAGGCACATAAACAGTTTTTTCCCCCATGCCATCTCTAGCTTAAACAGCTAACCCAGCAATTAACACATGTTAATAATTCATTCTCAGTATCCGAGAGAAGCAGTGATCAGTTTTTTGTTGTTTGCTTTGTTTTTTTGTAAATACATATAGAAATTTTATTTATACAGCTGCACCACAATACACAATGAACAAATCTGTACATAAGTCTCTTCAGATGTATACCCAATATCATTATTATTGTTTTTTTATTCATGTTTTTTCCTTAGTCTCATTGAAATGCCTGTTCTCATGTCATATATGTATGTATGTATGTACCAAGAGCTCCTGTAAAAAAACCACAACAAATACATTGTGTGTTTGCGCACACTTGGCGAATAAAGCTCATGATTCTGAAAGAACTATATAATGAAATATATGAAAGTGAATTAAAATCACACAGCATCTGAAGCACCACTCAGAAAAGCAATTGTTTCATATCCTTTGCCTCATACAAAGACAGATTGGTGTCAAATTTCACAAATCAACATGTGCATGACATAAGGTGAAAAACCGGAGAAACCGGAGACATGAGCTTGAGGAATTGGTAAAGCCAGCAACATTTCCAGTTTGGCCATCAATATACTTTAAAGGTCTATGTTTTCTTCTCATAAAACCAGGGACAGAGGTAGTTTTCCCTGACAATAGGGAATGTGCCAGGATACTGAGGACATCGATCTGGTCACCCTGGAATGACTTGACTCAGGTGGGCGGTTTACTAAGGCCTATGACAGTGGTGGGAAATCCGAGGTGTGGCCGTGCAAGGTGGGCTACATGCGGCCTGTTGTGCTGTTTAATCCAGCCAATGTCTTCATGATCAAGGCCTCAGCATTATTCATGAAAATACAATCAGTTCCCACTTATCCTAACCCTAACCCTAACTCTATTCTTCATGCCAAGTATGAGCTCTTATCCTCTGGCAGAAGATATAGGGTACCCCAATGTAAACGAAGTATATTTCTAAATTATAGGCATAATTTGAACCTACCTCAATTAAAACTTTAAATAATGTTGCTTGAGGCTGCAGAGTTTGTGCAATAGCTTCATGATATAATGCATATAGGGTTGTGTGTAGGTTGCTCTTGTCATTGTTTGTGAAAGATGAGCAATAGATTGTGGCTGTGATGTGCTTCAGTCTGGCTACATATCACTTTATGTATGTTGTTTTTTTATTGTAAGTATATGTCAGCTGTATGATAAAACAAATATGTCAAGTGTTATGTGTGAAGCATTTGAACTTGAGGCAAATATCCCTCTGGGGACAATAAAGGAGGCCATCGCTGCAAAGTGGTCTCCATGATATGTAAAAATGAAAATGTTGTCGTAGGACTATAGCAAACACATTGTTGGAAAGCTCTCAACCACGACAGTATATATGTCAGTCCGAAGAGGATACATTACTCCTGCTTTGAAATATTGACCTCTGAACCTTGAACCCAGTACATGTTTGAAGGCTTGTCATTTAGTCACAGAAGGTGCTACACCAGCTGTTATAGAAAGCTCTGGACCTTAGCTGTCATGTAGATATGGTCTCCAAAGTTGACCCATTGTAAACACTGTCAAATATGGTAATAAGCTATTTTGACCTATTTAACAATTTGATTTTTGAAATCTGATGACACCAGTGTGTTCCCCATCCCCAAAAAAACCCCATGGTGTATCCAAAATTCTACACTGCCAACTTCTAATTATGAGAAATATACCAATATATTTTAAAACTACAACTTCGACTAAAGACGCTGTCTGCAGTGAATGGGCTTCAACTACACTCAAAAAGTTCAAAACAGAACAACGTGTTGTTTCTGGTGACAAAACCACTGATTAAATATGTACATTGAAGCGATACTGGCATTATAAGTGGGATATGGGCTTCGCATGTGCCCCGCTCGGCCCATATCATAGTGTTCTGTCTTACAGCATACTGTAATGTTTCACCGGTAATAAGACCAAAATAATATTATTAAAATAATGAATGACACGATACATTTTAGGCATTTATTAGCTTGTACAACCACAAAAACAACACACATAGCTCAGACAAATACAAAAATTGAAGAGCATGTCAAGTGATTACAAAGGCCTGGTAGGGACTGACCCTGTGATACATGATGGGCAGCTATGTAGTGATTTGCAGTGGTGGTAGTGCAAAAGTTAACAGTGCTGGGATTTAATCAGTGCAAAGTAGGGCTGCACAATATATCAAAATTATTGAAATATTGCAAATGTATACTGTATATCGCAATATGCATAACGCGCTCGCAATAACTGGGGTCATGAACAAAATAAAAAGTTTTGTAGCTTTGATAAGTATCAGGATATTTAATTCATACAGTGAAAACTAAGCAACATTTTATTTTTACATTTTATGATTCAATATTTTGAATTAAATAATGTAGGATAACCTGAAATCCTGTGGTTTACACTGATGTATAAATAACACTTCCTATGCTACAGTAAAACACTGATGTTGACTTTCACAAGTTATAAGGATGTTTTCTTGTCATAAAAAGAATGTGAAACACATGTAGGATATATCATTTTAAATATATTTTAAAGATAATTTAAGTTTATTTTACACACTTTAAGCATTATCGTATCGCATATCGAATATCACATTATTTAATGAATTATCGAACTTTTCTTCAATATCGCACAGCCCTAGTGCAAAGCTGTGCATGTTATTAAATATGACTATGGAAAAAGCAAGAGAGCATAATAGTATTGCTTAACAAAAACAATACAAAGCAGATAAGATAAGTAGAACAGACACATATATTAAATTCAAAAGAAAAAAGTTTATACAAGCCAATGGATAGTGGATACTAGACGATAGACAAAGTGATGTGATGGTTGGGGCAGGGAGAGACTCATGCTGAAAAGTCCATTTCTCCCCTACCCTTTTGTGAGACATTGAGTTGCTGGTTAGCCCTGGGGACAAAGAACCTCCTCAATGTTGAGCATGCAGAACACTGCTTCTGCAAATTATCCTCAGTTTGTTATATGATTAACTCAAGCTCCATGCCAAACACAGAGCCAGCTTTCCTTACCAGCCTGTCCCAACAGCCCTCTTCTTAATGCTGCCTCCCCAGCACAAAACAGAAAAAAAAGGACTTGGACATGAAAATACTGTTTAATCGTGCTCAGAGTCACTACTGGTATGGTATTCCACAGAATCACTATCAAAGTTCATTTCTGTTTCAGTCAGAACTTGAACATAACAGTTCTTTGCATGCTTTGCCAGGCTGTTGATTGCTTGTTTGTTCTTCATTGTCAAGCTCTGTAGACCTTGGATCCCATCTTGAAGCAGGCCCGACATCTCGCCTTACATGTTAAAACAAATTGAGCCTTTATTAATTAGAAACTTTCAGCAATATTGTAATGTAAGCCAAGTATAACACAAAAACATACTGTACCTGATGTCACATTAGAAAGCTGGGATGACATGTGCTTCAGAGTGTCTGCATGGGTGCAAAGAGACTTCCAATGCTTGTTCATCTCTGCAATAAGAATCCTCTTCTCCTCCTCAAGTCTCCTTACTGCCATCACAATGTCGAACGCCTTCCTCTTCGTGCTTAGATCTACAGAGTCTGTAATACATAGATGAAACAAGTCAGTTGTATTTAAGATTAGTATTTAAAAATTTTCTGGGGTTACAATCGAGGCATGATAGATTTTGTGCCACTATGTGACTATTTTACATAGTCAACAGAATTGTGTACATACCACTAGGGATAGGTACCGAAACCCGGTACTAAACTGGCCCCGGTGCTAAATTATGAAAGACCGTAGTATCGATAAGATCTGACGCTATCGGTTCTGCTGTCGATGCTGGAGAAAAAAATAAAAATAAATGTACTATGTATTCCTGCTTAATTATGTTATCGTGCACATTTTATCTCACCAAACATTTCTAATTTGCGATAATATTAAGACGTTTGTCTGTGAGATCCGCGAGATTTCTCATGCGCGCCGCTGTCTATCACACACACACACACACACACACGCGGCGCACACACTTAACAGCACGAATTTTTAAAAAAAAAATTTTATTTAATTTTTTTTTATTAATGCACGACAACATAAGAACAATGTCAGGGGATTACATACAAATACATAGGGAAAAAAAATGACAAGGATATAAACACTACATCTTTGGTATAAAAACATACAGACAATAACATATAGGGAAAGCTTTTAAACCCATATATTTTCTTTAAGCATTTCTTCATAATGTTTTAAAAACTTAAGGGATTTTTTGTTATTTATATAATGCAGAGATTTGAAAAGTAATGTTAATTCAGTTTTGAAATGGGGATAGGATGGGATATTATTTGAAAACTTTTGTTTATGAATAAAGAATTTGCCATATAAGATGAAGAAATTAACAATGTATTCAAGGGGTCTATTTTTATCATCTATATAATAGAATATAATGTCTTTTAGACTGAAGGAAGAAATAACATTGTTAGAATAGAAAATATAGGAGCCAAGATCGGACCAAAATTGTTTGGATATAGGGCAATCATAAAACAGATGTGCAAATGTCTCCTCTGCTTGTTTACAAAAAGAGCATGAACTGTCAATATCAAGATATTTAGAGATATGAGAATTGACAGGATATATTTTATGTAAAATCTTGTAATGTACTTCTTTAGCTTTGTTTGATATGCAATATTTTCCTGGTAAAAGCCATGCCCTTTTCCAATCTATATCTTCTACCAAAGATCTCCAATAGAATTTACCTCTAGGAGAAATTCTTTTCTTAAATTGAAAAATCTGGCGTAAATGCCTATTGGTACATTTCTTGTCCAAAGGATCAATTCCATCCAAGAGCAAAGTAGATTGTATTGTAACTGTTCTCCTTGGATTATATAGGCAGTGGCTTTTAACAAGATGAATTAACCCAGGTGAGATTGCATTAACTACTGTGTTAAACTCTTATGGAGGAACCGGGAAATTGTGGAAGGTCATAAATTGCTCATAAGTAAAAAGGTTATCCAAGTTATCAAATAAGGAGAGAATACCATTAATATTATTTTGGAACCACCTGGGGAAAAATAAGGATCTATTTCTGACAGTGATATCACTGTTATTCCATAACACTGTTTTATGTGGCGAAAAACTGTGAACATAACACAGCTTCCATGCGAGGAGACATTGCTGATGAAATTTTGACAAAGCAATAGGCAGTTTAGAAGGTAAATAATTACACTTTAAAATAAAAGAAAGGCTACCAATTTTTTTAAATAATTGGTTGGGGATAAAGTACCAAATAGAATTTGGATTGGCAAGACATCTTTTAAGCCAATTTATTTTCAAAATATTTATCATGTCAGAAAAATCCAAAAAATTAACACCTCCTTCTGCACTACTGTTAGAGAGCACCTCTTTTTTTAATTTATGAGACTTCTTTTTCCAAATGAAATCTAAAAAAATCTTATTGATTTCCTTGGCAATTTTGTTCTCAACAAATAAAGATAATGATGGATATACCACAAATGAGAGAGACCTTCTGCCTTTGATAGAAGGACTCTGCCATATAAAGATAGGTCCCGCTGTAGCCAGATATTAAGAATATTTTTAGATTTAAGTATCCTAGCTGAAAAGTTTAAATGTTGTCTTGCCAAAAGATTTTTAGTGATATAAACACCAAGGTATTTCACAGTGGACTTGACAGGTATATTATCTATGGAATCGTAATTCGAATCCTGGACAGACATGATCTCACATTTTGAGATATTTAGTTTTAGACCAGAAGCACAAGAAAACTGGTCAATTGAGTCTAGGGCACTTAACAGCACGAAAACTCCCGCTTAATACAAAGAGTGACGATGGCTGATAGAGCAACACGTTCAAAAGTGTGGTTATACTACACTAAAGTTGATGCAGACAACGCTCGTTGTCATAAATGCAGCAAGATTTTTGCATGTAAGGGCGGAAACACAAGCAATCTGCATTTCTTTGTCTGAACGTAATGCACTTTTAAAAGATGCTTTGCCAAAGTTTTCGACTGCCTAGCTAGCTCGTCGCTGCTGGTTGCCCCATCTACGTCAGGTATGCTAACATCGTGTTGAATCAACGTTGTTCACGTCATTTAAAATAAATGTTCAATCTCCCTAATTGGTTTGCTTACCTTACGTTGAAATACTGTTGATTTCATTTGGGAGAAATGACGTTATGCATTCAACATATTTTCTACTGGTTTTTAAAAGCCCAAATAAAGAAAAATCAGTATGTAAACATTTATTTGGCTAAATGCACAGCACTTCAAGTTAGTTTACAAAATAGCCTACATATAAATATAATATTTAGAAATGATATCCAGAAATTTATTTGTAATGATGAAATGACACATAATTAACTTAATCATGTGAACATAGGTTCATGATCAAATGTTAACATTGAACAATGGCCACATTTTGCAACCTTTTTATTATATATTTTTTTTGAAAAAAGCTGCAGCTACTATGAACCAATCAACTCCTCCTAATACCTCTGGTCCAAAACAAGCCCAAAGCCCCTTCACCCTAGCAGCTAGTGGGAGGATGCCTGAGGAGAGGGTGAACGACTGCCACTTAGCCTTGACCAAGTTCATAGTGAAAGGCCTACACCCCTTTGCAACAGTGGAGTACAACGGTTTTAGGTAACAGTCTGTCAGTATACATTACACAGTATATAGTTATATTAATTTTTAGGATATAGATGCATTATAAAGCTGAAAGATGTGCCAAAGTTGGCCATCACATCAGATGGGTGGACCAGCCTCCGGCAAGATCACTATCTCACAGTTAACAGTGCACTACACAAGCCAGGGCAGTGTAAAACAGAAGGTCCTCCACACCAGGGCAGTGTACAAATCCCAAACTGGCGAAGTAGTGGCCGAGGAGATCGCAGACATCCTGGAAAAGTAAATAGATAGATAGATCCGAGCAAGATTGTAGCTGTGACTGTTGATAATGCTAGCAATATGGAGATTGCTATCAAGAAGCTACAGATCCTAAAAATAGGATGTTTTGCACATACATTGAATCTGGCTGCACAGAAAATTTACAAAATTGCATCCATTGATAAATGGGCAGCCCGAATCAGAGCAGTGGTCGTGTGGTTCAAGAGATCCTCCATGTCTAAAACGGTGTTGACAGAAAAGCAACAGTTCCTTGGTAAGTTGAATCTATTATTATAAGTGTTATTTTGAAATTCACACATCTAAACTATATAATTCAATATTCAAGTGTGTGCTAAATAAATGTGTGTTGTTTTTTGTTGTTCTTGCAGGCCTTCCACAACACTCACTCATCCTGGATGTCAAGACCAGGTGGAACTCTCTATATCTAATGGTAGAGAGATTTATGGATTGTTTCCAGCAATCCAAGCAGCAGCCTTGGACCCACGGCTGCGAAAAGCATTGTCCAAGGACAACCTGGACCGTCTGAAAGATGAGGACTTCCATAAGGCTGAGGAGTTTGTCCAGATCATGAGAAACCTCTATACATCCACATTGTGTGTGTCATGTGAAAAGAATACCACCAGTGGACAGATCTTACTCTTCCTTCAAAAACTGGAAGAACATCTTACTCTGAAGGATGAGGATACAATGTTCGTGCCATCAATCAAAGTGAAGGTGTGGAAGAACCTCTCCCAGCGATATCAGAATGATGACATTCAAGCCTTCCTGCATGAGGCCACAGCAATGAACCCCAGATTCAAAGGGAGGTTAGTCAGTGATGCAACTTGGGACAGACTGAGGATGAAAGCTATTGACACTGTGACAGGACTAACAACAGAGCTGGAACAGACAGATACAGAGCACCAGCAAAAGGATGAGTCATCTGAAGGAGAAGGTGAGGAAATGGAGGAGACAATACCTCCATTCCAGAAAAAAAGCAGTGCCTTGGAGGAGCTGTTCTCAGAGGAGGACAGGAAATTGAGGTTGACCATCCAACAGGATACCTCGGCCCTCACCCTTAGCGAACGTGTTGGCCAAGAGGTTGAGGTCTACAAAAGCCTGCCTCCCATTCCTATGGCTGAAGATCCTGTGTTGTGGTGGTGGGAGAAGAGAGCTGTTCTGCCCCTCCTCACAAATGTTGCAACAGGCCCAAGTGAAAGGGTGTTTTCAACTGCAGGGAACACATTAAGCCAGGAAAGGTCCCGGCTTTTGCCAGAAAAGGCAGATATGTTAATCTTTCTTCAGAAGAATGGCTAAAGAGTCCTTTTGTAGCCTACCTACATGCCCCACCCGTGTTGCTTCGTACCACTGTATGTTCTTTTACAGAAAAATATAGTTTATTTAATTTGTTTTACATTCATTTGTTTTTTATATAATTATTTCTTCAAACATGGCTGTTTCACTATAAATAATTGTTTTATTAATTTTACATAAAAAAAATAAAGCAATGTTAATTCTGTTCTCAATTTTTTCTTAAAAAAAAAAACCACACACACAACACAAAGTACCGATAAGAATACCGTTAAAGCAACCTTAACGATACCCATCCCTACATACCACCGTGTGTAAGCTGCCATGGCCAAACAATCTCGTCAGATAGAATGGTGTCTAAGGTCAGATGTTCTGCATTAGGAACCAAGGTGTTATACTTTTCCACTACAGAAAGTAATTTTTTTTTCCCTCCCTGATCTTTCGGCGGATCCGGGCACGTCCTTTGCATCCGTCATTATCTTTATATTTGCCACCAGCTCCTCAATTCGCCTGGCTACAGCGGCAAGATCAGCAGCGTTTTGGGATGTGGTTACTGAGAGGAAGAAATGAAGAGATAAGAAATATACTTGATTCCATGAAAAAACATTATTTCTGGTGTATGAGTAAAATAATGCCTAACCAATATTTTCATATTTCTCTGTAACTGAGGCTACACTTGTAGCTAAGGTTGAGTATTGTTAGGTTAGTTAGGTTCTATATTGTCCCCATGGGGATAATCTTTTCCACACGTCATCAGCAATCAGAGTATGTGCTCTTAGACTACGATTACAATGACTACTTTGGAATTGAGGCCAAGCTTAGTCAGAAGTGATGCATCAAGCAGCATATCAAACAGTATAAGACAGTATATTCTACCTTCTGCCCACTCATTGATATCAATGATCCAGCTCTCCAGTTGATTGTCTGTGATGTCCATTTCCATTTTCATGGCCTCCAGGTTATGCAACTGGCATTGCAGGGCTACTGTGGCCTTCAAACACAAATGACAATGAGAGAAATGCCTACAACTTTGACTATTGTTGATAAGGATTGTCAAGTACCTTCACTATTAGAAAACCACATACAACACTGATTAAATATACAGTATATTCGTATATACGTGGACAATCAATATACCGGTGTATGTGGTACGAAAATTTAATATTTTATATTAAGACTCTGAAAAATACAATTGACACTACACATGAAACCATCCGTATATTCTATTGTATTCAAGAATATCTGGGCAAGTCTTTCCTATATTTTTGAGATATATGCCACTTTATTTTACAATATCGCTATGAATGTTGCATAAGGGAAAACTGGTGTCTTTACCTTCAGATATCGGCGGGCAAGGGTGGAAGCCAAGTTGTCAAACTTTCGTCGGTTCCAGCGCATGGCCATGACCATCAGCATGTCTATGCGTGCTGCAAAAATAAAAAATATGAGATTATCACCCTTCTTTCCAGTAGCAGTAGGAGAAGAAGCTGAGTGTGCAGACTTGTTAGGTACCACAAACTTTTGCAAGATAATAACTTACAGTATAGTACTATGGTACTAATCTGCTGTCTTGTGCCATTTGATTACTGTCCCATGTAGGGCTAGGTATCGTTAAAAGTAATTTGATACCGATACCTTGACTTCGATACCGGAAAAATTTGGTACCGAAAAACAAGACGAGTTTCGATACTCGATAGTATTGAGGCAATTCAGTCGGTACCTAAAAAGTATCGAACTCAATAACCAGCCCTAGTCCCATGAAAGGATTAGTAGGTAAATAGCACAGGATAGTGAAGTAGTAGCATGAAACAATGGCGCAAGACAGTAGGCAAATGGCAAATGGTACTCTGACGTGTATTTTTTTTTTAATCACACTGCCCCTCCTTATTATCCTCCCTTCAAATAAAATAGGATGATGGTATCATAATCGATCCATCCATTTGTGTTGAATATTCTGAGCTTTATATTTTCAGAGTCAGCATATATGCATGAGCTCAAAGTGGCTCACCATTGTCTTCAGGATCAAAATGTACTGGTTACCTTACCTGCTTTTGACATGTGCTTTGTGGTAACAGCAATCCTTGAGAGGAAGGCGTTGCACTGCTCCACCTCTTCCCCAAGAGTCGAACCAGCCCCCTCCTGATACGCTTCACTCCATTTTACCTTTAAAAAATAAAACAAAACCTAAGTGGCAACAATCTTATGCAGGGTTTTCAGGGAAAGAAAATGTCATGGACAATCCTTGAGAGGAAGGCGTTGCACTGCTCCACCTCTTCCCCAAGAGTCGAACCAGCCCCCTCCTGATACGCTTCACTCCATTTTACCTTTAAAAAATAAAACAAAAAACAAAACCTAAGCGGCAACAATCTTATGCAGGGTTTTCAGGGAAAGAAAATGTCATGGACAATCCTTTTTTCTCACCTCACATTTGAAATCATGAGCTTTGGCATGAAAAACAGAAAGAAATGGCCTCATGGTGAGGAGATCCTGAAGCTCAGGGCATTTCTCTGTCACTCTCCGGAGGTAAGGCCAGTACTTGCATGCCACATCCATGGCGAAAAATGTCACTTGCTTACAGGTCATTTGCTTTGGAGGTACAGGGGGTAGGCAAAAATCTCCCCATGAACATATTGAGGGCACGAAGGAGAACCCCATGACGACATACAGCGAGTTCCAGGCCCTCCTCGTCTGTTTTTCCTGAGGACTTCTGAGACGTTTCGCGCACCGCTGACCACTGCCCTCCACAGACACCTCTTCCAGAGACCTAAAACATGGAAGATGGTTAATAGTCCAAACTTGTTCAAACAAAGTACTCTATAGGACGTGGTGTTTTATAGGTATATATAATGTAGTTGTGCAAGTTTACATGACTGGTTGAGGTATGGACATGGTCCACAAATCTTGCGACGTCATCATCATTCGCGATGAACACGCCATCAAAGATGGCCTGTTCCTCCGATCTAAATAAAAGAGATACATATTAACTTTAAATATTCATATGATTTTCAATTCACAGCAGTTGCTTTCAAAGTAATGAACCGTCAATGCACACACAGGATTTTGTAAATACCTTGCTGCACTCTTGAATCTGTAGTGCTTGCGGTTTCCATCAACAGAAACTGCAAGCATGTCTGGGCTGCATGCTGGGCAGTCAAAGTGGTCCTCCTGGCATTATTTTTCCACTTCGAATCGGACAGCTTCCCACTCCAAGAAGCTTTTCCGGAAGCTGTCTGCTGTGATGTTACTGCTCTGTTTCAAAAGAGTTCAGCAAAAGAGTTCAGTAAAAGAGAACAGTAAAACAGATCAAATTAAATATGTACTGCACTGAAGTAAAATGCTCTAAATGGATACATTTCGGGATGTAAATACATGATATTGGGGAGAAGATGTCAAAGTCCGTAGCCAATGGAGTTGAAGTTGAGATCTTCAGAATGACCTGTTTTTTCATAAATGTTTCAGTGCAAACTGCAAGACTGATGAGAGAACATGAGTTTATGGTTGTTTATGAAGGGTCTAAATTTAACAACTTTTTTCCTAAACAGTGCAAATGTTCATGTGTACTTTCAATCATCATCATCATCATGCCCTCATAGTATTATTTATTGAGTTACACAGTTATTACCACAAATACTTACACGGCCAAAGCGAACAGTGCGTTGATCCAGCATTCTAAGAAATGCTTGGCTAGACATCCCTGGTGCTGCCATCTTCAGCTCTTCAAAAGAAAAAAGGACATCTGTTGAGTACACAGTTGAATGGTGAGAAGTGGCAGGCCAGTAGTGATTATGGATCAGGTCATCCACTCCAGGACTCCAAGTGGCTTCACATGCCTTGCATCTAATCTGAGGCAATCTGAGATTATATCGCCCTGGAAAAAGAAGGAAATATATACTCACAGTTAATTTTGACAGACGCAAACTGTGTCATTCTGACAACTGATATGGGAACCTTTGACTAAGGATGGACCAGGAGGACACTTCTACAAACATGTTGTAAGGCACTCTATTGGATGTCACACTTTTGTCAGGCAAATTAACTATCCCCATTCAAACAAAGGTTAACTGTTTTCCTCCACATAGGTGGGCCCAGACAATCTAATCAACACACAACACACAACCTATTGAATTGGATTTCCAGCCATGATAAAGAAAATTTCTGGATATGTGTTCCACAATGTAACATGTATGAATGTAACATAATCATGATTTTTATATGTTCATAGTTGTGACAAAGTGAGAGGGAGTATATACGAGGTGTGATCAGCAAATACCTATTGCTGAAATTCTGCAGACACTTCTACAGAAGTGACCCCCACCCCACCCATAAAGTTCTACCATTCATTGTAACCACAACTATGCACTGTCCTGCGATGACACTGGACGATCCTTGTAGACAACCGCATATTGTCTCTGGCATCTCCAAAGGTACAAGACGCTCTTGAAAAAAACAACAACATGGATGAGAATTAAAGAATAACATATTTATTTATGTGACTTTCAAAAACTACAACTTACCACACTGGGTTAGAACCCTCTCCACAACACAAGTTGTGGGAGGCAACGGATGAAAAAATCCAAGTGTCATTGAATCCCTGTTGTGAAACACTTGACCTTGGTGGACCCTGACATCACACTGGCCACAGAGGAATGGGTATGGTCGGCAGTCACAACAACGGATAATGGCTGGACCGTTTCCACAATGTTGGCAGATCCGAGTTGCCGCATGATGTCCAGCCACCATGGTGCTGACCAGTCGGGGTCTCTCTTTCTCCCACCACCCTGATATGAGGCTCTTTTGGGTCGACCAGTCTGTTGAGGTTTGAGGTGGTATTTCATCCTCATGTATGTCCTCACCCAGTGAGCATTTAAGCTCTTGAAGGAAGGACTCTGTTAAAACAATGCACAATATTGAAAAACTGTAGTAATAATAAATATTAACATACGAAATGAACATATTGTTTTGAACCAGTGTAGTCAAAATAAAGAACACACCTGCAGTAACGGAAGGAAAGTCACTGGTTACTTCCCCACTGGTTTCTGGAGCCCTGACATGAGAGACACCTGTCTTCCGACTCTGGCTGAGACTGGGACCTGCTGTAGCAAAAAAGCTGTTGCTTTTTACACTCAATGAAACAAACTTTACCTGAAGCTAGGCACTGGTATGTAATAATAACCTCAGATATGTTCTAATTCAGACCTATGACTTGTGATCATTTTGTATACCATTTCAAGATGCAAAACTAGATCTGGAGATAAAGTCTACAATTTAATAAACATGAATGTAAAAAAAAATCTGACCTCCTCGTTTTCGGGATGATCTGGGCCTGCCGTAAATAATGTTTCCATCACTGTCCCTCTTAATCCACCTAACCTCTTGCTTCCTGTTTGATGGCTGGCTGGTGCATAGATGACTGATGGAAGGCTGACTGGTGGATGGTTCTGCTTTCTGGTGCATGCTAATGTGCTGTTCAAGCTCTCGGAGGTGAGCCTGATATGCAGCCTGATTGACAAGGTCACTAATCTCATTCTGGCGATGGTCCATCTCAGGATCGGACACGGCACACAATATAAACACACTATAAACACACAGGGACAAACGAAAACAAACAAAAACACCACTCAAAGGGGAGGGAGGAGAGACAGTAAAACCTCAAGAGAGAGAGAGAAAAAACACAATACAACAGTAGAGAAAGTAACAAGACAAATGTGGCTCTTAAAATAGCCTTTAAAAAAAAAAAAAAAAAAAAAGTTGCCGCTAATAAGTATTAAGATGAGGGATAAGATGAGATTAAGGAACCTGCAGAGAAAGAGAACAACAAACCAAAATAGAATAGATCAACAAACTACATATTACAATATAAATAACTACTAGGCTAAGATGTCTAATATAATAATATATATATATATATATATATATATATATATATATATATATATATATATATAATGTCTAATGCTCCTCTTATTTATTCATGCAATCACAATATCATAAAAAATGAATGATTTTACAAAGAAGTCATTGTGTGAGCAAGGGTTCTTCTATCATTATATTTTTAACACATCCTTTTGTTCTGACTTAATTCAAATTAATAAACAAACAGGAATAACGTGATCAGGGTACTTGTAAACTTTGACTTGCCAGACTTAAAACCGTTAAAAACCTTATTTGACTGTAGTAGGCTACTTACCGTGGAGGAATCACGATGGTTTCTGGGATCGTCGCACACAGTGTGACGCATTGTACAAAATTGCGCCAAAATATCAATCATAATGAAAAAGTACAGTCTTAATATTTTATATCCTTGCTCGAACATTTAAAAGAATCAGCATGAATGTCTAAGTGAAGGAAACACGGGAATATGTAGCCATTACATTAAAACACATCACTTCCCAGAATGCATCCACCTCTTTGCCAGGCTGCGGATGACCATATAATATTAATGCAAACATTTCTGCAGTATGCTATTTAATTTATCACAACTTCATGATCAGTACTGAGAAAGAAATATCCATATAGTATAATAGTCATAATATCCATACAGAATTCTAGGACAGAGTCCTGGTGTTGTTTACCCATAGCGACAGTTGCTATATGTCGCTTGATGAGAGACACAACCAAATAAAAAAAGAAAGGAAAAAAAGTACAATTATAAAATATCTCACCTAAATGAAGACATGAGGGACTTGTATTCAAATCTATCGGAGGCCCCTCTACGGTGCACCGCGACGAAGAGGGGTACCAGGTGGGGGAAGGGCGATCTCAGTCAGGCGGTGGGGGAAGGGTGGGCTGCTTGACCTTGTAAAAGTGTTTTAAAAATGCATGGCCACAACAGATTTATACATCATTGGAGAAGCACTTCTGATTAACTCTCTATCTATCTGTCAGTCTGGAGTTCATCTCACTCCACTGAAGTCTCTGCGCTGCTGTGGGGGAAGGGCGATCTCAGTCAGGCGGTGGGGGAAGGGCGGGCTGGGCAAGAGCGATCAGAGGCTGGTGGGGGAGGGGTGCGAGTCACAGCAGACTGTCAGCTGCTATCTCTCTTAACCCTCAATTATGGTTTGAGTTAGGTGAGCAGGTGATTGACATCAAATGGCTTTTAAACTCAAAGTTAGAACAAAATAAATCTGTACAATCAGACATGTACACGTGCTAGCTTGATTCATGATTCTTTTAAACACTTTTTGTACTATATGTAACTGCTCTCTTGCTCTCTCTCTCTCTCTCTCTCTCTCATAATATTTGCTGTAACTGTCCTCCTCTATCTCCAGAATTTCAGCAGGAAACTTACAGACTCATATTCTCTCATGCAGTAACAGAAGCAGCATTTTGACTGTACCACTTCTGCAAGAGATGAGAACACATTTTAAGAGTTTCTTGGGTCAAGAAAACACTCGCTGTCTGGATGTGCTTAAATACACAGCAAGGATACTTTCCTGTCACATATCACACAAATATATAAATATAAATCACACATAAATATAAAGCTGCTAGACCTTGTAAAAGTGTTTTAAAAACGCATGGCCACAACAGATTTATACATCATTGGAGAAGCACTTCTGATTAACTCTCTATCTAGCTGCCAGTCTGGAGTTCATCTCACTCCACTGAAGTCTCTGTGCTGCTGTGGGGGAAGGGCGATCTCAGTCAGGCGGTGGGGGAAGGAAATCAAAGTTAGAACAAAATAAATCTGTACAATCAGACATGTAAACGTGCTAGCTTGATTCATGATTCTTTTAAACACTTTTTGTACTATATGTAACTGCTCTCTTGCTCTCTCTCTCTCACTCATAATATTTGCTGTAACTGTCCTCCTCTATCTCCAGAATTTCAGCAGGAAACTTACAGACTCATATTCTCTCATGCAGTTACAGAAGCAGCATTTTGACTGTACCGCTTCTGCACGAGATGAGAACACATTTTAAGAGTTTCTTGGGTCAAGAAAACACTCGCTCTGTCTGGATGTGCTTAAATACGCAGCAAGGATACTTTCCTGTCACATATCACAAATATATAAATATAAATCACACATATAATCACACATAAATATAAAGCTGCTAGACCTTGTAAAAAGTGTTTTAAAAACGCATGGCCACTACAGATTCATACATCATTGGAGAAGCACTTCTGATTAACTCTCTATCTATCTGTCAGTCTGGAGTTCATCTCACTCCACTGAAGTCTCCGCGCTGCTGTGGGGGAAGGGCGATCTCAGTCAGGCGGTGGGGGAAGGGCGGGCTGAGCGAGAGCGATCAGAGGCTGGGGGGGGAGGGGTGCGAGTCACAGCAGACTGTCAGTTCTCAATTAGGGTTTGACATCCAATGGCTTTTAAAATCAAAGTTAGAACAAAATAAATCTGTACAATCAGACATGTAAACGTGCTAGCTTGATTCATGATTCTTTTAAACACTTTTTGTACTATATGTAACTGCTCTCTTGCTCTCTCTCTCTCTCTCTCTCTCTCTCTCTCATAATATTTGCTGTAACTGTCCTCCTCTATCTCCTGAATTTCAGCAGGAAACTTACAGACTCATATTCTCTCATGCAGTTACAGAAGCAGCATTTTGACTGTACCACTTCTGCACAAGTTGAGAACACATTTTAAGAGTTTCTTGGGTCAAGAAAACACTCGCTCTGTCTGGATGTGCTTAAATACACAGCAAGGATACTTTCCTGTCACATATCACACAAATATATAAATATAAATCACACATAAATATAAAGCTGCTAGACCTTGTAAAAGTGTTTTAAAAACGCATGGCCACAACAGATTTATACATCATTGGAGAAGTACTTCTGATTAACTCTCTATCTATCTGTCAGTCTGGAGTTCATCTCACTCCACTGAAGTCTCTGCGCTGCTGTGGGGGAAGGGCGATCTCAGTCAGGCGGTGGGGGAAGGGCGGACTGGGCGAGAGCAATCAGAGGCTGGTGGGGGAGGGGTCGAGTCACAGCAGACTGTCAGCTGTTATCTCTTAGGGATGGGCGATACCTGACTTTTTAAATTTGATACGATACCGATATTTTTGGGTATAATTTTACCGATATCGATACCGATTATTTCTTAAATGTGTATGTGATTTTTCAAAAAAAATGTAAAGTTAAATATATATATATATTATATATATATATATATTAAACTTAAAGGCAAATTACATCCACACATGACACATAAGACATATTTGCCATTAATAAATTTACTACAAAAGTAAATTTCACAACAAATAAATAAAAATGTTTAAAGAGGTTGCTTGTGCTGCTGCTGTGTGACACTTTCTTGTCACAAATATAGCATCTCGCAATACTTTTTTCTGCCGTTGAAAAGTAGCACCACACCACGCTACGCTTTCTTTCTGCCATACTTAGTGCCATTCTGTTTATGCGCACCGCGGACAATATGCGACGCGACGCGTGCCGTGAAAGTGACGTGTACGTGTGGGCGGGGCACGTTGCTCGCGTTTCTCACAGTCATCACGTGACACGGGTGAGCTAAATGTCAGAGAGGGGATTTCAGTTTTAGCACAAACATTAAACAGAAGTACCGAAAACACGTTTTGCAGAAATTATTCATTTAATTTTAATATCGATATTTTTGTGGAGATATCGATACCAAGTAAGTAGCTTGTGAGTATCGATATATCGATACTGCGGCATCGATATGCCCATCCCTACTATCTCTCTTAACCCTCAATTATGGTTTGAGTTAGATGAGCAGGGGTTTGACATCCAAAGGCTTTTAAAATCAAAGTTAGAACAAAATAAATCTGTACAATCAGACATGTACACGTGCTAGCTTGATTCATGATTCTTTTAAACACTTTTTGTACTATATGTAACTGCTCTCTTGCTCTCTCTCTCTCTCTCTCTCTCTCTCTCATAATATTTGCTGTAACTGTCCTCCTCTATCTCCAGAATTTCAGCAGGAACCTTACAGACTCATATTCTCTCATGCAGTTACAGAAGCAGCATTTTGACTGTACCACTTCTGCACGAGATGAGAACACATTTTAAGAGTTTCTTGGGTCAAGAAAACACTCGCTGTCTGGATGTGCTTAAATACACAGCAAGGATACTTTCCTGTCACATATCACACAAATATATAAATATAAATCACACATAAATATAAAGCTGCTAGACCTTGTAAAAGTGTTTTAAAAACGCATGGCCACAACAGATTTATACATCATTGGAGAAGTACTTCTGATTAAACTAAAAAGTAACAGAAAGTTCATGTTTGAGCAGTAATTTAAAAATAAATTTTTTAAATTTTAAATTTTTTCTGAGAAACTGTACATGGAGGAATTTTGACACTTAGTCTTTTTGCTGTGAAATGATGCACGTGCAGAAAAACGACAAAGTGTCAATATTCCTCCGTGTGAACCGTGCGGTGTGCGTCTCAGCTCCAGCCGGAGAGAGCACGAGGAAGGCGGCATGAAAGTGTAAGGAAGGGCTTCGCTGTGAATCCGCTCAACTCAAGCTCTCTCCGGCTTGAGGAGAAACACACAAACACAGCCTGGAGGAATCTTGACACTTTTAGTGATTTTTTCTGATAAAGGGAGGAATTTTGACATTTAGACGTTTTTTGAGAAATGATGCACGCTCAAAAAAACGACTTAGTGTCAAAATTCCTCCGCGTGATACAGGCAGTGTGTGTCGCTAAATGGTAACATCAAGTTAAGTCACAGAGGAAAGTTGTAAGTTTTAAATGGAATGAGTTATTTGTTATATGCTATGCAAATCAACAAGTTCATATCTTTCATTTTGCTCTGTGCAATGCAACAGCACATGTGTTTTCTCTTCATTGCACAACGAAATAAAGTGCATCAATGCAATTTTGCATTATCTCTTCAAAATAGCATATATGTTAACTCCATGCACAGCAGAATAAATAATTTTGATACACTTAGTCGTTTTTTTCTGAAAAATAGTGCAAGCTCAGAAAAACGACTAAGTGTCAAAATTACTCCGTTCTCTGCAATGCAACAGCACATGTGTTTTCTCTTCATTGCACAACGAAATAAAGTGCACCAATGCAAGTTTCCATTATCTCTTCAAAATAGCACATATGTTAACTCCATGCACAGCAGAATGAATTAATGCTGATACACTTAGTCGTTTTTCTGAAAAATGGTGCACGCTCAGAAAAACGACTAAGTGTCAAAATTACTCCGCGTGATACAGGCAGTGTGTGTCGCTCTTCAAGCCGGAGAGAGCATCAGGTACTCGGCTTGAAGGTGTAAGGAAGGGCCCCTCTGTGAATGCGCTCCATATGAACCAGTAAACTAAAAAGTAACAGAAAGTTCATGTTTGAGCAGTAATTTATTAAAAATAATTTTTTTAAATTTTAAATTTTTTTCTGAGAAACTGTACACGGAGGAATTTTGACACTTAGTCTTTTTGCTGTGAAATGATGCACGTGCAGAAAAACGACAAAGTGTCAATATTCCTCCGTGTGCGGTGTGTGTCTCTGCTCAAGCCGGAGAGAGCATGAGGAAGGCGGCATGAAAGTGTAAGGAAGGGCTTCGCTGTGAATCCGCTCAACTCAAGCTCTCTCCGGCTTGAGGAGAAACACACAAACACAGCCTGGAGGAATCTTGACACTTTTAGTGATTTTTCTGATAAAGGGAGGAATTTTGACATTTAGACGTTTTTTTAGAAATGATGCACGCTCAAAAAAACGACTTAGTGTCAAAATTCCTCCGCGTGATACAGGTAGTGTGTGTCGCCTTTCAAGCCGGAGAGAGCGTCAGGTACTCGGCTTGAAGGTGTAAGGAAGGGCCCCTCTGTGAATGCGCTCCATATGAACCAGTAAACTAAAAAGTAACAGAAAGTTCATGTTTGAGCAGTAATTTATTAAAAATAATTTTTTTAAATTTAAAATTTTTCTGAGAAACTGTACACGGAGGAATTTTGACACTTAGTCTTTTTGCTGTGAACTGATGCACGTGCAGAAAAACGACAAAGTGTCAATATTCCTCCGTGTGAACCGTGCGGTGTGCGTCTCTGCTCAAGCCGGAGAGAGCACGAGGAAGGCGGCATGAAAGTGTAAGGAAGGGCTTCGCTGTGAATCCGCTCAACTCAAGCTCTCTCCGGCTTGAGGAGAAACACACAAACACAGCCTGGAGGAATCTTGACACTTTTAGTGATTTTTCTGATAAAGGGAGGAATTTTGACATTTAGACGTTTTTTGAGAAATGATGCACGCTCAAAAAAACGACTTAGTGTCAAAATTCCTCCGCGTGATACAGGCAGTGTGTGTCGCCTTTCAAGCCGGAGAGAGCGTCAGGTACTCGGCTTGAAGGTTTAAGGAAGGGCCCCTCTGTGAATGCGCTCCATATGAACCAGTAAACTAAAAAGTAACAGAAAGTTCATGTTTGAGCAGTAATTTATTAAAAATAAATTTTTTTAAATTTTAAATTTTTCTGAGAAACTGTACACGGAGGAATTTTGACATTTAGTCTTTTTGCTGTGAAATGATGCACGTGCAGAAAAACGACAAAGTGTCAATATTCCTCCGTGTGAACCGTGCGGTGTGCGTCTCAGCTCAGCCGGAGAGAGCACGAGGAAGGCGGCATGAAAGTGTAAGGAAGGGCTTCGCTGTGAATCCGCTCAACTCAAGCTCTCTCCGGCTTGAGGAGAAACACACAAACACAGCCTGGAGGAATCTTGACACTTTTAGTGATTTTTCTGATAAAGGGAGGAATTTTGACATTTAGACGTTTTTTGAGAAATGATGCACGCTCAAAAAAACGACTTAGTGTCTAAATTCCTCCGCGTGATACAGGCAGTGTGTGTCGCTCTTCAAGCCGGAGAGAGCGTCAGGTACTCGGCTTGAAGGTTAAGGAAGCGCCCCTCTGTGAATGCGCTCCATATGAACCAGTAAACTAAAAAGTAACAGAAAGTTCATGTTTGAGCAGTAATTTATTAAAAATAAATTTTTTAAATTTTAATTTTTCTGAGAAACTGTACACGGAGGAATTTTGACATTTAGTCTTTTTGCTATGAAATGATGCACGTGCAGAAAAACAACAGTGTCAATATTCCTCCGTGTGGACCGTGCGGTACCTCCGTGAAGTTGGCACCCCATAAAACGAAATAATCTCCAAAACTATGCCATTTGTTTGTGCCGCGTTTGTGCTGATTTGTGCCGCAAAAACGAACGTTTGTGCTGGTTTGGCGTTCGAGATATTAAACATCATTTTTTTGGTCGTGTGACGTCACTCTCCACCCCATGTCGTTCAAATCGCACGAAACCGGTGCCGTTCGTTTGTGCTCGATTTGTGCTGGTTTGTGCCGTTAAAATGAGCACTGTAACTGTTTTCTTTCCACGGATATAACAAATATAATTCAGGAGCGGTGACGTCACTCTCCACCCCATGTCGTTCAAATCGCACGAAACCGGTGCCGTTCGTTTGTGCTCGATTTGTGCTGGTTTGTGCCGTTAAAACGAGCACTGTTACTGTTTTCCTTCCACAGATTTAACAAATCAAATTCGGGAGCGGTGACGTCACTCTCCACCCCACCTCATCAAAATCGCACGAAACCGGTGCCGTTCGTTTGTGCTCGATTTGTGCTGGTTTGTGACGTAGATGGAACCATCGTAAATTATTCCATTATTTACACTTTGCAAAATCTTTGGCGCACCACTGACGTCACGCAAGCAAGCCGCACTCTCCGTCCATCTCTCCATTTACCTGTCTGGTTCTTTTGTGCTCGCACAGGGCCGCTGCTGTTATTGTTCTTTTCTTTAGATATGGGAATGTTTTCATCTAGCTGAAAAGCTGAAATGTGATTGATTGACGCGTATCACTTGTTTAAAAATTCACGTTGTGTGTCTCAGGTTTTTTTTTTTTTGAAAACTTTAGCATGTTGCAACAATGTGACGCAACACATTTCGTTTGTTTGTGTTTTTGTTTTTGTTTGTCGCTTAATCTCCTTTGTTATTATAGCCTAATGTTATTTTATTCAAATCGAGTAGACGATTGATTTATCAGATGGAGATTGAGTAAAAGTTTAGTAGTTTCTTTTAAATGTGTATTGCCTTGTTAGTGTACTGGTTTGCTGTTTTTAGCTGATTTAAGTTATTGGTCTTCACTTTTGACCAGTTTCTCTCTCTCTCTCTCTCTCTCTCTCTCTCTCTCTCTCTCTCTCTCTCAGCTGGTGGAACAAAGAACAGACAACATCTACCAACTGTTTCCTTTTAAATGCAGATGGATGTGAAAAATAACAGCAATTCCTGTGGATAATTTACAACAACTTTTTAAAGAGCCATAAAATAAGAAAATTAGACAACAGTGTTGCCTTCATTTAAAAAAAGGGATAAAATTAAGAGATCTTGGTGCACATATCATAATAGAACAATTACTAATGAAAAATAGAAATTGTGTTCAAAAAAACAACATAACTGTTAAAACAGGAATAAAGTTAATAGAGATAATGTAGAATAACAATAATAGAAAACAATATAGACTTCTCTTATTGATTATGAACTAATTTCTGCAGAGACCAGTTCAAAACATTCTTTAACCAAACATTTTAGTCCTCCTTTGTGAACAACATGACATGGGGTTGTATTTTGGTTTTTGTTGAGACTGTTGTGACATGGTCACACAGGTCATCATATTTCTCCCAGGCTAAAGAGTTTCTTCTACAGTAAGCCACGTAATGTCCAAGAGATGCCCTTGTTGGTCCTGGAATGAATGCGACGACCCCTCGCAAAGTGAACATCTGATTGGCCAGCTCCATGTCAATAGGGATTTCAGACAGTTGATGGTTTGTATCCGCACTTGTTTCAATACACAGTAATTGTCCAGGCATGCATCTGTGTGTGACAGAGCCATTGCAGAGGAATTTCACTGATGAATCATCTTTTATTTTCCAGCTATCTGGACACTCTTGGGGTGATTTCAGTGGCTTCAGACACTTGGACCTGTTGAGGTGTAGCCCATCTTCAAGTGCTGCTTGGAGGCTTTTCAGTCCACCAGTTTGTAGAATAGCTACGTTGACTGGTAAGAGAGAGATGGTCCTTGAAGATTTTATATTTCGGCTGCAGTATGGAGAAGAGCACTCAGCTGTAAGTGTTGCACTTGGCACTTGTTTCATTATTGATGCGATAATGTTAGCAACATTGCAATCCGCATTGATCTGCCTCACACCTGATTTTAGGTGAACACACTCAAATGCGTCGAACAGCATTTTTGCCCTCTTTGCGTAAGCATCTTTTCCAACTCCTTTTGTTACTATGATCTTCACCAAATCAAACATTTCAGTTTTTGTGTGCTCTTTGTGGAGATAATGATCCGCTGTCACAGAATGCAGAGCAAAGGCACTGGCAAAAGGAATCAAAGGCACAGGTATTATTTACACTTAGAAGCATTTTGTCAACTGCAATAGGCTTGTTAGCCTGGTAGTTGCCATTTTTCAAGACATTAATTTTTGCCTTTTTTCTTTTCAGATTTAAATCTGCATGCAACCAGTCAGAGCAAGGGGTCAGGTAGGACAGTCGCTTTTTTGGAGGAACACTGAGGCCTTTCCAGTTTTCAACTGGGTCGTCCTCCACTGATTGTTGTTTAACATCTGTGTCCTGGTCGCTATGGGTTGTTTTTGTTTTCTGATTCTTTGTCTCAATGTGCTCTGTTGTCTTCACCTGTGCAGAGGACAGCCTCATGTTTCCCTCAAGAAACTCAAGGTGGCGTTTGACAAAACGGTCAATTCGGATGGGGAGGCTTTCATATTTGAAGAGACCATGTTTTATGTTTTTAAATTCAGCCTCCACATTTGCAGAGCTTGCAGTGTTGTGTGCACTTTTGAAGTGTGGAACCACCACAGCTGTCCAAAGAGGTAGGTAGCATGCCATTCTTATGATATTTGGGACAATCTCTGGAAGGAAATGTAGATTGTCTCTGTCACCATGATATGCTGCAATTATTTTACTTTCTTCACAAATTTCTGTGACCCATGTTTTCAGATCTGTGTGGAGTGTATCTTCAATTCCGGACACCTCTGTTAAATGGTCATCTTCAGTGACACATGGCAAGACGCCCTCTGCAAATCGTCTCTTCTGTTGTGTTTTGCATGTTTCTGAGACCACAGGTAAACCTTTGTCATCATTTCCTTCTGATTCACTGAAGGCAACAACTGCAATTGAATGAATGAGCTCCCTTGCATCTTCCAGTGTATCAGATTGTAAAAGTTGTGCCATGGCTCGTAGATAGAATTCTCTAACTCTGTTTCCTCTTTGTCTTAGGCATTCCCACCGGCTAATGAGCTTGATGCAGTGTGCAACATCTACTCTGATGAAGCAAGGTGGTAGCTTTGAGTCTTCAGGCTTTCTTGACAGCACTCCAAAGCACTGTTTGATGTATGTTTTCAAGTCTGGGTAAGGAGTGAAAGCCTTAACTAGTGCTCCAAGCAAAGCCAAGGAGAAATCACAAACTGCCTCTTTGGGCACTGCAGCACCTGCTCGTTGCCATTCAGTGAGCCAGTTGGCAATAGAATTGATGGTGTGGCTCTCTGATAGCATTTGCACTACTGGAACATGATCTCCCTGTGAACACAAAACTCCTTGATACAAGAAGACATGCCCAGAATTGCCACAAGGTCTTCTCAGTCTTTTCACAACTGTACCTGTTGCATCAAAACTCACAAATGAGCCAGAGTACTTGGATTTCATTTGATAAACTTGCATCTGAGATGGGGTCCAGTAATGGCAAAAAAACCTATCAAGGCCTATGTCATGAATGCTTCCATTGTGGGGTACACTGTATTTTATTAGATGCAATGACATGATTGGGTCTTTGTCTCCAAGCTCTTTGTCACCCATCTCTTGTTTGGCTTTTCTTAATGTTGCCAGATTTGGTAAGTGGCTAGGCTCTGGGTCACCAACGTCCATCATTTTGTAAGCCTCAGTTGCTCGCCAAACATGTGCTGGTTTTCGGCCTTCCCAGAGTTCTTTAGACATGCGTGTTCTCAGATCCCCTGATAACTTGCGTTTTGCTTTGCCAGTATGGAGACTGTCATCAACATTGCGGATTATGCATTTGAGAACAACTGGTTCATTATCCGCTGGCATGTTCTCTGCTGTTATAGACAGTTGTGCATCACACTCTATGCAGTTCCCAGTTATGTCTATGTAGTGAGATGCAGCATTTGGAAAAAAATTTGCCCTCCTGAATCTAAGAGTGCATGAGGTCTTGATATTTTTCCAAATCTCCTCATACATGACGTATGTCCATGCACCACGTTTCAGGACGGTGTATTCTCTTTTACGTGTTGAGAGATTTATCATTGTAATAAACCTTTTCAGGCCAGATTTCTTGCCATTTCTGATGAGAGAGACTTATCTCAAATGTAACATCGTAACATTGACTTTCCTCAATTGTGTCTGCCTTTGACTCTGGTGAATGGAAATCTGCTGAGCTTTCTTGTGAGCTGTCACTATTTGGACCTTGATCTGGGATATCCTTGTCAATTGTGCCTAGCTCGAGGATTTGCCAAATATTGTGTCTGTTTGTTTTTGTCAAAAGTATAAATGTTCTTTGGTGAAACTTTGTTATTTAGTTGTTGGCTTAAATCTGCCCACACCTTTTCTGTTGGAACTGCAATGTTTGTTCCTTTAATAATCTTTTCCCTTGCAGCACTGATAACTTTGATGATGTCATCACGTCCACAGCCTGGTTTCCTAGGCATCTGATCAAAGCAGGAATTATTTTTATTGTAATTTTTACCAAACTAGTTGGGCTAAAGGTACTAACTCATTACCAACCGGTTATATGCTTATTCATACCACTGCAATTCACACATCTGTCTGTCTGTCATATATACAGTATGTATATCTATATATGAGAGAGAGATGTGTGTGAATTACAGTGCAATGAATAAGCATATAGCCGTTGGTAATGAGTTAGTACCTTTAGCCCAACTACTTTAAAATCAGTTACAAGTAAATGATGGCTGGAAGAAAAAAAAAAGTAATTTAATGACCTTGGTTGTGTAGCCCACATTTATATTGTCATCCATCCTATATTAGCTGTATTTAGATATTGCCACTTTTTATGACTAGTAAATTTCATTTGATGGCTTTAAAACAGACTAAATGTATAGTTTTTCAGTAAAAATAAAGAAGTCATTGTTTTCTGTTAATCTTTCATTGCAGTGATATGGATCACAAAGTCAGTGAATTCAGAAAAAAAATAGATCAGATTAACACTTACCAAGAATCCTTTTATTAACTAAAACAGTTCATTACAAAAAGAGCTTGTAAAGACAACACATTCTAAAGTTATAAGAAAAGTAGCAATAACTGAACTTTGCCAGAACAGGATGGATGACATTGTTTTCTGTCAATTAGTTAAATTTTAGTCTGTTCATAATGCCACTTGTATATTGCTTTCTGCTATAAGGGGATTTCTCTGCATAACATCTAGCAACATCTAGTATTTTATGGCATGGCATTAGAATGTCATAGGCCCACTGTTATTAATGTGACCAGTGGAGGATCATTTGGACATGATACATTTACTTAATTGCCCAAAAAATGAATAAAAAGTTTAACATTTTTGAAATGTCTATCAATTTCTTGCATTTGTTAAAATAATCTTGTAAAATGTATTGACCTGCAGATATGATTTTAGTACTTTTTTTTAGTATTTTATCTAAGAGCACATGCTTACCTTTTTCACAGCCAGATTTCCTTTCCTGTTTTGTTTTCCCATTATGCAGTGCTTAGGGTAAACAAATGTTTTTAAGGGGGCAGAAAGACTTTAAATGTCTGTCTGCTGTTAAAAGTATTCAGAAAACTTAAGACACAACACATTTTTATTTTTTATTGGAAAAAATTAAAGCATCAGTCACAATTCAGTATCAGTACAGCTAGAGTAGTGACAGTACATTATATCATAGTGCATTGGTGATTATATTAAGAACAAATGTCAATATCAAGCACAAATTAGAATTAAAACATTCCCATATCTAAAGAAAAGAACAATAACAGCAGCGGCCCTGTGCGAGCACAAAAGAACCAGACAGGTAAATGGAGAGATGGACGAATGCGTGACGTCAGTGGTGCGCCAAAGATTTTGCAAAGTGTAAATAATGGAATAATTTACGATGGTTCCATCTACGTCACAAACCAGCACAAATCGAGCACAAACGAACGGCACCGGTTTCGTGCGATTTTGATGAGGTGGGGTGGAGAGTGACGTCACCGCTCCCGAATTAAATTTGTTAAATCTGTGGAAAGAAAACAGTTATAGTGCTCGTTTTAACAGCACAAACCAGCACAAATCGAGCACAAACGAACGGCACCGGTTTCGTGCGATTTGAACGACATGGGGTGGAGAGTGACGTCACCGCTCCCGAATTATATTTGTTATATCCGTGGAAAGAAAACAGTTACAGTGCTCGTTTTAACGGCACAAACCAGCACAAATCAAGCACAAACGAACGGCACCGGTTTCGTGCGATTTGAACGACATGGGGTGGAGAGTGACGTCACCACTCCCGAATTATATTTGTTATATCCGTGGAAAGAAAACAGTTACAGTGCTCGTTTTAACGGCACAAACCAGCAAAAATCAAGCACAAACGAACGGCACCGGTTTCGTGCGATTTGAACGACATGGGGTGGAGAGTGACGTCACACGACCAAAAAAATGATGTTTAATATCTCGAACGCCAAACCAGCACAAATGTTCGTTTTTGCGGCACAAATCAGCACAAACGCGGCACAAACAAATGGCATAGTTTTGGAGATTATTTCGTTTTATGGGGTGCCAACTTCACGGAGGTGCTGTAGACTCATCCCGCCGATGGTTTACCCACATAAGTTTTTTGGTGTGCAGGGGAAAAAAACCCACCGATACTTTGCCGCTGGTGCCCTCCAATTGCCAACGTTGGTAAGACAGAACGTGCTGTCTGGGTTATGAATAAAAACGGATCAATAAAATAAAAGCAGATCATCAGTCATACAGTGTTCCCATTCAGTCGGTCACTTCGACGTACGTCGGATGACCGACGAATAGGAATCTCGCTAGAGAGGCCAATCTACTTCGAGTGTAACTAAAACGAGCCAATGCATATTGGCATGCAATCATATGCATCAGCTGCTCACTCCTCGCAGCGCGGGTATATAATGAGCAGCAGGTGCGTTGCATCTTTAGCTTTTCGCTTCGGAGCCGAACCTGTATGGTGTCTACGAGCGAGTGTGACGAAAGACGAAGAATCTTTTGGTGGATTGCTCTTCGTGAGAGTGCAGGCGGACAGCGCAGCAGCGGGGCCGTTCTCTTGTTTGTCTTCTCTGTTTGTTCTGTTTTATGTGAGCAAATGAAGCTGTTCTCAGCTGTAAAAGCCGTTCTTATGGCTGGTAACGGTGCGCTATTATAAAGCGCTTAAAAGCTGTTATCACAGCTGGAAAGAGCGGTTTCAAGAGTGAGTGCACACGACAGGCTGCACTTTTTCCCTGTCTGTGTTGCCGCGGTTATCCCCTGCGTGCTTCGGCACTCGAAAGAGTTAATTCCTAAAAGAGCTCGCGCGAGTAGTTTCGCGTCTTTTCGAAGATGTGTACTACTTACGTGTTTCTGGATGCGGTCGTTACCTGGCGCCTCGGGATGGTCACGAGCGCTGTATCGCGTGCTTGGGCTTAAGGCGCGCTGAGGCAGCGTTTGTGGATGAGTCATGCACCTATTGCGGGAAGATGACCATCGCGGAGTTGCGATCTAGACTCCGCCTCCTGCAAGGGGGGCGGGGTTGCGATCTAGACTCTGCCTCCTGCAAGGGGGCGGAGTCCCAGTGCCGCTGCTTCGTTCCAGTCCTCCTGAAAATGGAGGGCTGTTTCGGGCGGTGGCACTGGTGATTTGAGGATTACAGTGAGCGCGCTTCCCTCGGGGAACCAACCCCCTGGGAACCCTCACTCCTCCCGCACTCTGCAGCCAGTAGAGCTGCTGGGGGAGCGTGATGGACCGCCCCAGAGGTGTGTACCATCCGTATCCTTCAGGGCTCTCCAGGATGACCGGATGTCGATCGCTGCATCAGAGGGTGAGCCTGACGCTTTCGCGGATGATGATTCGGAGCGGCTGCCTCCTTCGGGAGTGACAGCTGTGCCCGTATCAGACCCGGAAATGATGGCTATGCTTTCCCGGGCCGCCAACAGGGTCGGGCTCGTGTGGAATGCTCCAACGTGTGGAGTGCTCCACCGTGTCCCGAGCCCTCGAGGTTGGATGATTGGTTCCTCGGAGTGGCAAGGGATGGTTCTCAGCCCCCCACCCCGGTTCCCTTCTTCCCGGAAGTGCATGTAGAGAACACTGGTGCGTGGAGGGCACCTTTTACTGCCCGAAACCGTGCCAGTGGGACCTCCTCCCTCACTACCCTTGATGGCGGTGCGGCAAAGGGATGTTCACGCATACCCCCTCCTGAAGAGAGGGGGGAGCGTCTCTCCTTTCCCGGGCCTGTGAGCGCTGGTCGGACCTACCGGCAGTGCTTACTGGGCCTGCGCGGAAGCCGCTGCCGCCTTACACGCTATGGCGTTGTTGCAGGTCCATCAGGCCAAGGCACTGAGGGGCCTGCACGAGGGTAGTCATGATCCACAGGTTCTCCAAGAACTTCGTACCGCTACGGACCTCGCGCTTCGAGCGACGAAGGTCACTGCGCGGTCAGTGGGTCGTGCGATGTCCACGCTGGTGGTCCAGGAACGTCATCTCTGGCTGTGTCTGGTCGACATGAGGGATACCGACAAAGTCAGGTTCCTTGATGCCCCCATGTCCCAGACCGGCCTCTTGGCGACGCGGTCGAGAACTTTGCCCAACAGTTCTCGGGTGTACAGAAGCAGTCTGAGGGCCACATCCTGCTGAGGCGGTCAGCTGCTGCACCTCCACCGCCCGCATCACCTCAGGCTAACCCCCCCCCCCCCCAGTGGCCGCCCCCGCTCCCCAGCAGCAGCAGCCGTCATCAAGCGGCGCCATGGAGCCGGTCATGGTCGGGGTGCCCAGCCCGTCCAGGCCCCCGCCAAGAAGGGCGGCAAAGCCAAGAGCAAGAGGCCCTAGGACGGGTGACTTGGAGAGGGAGGGAACTGCTCTTCAGGAGATGGAGACCTCTCCACTCTTTCCCCGGAGGAGGGCCGGGTAGTAAATTCTTTGTTGATTGGTTTTTCTGTTCCGTTGGTTTTTCGGTACCCAACTTTCAGAAAAAAAAAAAGGAGAGGTTCCCTCCATCTCCGGGTCCGAAGAGGACTTGGAGAGCAGTGGGAGGGCTAGAACCTCACCACTCTCTTCCCCCTCTTCTGTCGCCAAGACTACGCCTGCTCCCACTGTCCATCTGTGGAACCAGGTAAGTGTTGCACAGCACACTCTGACCCCGCTTCGGGCCGCCTCACAAAGAGAGTCTCCCGAGCCGCGTCCCTGCGTTCCACCTCGCTGCCCCACGGCGGGTACGCCTGCGGTCCCTTTGGTCCCGCTTGTACGGTCTCTGCGAGCCTGGTTAGCGCTCCCCAGTCCATCTCGCTGGCTCATCCGGACCATCAGGCTCGGCTATGCGATTCAGTTCGCCCGGCGTCCCCCGAGGTTCAGGGGCATCCACTTCACTTCAGTGAAAGCTGCCGATGCTCCTGTCTTGCGTGCGGAGATCGCGGTCCTACTGGCGAAGGACGCGATAGAGCCGGTCCCTCCAGCCGATATGAAGTCGGGGTTCTACAGCCCCTACTTCATTGTACCCAAGAAAAGCGGTGGGTTACGACCGATCTTGGACCTGCGAGTTTTGAATAGGAGCCTTCACAAGCTACCGTTCAAAATGCTCACGCAGAAACGCATTTTCGAGTGCATCCGTCCCCGATATTGGTTTGCAGCGATCGACCTGAAGAACGCGTACTTTCATGTCTCGATCCTTCCGCGACACAGGCCATTCCTGTGATTTGCGTTCGAAGGTCGAGCATATCAGTACAGAGTCTTACCCTTTGGGCTGGCCCTGTCTCCCCGCGTCTTCACGAAGGTCGTGGAGGGAGCCCTTGTTCCCATGAGAGAACAGGGTGTTCGCATCCTCAACTATCTAGACGACTGGCTCATTTTGGCTCAGTCGCAGGATCAGTTGTGCGAACACAAGGATTTGGTGCTCAGACACCTCAGCCAGCTGGGTCTTCGGGTCGACTGGGAGAAGAGCAAACTCGCCCCCGTGCAGAGGATCTCTTTTCTCAGTATGGAGTTGGACTCGGTCGAACAGACGGCACGCCTCACAGAAGAACGTGCTCAGTCGGTGTTGGACTGCCTGAATACGTTCAACGGCAGGACGGCGGTCCCACTGAAATTCTTTCAGAGGCTCCTGGGGCATATGGCGGCCGCAGCGGCAGTAACTCCGCTCGGTCTGCTTCATATGAGACCGTTTCAGCACTGGCTCCACGGCCGAGTCCCGAGATGGGTGCAGTGTCAGGGGTGTGGACGGGCCCCCAACTGCAGTGGCACATCAATTGCCTCGAGTTGTTGGCAGTACGGCTCGCCCCGAGCCGCCTCAAGGGGCCGCTTCAGGGCAGGCATGTGCTGGTCCGTACGGATAACACTGCGACCGTTGCATACACCGTCAAGGTGGTCTACGCTCCCGTCGCATGTCACAACTCGCCCCCCATCTCCTCCTCTGGAGTCAGAAGCATCTGAGGTTGCTTCGTGCCATTCGCATCCCCGGTGTGCTCAACCGTGCGGCCGACGAGCTCTCACAAGCTGCGCTGCCGGGAGTGTGGCGACTCCACCCCCAGGCGGTCCAGCTGATCTGGAGAGAGTTCGGAGAGGCTCAGGTAGACCTGTTTGCCTCTCCAGAAACCTCTCACTGCCAGCTGTTTTACTCTCTGTCCGAGGGGACACTCGGGACAAACGCACTGGCTCACAGCTGGCCCCGGGCCTCCGCAAATATGCATTTCCCTCAGTGAGCCTACTTGCACAGACCCTGTGCAAAGTCAGGGAGGACGAGGAGCAGGTCGTGTTAGTTGCGCCCTATTGGCCCAACCGGACCTGGTTCCCTGAACTCTCACTCCTCGCGACAGCCCCTCCCTGGCCCATTCCTCTGAGGAAGGACCTTCTTTCTTAGAGACGGGGCACCCTCTGGCACCCGCGTTCAGACCTCTGGAAACTCCATGTCTGGTCCCTGGACGGGACGCGGAGGTTCTGGTGACTTACCCTCCGAGGTACTTAACACCATCGCTTCGGCACGTGCACCGTCTACAAGACGTGCTTACGCCCTGAAGTGGAACCTGTTCGTCGAGTGGTGTTCTTCTCGCCGAGAGAAGACCCCCGAAGATGCTCGATCAGAGTCGTGCTTTCCTTCTTGCAGCTAAGGTTGGAGCGTAGGCTGTCCCCCTCCACCCTCAAAGTCCATGCTGCTGCTATTTCTGCATACCACGGCCACATAGATGGCAAATCTGTTGGTAAGCACGACCTGGTCGTCAGGTTCCTTAGGGGGGCGAGACGGTTAAATCCTCCTCGTTCCCCCTCCATACCCTCTTGGGACTTGGCTCTGGTGCTGAGAGCACTCCAGAATGCTCCCTTTGAGCCTTTGCAGTCAGCAGACTTAAAGATTCTGTCTAGGAAGACTTTGCTGCTGGCTGCATTGGCCTCCATCAAGAGGGTAGGGGACCTGCAGTCTTTTTCGGTCGACGAATCGTGCCTAGAGTTCGGGCCGGGTGACAGCCACGTGGTAATGAGACCCCGGCCTGGCTATGTGCCCAAGGTTCCTACCACTCCCTTCGGGGACCAGGTAGTGAGCCTGCAAGCGCTGCCCTCGGAGGAGGCAGACCCAGCCCTGGCTTTGCTCTGTCCAGTTTGCGCTTTGCGACTGTACGTGGACAGAACTCGAAGCTTCAGGACCTCAGACCAGCTCTTTGTCTGTTATGGAGGCCAGCAGAAGGGAAAGGCTGTCTCCAAGCAGAGGATGGCCCACTGGATAGTGGATGCCATTGCCCTGGCTTACCAAGCTCAGGGTGTGCCCTGCCTGCTCAGGTTGCATGCACACTCCACGAGAGGTGTCGCATCCTCCTGGGCGCTGGCTCGTGGCGCCTCGCTAACAGACATCTGTAGAGCTGCGGGCTGGGCGACACCTAACACGCTCGCTAGGTTTTATAGCCTTCGTGTTGAGTCGGTCTCCTCCCGTGTGCTCGCCTCAGGTCAGAGGCACGGAGAGGCCCCGGCTTAGTGTCGGCTTGCTGCACTTACATGTGCTTATTCTCCAGAGAGTCCCTACAAGGCAGACCCTGTTGAGTCCTCCGATCTCCCTTCGGCAGCCGACGTGGCGGAGCGTCTGGCGCCAGGCCTTTACTCCGCTGCATCCTTGAGAACCGGATTTAGGCTGGGTTCCATATGAGTGACCCTACGGGGATCCCATATGTCTGGTTCCACGGTTGCTCCTAATCGAAGCCCGTGTCTTTCCCTCTGGGAGAACCCACCTCTCGTTGAGTGGAGTCACCCCAGTTCTTCCATATGACAACCCCACGGTTAGTCCATTATTCTTCCACATAACTCCTTCGGGGAAGGATGTGGCTTCCGCAGCGTCCCTTTTACACGAAGGGTACGCTTCCCAGTGTTATCTAATAGTCTCACTGAATGGGTTTGGGAACAGCAGTGATTGACACTCTCTGTGTTAGCCCTGGCCCACCGTCCTCAGGCAAGGGGGTTCAGGTGGCTTACAACAGAGCGCTGGAAGAGGGCAGCTCCTGTGGCGCTTAGGTAGGGATTCCTATTCGTCGGTCATCCGACGTACGTCGAAGTGACCGACTGAATGGGAACGTCTCGGTTACATAGGTAACCCTCGTTCCCTGAAGGAGGGAACGGAGACGTACGTCCCGTCGCCACAGTTGCTGTACCCCGCTGATGCTGCCGCCTATCTGGTTCGGCTCCTCAGCGAAAACCTAAAGATGCAACGCACCTGCTGCTCATTATATACCCGCGCTGCGAGGAGTGAGCAGCTGATGCATATGATTGCATGCCAATATGCATTGGCTCGTTTTAGTTACACTCGAAGTAGATTGGCCTCTCTAGCGAGATTCCTATTCGTCGGTCATCCGACGTACGTCTCCGTTCCCTCCTTCAGGGAACGAGGGTTACCTATGTAACCGAGACGTTATTGTGGCTGCGGTGTGTCACGTGACAAGCAATGGAAGTCACCATGGAAACAATAAAGTGATACATTCTAAATAATGTTCGCCTTGAAAAACTCAGGCTGAGGGCTCCGCCAGAATATTTTAAACTTATGTGTGAAAGGGTTAATATAACTCTGATTGTGTTCATCAGAAAGAAGAAAGTCGTTTGATGGCTTGAGGGTGAGTAAAGCTTGGGGTCGTTTTCATTTAAAAGTGAACTAATCCTTTAAGTCACCTTGTGCTAAATTAATACACTTAAATAATGGAAATATTCATAAATATCTCTTAGGACTGCAGACCCATCGCTTGCGGGGCGAAAGGTGATGTTTCTAGGGGACCCTGGGTCTAATGTTCAGCCGGTGTATTCGAGAATACATTCATTTATTGGTGCTTCAGAACAAAACCACTCAGTTTAAAAGAGCGCTTCAGCATCTTTAAGTCTCGCCACTATCAAGTCTTTTTTTTTTTTGTTAACTTTTCAGCCTGACAAGAGAAAATTTAGTTTAGCTCATTATTATGGGTAGCTGGATACCCCAGTTATGGCCCTGCATAAGCGCTTCAAATAGGAATGTTTTGTACAATTTTCTTTCCCTGGGTTTAAAGTAAACAATGAGAAAATATCACTGATATGATGTTGGATAATTTCAAATATACACCCATATATTTTGTAAGGACACCAGACCTAATACTGACTGTCCCGTTTCTCTTCTGTGACACGAGATTGGACCACAGACTGTTATGACTGTCCTTTTCGTGACTCACACCTCTTCTGTCTTTCAGATTGAGGTGGTGCTGTGCTCAATGCTAAAATTGTGGGGGTTTTGCAACTCTGCTTCTCATGAAATCTTCTTTTCAGAGATATGGAATGATTTTTATCTTTATGTCACGGTCATGTTCAGCTTATTTTGAGATCATTTTGATCAGATTTTACAACATTGACAGTCACTGAACCGAGCTGAAGAATTACAGTTCCCATTCAGTCGGTCACTTCGACGTACGTCGGATGACCGACGAATAGGAATCTCGCTAGAGAGGCCAATCTACTTCGAGTGTAACTAAAACGAGCCAATGCATATTGGCATGCAATCATATGCATCAGCTGCTCACTCCGCGCAGCGCGGGTATATAATGAGCAGCAGGTGCGTTGCATCTTTAGCTTTTCGCTTCGGAGCCGAACCATTCATGGTTTCTACGGAGTGTGACGAGAACGAGACAAGGCGAGAGAAGTTCTTTTGGCGGATTCTCCTCGGCAGAGTGCAGGCGAACAGCGCAGCAGCGGGGCCGCGCTCTTGTGTGTTTTGTGTTGTCTTGTTTGTGGGTAACGGTGCGCTGTGAGAGAGCGCGCAAAAGCTTTTTTCACAGCTACAAGAGTGAGTGCACACGACAGGCTGCACTTTTTCCTGTCTGTGTGCCGCGGTCTTCCCCTGCGTGCTTCGGCACTTGAGAGAGTAATCCCTAAAAGAGCTCGCACGAGTAGTTTGCGTCTTTTTAAAGATGTCATACTGCTTGTGTGTTTCTGGATGCGGTCGTTACCTGGCGTCTCGGGATGGTCACCAGCGCTGCGTCGTGTGTTTGGGCTTAGAGCACGCGGAGGCGGCGTTTGTGGATGAGTCATGCTCCCACTGCGGGAACATGACCATCGCGGAGTTGCGGTCTAGGCTCCGCCTCCTGCAAGGGGGCGGGGTCCCAGTGCCGCCGCCTCGAACAAATCCTCCTCAGAGGGTTTCTTCGGGCGGTGGCACTGGTAATTTGAGGATTACGGTGAGCGCGCTTCCCTCGGGGAACCAACCCCCTGGGAACCCTCACTCCTCCCGCACTCTGCAGCCAGTAGAGCTGCTGGAGGAACGTGGTGGACCGCCCCCGAGGTGTGTACCATCCGTATCCTTCGGGGATCCCCAGGACGACCAGATGTCGATCGCTGCATCGGAGGGTGAGCCTGATACTTTCGAGGATGACGATTCGGCGCAGCTGCCTCCCTCGGGAAGGGTAGCTGTGCCCGAGTCGGACCCGGAAATGATGGCTATGCTTTCCCGGGCCGCCAACAGGATCGGGCTCGTGTGGAACCCTCCACCGTGTCCCGAGCCCTCGAGGCTGGACGATTGGTTTCTCGGGGTGGCAAGGGCTGGTTCTCAGCCCCCCACCCCAGTTCCTTTCTTCCCGGAAGTGCATGAAGAGATCACTGGCTCGTGGAAGGCACCTTTTACTGCCCGAAACCGTGCCAGTGGGACCTCCTCCCTCACCACCCTTGATGGCGGTACGGCAAAGGGATATTCGCGCATACCCCCTGTGGAGGGGGCCATTGCTATGCAACTGTGCCCTAACTCCACGTGGCGGGGGGAGCCGTCTCTCCCTTCCCGGGCCTGTAAGCACTCGTCGGACCTGACCGGCAGGGCTTACCAGGCCTGACGGGAAGCCGCTTCCGCCTTACACGCTATGGCGTTGTTGCAGGTCCATCAGGCCAAGGCACTAAAGGACCTGCACGAGGGTGGTCACGATCCACAAGTTTTTCAGGAACTTCGTGCCGCAACGGACCTCGAGCTTCGTGCGACGAAGGTCACTGCGCGGTCAGTGGCTCGAGCGATGTCCACGTTGGTGGTCCAGGAACGCCATCTCTGGCTGTGCCTGGCTGACATGAGGGATACCGACAAGGTCAGGTTTCTTGATGCCCCCGTGTCCCAGGCCGGCCTCTTCGGCGACGCGGTCGAGAACTTCGCCCAACAGTTCTCGACTGTACAGAAGCAGTCTGAGGCCATCAAGCACATCCTGCCGAGGCGGTCAGCTGCTGCACCTCCACCGCCCGCAGCGCCTCGGGCTGCTCGTCGCCGAGGGCACTCCCCCGCGGCCGCCCCCGCTCCCCAACAGCAGCAGCCGGCGTCCAAGCGGCGCCGTGGAGCCGGTCGTGGTCGGGGTGCCCAGCCTGTCCAGGCCCCCACCAAGAAGGGCGGCAAAGCCAGGAGCAAGAGGCCCTAGGACAGGCGACCTGGAGATGGAGGGGACTGCTCTGCAGGAGAGGGTGACCGCACCACTGCTTCCCCCGGAGGAGGGCCGGGTGGAGAATCCTGTTTTGTGTTTGTTTTATGTTCCGCCGCTGGCTCAACAGCCGGCGGTACCCAAATTATCAATAAAAGAGCAGTTTCACCCATCTCCGGGTCCGAAGAGGACTCGGAGAGTAGTGGGAGGGCCAGAACTTCACCACTCTCTTCCTCCTCTTCTATCGCCAGCGGACAGCAGCGTGCAGCAGGCAGCCAAGGCTCCGCCTGCTCCCACTGTCCTCCCGTGGAACCAGGTAAGTGTTGCACAGCACACTCTGACCCCGCCTCGGGCCGCCTCACAAAGAGAGCCTCCCAGGCCGCGTCCCTGCGTTCCACCTCGCTGCCCCACGGCGGGTACGCCTGCGGTCCCTTTGGTCCCGCTTGTGCGGTCTCTGCGAGCCTGGTTAGCGCTCCCCAGTCCGTCTCGCTGGCTCATTCGGACCGTCAGGCTCGGCTATGCGATTCAGTTCGCCCGGCGTCCCCCGAGGTTCAGGGGCGTCCACTTCACTTCAGTGAAAGCTGCCGATGCTCCTGTCTTGCGTGCGGAGATCGCGGTCCTACTGGCGAAGGACGCGATAGAGCCGGTCCCTCCAGCCGATATGAAGTTGGGGTTCTACAGCCCCTACTTCATTGTACCCAAGAAAAGCGGTGGGTTACGACCGATCTTGGACCTGCGAGTTTTGAATCGGAGCCTTCACAAGCTACCGTTCAAAATGCTCACGCAGAAACGCATTTTCGAGTGCATCCGTCCCCGAGATTGGTTTGCAGCGATCGACCTGAAGGACGCGTACTTTCATGTCTCGATCCTTCCGCGACACAGGCCATTCCTGCGATTTGCGTTCGAAGGTCGAGCATATCAGTACAGAGTCTTACCCTTCGGGCTGGCCCTGTCTCCCCGCGTCTTCACGAAGGTCGTGGAGGGAGCCCTTGTTCCCATGAGAGAACAGGGCGTTCGCATCCTCAACTATCTAGACGACTGGCTCATTTTGGCTCAGTCGCAGGATCAGTTGTGCGAACACAGGGATTTGGTGCTCAGACACCTCAGCCAGCTGGGTCTTCAGGTCAACTGGGAGAAGAGCAAACTCGCCCCCGTGCAGAGGATCTCTTTTCTCGGTATGGAGTTGGACTCGGTCGAACAGACAGCACGCCTCACAGAGGAACGTGCTCAGTCGGTGTTGAACTGCCTGAATACTTTCAACGGCAGGACGGCGGTCCCACTGAAATTCTTTCAGAGGCTCCTGGGGCATATGGCGGCCGCAGCGGCAGTAACTCCGCTCGGTTTGCTTCATATGAGACCGCTTCAGCACTGGCTCCACGGCCGAGTCCCGAGATGGGCGTGGCAACGCGGCACTTTCCGGGTGGCAATCACTCCAGAGTGCCGCCATACCTTCAGCCCGTGGTCGGACCCCTTGTTTCTTCGGGCCGGAGTGCCCCTAGAGCAGGTGTCCCGGCATGCTGTGGTTTTCACGGATGCCTCGACCACCGGCTGGGGCGCCACGTACAACGGGCATGCAGTGTCAGGGGTGTGGACGGGCCCCCAACTGCAGTGGCACATCAATTGCCTCGAGTTGTTGGCAGTACGGCTCGCCCTGAGCCGCCTCAAGGGGCCGCTTCAGGGCAGGCATGTGCTGGTCCGTACGGACAACACTGCGACCGTTGCGTACATCAACCGTCAAGGTGGTCTACGCTCCCGTCGCATGTCACAACTCGCCCGCCATCTCCTCCTCTGGAGTCAGAAGCATCTGAGGTCGCTTCGTGCCATTCACATCCCCGGTGTGCTCAACCGTGCGGCCGACGAGCTCTCACGAGCTGCGCTGCCGGGAGAGTGGCGACTCCACCCCCAGGTGGTCCAGCTGATCTGGGGAGAGTTCGGACAGGCTCAGGTGGACCTGTTTGCCTCTCCAGAAACCTCTCACTGCCGGTTGTTTTACTCCCTGTCCGAGGGAACACTCGGGACAGACGCACTGGCACACAGCTGGCCCCGGGGCCTCCGCAAATATGCATTTCCCCAGTGAGCCTACTTGCACAGACACTGTGCAAAGTCAGGGAGGACGAGGAGCAGGTCATGTTAGTTGCGCCCTATTGGCCCAACCGGACCTGGTTCCCGGAACTTTCACTCCTCGCGACAGCCCCTCCCTGGCCCATTCCTCTGAGGAAGGACCTTCTTTCTCAGAGACGGGGCACCCTCTGGCACCCGCGTCCAGACCTCTGGAAACTCCATGTCTGGTCCCTGGACGGGACGCGGAGGTTCTAGGTGACTTACCCTCCGAGGTACTTAACACCATCGCTTCGGCACGTGCACCGTCTACAAGACGTGCTTACGCCCTGAAGTGGAACCTGTCCGTCGAGTGGTGTTCTTCTCGCCAAGAAGACCCCCGAAGATGCTCGATCGGAGTCGTGCTTTCCTTCTTGCAGCAAGGGTTGGAGCGTAGGCTGTCCCCCTCCACCCTCAAAGTCCACGCTGCTGCTATTTCGGCATACCACGACCACATAGATGGCAAATCCGTTGGTAAGCACGACCTGGTCGTCAGGTTCCTTAGGGGGGCCAGACGGTTAAATCCTCCTCGTCCCCCCTCCATACCCTCTTGGGACTTGGCTCTGGTGCTGAGAGCTCTCCAGAATGCTCCCTTTGAGCCTTTGCAGTCAGCAGACTTAAAGATTCTATCTATGAAGACTTTGCTGCTGGCTGCATTGGCCTCCATCAAGAGGGTAGGGGACCTGCAGTCTTTTTCGGTCGACGAATCGTGCCTAGAGTTCGGGCCGGGTGACAGCCACGTGGTAATGAGACCCCGGCCTGGCTATGTGCCCAAGGTTCCTACCACTCCCTTCAGGGACCAGGTGGTGAGACTGCAAGCGCTGCCCTCGGAGGAGGCAGACCCAGCCCTGGCTTTGCTCTGTCCAGTTCGCGCTTTGCGACTGTACGTAGACAGAACTCAAAGCTTCAGGACCTCAGACCAGCTCTTTGTCTGTTATGGAGGCCAGCAGAAGGGAAAGGCTGTCTCCAAGCAGAGGATGGCCCACTGGATAGTGGATGCCATCGCCCTGGCTTACCAAGCTCAGGGCGTGCCCTGCCCGCTCAGGTTGCATGCACACTCCACGAGAGGTGTTGCATCCTCCTGGGCGCTGGCTCGTGGCGCCTCGCTAACAGACATCTGTAGAGCTGCGGGCTGGGCGACACCTAACACGTTCGCTAGGTTTTATAGCCTTCGTGTTGAGTCGGTCTCCTCCCGTGTGCTCGCCTCAGGTCAGAGGCACGGAGAGGCCCCGGCTTAGTGTCGGCTTGCTGCATTTACATGTGCTTATTTCTCCAGAGAGTCCCTACAAGGCAGACCCTGTTGAGTCCTCCGATCTCCCTTCGGCAGCCGACGTGGCGGAGCGTCTGGCGCCAGGCCTATACTCCGCTGCATCCTTTAGGCTGGGTTCCATATGAGTGACCCTACGGGGATCCCATATGTCTAGTTCCACGGTTGCTCCTAATCGAAGCCCATGTCTTTCCCTCTGGGAGAACCCACCTCTCGTTGAGTGGAGTCACCCCAGTTCTTCCATATGACAACCCCATGGTTAGTCCATTATTCTTCCACATAACTCCTTCGGGGAAGGATGTGGCTTCCGCAGCGTCCCTTTTACACGAAGGGTACGCTTCCCAGCGTTATCCAATAGTCTCACTGAATGGGTTTGGGAACAGCAGTGATTGACACTCTCTGTGTTAGCCCTGGCCCACCGTCCTCAGGCAAGGGGGTTCAGGTGGCTTACAACAGAGCGCTGGAAGAGGGCAGCTCCTGTGGCGCTTTGGTAGGGATTCCTATTCGTCGGTCATCCGACGTACGTCGAAGTGACCGACTGAATGGGAACGTCTCGGTTACATAGGTAACCCTCGTTCCCTGAAGGAGGGAACGGAGACGTACGTCCCGTCGCCACAGTTGCTGTACCCCGCTGCGCTGCCGCCTATCTGGTTCGGCTCCTCAGCGAAAACCTAAAGATGCAACGCACCTGCTGCTCATTATATACCCGCGCTGCGCGGAGTGAGCAGCTGATGCATATGATTGCATGCCAATATGCTTTGGCTCGTTTTAGTTACACTCGAAGTAGATTGGCCTCTCTAGCGAGATTCCTATTCGTCGGTCATCCGACGTACGTCTCCGTTCCCTCCTTCAGGGAACGAGGGTTACCTATGTAACCGAGACGTTTCTTTTATAGAAATTGAATTGAAAGAATCTATTAAGTGCTGTAAACACTTCTGTTTTGTGGAAGCTCTATATATTTCTAAGTAATCTCAGTCGAAGAGTAATTTATCTGGTGAAGTGGATTTAAAAATCGAAATATGACAAAATATGCAATATGAAAATTATTTTCAAATGAAGCACTTTCTTCATAAAAGACAAGATTTGGTCTTCAAAAAGTCTTTTCTCAAAAGGTTCATCTGATATTCAAGGTCGTCTTATATTTGGAACAATAATATATTCTGGAGGTTTTCAATCAGGGGTTTGTAAATCATTTCACTGATTTTATGCAACACTTTATTCCTAGAAACATAGTGATTTTATTCTGTTTGTTGGCAGTATTTTCAGATTTATGGAGCGATTAAAAAGAGAAATCCAAAATGCCAATTAATGAAATGTAAAAAGCATTTGTTATTATTAAACAACTATTGTTATATTAATAAGGTTTATAGCAGGTGTAAACAGTGATTACAAGCATTAATCTGAAGGGCGGGGTGGGATGGGGTGCTATAAACCATTAATGCTCATTTAATTCGAGAGAATAACCACCCCGTCCTCCTTTTGTCAATCACTGTGTCACACCCCCCACCACACAACACACTACATCTGCGGCGCTGTCGAGCCCCCTGCACCCGCCCACCACAACCCTGCAGGGGACGCCAGAGCTGAAGAAACGCCGATGAGTGCGCGAGTCCTGAGATTTAAGAGAAACTGAGTTTGAGAGAGAAATACGGCCTTAAATAGTATTTCTGCAGCTGACGTCACACAGATTCCAAACAGAAGCAGCGCGGTCACTCTCACTGTGACGTCATTTAGAACTCTCTCTCTCTGTGTGTGTGTGTTCCATACTTGAGTAAAAGTATAGATTAGTATAGCAGAACATTTGGTAGAAGTAAAAGTCACTGTTTAGAATATTACTTGAGTAAGAGTAAGTATGAAAAGTATTTTTGATATTAAACTGTCTTATGTATTGAAAGTAAATGCAAAATACAAAAGGAGCAGAAAATATTATTAAAAATTGTTCTATGTTTGAGCAACAAGATTGAGTTCAGTTTTAACTTCAGTTTAATTTCTTACATTTTGTTTGCTCTGAATTAAAAAAAGGCAAAATGTTTATTGTAAGTGCTGATGAACTGTCAGACGAACAGAGACTGCTGTATTTATACTCCTCGTGTCGTTAATTGAGTTGATTAACTGAATGCTCTCCACTCGTGTTAATTAGGTAATTATCTGAACATGTCAATAAAACATCTTCTCAATAATAAGAGTATCAAAGTATAATGTAATCAAGCGCCGCTGAAGGCAGAAGAGTGGAGCTTGAACATACAAACAAATCCACATGTTTGATACTGATGATCCTGTTCAACTCCAGATATTTCTCACACGTCAACACAAACACAGCTGACACAAAGACAGATTTTACTGCAGTAAAGAAGCAGGGAGAAGTTCAGTGAGTCAGGATATAACTTCACCTCCATATCCAAAGCTGAGTGTTCATTATCTGCTCAATTTTTCCTGATTTTTTCAGGGACTTTCTAGTCTTCCAACACGACCTTCTGCACAGGGCCTGAAACATCAGCACTTTTTTTAACATCCGATTTGAAAGATTCATGTGGAAATTTGGCTGATCTTTGATGCGATCGCAGACAGCAGCGCAAAGATGATTCTGCTCTAATTTGATCTAATATTTAATGTTTTTTTACGTTAGAATCGATAAAATTATTGTCTGTATTTCACAACAAAGTTCTTCTTAATGATTTTCAGTAAGTAATTAAAGCAACAGTTTTTCAGTAACAGAAGAATATGTGAAAATACGGTGTTTGTGGTAAAAGTGCTCCTGCTGTTGAGGTTAAAGACACAATAATGAACATGATAATAAACAGCTGATGATTTTCCATTTGTTGACATGATTAGATTCAGATAAACATCATATATTAAGTTGAGTCCACCTTAGAGATAATCACCATTTATTATGAAACATCATATTTAAAATGACATTCATTACATCATATAATAAAATATATTTATTTGTTACTACTGTAAATCTTCATTAAATTATTATGTGATCTTCAATGCTTTCAGAATCATTAATTTAAATAACTTTATGTATTTTCAAAGTGAACATATTTTAATGACAGTATATTTATTGGACAAAAATTAATTCTTTTATTTTATCCAAATAAACAGAAAATAGTAAAACTTTGTTTTGAACAAGTATTAACTTAGACATGATTAAAAACATATTATTGCTCCAGTATTTGTGTAAGTGTTTGTGTCTTTTGCCCCGTGTGTCTGTGGGGTAAAACACCCCCTCACCCCCTCATACATTTAGAAGATTTGAAACAAAATAAACCACTTTTACCTTTTATTTTCACACAAAATCTGTTGCTCCAACAAAGTTCAATACAAACATATATATTTTTCTGCAATCGTACACTATGGAGTGGTGAAAAACACAGTTTGGTAGGATGTGTCTTTAACCCGTTGAACTTCTGCTCAAGTTTCACACGTATGAACTGATGATGTTGAACTCAAAACATCTTCATAATCTTCTTCCTAAAGCTGTAAGAACTCAATTAATACTAACTTGATGGTTAAATGTGATCTGATGGACTATTTCACAGCAGAGTTACACTCCTGTCTTTCTGAAGAAGACTCTGGGATTCATAAACTCAGGATGAGATCTGAGAATCAGACGATCCATGAGGATTATGAAATCATCACCACATCAACATTTCCAGTCACTGCATCATTCAGACATCAACAATCAGCTCATGAATCTCAACAATGACAATCAAAAGCTTCATGCCGCAGTGCATGCTGGGTGCCAGCGTATACAAAACTCCCAGCATGCACTGCGGCATGAAGCTTTTGATTGTCGTTATTGAGATTCATACACTGATTGTTGAATCACAGAAACTTTGACTTTTTGTTTTTTTAAGTTAGATCCATAAATGCTGCTGTCAAGTCAAGTCAAGTCATCTTTATTTATATAGCGCTTTTTACAATGCAAATTGTGGCAAAGCAGCTTTACATTAATGAGAAAATGGTGTCATTGTGCAGCTTATTCTATATATTATTGATTCTTTCCGTTGCAAATATCAATAGTTATTAGTCTAGTTAATTTAGGTATAGCAGCACTGCAGAAAACAGTGACGTAATCGTCCGGCTCAGCTCAGTTCACATACAACGGCGCCAATGCAGGCATATCAAAAACACTGCTGAATATCAAGCAAGTGTCCCCAACTTAAGCAAGCCAAAGGCAACAGCGGCAAGGAACCAAAACTCCAAAAAATGGAGAAAAAAAAACCTCGGGAGAAACCAGGCTTAGTCGGGGGGCCAGTTCTCCTCTGGCCAACAGTGAACACTTGTCCGATACCCAGGCAGAGTTACGGGTCATTAAACCGATTTGGAATCGCAACAGTCAAAATATTTTATCTAGTTCCATCTAGTTTAAGATCTTTTTGATCACGCCGGTATGGGATGGTTTGTTGGGATATGTGCCACTGGCTGATGAGTCGGTAAGGTCTTAACAAAGGATGAGCTAGTTAACACAGTCTCCGCCGACACCACAGGGCCACATTGCGGCCGCACACAGGCACAGGTTCCCCGTCCGACCCGGACACGGCCCAGATCCAGCCAATCACGAGACAAAAAATTAGCATAGACACCATTCTTCTTCTGATGTACCAAGTACATCTGGTGTTATAGGAAGTGTTCCCGGTTCCGGCTGACCTGATCTATGCAACCTAACAATCCTTTAACGGATATGAAGACAAAAGTTTATAGTGCGTCATGTGTATGCCAGGTTAAATAGATGCGTTTTTAGTCTAGATTTAAACTGACAGAGTGTGTCTGCTTCCCGAACAATGCTAGGAAGATTGTTCCAGAGTTTAGGTGCCAAATAGGAAAAGGATCTACCTTGATTTTGATATTCTAGGTATTAACAACTGGCCAGAATTCTGAGATCGTAATAGACGCGAAGGACTATAATACATTAAGAGCTCACTCAGGTACTGGGGAGCTAAGCCATTTAGTGCTTTGTAAGTAATTAGCAAGATTTTAAAATCTATACGATGTTTAATAGGGAGCCAGTGCAGTTTTGACAGAACCGGGCTAATATGTTCATATTTCCTGGTTCTAGTAAGGACTCTAGCTGCTGCGTTTTGGACCAGCTGTAATTTGTTTATCACGCGAGCAGGGCAACCACCCAATAGAGCGTTACAGTAATCTAGTCTCGAGGTCATAAACGCATGAACTAGCTGTTCCGCATTTGTCATTGAGAGCATATGTCGCAATTTAGATATATTTTTAAGATGGTAGAATGCGGTTTTACATATGCTAGAAATGTGGCTTTCAAATGAAAGATTGGTATCAAAGAGCACACCCAGGTTCCTAACTGACGAAGACGACTTAACAGAGCAGCCATCAAGTGTTAGACAGTATTCTAGGTTTTTATGTGCTGAAGTTTTTGGTCCAATAATTAGAATCTCTGTTTTTTCTGAATTTAGTAGTAGGAAATTACTAGTCATCCAATTTTTTATATCAGCTACGCATTCTGTTAATTTTGAGAATTGGTAGGTTTCGTCAGGGCGTGAGGAAATATAGAGCTGAGTATCATCAGCGTAACAGTGAAAGCTAATGCCATGCTTCCTAATGACATCTCCCAAGGGTAGCATGTACAGAGTGAAAAGCAACGGTCCTAGAACTGAGCCTTGTGGTACTCCATATTTAACTTGTGATCGAAATGACATCTCTTCGTTTACTACTACAAACTAGAAGAGTTTCTAAGTGTTTATCATTTACATGAATTGAAGTGAACAAATGATCATTTAAACGGAAAGAAACAATTATTCATTGATATTCAGATCAACAGCACTCTTACTCATGTGATCTGGATTAAATATTGGAAACATAATGAAAGCAGGAAGATCCAGACCTTCAGGAGTAACAATTACTGACTATTGACCGCTAAGATCCTCAGAGAGGAACAATAGAAGAATGGAAAGAGTGTGTGAGTGAAGGAGGTTGTGAATGTGTGTAGATGTGTGTTAGTTACAGGATCAGAGAATGACACTGTTCCTCTGATTCACTCTCACGATCAAGATCCTGATGGACACGAAAACTAGAACCTGGAGTCCCTCCGTACGACACACTCCAGACATCAGTGTTGAAGAAACCCAATCCCTTCCTCTGGTTTGATGCTGTAGTTACTCCAAGACTCCAGACTGAACTCCCTTTAACCTCCACATCCCAGCAGTGTGATCCTGAGCTAAAACCCTCTGATCCCAGAACACAGAGATACCAGTCAAACCTCTCTAGATTATCAGGAAGAGGTGGTTTGTTCCTGCTGTTTCTCACACTGGTCAGATCATCAGACAGGACAAGACATGGATCTGCAGTGTTTGGATCCAGAATCACAGGAGCTGATGAGACACAATCAACAGATGCTTTTATTCTGATGTTCATATAATGATCAACACAGATTATTATGATTTATGACACTGTTGATCAAACACATCAGACATTTTCCTCTGATCACTGTCAGAGCTGTTATTAGTTTCACACTCGTTTTATCATCAAATATATTTATCAGTTCAAAATAATAAATCAATAGATCTGTTTCATTACAGTTACATTTGAAATGGGTGGTTATCAAATTACAGTTACATCCGAAGAGTATTTTAGATCACTAAAGTGATTACTTCATGGGCGTCAGAACTATTGTATGTGAGTTGGAAATGATCCACCCACTTTTACTGTCTTATTCAGTGTTTGTTTGTTCACTTTTCAGAGCGCGTCAGTCAAATCCATTCCACTGAGGTCCGGACCTCAGTATTTTTCCGGTGTATATAAGAAAGGTTGTGAAATAAGTACCTAATTTTAACTCTACTTTGGTGCTGTACGGATATATCGCACAAAGCGATATCAAATCAAAGTAGTCGGGGCTTTATGTTCACAGAAGCTGCTGATGAAGATCATGAACTCCAGCGCGATGCTTCGGTCAGTGTTTAGTTGAAATAGGCCACGTGATTCATTGTAATTTGTAACTGTCAATGAGACGGGATAAGAAATATTAACGAAGCCGTTCAGCATAATATAATTATAAATGTGTTTACGATTGCGCGCTCTGAAACAAGCCCGATGCGGATGAGAATCATGACAACAGAACAAATGAAGGAGACGCTAAATTTAACATTCACTCTCTGACAGTAGAGGGCGCTGATGGAACAACAGAAATTCAGCCGTTACTCTGGTAACCCGGTAAACAAAGCAGCTGCTGATATTTCACCACTATCAATAGCATTAAACATCTCTTCGCTATTTCTAGTTTGTATTGTGAATCATTACAACATTTAACCTGATTCTCATGTTTCAGTATCTGAGATCGGACTATGCTTGACAAATAATGTATGCTATAATGAAATGGTTTTAAAGCTATTGTTATCATATTTTTTTGGCCCTAAAACATCTTAAAATGCAACATTTACACCAGGGGAATCAAAACTTTCTCTTTCTGAGTTTATATCTCAGAATTTTGACTTTATAACTCACAACTGTAGCTTTACAGCACACATTTCTGAGAAAAAAGTCAGAATTGTGAGATTGGGGTGGCCAAAGGGTTGGACCCCGCTGACAAATGCTGTTTCTGCCTCCTTTTTTCTTTACATGAACAGCGTTTATTTAAACGCAGAACCATCTCTTTAAGACCACAAAAAAACATGAGACTCTGAGTAGCAACCAAACTGAGTACCCTAGCAACCGTTCAGCAAGACCTATAACTCTACATCAGAACATCATAAAGACATGGGGATCGGCTCTTTTGACTCATGCTAGCAAACAGGACTTCCAACATGCTATTCATGTTAGCAGTGAATAGCTACATGCAAATAGAGATTCGCTAAGTGTTAAATCAGGCTGAAAACATGCAAAAACTCAAATAAAACTCCATAGTACCAATCTGTGACAACTACCAACCACCTAGCAACGCCCTAGCAATCACTCAGAATATCTTAACCACCTATAGCAACTGCCCAGAACACCCTAGTCACTGCCTAGCAACAACTCAAAACACCATAGTAGCCACTGCCTAGCAACCACCTAGTAACACCATAGTAACCACCTATAAAACCTTAGCAACAGCCTAGCAACCACCAAGCAACACCCTAGCAACTGCCTTGCAAAAACTCATAACACCCTAGCAACTCCCTAGCCAATGGCCTAGAAACATCCTAACGAGTGTGGAGTTTTGCCACTGCAAGCACCACTCACATTTTCGTCAGGAACTGTACATTCTAGTTAATATTTTTATTATGTGAGTGAATGTTCTAATTGTAACGCCTAAAAACTACAAACTCCAACTGACAAAAATGCAAAAAGAACCAAAAAGGGAATCCAGCAGCACTTGTGGTCAGAGGAGCTTCAATAAACTCTCAAACTGAAACACGTTGGTCATTTTTAGAGTTCTTCAGGATATACAACAGACACAATGAACATTTTCAGAAAACATCTCCATACTCGTTACATCAGAAGAAGAATGGCATCTACGCTAATTTTTTGTCTCTCTGCTTATCCCGAGGTTTACCAATTAACGTGATTGGCTGGATCTGGGCCGTGTCCAGGTCGGACGGGGAACCTGTGCCTGTGTGCGGCCGCAATGTGGCCCTGTGGTGTCGGCGGAGACTGTGTTAACTAGCTCATCCTTTGTTAAGACCTTACCGACTCATCAGCCAGTGGCACATATCCAAACAAACCGTCCCATACCGGTGTGATCATAAGATCTTAAACTAGATGGAACTAGATTAAATATTTTGACTGTTGCGATTCCAAATCGGTTTAAAGACCTGTAACTCTGCCTGAGTATCGGACAAGTGTTCACTGTTGGCCAGAGGAGAACTGGCCCCCTGACTAAGCCTGGTTTCTCCCGAGGTTTTTTTCTCCATTTGTTGGAGTTTTGGTTCCTTGACGCTGTTGCCTTTGGCTTGCTTACGTTGGGGACACTTGCTTGATATTCAGCAGTGTTTTTGATATGCCTGCATTGGCGCCGTTGTATGTGAACTGAGCTGAGCCGGACGATTACGTCACTGTTTTCTGCAGTGCTGATATACATAAATTAACTAGATTAATAACTACTGATATTTGGAATGGAATGAATCAATAATATATAGAATAAGCTGCACAATGACACCATTTTCTTATTAATGTAAAGCTGCTTTGCCACAATCTGCATTGTAAAAAGCGCTATATAAATAAAGATGACTTGACTTGACTTGACGGAGTTACTCATACAAAGAAAAGGATCTAAAGAGTCCTGCTGAAAGACATTGTGATTAAATGTGATTGTTTTATCTGTTCAATACCAGGACTAGAATGGAGTACATGAAGACGTAACTTTGATTTGATTAGGAAAATACAAGAGGCTTTCTGGATTTTTTGTCTGCAAATGTGTTTCTATCTCTCAATTATTCACAGTAACTCTTTTTCACACAAGAAGCCATCTGTGGATCCGGCTGTGAGCTCTGGACTCTGGAAGAACATTCAGGAGTCAGAACTGCAGTGTCTTTGGATCAGAACCAGAGAGACCAGAGACAGGAGCAGATCACTCACCTTTCTATTGAGACTGGAAACTCCTGCAGAACAAACACACCATTTATCGTCAAGAACTCAATCAATGAACCAATGATCAACCAATGATCTGAAATCACACCTTCAGAAAGCAGACGTCACTGGCTTTCATTATCTCCTCCATGTCTTTGATTGTGTGTGAAAGAGCTGAGATGTGTCTGTTCATCTCCTCCAGCTTCTCCTTCATCATCTGTTTCTTCTGCTCCTCTTCCTCCCTCAGTGCAGTGATTGTAGCTTCTTCATCTCTGAGAAACTGATGAAGCTTCTCAAACTGCTGTTTAATCTGATGCTCTGTGTGCTCAGCTTGAGACTGAAATCAAATCACATTCACTTCGATCATCTCAATCGACACACATCAACACTTCACATCATTCTTATTAGAGAGAAACTGAAAGGTCTTCAGAGCTCCTCCTAGAATTGAACAAAAACACAATTAAAATAGTAAACAAAACACAAACACAAAAAAAAAATCCTATTTGTGACGAGCAGGGCGGGCGAGAGCCGTGAGGGAACACCTCGAGGCGGTGACGCGAGTGATAATGGGCGTCAGCTGCGTGCTGCACCGGTCTCGTATCTCTCACGGAGGAGCTCCAGAAGCATAAAAGAGGAGCGACAACAGTGACGGACGAGAGAGGACTTGGTCTGGATTTTATGTTGTGTTTTATTATGTTTGTGGGTGTGGCAGTCTCCGTGAGGAACTGCCGCCAATTTACTTTCGTTTTGTTGTTTGTTTGTTTTGAGATTATTAAAGTTATGTTGAATGTTCGCCGGTTCCTGCCTCCTTCTTCCCATATTTAAGAACTGTGTTATACTACTATTACCCAAAACTGTGTCCATTAATGCAGATTGTCTGTTGTTCTTATACTCTGAGAAATGATAAAGGATGGAGCAAGATTTGTTTTACAAACTTTAATGTCACATCAGTCATTCATGTTAGAGCTCGGCTAACATATCAGCTGTTATTGATACAGTTAATAATACAGTCCCCATATGTGCACCACAAAAAATTAGAAATACACACATTTTTGATGAACATACACTTGTTAATGCTGATGCGAGGAATTACAGTCGCAACATCTCATGATGAACGTCAAACTGAGAATCACTGAGAAACATCATTCTCAAGTCATCCTTGTGATGGAGGTTCGGGATGAATTACTAGTTTTTCCAATGTTTCATCATCGGACTTATGCTACACTGTATACTGTGCAGGCTGAGAATTTCAGCTCAGAGAAGATCAGTTATAGTCATGGGCATTTAAGTGCTGTAAGCGGTCGACCAATCACAACAGACTGGGCCGATCAGAGCAGAGTAGTTTTTCACATGGGTGACAGGTGTTAAAAACTGAGACACAAAAACAGTAGAAATAACGATGGGGCAAATACTTTTTAACAACACAGTAAATGTAAAATGAAGTTGAGTAAAATGGCAGAGAGAAATATTGAGAGCATGAATATGATATCCGTGTTTATGACTCAGTATTGTTCATCACGAGTCAAAATAAAGAGAAGTCGTAACCTAATGTTTAGAGAGTCAGACTGGTAACCCGAAGGTTTTGGGCTCGATTCTCAATACTTTTCAGGAAAAGACTGAAGTGCCACAGTTAATCTCTGCCCACTGCTCTGATTGTGTGTGTCTGTGTTCACTACTCCTTATGTGTGTTCACTGACTTGGATGGGTGAAATGCAGGGGACGAATTCTGAGTATGGGTTACTATTATTGGCCTTCACATGTCACTTCACTTCATACACGTGAAACAAGAGACATTTGTCTTACCTTATATTATTAAACCACTTCGCTGATGGGTCTGAATTTGTGATTGTCATGTTGTTTTGAATCTCTGCACACGAAACACGCTGGCTGTTTGTCCTCCAGACAGAAGAGTTTGAGTTTCTCACTGTGTAAACTGCAGATCTCCTCAGATCCTGATGAACGCGTCTCATTTCTCCCCTTCAGGAGCGACTCACACAGATAATTACCTAATTAACACGAGTAGAGAGCATTCAGTTAATCAACTCAATTAACGACACAAGGAGTATAACTACAGCAGTCTCTGTTCGTCTGACAGTTTATCAGCACTTACAATAAACATTCTGCCTTTTTTTAAATTCAGAGCAAACAAAATGTAAGAAATTAAAAAGAAGTTAAAACTGAACTCAATCTTGTTGCTCAAACATAGAACAATTTTTAATAATATTTTCTGTTCCTTTTGTATTTTGCATTTATTTGTACATTTACTTTGAATACTTAAGACAGTTTAATATCAAAAAATACTTTTCATACTTATCAAAAAAATAAAATACTTCATTAAATATCAAAGACTTTAAAACTCTTACTCAAGTAACATTCTAAACAGTGACTTTTACTTCTACCAAATTTTCTGCTAAGATATCTATACTTTTACTCAAGTATGGAACACACACACACACACACACACACAGAGAGAGAGAGAGTTCTAAATGACGTCACAGTGAGAGTGACCGCGCTGCTTCTGTTTGGGATCTGTGTGACGTCAGCTGCACAAATACTATTTAAGGCCGGATTTCTCTCTCAAACTCAGTTTCTCTTAAATCTCAGGACTCGCGCACTCATCGGCGTTTCTTCAGCTCTGGCGCCCCCTGCAGGGTTGTGGTGGGCGGGTGCAGGGGGCTCGACAGCGCCACAGATGGTGGATGTGGTGTAGTGTGTTGTGTGGTGGGGGGTGTGACACAGTGATTGACAAAAGGAGGACGGGGTGGTTATTCTCTCGAATTAAATGAGCATTAATGGATTATAGCACCCCACCCCACCCCACCCCGCCCTTCAGATTAATGCTTGTTAATCACTGTTTACACCTGCTATAAACCTTATTAATATAACAATAGTTGTTTAATAATAACAAATGCTTTTTACATTTCATTAATTGGCATTTTGGATTTCTCTTTTTAATCATTCCATAAATCTGAAAATACTGCCAACAAACAGAATAAAATCACCATGTTTCTAGGAATAAAGTGTTGCATAAAATCAGTGAAATGATTGAAAACCTCCAGAATATATTATTGTTCCAAATATAAGACGACCTTGAATATCAGATGAACCTTTTGAGAAAAGACTTTTTGAAGACCAAATCTTGTCTTTTTATGAAGAAAATGCTTCATTTGAATATAATTTTCATATTGCATATTTTGTCATATTTCGATTTTTAAATCCACTTCAACAGATAAATTACTCTTCGACCGAGATTACTTAGAAATATATAGAGCTTCCACAAAAACAGAAGTGTTTACAGCACTTAATAGATTCTTTCAATTCAATTTCTATAAAAGAAACTGTAATTCTTCAGCTCGGTTCAGTGCCTGTCAATGTTGTAAAATCTGATCAATCTCAAAAAAAGCTGAACACGACCGTGACATAAAGATAAAAATCATTCCATATCTCTGAAAAGAAGATTTCATGAGATGCAGAGTTGCAAAATCCCCCACAATTTTAGCATTGAGCACAGCACCACCTCAATCTGAAAGACAGAAAAAGTGTGAGTCACGAAAAGGACGGTCATAACAGTCTGTGGTCCAATCTCGTGTCACAGAAGAGAAACGGGACAGTCAGTATTAGGTCTGGTGTCCTTACGAAATATATGGGTGTATATTTGAAATGATCCAACATCATATCAGTGATATTTTCTCATCATTTACTTTAAACCCAGGGAAAGAAAATTGTACAAAACATTCCTATTTGAAGCGCTTATGCAGGGCCATAACTGGGGTATCCAGCTACCCATAATAATGAGCTAAACTAAATTTTCTCTTGTCAGGCTGAAAAGTTAACAAAAAAAAAGACTTGATAGTGGCGAGACTTAAAGATGCTGAAGTGCTCTTTTAAACTGAGTGGTTTTGTTCTGAAGCACCAATAAATGAATGTTTTCTCGAATACACCGGCTGAACATTAGACCTCTGCTACGGCCCAGGGTCCCCTAGAATCGTCATCACCTTTCGCCCCGCAAGCGATGACTCTGCAGTCCTAAGAGATATTTATGAATATTTCCATTATTTAAGTGTATTAATTTAGTACAAGGTGACTTAAAGGATTAGTTCACTTTTAAATGAAAATGACCCCAAGCTTTACTCACCCTCAAGCCACCAAACGACTTTCTTCTTTCTGATGAACACAGTCGGAGTTATATTAACCCTTTCACACATAAGTTTAAAATATTCTGGCTGAGCCCCCAGCCTGAGTTTTTCAAGGCGAACATTATTTAGAATGTATCACTTTATTGTTTCCATGGTGACGCGTCATTGCTTGTCACGTGACACACCGCAGCCAGAATAACACTGTATGACTGATGATCTGCTTTTATTTTATTAATCCGTTTTTATTCATAATATTCACAAATTTGTTATCTAATGCATAAAATATCTGATATTCCGATTGTCAAATATGTGCAAGTGGATGTTTTGCTGTTTAAACACCTTTATAATGATCGTGTTAGTTGATCTATATGCGCGATTTGCGTCGCCATGTTAGTTTGTGCCGCTGTACAGAGAATCGGATCTGTTGGATTTTCAACACGTGAATTCACCCACTTCTCCTGAAATACATGAAAGTAAGTGAGCCGATGAACTGAAGAATAGAGTAAACTTTAAAGTAACACAATGTGAATCTGATATGAATAAAACGTGTCGTCTAATTATCATAGAAAGGATTGTTATTGCTGCTTGACTGAAGACTGACCACTGACATCCTGATCAGTTTCATCATCTTAGCAAACCAGATAGCTTAGAACATGGGTCTTCCACCGGGGATCCGCGGCAGAATTGCAGGGAGTCCGTCAATTAATGTTTGATCACAAAAAAAAAATCAAAACATGGGTAAAAACATCACAGAGTCAAATTTAAATAAAATATATTTGATTTTACAAATTACATTAACAGCTTTAATAAAATCCTTCCATCCACGTGCAGTCACGTGATCTCATGATACCGTCAACGCTGACTATGAGCACTTTAATCTGAAAATGCTACTGGCTAATAATTTATATACAATTTAGCTCGCCAGAATGGATCGCTTTGTAATATCTTCAGCTTAAAGTTCAGGTAAATGTATAATCGTCCACATCAGAGTGAAATTAAAATGTGAAGTTTTATATAAACATAAAGCTGAAGTTCATGTAAATGTAAAATTGTTCACCTGACAGTAAAATTAAAATGTGAAGTTCTGTTTAAACTTAAAGGCCGAGACACACCAACCCGACGTCAAAGAACTAGCGGCAACAAAAGCCAACGGTGTTGTCGCTCATGTCGGCTGCGTCGGGGGAAAATATGTGCTTGAACACCGTAAGAACTTCAGCCGACTGTCATCTAGCGTGCGCGTTCTGCGTCTGCATATAAAAGAGATGACTGTCTATTTAAGCAGATATATTTGTCTATATTCGTCATTCAAAAAGGGAAAGCGAAACTACCCAGCCAACACACCCATGTGGGACCCAAGTGGGTCTGATGTGGGTTGTCTAAGTGGGACCCAGACAGTTTTGTCCTCGGTTTCCATGTAGGCCCCACATGGGTTAGCCCAGATGAAATGAACACTGCGCAGTGTGCACACTACAGGCTGTTAAATGTAACCCTGAATCAGGGAGCTTGTCTATCAATCAATCTCTGTTCACTGTTGGCCAGAGGAGAGCCGGCCCCTCGACTAAGCCTGGTTTCTCCCAAGGTTTTTTTCTCTATTTTTATCACCCGTTTTGTTAACTGATGTCACCTGTTGGAGTTTGGTTCCTTGCCGCTGTTGCCTTTGGCTTGCTTAGTTGGGGACACTTGATATTTAACAATGTTTTTGATATGCCTGCATTGACACCATTGTATGCGAACTGAGCTGAGCCGGACGATTACGTCACTGTTTTCTCCAGTGCTGCTATACATAAATTAACTAGACTAATAACTACTGATCAGACTAATAACTATGTATCAGACGTTTAACCAACGGTCTGTGAGTGTGAGGTTTGCTGCTGAGAATAGGATTGGAGATTGAATTTAGGAGGCAGAGCAATGAAGAGAGAGGTGGGTTTGTTTGGATTGATTTCAAACATCGACAATGTCCAACAGCGTTTTTGAAAAAATACATACCCCACCATTAAGGAGAAGGAACAGAAACTGTGAATTGTCACTTCGGTATCGTAAGTCGCCTGCATATTAAAAAAAGGGACACTGCACTAACTAAACGATTTGGAGTGCACACAAATTAGTTACACTGTATCCGTTTCTTATATTTGTTTCTATTGAATGTAAGTTTACCATGATCTTCTGCTATGGTCCGCTGCAGTCGCGTTCTGGTGTGGCAAAAATTGGAGTCCTTGCAGGACCAGAGTTTATGGGTTGTTGGTTCCGCCTGGACCTACCATTCGCTTCAGTTACCCAGGGGAGGAAGAAAGTTTATGTCTGTCTTGATTGATTTGAGTAGTTGTGCATTTATTGTATCTAATTATATTTGTTTTTTCTTTATGTAGATTTAGTATATTTCTGATTTGATTTTGGTTTACTTGATGTTAGGTGTTAAATGTTAAGTTTAATTGATTTCCCTCTTAATTTGTAATGGGCCCATCCTTTCCTTTACAAGCTGTTGTTTTGTTCATTTGTGAGGTCAGTTTTTTTTGTGGTTGGTTTGTTCTCTGTTTAATGGTTTTCCTTTTATTTCTGTTTGTTGGTTTTTGTAGTAACTCATGATTTTGTAAAGTTCTTATTTTTTTGAGGGGTATAAATAAAGACCCATTTTTCTAGTGGAAGCTTGTGTTCCTTGTTCCTGACTTTTCGGTAGTGATGGCGAGATGAAGCCTTATGAAGCATTGAACCTTTTCAGCCAAGTGGTTCACAAAAGGGTTCATTTCTCGAAGCCTCATTTGCTCACAAAACCATCTAGTGGCCAAAGAGTATAAAACAATCAGATGCATTACAGATGTGCCTGATGTGGAGTGTGATACACTGTGTATATATAATGTGTATTTTATTGTGGTATATAATGATTGTATTAACATAACTTTGTAATAAATGTATTGTGTTGAAATTTATGGGACTATCAAATGTATGCAAATCAATTGTTTGGTCATAGGCAGACGGGGCAAAATTATAATTGAATAAGTGTCTAGGTTTAACTGGGCAGAGGGCAGTGAATGTGCTTTTGTATCTTAGACTGTGATTTATGGAAACAAGTAAAATAATGAAGAGGATATGCTTTAGGAATTTTTATTCAAGAATATTTTTTTTTCAACTGTTTTAGGGCTAAGGCAGGGGCGGACTGGCCATCGGGAGCACCCGGACATTTCCCGGTGGCCTGATGGTCATTCTGGCCCGCCACTGTGCTGTCGATTAGACTGACGTACAATAGGCTGATATGCAACTGCGAATGAATTGACGCACTTATGAATCTATGAATCAGGCGATCTCGGAGTGAAAATGACACCACCACATGACCCAACATCAGCGAAGCACTGCCTAATTGGCTATATCCAGAAGCAGGCTTTATCTTGGAAAATAGTGCAAAAAAAATGGCGCGTAAACGCAAAGGAGGAGCAGAGAGGGAACGTATAAAAAGGAGAAAAGCCCTGGCCATAGATGCAGCAAATTGCTGCAAAATCCCAGTCATGTTTACAGGTAAGGGAACAGGTCGGTCAGATTACATTTACATGATATTTTCTAGGGGTGGGAAAACAATCGATCCGTTCGGTTCTCCTCACTCGGTTCTCCACGCGCTCGGACGGTCCACTGTTCAACTTAAATCTGACAAAGTATCTGTAATATGGTTTACTATAAATAACACGTAAAACAATCAGGGTTCAGTTAATATGCGTTTCTGTTGATGGATGAACATTCTGGGTTCCCAGACATTACAACTGCGATGAAAAAAAAAAAAACGAACCGTGAAAAAGTTGAACTGTTCCACCCCTAATATTTACGGCAGATGGACGCTTTCATCCGAAGCAACTTACAATAGATAAAATCTATTCTTTATAAAAAATAATACAAATATATATATCTTTATTCGCATCTTAATGACAAACTAGCACATAGAGCATTGGAAATATATAAATTATAAATATTTTAACATGTGAATATTTATCCCTTCTTAAAATGTGTAAGCCAATTTTATATTTGTCTTTGGTGTGGTATTATAGATGGTCTATTCCTAGTGAGTTTTTGAGGGTTTCTTTATTTATCCATTCATATAATGAATGGTCGTCTACCTGTTCCATCAACTAACAGGGTTACCCTATAAGTTTAGCAGGCTGGTGGACACATGAATTTGGTGGTGGTGACTGCAGCAGCAGAGGTGGCCTGGGGTGGAATCAAATTCCCGGTCTGATTTACTGTCCCAGTCCGCCACTGGGCTAAGGCGATTTATTTTTTTTGACAACTTCTCCTGCCTTTGAAAACACCCTTTCACAAGGCACAGATGAAGCCGGGGTGCATAAATACTGTTGTGGCCAGTTCGCAGTCACTTCAGATGAGTCAAAGTAGTTGGTCAAGAAAGCTCTCAGAGTCAGAAGTTCCAAGTCTTCAGAGATGAACTTTATTGCCGGCAACAAAGTGAGATGTCAGCTCAGCATCCAGCCTAACATCTGATCTTTACAGTATCAGTCTGCTCATTTTATACATTTTTCTTATCGTAAAGATCCAATGAGAGTTCTCGCACTTATCTTTTTCTTTAGACCCATTTTTGATGATTGGCCCCTATGGATTCTTCCATATTCATTAGATAATGGTGGCCAATCACCTTGTGTTTTATTTTTAACAAATATGTCTCTTATGTCACTTTTAATGTCACTTTTGATTTACCTTTTCTTAACTAATTATCCCATTCCTTAGCTGTGTAGTGGTCATTATTCATCTTTTCTGATCCCTCACCTGTCATGTTAGTGTGAATGATTGTCTTTTTAGCTTGTAAGGTCAGGGCTTTCCTGGTACTGAGGCCTCCTTCCAAAGTTTTTCTCCCGTCCCTTTGAGCCATATATCACTTTTTTGACAGCCCTGGCATTTTCTTGTCTTTATAGTTCATACACCTGCTTGTCAGTGGTCATTCTCTTCTCATGAAGACTCTTTGTAGTTCATACACCTGCTTGTCAGCAAATTACCACATAAATGATACTTTATATCATAACAAACTTTCTCCAACATATCCCCCCCTTTGGGGCTCTCAGAGCCCCACCCCTACACCTTTGCCCAGAGCATCTCTCCATGGATTGGCCCCTTCCTTTCTTTCCTTTGACCAAAGATAGTCATCCACCATCTACCAAATGGCCTCCCCATGTAGACATGCTCCGGAGGAGAATGGGACCAAACATCTCCCCCCTTTGTTTAGCTAGAGAGGAGTAAAAGATCCCACCTCCCTACCTGGTACTCTCTTTTGAAGGGAATGTACTCTCATACTTCAATCAATTACAGCATTTTGATTATATCAGTAGATCAATTTCCAGTGATTATACCATACAGTGACAATAGCAGTAGTAGAAAATATATACGTATATATTCTTGCTTCCGTCCCACGACGCCAGAGGAACTCTCAGGTGCTTCCGGTGGCCTGGAGCGCTATCTGGGCTGCTCCACCGTTGCCAGAGGTACCCAGACCTGCCTAGGGTACTGTCTGGAGTTGGAACTGACATTGGGTTTTTAAACCACCAGTGGAGTCAGCTCTTGTTGCTAAGCACTGAGGTGCTCGTCGATCCGTCTTCTAGTCATCAGTGGAACTTTCACAATTCGGTAGTATGTGCTCATTACATATAAAATTAACTCTTAAAAGATTAAATGATAGTAGTAAAAACAATAAAAACTTTCCATATCAATCCATCCACATCATTCTCCGGTGTTTTGTCAGACAATGGTTTACCCTCTAATCTTCACTCTTAATATAGTATGTTAATAATATGTAATTATCTATAATAATGAAGAAAATAAATGAAAACAAATTTTGGAAGGGGTTTTTATGCCAAAATAACAAACAAAACATCCGCTTACTACCTGCCTACTCTATCCAGAGTCTAAAGTTCTTACATGAGTTCCTGTCCCAAAAGAAAAATACATATCTTTGCCTACCTCCCTCTCTTGCCAAAAACAGTTTTAACTTCAGGATCGCAAATAAAAAAGTGGCACCCCTTCCATGCTTTCCCAATTAAGGGATTTCGTTTAGGGGAATTCGTCCAGTTCATCCAGACCTGGACCACTTGCATAAACTCCAGAGTTGGCACATCCAATATCGACTGTAGATCTTCTTACTGATACATTGATCATCTGTTTGGCAGCTGCATTGGCCATCCTTGATCTTGAGAAAAGGCACAATACAACATAACAACAAAACAAAAAACAGCAATGGCCACTGCTATTACCCAACATGTCTGTCTCTTCCTGCATTCTCAGTAACTTTGTTTCTTAGGCCCGTCAGCCTCTCCATGGCCTTAGTGAATGATCCATCATGGGCTGTGTTATTCAGAATAAAAATACAACAGTCAGCTCTGAACATTACACACACTCCTCCTTTTTTCTGCGTATAACCAATTTAATGTTTATCTGTTTTGCCATCTCATTTTGCTTATGGGTCCCCAACTATTCTCCCAAGGCTTTCAATGCGTCTTCATCAGGGTTAATGAGCTTTTGTTAATCACAATAAATGTAATGATTTGACTTAATCTACAACTTAAATTCATTTAGTATGCCGCTGAGTTGACCATTCAAATCCACACCAATTCTGACATTGTTTTGGACACAAATGTTGCATTTGCCATTAAAAATCTATCAATCATCTTCAATCATCTTTCAAACATCATCTACGATCAACTTTGGTTTTATTTTTCTAATCACTTCCCCCCTTTGAGCAATGGTCAAAACCATGAGCATCTAAAAACGAAATAGTAAAAGGTTTTGCTGGTGTAATTATTTGTCCTTTTATATCTCATTTGTCCAGCAATCTAAAGTTGAGGTGTTTTGCTTATGCCTTGTAATTTACTTGTAAATATGGCCTTATTTTTATGTTTAATTATCCATGCTAAATTTCAAGGTGCGAATGCCACCAATTCTAAATCAGTAACACAACTGTGATGACAAAATCCACTGAACATGTGGTATTCCCCATGTGACGGCATCTAAATGTTTGGAATAACGCAGCTGGCTGGCCATGTCATAAACCCTAAGATTGTTAATATCTAATGGATCAATTGATCTGGTAGGTCTGGAAAACAGCAGTTTCAATTTCTCATTATCTAATTTGTCGTTCGTTTGTATATTTAATCTCGCTTCATAATCTTGTTTTTTTTTTTTTTCCTTTTTTTTTTGTTGCTCACAAGCTACTCTTTTAGATAACTGGAGATCTCACCATTATACTCAAATTAATGAACATCAATATTAACATCTCACAATCCCTGGTAATGACAGCATTTGTGATATCATAATCATATCATTCGTAATTTTGGAATTACTACTTCAGTAGCCCTAAAATAATTAACTATTGACCAAGATGGAATGACCAGCGCCACAGCTTTATCATCCACATTATTGTTTCTGAACAGATTGTCTTTTTCTCCAGATAAAACTCAGCTTATCAGCTCTGTCATGAAAGCAGATCACAGAATCTTGGGCAGCACTATCAATTATCTAATTTTGTGTTTACCCCTTATTGGTTAATGCTTTGCTAAATCCAGTTCCAGTTTTAGTTAATTGTTGAGTCAAACAAATACTCAACCTCCCCTTCTTTTTTTTTTTCCTTCTTCTTTTAATACATATGGCTGGACTGATTGAAAGAAAGCAGATAGAGTGTTAGCTTAACAGAGTGCAGAGACCTGCTGTTGAAGCAGTGACAAATAAAATTAATATGGCCAATCAATTAAATTTAAAGCGGTCTCTGTAGTGATCATTGGAAATGTATCACCTGTGCCTTGCCTTCTTAGGAAAGTTTGAAGTCCTTCCGCTGGGATCAGCAATCAGTTGAACTGGTCAGGCTGCTGTTTGAGTGTTTCACTCCTCATTTGATGCTTTTGCTCTGTCAGTCTGTGATGGCATTCAAGGCTCTGGTGTCATGGTGTAACAGTAGTTTGACTCTGGATGCTGTTGTCTCTCTGTCTCACCTCAGTCTGACTATAGATCAAGCCGCGGAGGAGGCAATCTGCATGATGACAGCAGGTTTTCGTGGTCATTTCTCCATTGACTGTCTTTGTCCATACCAGCCCCTCGGAAGTTTTCAACTTCCTCTTTCAGGGGGATAAAGACCCATCGGCCAATGCCTCTTCTTCTCTCTGCAGCCATGTACTTGTGCTTCTTGCTCTCACTTGTTACACAGTCCAGTTGCTTTCATTTATGTTGAAGCAGCCGTCACAGCAACCATCTGGTGTCATCTGGAAATTAAACACTCACAGATCCGCATTAATCAAATTTATCCTTTATAAAATTTCATCTGGTTAACAACAGCAGTTTTCCGTGCTATTTTAATAAAGCAAGTTCTTCTTTGCAGAAAAGAGCAAGCATTTTTTCTCCTTTGCAGAATGCAGAAAATGGCAGTCTTTCAGTCTGTCTGGGTTGCCTTCTTTTCAGTCCCATAAATATCATAGTATTTTTATCACTCGTCATATTGATACCCATTTTCTCAAACATTTTAGGGTTAAATCAATGAGTCTCATTGTCGTAAAATCTGTATAACACATCTGTTAAAATTTTCTGTTTAGCTTGGTCACTCAATCTTGCTTATTCAACACAATGCACAAGTTGTTTTAATTCACAATCGAAAAATCTTAAAATATCTGAATTAGATCAAATTTCAAACTGTCTCCCAGGGATAACGAGATACAAACTTCAGATGTCTTCATATGACAGGTCAGTGTATAATACAGTTATAAAACCCACTTCAAGCATCTCTCTTTGGCTGACTTGGCTCTCTTTTTTATCATTATATATTAGATATTACTATAATCCTTTTTGTCAGTTATTTTGATTTCCACAGAGAACTGCACAAACCTCTTATACTAAGGAGAAAACTCCAATGTTTTTGGTGGCCACCAGTTTGTGCAATCCTCTGCATCAATCCCTGTTAGCAGGCCTGCTCATTCATTTAATTCCCTATATCAACTAACATTTGTGCAATTTTTATTATTTTCTTCCAGGGTTATTTCTTATCAATTTTTGTAGGTGTCTTCCAATTCTAACTAGTTTAGCATTTTCCTTCAATCCTGCATATGTACTTGTTTTTCTCTTACTTCAGATGTTTTTGAAGACAATTTTTGAGTGGTTTGCCTATGGCTTCCCAAATTACTCTTTTTTTTTTTTCATCATCATTGGGCCTAAACAATTTAAGTGGTATCTTTTTCTTACACACAAAATGTCATGTGGAATTGAATTTGGAATTTGAAACAATTTTTTACTCAAATTTTTCAACCTGCATTGCTGCCCCTTGTTGGGCCTGTTATTATGTATTATGGAATTAACAGGACTTCCGGCCCCTTTTTTGTGTCATTTAACCTCTTCTTTTCGAGTTCTGGGTCCATAACTAAATCGTATATAATTACACAATGCTGTGAAGAAATTTAATTTTGAAAAACGATGGAAACTGACAAATGAACACTGGTTCAACAAATGATCTCATGATCAACAAACAACCATCCATGCGCAAAAAAGATGCATTGCACCAATCATAACTCAAAGTCCTCACCCAAAATCAAAAATTTACCATAACCAAGTACCTCCAGTCAATCCATCAAGCCGAAGTGAAAAATCTGTGTTGGCTGAACAAGTCTAAAACACAAAAGACTAAAAAAATTTTAATGCCTTTTGGACAGCGAGATTTTCACCGCAATTCAAAACATCCAACCAGACTGACAACACGGCTTGGTAAACCAAACTTGTCCATCAGCTCAACATACCACCTCCCACTGAGCCCATTAAGAGCCCACTGTCACATTTGAAAACTCAACTCACCGAAATTCAACCAGGCCAACCGAAAAACACAGACGTGACCAATCACCAGAAACCCCTAACTTAGAGAGGTTCCGAACGTTTTACATTGAATGGAATTCAGCTCCTGGCATACATGGGTCATGGAGTTGCTCTTTATGCACTTTCCTCATTTGATAATTGTTTTCTCTACATATTTTCCCTAAAACTTCCAACCAGTATACTTTTAGCTCACAATCATTTACTTAACTCTTTGGTGGTTTTACTTTCCTTTCTTTAACCATTCATCAGTCCTCCCTATGTCTCACTCTAACTCTTTTATATAGGTCAGACTTTAATAAAATGGCTCTCTTTTCTTTAGGTTTTCTTTGTACAGCCTCTGTGTCTATTTTCTTGACTCCCCCGTTTTTGGTTTGATGCCTCCATTTCCCTTTCACCCCATGTACTCTATGTGCACCTGCTAACTTCTTCCTGTAACTTGATGTGCTTATCTCTCTTTCTTCATTTGGCATTACAGCTTTTGATATCCAATTGATTTTAATTGACTTCAAAAAGTTTGTAAACGTATTTCCCTTGTCTATGTTCTTCGTAGGTTTTATGAGTGTATTCTGTCAGTGAACTCCCTTCATTCTTCTTCCTTGCTCCCTTTTCTTGATACCTCCTGTTTCCTTCTTTTCCTCTAACTGTTGGCTCAAGCCTGGTCTTCATTTGATTACTGCTTTCCTGGCGAGCCCCTGCCATTCCTTATTCTTCCTCTTCCCGTTCTCCCTCTCTTTCTTCGTCTGAACTTTCAAAATCTAGCTCTCCTGCTACCTGTAGAGTTCCACTTACTGCAGGCATTTGTCTTGCTGCTTCCTGCTTGGAGGGTGCACATTTCTATTCCTTCCTTCTCTTTTTGTTCCTCCCTTTTCTTCTCATGGTACTCCTATATAGCTTGTTTTATAAACCTGTCTAGCTCCCCTTATTCCTTCTGTCTTTTTAACTCTCATTTTAGTCTTATCATAGGGCTTGTGGTTTTTTATTAATGCTCTCATTTCGTACACATGCATACATCGAATGTTCCCTCAACTGGCCATTTTGTATTTAATTTTTTAGTCCTTTTTTCCCACCTTTTTGATAAAGGTATCGCTGAATACGGGGCATTGCATCACTCAATAACTGTAAAATAATTAGCAGCAGATGGAACATTCGTCAATAAATTGTTGGGGTTTGGAACCTCAGCAGGCCAATCTTCTACCACTTCATTCACTGCTCTCATGAACTAATCACAATTAAAAGCTGTATTATACTTGTTATTTTGATGCTTGAAAATCCTTTTTTGTGTTTGGCCTTTAAATCAATATCATATCGCATGTTGCATTTTTTTTTTCAATATCGTATAGCCTTTTGACTATCAGGTTAAGAGTGTGTGCAATGCAGATTGTGTGACGGAGCCTCAGTTCCTTGCCACAGGCTAACATATTAGCAGCACCATCGGTAACCAGGCATGTTATATTATCAGTTATCCCCCATTCCTCCATGAGGGAGGCTTTAACACGAGCTAAATTTTCAGCAGTGTGTGCCTGAGGGAATTTTACTACTCCTAACAACACTGAGTTGAGACAGGTGTTGTTGCCCACAAAGTGGCAAGTTACTGCCAGGTATGCATCCATGTTGATGGATGTCCACATGTCAGATGTCAGGCTAACTGCAGCCATCTTCTTCACCTCAGCCTTTGTCTTACATTTAAATTTACATTTACATTTAGTCATTTAGCAGACGCTTTTATCCAAAGCGACTTACAAGTGAGGAAAACAAACAAGCGATTCTTCATGAATTGGCAAATAACACAGGAAGTGCTCACAATACAAGTTTCATACATTGCTCAGTACCATAAGCTAGAGTAGGAAGGGAAAAAGGAAGGAAAGGTTTTTGTTTTTTTTTGTTTGTTTTTTATGAGGGGATCAAGTGTTCATGGAAGAGATGAGTTTTCAGCTGTCTCTTGAATATTGCCAGGGATTCTGCGTTCCTGATGAAAGTAGGGAGATCATTCCACCAGCAGGGAGCAGTGAAGGAGAATGTTCTGGAGACTGATTTTGTGCCTCTCTGTGACGGTACCACAAGCCTACGCTCCTTTAGTGATCGCAGGCTTCTGGTGGGGATGTAGCGTTGTAGCAGTGTGTGGAGGTAGGAAGGTGCAGAGCCTGTGGTGGATCTGTAAGCAAGCATCAGCGCTTTGAACTTGATGCGAGCAGCGAGGGGTAGCCAGTGCAGAGAGATGAAGAGGGGCGTGACGTGGGCTCTCTTAGGCTCGTTGAAGACCAGACGAGCAGCAGCGTTCTGGATCATTTGAAGAGGTTTGATTGCACTTGACGGCAGACCTGGTCTTCTCCTTGGACTTAGCATATTTTGCCTCCACCATGGCCTTTACAGCCTAAAGGAAAGGAAAAGAAAAGGAAAAGCTGTGCTTAACTGCCAAATGCAATATTATAATAATCTTTTGCTTAACACGTGCACCTACACACCTGTCTTGTTGGAACATAGGTTGGGTCTAATTTGTGAACAAAGTCCCTAAATCCAACATCCTCCACAACACTAAATGGCTGTGTGTCCTTCACAATCATAGTGACCAGGGCCTCATCTAGCTCTTGTTTTCTGGTAGGTAGAAATAAGAGAAGCTGTGTAAATTAAACACACTTTGCTTTAATTGTATTGATTTACAAAAGTGAAGAATATATTATTATTTTGTAATATTTGCAATGACACACCTTGGATGGGCCTGTAATGGAAATTTTTATCTTTCATTTTATTTTTGTTAAGCTTATGGGCATAAGGCATTAAGAAGTTATAAGTGTTCATATTATAGTGTCTCTCATGACATTTTCTCTGTAACTGCTCAAGGCAGAACAACAGGATGTGGCTGTCTGCTGAAAGGGTCACAGAGGGGCTGAGTTCTAAGAAACTAAGGTGACAAGATGAACTTCTCACTAACAAAGGGCAGTTAACAGAAACCACACGCCGTGCTAAGCAAATGCTGTTTTGACAAAGGTGTGAACGTAAAGTGTGTGCGAAGCATTAAGATGTTAAGTATAAATAGAGATTGAGAGAGACTAGCTCCTCACTCCTCTCATGCATGCTCTGCTGTATGTGTGAGACGAGTCCTTGCAGCAAGTAAAATTAAATCTACCTTCTCTGATATTACTGACTCTAAGTATTTCATTGAATTTCCACAACAGGCCCACCTCCATTTCCCTCCTTATTTTCATGCAAGGCCCGATAATGCCTTAACATAGATGAAGTGTTATTATTGTACCCCAATTCCTTGGAGCACAACATACACTTCACCTTTAAATAAAAGATTATTATAATTTATATATGTATATATAACCTATAGGATGCATTTATATGAAATGTATGTAGGCCTACCTTGTTAAGAGAAATCCCATACAGGGGAAGTCTTTCTCTTTCTTGCTGGCTCCATTGAAACAACATGCAAAACTATCAAAAGTCAAAAAACCCAAAACTCACCTCCATCACACCAAACAACGTGATGGGATTCCCTGAGTTTATATAGCTGTCAAAATTTCGCTGCAAGATTCGAACCGCTTTACTGAACCCCTCAGGCAGAAGCGAGGCTTCATACGTCATCTCCGACGCCTCGATACACGCTTCACTAAAAGCTTACAGGATTTCTTGACACATGCTGACAAAGGACATTAATGTTCCGTACACAAAATACAAACCTTTTCAGACAACTTCTTTATTTGCCTCAAAGTGCAGGAACGTGACATTTCTTGCTCAACATTGACAATTTTGTTTAAATAGCCCAACAACTCTAATAACTATCCAAACAACAACATCCACTCAAGATTATTATACAAAGATATAATCATATATATTTTTGTTGTATTAAAGTATTGAGGCAAAACATAACACTGGTTCCCTTTCAAAAGCTACACTCAAGCTGCGCTTCAGCGCTATGGGAAGGTCTTTAGTCGTGACTGGCTGTGAATATGTGTCTGAACACGTCAATGAAATTGACATATATTCATAGCCTCTGTGATGTCATCACTATGCACCAATGAGACTATAAGACTATAAGAGCCGAAAAAATGAAGATGATCAGATGCTGCTGAAGGTCAGACACACACTTACAGTTTTTCATCTACAGCATAAATCTCAACAGATCTATTGATTTATTATTTGAACTGATTGACACAAATGTCTGAATCACACATTTAATGTTTGTAGTTGATGATAAAACGAGTGTGAAACTAATAACAGCTCTGACAGTGATCAGAGGAAAATGTCTGATGTGTTTGATCAACAGTGTCATAAATCATAATAATCTGTGTTGATCATTATATGAACATCAGAATAAAAGCATCTGTTGATTGTGTCTCATCAGCTCCTGTGATTCTGGATCCAAACACTGCAGATCCATGTCTTGTCCTGTCTGATGATCTGACCAGTGTGAGAAACAGCAGGAACAAACCACCTCTTCCTGATAATCTAGAGAGGTTTGACTGGTATCTCTGTGTTCTGGGATCAGAGGGTTTTAGCTCAGGATCACACTGCTGGGATGTGGAGGTTAAAGGGAGTTCAGTCTGGAGTCTTGGAGTAACTACAGCATCAAACCAGAGGAAGGGATTGGGTTTCTTCAACACTGATGTCTGGAGTGTGTCGTACGGAGGGACTCCAGGTTCTAGTTTTCGTGGCAATCAGGATCTTGATCGTGTGAGAGTGAATCTGGACTATGACAGAGGAACAGTGTCATTCTCTGATCCTGTAACTAACACACATCTACACACATTCACAACCTCCTTCACTCACACACTCTTTCCTTTCTTCTATTGTTCCTCTCTGAGGATCTTGGTCTTACGAAGTATTCTAATTTGTTTAGATAGTAAATTGGTGGGTTTTTGTTAAATGTGAGCCAAAATCATCACAATTAAAAGAACCAAAGACTTAAACTACTTCAGTCTATGTGCACTGAATTTATTTAATACATACCCAAAGCAACATCTTTTGATCAAACCCTAACATGACGGTCCTCATAAGGGAGAACTGTCCTTATATTTCAGGTTAGCGTCATGCCCATCCCCCAACACACAAGTGATGACAATGAATGAACAGAGCCAGGCACATTTTACTCAAAGTTGAGAAGTCACAACGTCTTTAAGACAACAATCTATGTAAAAAATAGCCTAGTATGATGCGTAACCATCCTACACTTAACATTGTCAGTGTCAAAGAGAGTAAACAATTAAGAAACATACGCTCACTTACTTTCTCTTTCACTGATGAAGGATTCACACTGCATTCAGTCACAGTCACTGATGTCTCGTCACACAATTCCTGTAATTGTGAGGAAGAAAGATACAAAACTGAAGCAAGGTTTTTTGCCAGATGGCCTCCACAATTGATTCTAGTATTAACCAAAGTCTAAGTATCAACTAGGGATGCACAATATTTATTGGAACAATAATTTATCGGCCGGTATGGGTGAAAATGACGTCATTTTATTGCTCTGATAAATAAATGAAATCCAATAACTAGATCCAATAAAGTACGCTGGCTGGTAAATCAATCAGTCTCATTCATCTGAGATTCACGTGAAAGGTTGTCATCGCGGCGAAGCTGTATTAGGGGCCGTTCACATATAGCGTCTTTTGCGCTTTCAAATCCGTTATTCCAAATGTAGGCGCATGGCAGGCGTCCTCATAATGGAAGCGATGCAGTCGCGACGCACATGCGGTGTGTTTTCCAGGCGCAGCGAGATGAAAAATTCTGAACTTTTCAGAATGCCGCAAGCGCACCGCAGGTCATGTGACAAGACCCAACTGATCAGCTTCGGCCTTTCTGTAACAAAAAAATCAACAGCTCAGCCGAACAGCTGAACCTAGCTGTACAAGGTGGCTGCTATATGTCATCTCCATAAAAATATCTAGTAGTAAAGTTAATGCAAGGGCAAAAAATCAATTTATCCTATGCTGAAACTTCCTCATCGTCGTGGAGAAAGCAGTTTATGTGACAGATGCCAAGGGAGCGCAAGTGCCTTGGAAAGGAGAAAGCGGCGGGGTCCTGCTTTGCACACGTTTTTAAACGTGATATGTGAACGGCCCCTTAAAAGAATATGAAGCAGCCTATATAATTTCAGAGAAATCTCAACTATGCCCTATGCTCTTTTGTTAGTTTTTTTTTCGAGGTTGACAAGTGTTCATGCATTTTATTTATGTATTTGAAAAACATGCGACTTGGTCTATATGCCTTCCTCATCCTCGTGCACTAAAGGTTGAATAGATGCATTTCTTTTGTTATGCATTAAATGCTTGAATATAAATTTGTTGTTAAGTGCAGAAAAACCTAGTTGTGTCATAGTTCTATTAAACCCTTTCTGTTACTAAGTATCGTGGTGCCTTACACAAAAAATAAAAACATTTGAAGAATCAGGACAGATGTTTGGGTAACACTTTATTTTGATGGTCCCTATTGAACATTCTGTTGACTATAAGTAACTTTGCAACTACAAGTCGACTAACTCTCATTAGAGTATTAGTAGACTTTCTGCTTAATATCTGCTAACACTTTATTAGATGGTCTCCCAACAGATATTCTACTGACTATAAGTTAACTTTGCAAGTGCATGTCAACTTATTCTAACCCTAAACCTACCAGTCTACTAATACTCAACTAACAGTCTAATGAGAGTTAGTAGACATGTAAGTGCAATGTTACTTATAGTCAACAGAATGTGTTAAAGGGACCATCACAATAAATTGAAACCGATGTTTGCTATTATAGTTAGGCCAGGGCTACTAAAATATCAGTTTCATCAGTGCATATTAGATTTTCTATTCTCCTTGGTGCACAAACTGCATTAGATGACAATTATAATATAAAAATATGAAATGGTTATCGGTATCAGCAATGAGAAGGACTTAATCGGTTAAATTTTCCATATCGCGCATCCCTAGCATCTACTGTCACTTTCATGGCCAAGTCGTGCACAAAGCAGACATGCAGAATTTTTTTTAATAATCTGCATCACATAAAAAAACTAAAATACATGAAATGCAGAACACAGTTCAACACAGTTGACTTTCAGTAATAATAATTTAAAACTAGCAGCGATGACGGGCCCAAGCCGGTGGCACCGCCAACCCGGTGGCATCAAGGCAACTGTGCACAGCGGGAAAAATGAATTTAAAAGGTGTCTCCAGTTGATTAGATTATTCAATATAATACTAACTAAAAGCGATCATATCATAGCCAAGTTATCATTAGCAGTTCAAAGTGTTATATATTCAGCTGAATTTATCTTATTATATTGTTAAACTAATTATATAAAACTAAATAGTCAGTGAAATACAAATGAACTGGTTCTTTGCCTTTATTTCTTTATACAAATTTATATAAGAGAAGGGCTAAGAGATTTCTTATCCTATAATGCAGACAAAAGGAGACAGCAATGAAAGGGTTAAACCTGCAAGACCCTGAGAGAGAGAGTGGGGGGGGGATATATATTCAGAAGAAATATTTTGAAGAAAACAAGTATGTTGATCTGAAATATAGTACATTCATTTTAAATTCATCCAGGTTCCATTGAATTTATCTTAAGGTATTTTACGTTATTTTTGACCATATTATTAAACTAATTATATAGAACCATATAGTCAGTGCACGACAACTGAATTGGTTCTGTGCCTTCATTTTTTATGAGATTTCCTATCCTATAATTCAGAAAAAAAGGAGACAGCAATGAAAGGGTTAAACCTGGAAGACCCTTAGAGAGAGAGAGAGAGAGAGAGAGAGTGAGATTCAGAGGAATTATTTTAAAGAAAACAAATATATTGATCTGAAATAAAGTACATTCATTTTAAATTCATCTTAGTTTAAACCTTCGCCACGGCAACACCATGTGAGATGTACTATAATCGTTCGCAATTTAGCATCTTCAGTATGTTGTCATCATGTGCAGAAGTTTATTATTAGTTATTTGCAGAAGTTTATATTTTAATTTTATTTTTTTAAATCCCTGCGTATAGTTATTTGTATAACTGGGCGCGATCATTATTAGGAGACGTCTCTTTGTGTGACAGAAAATCTTCCAAACTGTAATTGAAGATTTTTAATTTGTTCTTGTGATCGAATCTTGTCTAATCGCTTGAAAATTTTAATGAGAAAGGTTTAAAAACATGAGCTTTCATGATTTCGTGATCACTCCCTTTCAGAGAAATGACGCGCGGCTCTTTGTTTAATCCGTTAGGAAATGAAGTTTGCACAGATGCCACACAGCGTCAACACATTAACACAGTCATGCACATAAATATTCAAACAAAGGAATGAAAAGAACATGAAAAAAATCACATGTAAATGAGTTCGTGATCATTCACAGACATCATGAAACTGTCAAACACGGCTCGCGATCTCTACATGAATGTCTTTCATGTGTTTATATTGTAGAATCGCTGGAATGTCTTCAGCATCTTCAGTATGTTGTCATCATGTGCAGAAGTTTATTATTAGTTATTTGCAGAAGTTTATATTTTAATTTTATTTTTTTTAAATCCCTGCATATGATGTAGTTATTTGTATGGGCGCGATCATTATTAGGAGACGCTGCGCTGCACAGAAAATCGAAGTTTGCACAGGCCTGAATTGTAAAACGAAAGCAAACTTTCTCTCCGTCTATGACATTAGAGTGGCTGTTTGTCAATACTCGCGATCAGTAAATTAATTTTTTTCATGTGTTTCTTTGCTTGTATATTATACAATCGCTTGAAAGTTTTAATGAATGAAATGACATGTAAACCAAGACTGTTGTGAGTTGTAAAATGAAAGCGGTTGTTCAAAACTCGGGGTATGTGTGCTTCCATTAGTTAAAAGAAATAATGTGATGCACGTGCAGTACTATCCACTAGAGGGAGCCACGAGACCGTTTTTTAAAAATTCAGAGCTTGATTTTTCAAAATAGCCATATTCAAACCAAAATATCTGACTTCCTGTTGGTCGGAGCTAATGACTGTAAATTAGAAAGTTGTCTGGCTAAATTAGAAGAATATGTGTGCCGAGTTTGGTGTCTGTAGGTTAAACTAACCCCCCAACTATTGCGAAAAGATGGCGCTACAGAGCCCCTCAACCACGCCAATTTTTAAGGCTTTGCCCATGTCTATAAGATGACAATATTCACATGTGTGTCGAGTTTCATGCAATTTGAAGCATGTTAAGAGCCTCATAAACACCCAAGAATATTATTAAAGTTTGACGTCTTGCCATGGCAACAATATTTAAGATATCACAAAGATATTCATATGTCTACATCTGAAATGTTTGGACATTATAATTAAGAAGTTTGAAGCAAATCGGGTAAAAATAAGAGGGTGATTTCAAAGCATTTTGAAAGTGACACATTTCCTGCTGCCAATTGGTGGCGCTATATCTTTGACTCACAATAGTCACATACATGTACTCGGCCTCCTACAACCAACACACAGGTGAAGTTTCATAAAAATCAATAAATGTATGCAGACGTTATAACACACTTCCTGTTTCTCTTTTCTCGCCATAAATTCGTTGCCTCGCCACGGGCAAACCGTTTGAGATATCAAAAATGTCTTGACTTCATGCTGACCGAGTTTGGTGGTGATCGGATTAAGCGCCTAGGAGGAGTATATCAAATTCCAGAGCATGCGTTTTTCAAACAACCCATAATAGCTCACTTCCTGTTGAGGCAGCGAACAACTTAGAGCACGAAAGTTGTCAGGCCTGATCAGATCTATATGTGTTTTGAGTTTCATACCAATACGTGCAAGCGTGTTTGATATATGGACCAAATTTTCGGACCCCATTCAAGGGGGCACTGTCGAGCCCCCCTGCCACACCCGGGTCCCAGCCTCTGTGACGCCCTAATGGCCGCAGGTTCCAATGCGTGTGCAAAGTTTCAAGAGTTTTCGTGCATGTTAAGGGCCCCAAAAGTGCCAAAAACCTTGAAAAAAAAATAATAATGAAGGAAGAAGAAGAAGAAGAATATAGCTGCTAGCAGCGATGACGGGCCCAAGCCGGTGGCACCGCCAACCCGGTGGCATCAAGGCAACTGTGCACAGCGGGAAAAATGAATTTAAAAGGTGTCTCCATTTGGAGACTGACCAGTTAGTCGAGTCAGATTATTCAATATAATACTAACTAAAAGCGATCATATCATAGCCAAGTTATCATTAGCAGTTCAAAGTGTTATATATTCAGCTGAATTTATCTTATTATATTGTTAAACTAATTATATAAAACTAAATAGAGAAATAAAAATGAACTGGTTCTTTGCCTTTATTTCTTTATACAAATTTATAGAAGAGAAGGGCTAAGAGATTTCCTATCCTTTGATGCAGACAAAAGGAGACAGCAATGAAAGGGTTAAACCAGCAAGACCCTCGGAGAGGGGGGGGGGGTATTCAGAAGATATATTTTGAAGAAAACAAGTATATTGATCTGAAATATAGTACATTCATTTTAAATTCATCCAGGTTCCATTGAATTTATCTTAAGGTATTTTACGTTATTTTTAACCATATTATTAAACTGAAGCCATAGAACCAATTCAGTTGTCGTGCACTGACTATATGGTTCTATATAATTATTATTTATGAGATTTCCGAAAAAGAGACAGCAATGAAAGGGTTAAACCTGCCAGACTAAAACACAGAGAACTGTGAGAGCTCGTGAACTGTCTGAATGTGTGTGCGTGCAATGTATTAGGAGAGCACGAATGTAATATAAACGATAACGATCCAAATACAATTTATTTGCAGAAGTTTATATTTTAGTTTTATTTTTTAAAATCCCTGCATGGATGTAGTTCTTTGTATAACGGGCGCGATCATTATTAGGAGATCTCTTTACGTGACAGAAATCTTCTAAATTCTAATTGAAGCTCTTTAATTCATTGTTGTGATTAAATGTTGTCCCTGGAATGAACCAGGTTAAAAAACACGTAAATGATTTCGTGATCACTCTCACAGAAATCATCAAACTGTCAAAAAAAAAAACGGCTCGCGATCTGTAGAATCGCTGGAATGGAATGGAATCGCTATTAAATATAGAAATTAGGTGTGTATAGTTCAATTATTCATGAATGATTGACAACATCTAAATTCCCTTTTTGTTCTTAATTTAAACCTTCGCCACGGCAACACCATTTGAGATACACTATAATCGTTCGCAATTTAGTATCTTCAGTATGTTGTCATCATGCGCAGAAGTTTATTATTAGTTATTTGCAGAAGTTTATATTTTAATTTTATTTTTTAAAATCCCCGCATGGATGTCGTTCTTTGTATAACTGGGCGCGATCATTATTAGGAGACTGCGCGTCTCTTTGTGTGACAGAAAATCTTCCAAACTGTACAAGAAGCTTTTTAATATGTTCTTGTGATCGAATCTTGTCTAATCGCTTGAATGATTTAAAGAATAAGGTTTAAAAACACTTAAAATCAAGTGGCTTTCACGCGGTCACGATCACTGCTTATAGAGAAATGACGCGCGGCTCTTTGCTTAATCCATTAGGAAACGAAGTTTGCACAGATGCCACACAGCGTCAACACATTAACACAGACATACACATAAAAATTCAAACTTCAATTTCAAAGAATTGAAAGGAACATTAAAAAGGAATGATGACAAGATTCTGAAAGACGCGAGAAAGAACGAGCTTCGGCAGGCGTTCCTTCTCAGACGCGGCGCGTCTATAATTGTCACAGAACACCTTCTAAACTAAAATTAAGATTTTTAATACATTCTTGTGATTAAATCTTGTGTAATCGCTGGAATGTTTTAATTCAAAGGAACATTAAAAAGGAATGACAAGATTCTGAAAGACGCGAGAAAGAAAGAGCTTCGGCAGGCGTTCCTTCTCAGACGCGGCGCGTCTATAATTGTCACAGAACACCTTCTAAACTAAAATTAAGCTTTTTAATACATTCTTGTGATTAAATCTTGTGTCATCGCTGGAATATTTTAATTTATAAGTTTAAAAAACACAAATGAGTTCGTGATCATTCAGACATCATCAAACTGTGAAACATCAAGGGGCGTTGCTTCTCTGAGTGAACAGAAAGTACACAAAGCTGTCCACTAGAGGGAGCCACGAGACCGTTTTTGTTAAGAGCCTCAAAAACACCCAAGAATATTATTAAAGTTTGACGTCTTGCCATGGCAACAATATTTAAGATATCTCAAAGATATTCATACGTCTACATCTGAAATGTTTGGACATTGTAATTAAGAAGTTTGAAGCAAATCGGGTAAAAATAAGAGGGTGATTTCAAAGCATTTTGAAAGGGACACATTTCCTGCTGCCAATTGGTGGCGCTATATCTTTGACTCATAATAGTCACATCCATGTGCTCGGCCTCCTACAACGAACACACAGGTGAAGTTTCATAAAAATCAATGAATGTATGCAGACGTTATAACACACTTCCTGTGTCTGTTTTCTCGCCATAAATTCATTGCCTCACCACGGGCAAACCGTTTGAGATATCAAAAATTCACTGGACATTTGGCATCATCAATATCTTGACTTCTTGCTGACCGAGTTTGGTGGTGATCGGATTAAGCGCCTAGGAGGAGTATATCAAATTCCAGAGCATGCGTTTTTCAAACAACCCATAATAGCTCACTTCCTGTTGAGGCGGCGTACAACTTAGAGCACGAAAGTGGTCAGGCCCGATCAGATCTATATGTGTTTTGAGTTTCATACCAATATGTGCAAGCATGTTTGATATATGGACCAAGATTTCGGACCCCATTCAAGGGGGCGCTGTCGAGCCCCCCTGCCACGCCCGGGTCCCAGCCTCAGTGATTTCCTAATGGCCGCCGGTTCCAATGTGTGTGCAAAGTTTCAAGAGTTTTCGAGCATGTTAAGGGCCCCAAAAGTGCCCGAGTTTCATCCAATTTGAAAGATGCCAAGAGTCTCAAAACAAATATTTTGATCTGACACTTTGATCTGTTGCTATGACAACAGTGTTTCGAATATATAAGATCTTTTAACAGGTCTACATTCGCCATGTCTTGACTTTATTCTGGTGAAGTTTGAAGCAAATCGGATAAAAATAAGAGGGTGATCTCAAAGCATTTTGAAAGTGACACATTTCCTGCTGCCAATTGGTGGCGCTATATCTTTGACTCATAATAGTCACATCCATGTACTCGGCCTCCTACAACGAACACACAGGTGAAGTTTCATAAAAATCAATAAATGTATGCAGACGTTATAACACACTTCCTGTTTCTCTTTTCTCGCCATAAATTCGTTGCCTCGCCACGGGCAAACCGTGTGAGATATCAAAAATCCCCTGGCAATTTTGCGTCATCAATGTCTTGACTTCATGCTGACCGAGTTTGGTGGTGATCGGATTAAGCGCCTAGGAGGAGTATATCAAATTCCAGAGCATGCGCTTTTCAAACAACCCATAATAGCTCACTTCCTGTCGAGGCGGCGAACAACTTAGAGCATGAAAGTTGTCAGCCCCGATAAGGTCTATATGTGTACCGAGTTTCATACCAATTTGTGCAAGCGTGTTTGATATATGGACCAAGTTTTCGGACCCCATTCAAGGGGGCGCTGTCGAGCCCCCCTGCCACGCCCGGGTCCCAGCCTCTGTCACGTTCTAATGGCCGCAGGTTCCAATGCGTGTGCAAAGTTTCAAGAGTTTTTGAGCATGTTAAGGGCCCCAAAAAGCCCCGAACGGTTGAAAAAAAATAAAAATAATAATAATAATAATAATAATAATAATAATAATAATCCTTAGAAAAACAATAGGGCCCTTCGCCCTTCTAGGCTTGGGCCCTAATAATCCTAAGGAAAACAATAGGGCCTTCGCCCTTTGGGCTTGGGCCCTAAATATAGCTGCTAGCAGCAATGTGCGGGCCCAAGCCGGTGGCACCGCCACCTCGGTGGTTTAAGGACAACTGGGCACGGCGGGCAAAATGAATTTAAACAGTGTCTCCAGTTGGAGACTGACCAGTTAGTTGAGTAAGATCATTCAATATAATACTAACTAAAAGCGATCATATCATAGCAAAGTTATCATTAGCAGTTCAAAGTGTTATATATTCAGCTGAATTTATCTTATTATATTGTTAAATTAATTATATAAAACTAAATAGTCAGTGAAATACAAATGAACTGGTTCTTTGCCTATATTTCTTTATACAAATTTATAGAAGAGAAGGGCTAAGAGATTTCCTATCCTATAATGCAGACAAAACGAGACAGCAATGAAAGGGTTAAACCTGCAAGACCCTGAGAGAGAGAGAGAGAGAGAGAGAGAGAGAGAGATATTCAGAAGAAATATTTTGAAGAAAACAAGTATATTGATCTGAAATATAGTACATTCATTTTAAATTCATCCAGGTTCCATTGAATTTATCTTAAGATATTTTACATTATTTTTAACCATATTATTAAACTAATTATATAGAACCATACAGTCAGTGCACTACAACTGAACTGGTTCTATGCCTTCATTATTTATGAGATTTCCGATCCAATAATGCAGACAAAAGGAGGCAGCAATGAAAGTGTTAAACCTGGAAGACCCTTAGAGAGAGAGAGAGAGAGAGAGAGAGAGAAAGAGAGATATTCAGAAGAAATATTATAAAGAATATAAGTATACTGATCTGAAATATAGTACATTCATTTTAAATTCATCCAGGTTCCATTGAATTTATCTTAAGATATTTTACGTTATTTTTAACCATATTATTAAACTAATTATATAGAACCATATAGTCAGTGCACGACAACTGAATTGGTTCTATGCCTTCATTTTTTATGAGATTTCCGATCCTATAATTCAGAAAAAAGGAGACAGCAATGAAAGGGTTAAACCTGAAAGACCCTTAGAGAGAGAGAGAGAGATTCAGAAAAAATATTTGAAAGAAAACAAATATATTGATCTGAAATATAGTACATTCATTTTAAATTCATCCAGGTTCCATTGAATTTATCTTAAGGTATTTTACGTTATTTTTAAACATATTATTAAACTAATTATATAGAACCATATAGTCAGTGCACGACAACTGAACTAGTTCTATGCCTTTATTTTTGTCTACATGTCTACATCTGAAATGTTTGGACATTATAATGAAGAAGTGTGAAGCAAATCGGGTAAAAATAAGAGGTTGATCTCAAAGCATTTTGAAAGTGACACATTTCAATAAGATCTGCCAATTGGTGGCGCTATATATTTGAATCACAATAGTCACACACATGTGCTCGGCTTCCTACAACGAATACACAGGTGAAGTTTCATAAAAATCAATGAATGTATGCAGACGTAATAACACACTTCCTGTTTCTGTTTTCTCGCCATAAATTCGTTGCCTCGCCACGGGCAAACCGTTTGACGTGATAGTTTAATCAGAGAGCGCCTCTAGAGGTAGCTCTCGTGCCGCACTCTCCTCAGCCGCTCCAGTAACGGACGCGACCCAGAAAATGAAATCATGCGCGGTTGTGCATGGGGGATGGGGGATGGGGGATGGTTAATACAGTGAGACAGAGATTCAGAAGATTTAACAACATTTTAAACAAAAAATAAAATTTGTTTAAATCTGTTCGGAATTGTATCTAAACTTGTTAAAAATAACCATATGGTGCCATCTTTTGGTTATTAAATTTCTTTTTTATTTCTTGTCCTTAAACAGATCATTATTGTGATTATTTTTAAGTTAAACATACTATATTGATTAAAAAAACATTTGAATTTCTTATTCAATGTTAGTGTTATTGTATATAGAAATAAACAGTGTATAATTCAGAGGAGAATATTGTCTAGTATGATAAATTATCAGAGTGTCATCTCAAAATACAACATATTAAAGAAAACAAATATATTGATTCAAAAATTGTATTTTCATTTTAAATTCATCCAGGTTCATTACCAAACATAAATTTTTTTTAAAGTATTCTTACAACAATGTCTATTAACAATGTCTCTAAAACAATGTTTTGTCTTCTCAACCCAGGTTAAAAATAGGTATTTGCTGCCCTCTAGTGCTCATTCTGTGATCATTCAAATATGACCACATTTTTTTTTTCTTAATTTAAACCTTCGCCATGGCAACACAATTCCAGATATACTATAATCGTTTGCAATTTATCATTTTCAGTATATTTTCATCATATTCAGAAAGTTTGGTGTCTATAGCATGAATACCCTAAGAGTAATAGCTAAAACTGCAGAGCTTGATTATTCAAAATATCCACATTCAAACCAAAATATCTGACTTCCTGTTGGTCAGAGATAATGACTATGAATTAGAAAGTTGTCCGGCTTAATGAGCACAATATGTGTACTGAGTTTGGTGACTGTAGGTTAAACTAACCCCCCAACTTTTGTCAAAAGATGGTGCTATAGAGCCCCTCCTCCACGCCCATTTTTATGGCTTTACTCATGTCCACTGGTCCACAATATTGATGTATGTGTCGAGTTTCATGCAATTTGAAACATGTTAAGAGCCTCAAAAACACCCAAGAATATTATTAAAGTTTGACGTCTTGCCATGGCAACAATATTTAAGAAATCACAAAGACATTCACAAGTCTTCATCTGAAATGTTTTGACATTATAATGAAGAAGTTTGAAGCAAATCGGGTAAAAATAAGAGGGTGATCTCAAACCATTTTGAAAGTGACACACTTCCTGCTGCCAGTTGGTGGCGCTATATCTTTGACTCACAATAGTCACATCCATGTGCTCGGCCTCCTACAACGAACACACAGGTGAAGTTTCATAAAAATCAATGAATGTATGCAGACGTTATAACACACTTCCTGTGTCTGTTTTCTCGCCATAAATTCATTCACTGGATGACTTATAACAACAAGGTCACGAGGAGGTCCTGCTCACCTTTAAGAGGAAGTTGAGGGTCCGGAAAGGACCGCTGCCTCGATAGTATCGGAAGCAGCCACATTAATCCTGTAGTATCTGGAAAAGGTACTTGTTGATGACCATGTAGCTGCTGCACAGATATCACTTAGAGGAACACCTTTTAATGCAGCCCAAGACGTTGAGATGCCCCTTGTTGAATGACATCTCACTCCCACTGGCACTGGATAACTATTAGATTTGTACGCATGGGTGATCACCTCAACTACCCAGTGCGACAGTCTCTGCTTTGAGAGGGTCTGACCTCTTTTTGGTCCCCCGTAGCAGAGAAAGAGTTGGTCTGACTGTCGGAAAGCTTCTGTGGCCCTCAGATAACCCCGGAGGGCTCTTACTGGGCACAAAAGTCTGCTTCCATCCTCCTGTATACTCAATACTGTAGGATTAAACTCTGCCAGCTCAATAGCCTGGTTCCTAAAATTGGCAGAGAGCCTTTTGGGGAGAAATGCTGTGTTCGGCCATAATGTCACTACTGAACCATCTGCATTCCAGCGCATACAGGGTGTACTAACTGACAATGCGTGGAGCTCACTCACCCGTTTAGTCGAAGTAATGGCCAAGAGAAACGCTGTCTTCAGTGCGACCCACTTCAGGTCACTCTGCTCCAAAGGTTCAAAAGGGTGCAATGTAAGAGATCTTAAGACTAGACTCAGGTCCCATGAGGGTACCCGAGTGGGCTGAGGAGGGTGCAGCCGTTGAGCACCTCTAAGAAACTGAGTAACCAAGGCATGAGTCCCCAATGGCTGACCATCTATTCGCACGTGATATGCTGAAATTGCAGCCACATATACTCTCAAGGTAGACGCAGTCCTATTACTTTCTAAAAGAGACTGCAGAAAACGTAAGACCATGGGAACAGGGCATCGCTCTGGGGCCATTGCATGCCCCCTACACCAATCAGGGAAGAGCTTCCATCGACAGGCATAAGCCTTCCTGGTAGAAGGTGCTCTGGAGTTCAAAATGGTGTTCTGCACCTCACGATCACAGACTCCGAAAAGTGGTTCCGACCCTTCAGAGGCCAAACACAGAGCTGCAGGAGGTCTGGATTCGGGTGCCAAATCTGACCCTCCAACTGGTGGAGAAGATCCCTTCTCCTTGGGAGGCTCCAAGGATCCTGCTCTAGGAGCTTGTACATCATTGGAAACCAAGGTCTTCCCGGCCAGTTCGGCGCTACCAACAGCAGCCTGTGGTGTCCTTGAAGGACCCTGTGAACAGTTGCCCAGATCAATGGTATCGGGGGAAAGGCATAATAAAGTAGCTGGTCTGGCCAGGTGTTGGCTAGAGCATCCTGCCCCAGAGGACTGGATTCCTCCACTAGTGAGAACCAGAGACGGCAATGGGTCGATGTCGCCGAGGCGAAGAGGTCCACCTCCGCCCTGCCAAATCGCCGCCATATCATCTCTACCACCTCTGGGTTGAGTCTCCACTCCCCCGATGGAGGTTTGTGGCGTGACAAATAATCTGCCACCCCGTTTGACACCCCCGGAATGTGCATCGCTCTGATGCTCGCAAACCGTGGGAAGGCCCAACTCAACAGTTCCTGAGATACCCGAAGGGACTGGCTGGACATCGTGCCTCCTTGATGGTTGATATGATAAACCACTGAAGTGTTGTCGGACCTGACCAGAATGTGCCTGCCCTTCAGGAATGGTGCAAAGTGCTTCAGAGCCAACTGTACTGCACGAAGTTCCAGGGTATTTATACTCTCGTTCTCTTCCTGGGGGTTCCAATGTCCCCGGACTGCTCTGTGTTGCCAGACTGCCCCCCAGCCTGTAAGAGACGTGTCGGTCTGTACTACCTCCCTTCGAGAGGGAATCATGCCCAGAGCAACCCCTTTGGTCAGATACGACCTCCTCCTCCATGACTTCAAGACCAGAAGGCATCGATCTGTAATTTTGATCCACTTGTTCCTGTGCCACATGGGATTCAAGTGGAGACTGTTCACCCATATTTGAAAGGGGCGGAGTGAAAGGAGGCCTAACGGTATGACAGCAGCTGCTGCCGCCAACATACCCATGAGCCTGAGGATGCACTTGAATGGAAGTCTGGACTGCCTTCGAAACCGTTGAAGGAGGAGCCGTATATTGTCCACCCGCTGAGTTGAAGGCGAGACTTTCATTACTCGTGAATCTAGCCTGACACCTATGAACTCCAGAGACTGACTTGGAGTTAGCTGGCTCTTGCTGAAATTCACCGAAAGACCCAGTCGGGTAATATGTGATAGCAGTTGTGTGATTTCCAGCACTGCCTGCCCCTGTGAGTGGGAGCAAAGGAGCCAGTCGTCCAAGTACGGGAGCACTTGCAGTCCTGTAGCTTGAATTGGAGTCAAGGCCGCCGCCATGCACCTGGTGAAGACTCGAGGGGATAGTGAGAGGCCGAATGGGAGGACCCGGAACTGATAGACCTGTTCCTGAAATGCAAAGCGTAGAAATGGCCTGTGTGGTGGAGCAATTGGAATATGGAAGTACGCATCCTTCAAGTCTACTGTGGTGAACCAGTGCTGCTGCCTGACCGCCTGGAGAACATCGGTTATTCGTAACATGTGAAACGGTAAGACCTTCAGGAATTTGTTTAGACCGCGAAGGTCGAGTATGGGCCTTACTCCCCCATCTTTCTTCGGAATTAAGAAGTATATTGAAAAGAACCCATTGAGCCGTTCTGACCCTTCTACTGGCTCGATGGCACCCTTCTGTAGAAGTTGTGCTATTTCTTGTTTTAGTAAAATTGAACTTTTGGGGTCTGAGACTATGGTCATCCTGACCCCGTTGAAAGCGGGTGGCCGCCGTCGGAACAGCAGCTTGTACCCCTGAGTTAGTGTTGCTATAACCCATGGGTCGGAGGTTGTTGTCTCCCAATAACTGAGCTGCTGAGGAGTAAAACGTCCGACAGCTGGCCGCAAACCTTCAGGTCCTGCGTCCCTGACCCTTAAAATCCCTGGAGGCCCGTTGGCCAGGTGCTCTCCCCCTTGGGGCCTGAAATACTTGCTGTCCCCGAGCCCGGGGCCGCTGATTAGAATGTTCCATTCGCTGAGCTCACTCCAAGTGCTGAGGCTGACCTCTGTGAGCCTCACATGGACGCATTGAAAACTGAGGGCGTGGTAGCTCATGCCCCCTAGAGGGCTGCCTATAATGTAACGGAGACTGAGGAACTCTCCTCAGGTCAGCAAATTGTTGCCTGGTCTGATTCACCTGGACACTGCGCTCTAGCGCCTGCTGCGCAGCTGATCCAAAGAGCTGTCCTGGAACTACTGGAAGGTCCCTCAGTGTCTTCCTACATGCCTCAGACAGAGGTGACTGTGCAAGCCATACTTGACGGCGTGTCTGTGTGAGCGTCGACATCAGCCTGCCCAGCTCTCTTGTCATGAATGCCATTGCCTGAAGCGAGGCATCACTTAAGTTTACATTCAAAGGATCACTTCCTGATGTTTGAAGAGATTGAGCCAAGGCCAGCATGAGATGTGAGAGAGAATTGCCAATGCGACCCATTCGTGCTGCTGTGTTATATGCCTGGATAAGAAGATCATCTGTAATCCGGCATTGAGGGCGGGGGCAACGAATATTAGGCCTCAAGACCTCCTCTGGGGAGAGAACAAGAGAGGCAATAATTGGATCGACTTTTGGCACTTGACCCAAGCCATAACTGTCGGCGTCTTGCATCGCAGCCAAAGCTCTGCTTGCACTAGTGGGGTGCGTAAGAGATCTAGGGTTGGCCCAGCATCTTTGCAACTCCTCAATATAATCTTTTGATGGTGGAATGGTAAGAGGAGAGGGTTGTGCTGAACCTCTGAAAAAAGCGCTGGAAGTAGTTGCCGCCACCGGGGCTGTGTCCAGACCTAGGCGAGCCAATGCAGCCTGAAGAGCTTGCTTCACCAGCTCTAGCTCTGACTGTGGACTTCCCACCGATCCGTGACCAGCACCCTGGGAGCCATCATGGGAGCCATCATGGGAGAGATAGGATTGTTGATCCGATATAACCTCCACTTCCTCCTCCACATAAAATTGGTTATGAGAAGCCACCATTGACAGAACATCTTCCTCCCCAATGGTCGACTCCATGGTGGGGGCTTCAACTACAGACACTAGTTTCTCACTCGGTTGTAATTTCATAAGCAAAGACTTAATCTGAGCAAACTCAGTAGTCAACCCATCCACTTTCTTGACTAAGGGGTCTTCCTTGCATCTCTTGCCAGCGGAAGCACTGGCTAATCCAACATTTCTGCGCTTACGCGTTGCCTTACTCGGCAGAGGTGGCGGTAGTGACTCAGCCAAAAGTCCTTCCACCAAAGCTACCCTCGAAGTTCTCCATTCCCAAGGCATGACACTACAGTTTATGCAGGCATCTTCTGTGAGACCTTGTTTCAAGTGTTCCAGGCCTAAACAGGAAGGGCAGCAATCATGCCCATCCTCCATCTGCAGTACAGTCATGCACAATGCGCAAGTATGAGCTGTTGTTTCCATTGTGACAACAGGAATTATTGCTGTGGGACGAGCGGAATCACTCTGACCGTTGCTGGACTCAGTCGTCCTTGTTACCAGAATGTCTACTATAGAGAATAATATATAATATTTATACAAACACTTAGTATCTCAGTGTATAATCAAAGAGAAAGAGCTCTTTCTATGATCTTCACTTGAAATGGTTCTCAAACAGAAAAGTCAAGCTAATCTTCTTTGATATAATTTTAATTCAGCAATGTATTAGTGTTTGCTATTAAACACTATTGTAATCAGTCATACAGAAGTCATGAAAGGGTAACTATCCCAACTAAAACAAACCCTGACCACCATGATGGTGGCATAATTTCTGACCAATAAAACAACATCTAAACCTCTGTTAATTCTCAATAAGAGCTTCTGTAGACATGTGAAAATAAAGTCAGTAATAAGTGAAGCTGGTAATGCTGTTTGTGGAGTTGATTAATCAGATCTTCAGAGATTGAATGTCTTTTATCTTCAGTTGATTTCATCTAAGACTGGCTGAAGCTGTAGTTTCTGTTCTTATTGTTCATCTTTTCTTCATTGATTCGGCTTGTTAACAGCAGGTGTTCATCATTAATGTTCAGTCATCACTCAATCACTTCATTATCTCATTAACTCCAACACTGATTCAGTGTTACATTTAACAGCCTGTAGTGTGCACACTGCGCAGTGTTCATTTCATCTGGGCTAACCCATGTGGGGCCTACATGGAAACCGAGGACAAAACTGTCTGGGCCCCACTTAGGCAACCCACATCAGACCCACCTGGGTCCCACATGGGTGTGTTGGCTGGGTACAAGCATTTGGATTGCCAATTGCTTGGTGGATCTCTTGAATTAGATCTGGATTTATTAGGCCTAAAGTTGTTAGTTCATCATGACCTTTTATATACAGTACAGTTATCATCTCAATTAACCAAAGTAAATTCAAAGTCCGCTCGAAAAGCCCACTCGATCCATTATCAACTCAGACATGTAAAGATAGGCTCAAAACAAAAAAAACACTTGGAAATGATTATTGGACAGACACTTACTGGACAGATACTTTGAGTACATAGGCATTCTAAGAAATTTGCAAGTTTGATGCAGTGTTTGCTCGAAGGGTTTGACATCATCTTCGAAGTTGGTGAGCATCTTCGTAATTACAGAATGACTTCAGCAATGACCTGAGCGCACCACGGACTTGAAGGCATTTTGCTTGTGTTGATACTCACCTAGACATAATGAAAGGTTTGTGCATTATGCTTTTCAGCCAAGCTAATCTTTAAAAATGCTGACGAAGCAGCACGAACATTTCCCTATGTTCACGTAGCGGATCAAACCAAGAACTGTTGTTTTTGCATTGGTAGCGTCGCAAATATGAGCTTGTTTAAATTCGTCTATACAACATTTCAAACAGTGATGTTTTGCTTATTGTGCAATTGGGTTAACATTGCAAATGAATAAAGTCCATGAAAGACGCATTTAGCCGAACTGCAGCAAACCGAATGAAAGAGTGAAATATTTGCAAGGATTTAAGGTTGTAGCCTAACTTAGGGCTAAGTCTTCTCAACAAAGATAGGACAATAGAGATTGCCTAATAATATAAAATGATAATAGCAAAGGAATGAAGGACTTGTTCAACATCCAAAGGTGAATGTCTCCAGGGAAAAGGAAACCCTGCGTGATAGATTTGTGATGTGACATTTCCGACTCACCGACACCCCCTCCCCACCCCAAAATAATAACAATAAAAATTAAAAACTCCTATGCTTCACCTCAGTGGCCTATTTTGATTCCTAACTAGTTTGCAGTATGCTCCCTGTTCTCCGCCATATGCCTCAGCTTGCAAACTCACTTGCGTCGTATGTCATAGTATCTGCCACTAGTGTTTTCCACCGCAATATTTTGAACTGATAAAACATTCAAGCAACATGTTTTTTATGCTTTATAGGTGTGAGCCTGGAACTGACCCATGGCATGAAATTAAACTACGTATTGTATAATGAGAAATGCATTAATTAAAAGATGATGAATAACACACTTACGTTTGCATCTTACACCTTGCCATCTGATAGATGTCAAAGGTGAATGGCATATCCAGCATTTGTCAAATCTCACCGATTCAAAAATCAGCTTATGGATTTTACACTGTGAAAAAAAACTATTCAGAACATGAAATAAAACACCTTTACATAGACAATTTATATCATGAATTAAAACAAACATTTGGCTGTTTTACTTTCACACAACCTTTTCTACAAATCCTTCAGGAGAGATGAAAAGGGGGAAAGAGTGTACTTTTAGATACAATAGCAAAGCCTATCTATTCAATTCCTGTGACTTATGTTAAGCTTGGCTAACTGTTGGGGCGTCACTCATCACACACACAAGAGAAAGAGATGCTTCCACTTGGAACTCTTGTGACGATGGTAAACACGACAATTCCTCTAAATTATGACGTAAACCTTCATCAGCCATTTAAAAAACACAACACATCTAGTTTCTGAACCTGTGTCCAAAGTCAAATTCAGATTTACACTTCTTAATTTCTATTCTCTGTTAGAAGAAGAAGAAAAAAAAGGCAACAGGAATCTCTACCAATCAAAGGCTTTGCTTAACACCAAAAGTTAAACTCCAGGTCCAGGGTAAATCAACCTATAGCCCTGTTGTTTGAAGAAAGTGAGTGCTGTACGTAGGAAGAAGAATGAGACAATTTTCTACAATACAGACCACTAGCGAAACAGCGGGTAACTAATTGATAAGGGCAAGGAAACTGATTATTCTCTTCTTCCTAGCCACAGCACTACATGACCTAAATTAAAAAAAAAAAAAAAAAAAAAGAAAGGAAAAAGAAAGAAAGAAAAAAAGGTAAAAGATCTGTGTACGTGTATGTGGCATAGACAAACTCAAGGTATGCAAGGACACTGTCCTTTGGACTTGTAATGACATCCACGCTCAAACCCTGAATCTTCCACTGTTGAACTCCTAGTGTGTGGCACACTCAGAAAAACACCAGAGTTAGGGGGACACTGTGGTTAGAGAAGACCATCCATACAGAATAGAGGACATTTCCACCACAGCTACAAGATGTTTAATAAAAAAAAGCTTGCTGGCATCACCTGGGAGAGTCATGCAAGTTCAAGATTAACTGACAACCGGACTGAATACCACCAAGTAGTGACTTCTGTTTTTTGGTTATAATTTTTGGCACTAACAAGCGATAGGTATTGTGTAATCTCTATGGCATCATGAAACTGACACAGCTTAACACACAGTAGCTTTTAAGACAAAGATGATTTCATTGTTATCAAGACATCTAGATGTATAGGCTTTAAACCTTGACACCGATACATAGGGAAAAAAAATCAAAATGACCCACCTCTTTATGCCAGGGCCATTCTTTCCCACCATAGTCATAAGTGACTTCAGTTCCTGCCGTAATTTCCTTCAGTGCAAAAAGGCAGAGATGTGGCTTCCCTTCTGCTTCGATCAACTTCATTCTGCAATTTGGTGCCTTGTGCTCATCGTTTACCAGACGCCCAAATGACCCATCTTCAAGTGCTCCATCAATACTGCAAATTTACAACGCTTTTGAATTGTACTTTAATTTGTAAGCAACTACACTAATGCCAACATATAATACAAGTATAGTTGCTCGATGCATAGTTGAGAACTAAAAGAGCAACATGAGATCTTTACTTCAGAAATCCTGACTTCTCACTACAGAAATCTAAACATATTAGTCATTCTGAACCTACCACCATGTCTTCCGCTTCCATTTGAAGTCAAACATGAAGATCGAACATGCATTGTGGTACAATTTACGTCTATGTTCAGCTTCAGCTGCATCAATGAGCTCCCCTCTGTACTCCACCACAAACTCTCCTTGATTGAAAGCAGCTAAAGTGAAGACACCACGACCTGCAGACACATCAGTATTAGAGACAGGGGTAGCAGACTATCCACTGGATACAACTCAGCACTGCAAATGATCACATAAAATTGAATTATTCCTATAAATTGCTACAATGCAAAATTGTGTTTTTTTCAATTCTACATGTAGAATTATGAATACATGTCCATGTGTAGAATACAGCAACAGACAGGCCCACTATTAACTAAAATATTATTAAAATACTAACAACTTTAATTTATATTGATGTTTATTTATATTGAGGATTATAATTTATATTGAGTTTTGTCATTTAATCAATATATTGAATTTATATTGATACAATTAATAGTCATAGACTGAAAACCCCTGGTCATAATATCAACGTGACATGTAACCCCTCAGTCTAGCCTGCAGTGTGTCAAAGTCACTTACCTTTAACTGGATTAATATATTTGATTTCTAGCATTGATGAATGGCATCCTGAAGGGGAGTAGTTCTCCATGGCATGACACAATTTGCTAAGGAAATTAAGAACAAAAAATTTAACAACAACTTCACTACTTTTCATCTCGCTAATAGCATGGATATTCAAACAGTTTCAATTGAGTTCTACGCTTTCATAACATTCACATAACATTTCCCTGCTGTCAGTATATCAATATATTTTAAGTTCTGTGAGGGTAATCAGTCCCTCCAGAAAAACGCGATTATGCGATCGCTTGATTTCATGCATAATCAGCCAAAGTCCGCATATTTATGCGGGGGTCGCATTTTTCAAATATGCCGCATTTTCGCCGCATAAATTGCCGATTTCAGCAAGAAAAATATGCGGGTTTAGCATGATTTCATAATCCCTGTATTTTCGTTGCAAAAAAGTCTCATATATCTTAGCAGAAATTTGAAAAATGTTGCGTTTACTTCACACAAGTAAAGCGCCATTATTTTCCCCCTATTGCCATGGGAACCTTATGAAGTGACGTAATTACGCGACGTGAACGTCATCTGTAAACCCCGCGGTGAAACCATGATGAAGCACGCCAATAATTCTCATTTGCCAACAAAAATAAGCTCAAAAGACCGCGCGAAGCAGTTTCCCGGTCTTTTACATGATAGTTAAAGCAGCCCTTTGTATATATGTCTGTTTTGTATCGCTACCTCTGTTAAACAGGAAGCACACATTTTATTTTTTTTATATTTTATTTATTCATTTTTACAGAAGCTACAGAACTTATTTGACTCAATGTTTTGTAATTTTGAGCCATGTGTTGATTAAGGTCTGAAATAAAACAGAATGAGAACTTCAATATTCTGTGATTTAGTAAGCCTGCCTCTTTACATGAAGGTAGTAGCATAGTGAGAACAGGGTGTTGGGGGAATCACCTTTTTTTCCTCTTTTGCATCAAAAACCGCAGTTTTTGCAAGTTGAACCAATATTCTAAGGTGTGTGGTTATTTTCAGGAAAACGCATGGCTAAAGTAGTTCTAGCAGGTCTTGAACATATTGCTGTTCCATATCACTTCGCCAAATGATTTCAGTTATTTTGGTAGGTCCTACAGCCTACAACCGCAAAAGAACCAAAACCCACAACGACACAGCAAACAAATAAATATGGTAAACAATAGGATGAAAACAACAAATTATTGTCATGGTTTTTGCCACAAAATACATATACTGCAATCATGCTGATATTTGGGAAACAACACTCAGTGACGGGAGGCGAAGGGTAGAACTTTTATATATATATATATATTTTTTCGCATGAACAAACAAACGGCTCATTTCGGAACAGTGTCCCTCTGTGACAGGAGGAGAAGGGTAGAACTTTTATAGATACATATATATATATATATATATATATATATATATATATATATATATATATATATATTTATTTTTTTTTCACTTGAACAAACAAACGGCTCATTTCGGAACATCGCCTCTCAGTGACGGGAGGCGAAGGTTAGAACTTTTATAGATATATATATACATATATATATTTTTTCGCTTGAACAAACAAACAAACAGCTCATTTCGGAACATCACCCCTCAGTGACAGGAGGCGAAGGCCAGAACTTTTATAGATAGTTATATATATATATATATATATATATATATATATATATATATATATATATATATATATTTTTTTTTTTCACTTGAACAAACAAACATCTCATTTCGGAACATCGCCCCTCAGTGACGGGAGGCGAAGGCTAGAACTTTTATAGATATATATATATATATATATATATATTTTTTTTTTCGCTTGAACAAACAAACGGCTCATTTCGGAACATCACCCCTCAGTGACTTGAAGCGAAGGCTAGAACTTTTATAGATATATATATATATAAATATTTTCGCTTGAACAAACAAACGGCTCATTTCGGAACATCGCCCCTCAGTGACGGGAGGCGAAGGCTAGAACTTTCATAGATATATATATATATATTTTTTTTTTCGCTTGAACAAACAAACGGCTCATTTCAGAACATCACCCCTCAGTGACGGGAAGCGAAGGCTAGAACTTTTCTAGAAATATATATATATATATATATATGTATATATATATATATACATATATATATATATATATATATATATATATATATATATATATATATATATACATATTTTTTTTTTTTTTTTTTTCACTTGAACAAACAAACGGCTCATTTCAGAACATCACCCCTCAGTGACGGGAGGCGAAGACTAGAAATTTTATAGATATATATATATATATTTTTCGCTTGAACAAACAAACGGCTCATTTCGGAACATCGCCCCTCAGTGACGGGAGGCAAAGGCAGGAACTTTTATTGATATTGATATAGATATATATATATTTATATATTTTTTTCGCTTGAACAAACAAACGACTCATTTCGGAACACCGCCCCTCAGTGACAGGAGGCGAAGGCTAGTACTTTTATATATATATATATATATATATATATATATATATATATATATATATATATATATATATATTATTATTTATTTATTTTTTTCGCTTGAACAAACAAACGGCTCATTTCGGAACATCGCCCCTCAGTGACGGGAGGCGAAGGCTAGAACTTTTATATATATATATATATATATATTTTTTTTTTTTTCGCTTGAACAAAAAAACGGCTCATTTCGGAACATCGCTCTTCAGTGACGGGAGGCGAAGGCTAGAACTTTTATAGATAAAGATATATATATTATTTTTTTTCACTTGAACAAACAAACGGCTCATTTCGGAACATCACCCCTCAATAACGGGAGGCGAAGGCTAGAACTTTTTTATATATATATATATATATATATATATATTTTTTTTTTTCGCTTGAACAAAAAAAAAACGGCTCATTTCGGAACATCGCTCTTCAGTGACGGGAGGCGAAGGCTAGAACTTTTATAGATAAAGATATATATATTTTTTTTTTTTCACTTGAACAAACAAACGGCTCATTTCGGAACATCGCCCCTCAGTGACGGGAGGCGAGGGGTAGAACTTTTAAAGATATATATATATACACATATACTGTATATATATATATTTTTTTTTTCGCTTGAACAAACAAACGGCTCATTTCGGAACATCACCCCTCAGTGACGGGAGGCGAAGGCTAGAACTTTTATAGATATATATATATATATATATATATATATATATATATTTTTTTTTTTTCGCTTGAACAAACAAACGACTCATTTTGGAACATCGCCCCTCAGTGACAGGAGGCGAAGGCTAGAACTTTTATAGATATATATATATATATATATATATAGTTTTTTTTTTTTTTTTTTCACTTGAACAAACAAACGGCTCATTTCGGAACATCGCCCCTCAGTGACGGGAGGCGAAGGCTAGAACTTTTATAGATATATATATATATTTTTTTTTCCGCTTGAACAAACAAACGGCTAATATCGGAACATCGCCCCTCAGTCACAGGAGGCAAAGGATAGAACTTTTATATATATATATATTTTTTTTTTTTAATTGAAGAAACAAACGGCTCATTTCGGAACATCGCCCCTCAGTGACGGGAGGCAAACACTAGAAATTTTATAGATATAAATATATATATATATATTTTCACTTGAACAGACAAACGACTCATTTCAGAACATCGCCCCTCAGTGACGGGAGGCGAAGGCTAGAACTATTATAGCTATATATATATATATATATATATATATATATATATATATATATAGACATTCAGACCCTCTTTTTTTTTTTTAATAATAAACCAAAACGCATACAGCACCTGGTATTCCCAGGCGGTCTCCCATCCAAGTACTAACCAGGCCTGACCCTGCTTAGCTTCCGAGCTCAGACGAGATCGGGCATGCTCAGAGTGGTATGGCCGTAAGCGAAATCAGCAATCCAGAGTGGGCTATTTGAGACATTCAGACACTCATTTTTTTAAAAATAATAAACCAAAACGCATACAGCACCTGGTATTCCCAGGCGGTCTCCCATCCAAGTACTTACCAGGCCCGACCCTGCGTAGCTTCCGAGATCAGACGAGATCGGGCATGCTCAGAGTGGTATGGCCGTAAGCGAAATCAGCAGTCCAGAGTGGGCTATTTGAGACATTCAGACACTCTTTTTTTTTTCTTTTTTTTAATATTAAACCAAAAACGCATACAGCACCTGGTATTCCCAGGCGGTCTCCCATCCAAGTACTAACGAGGCCTGACCCTGCTTAGCTTCCAAGATCAGACAAGATCGGGCATGCTCAGAGTGGTATGGCTGTACGCGAAATAAGCAGTCCAGAGTGGGCTATTTGAGACATTCAGACACTCATTTTTTATTTTAATAATAAACCAAAACGCAAACAGCACCTAGTATTCCCAGGCGGTCTCCCATCCAAGTACTAACCGGGCCCGACCCTGCTTAGCTTCCAAGATCAGACGAGATCGGGCATGCTCAGAGTGGTATGGCCGTAAGCGAAATCCGCAGTCCAGAGTGGGCTATTTGAGACATTCGGACACTCTTTTTTTTTTTAATAATAAACCAAAACGCATACAGCACCTGGTATTCCCAGGCGGTCTCCCATCCAAGTACTTACCAGGCCAGACCCTGCGTAGCTTCCGAGATCAGACGACATCGGGCATGCTCAGAGTGGTATGGCCGTAAGCGATATCAGCAGTCCAGAGTGGGCTATTTGAGACATTCAGACACTCTTTTTTTTTAATAATAATAAACCAAAACGCATACAGCACCTAGTATTCCCAGGCGGTCTCCCATCCAAGTACTAACCAGGCCCGACCCTGCTTAGCTTCCGAGATCAGACAAGATCGGGCATGCTCAGAGTGGTATGGCCGTAAGCGAAATCAGCAGTCCCGAGTGGGCTATTTGAGACATTCAGACACTCTTTTTTTTTAAATAATAAACCAAAACACTTACAGCACATAGTATTCCCAGGCGGTCTCCCATCCAAGTACTAACCAGGCCCGACCCTGCTTAGCTTCCGAGATCAGACGAGATCGGACATGCTCAGAGTGGTATGGCCGTAAGCGAAATCAGCAGTCCAGAGTGGGCTATTTGAGACATTCAGAAACTCCTTTTTTTTTAATAATAAAAAAAACGCATACAGCACCTGGTATTCCCAGGCGTTCTCCCATCCAAGTACTAACCAGGCCCGACCCTGCTTAGCTTCCGAGCTGAGACGAGATCGGGCATGCTCAGAGTGGTATGGCCGTAAGCGAAATCAGCAATCCAGAGTGGGCTATTTGAGACATTCAGACACTCTTTTTTTTTAAAAATAATAAACCAAAACGCATACAGCACCTGGTATTCCCAGGCGGTCTCCCATTCTGACCAGGCCCGACCCTGCTTAGCTTCCGAGATCAGACAAGATCGGGCATGCTCAGAGTGGTATGGCCGTAAGCGAAATCAGCAATCCAGAGTGGGCTATTTGAGACATTCAGACAATCTTTTTTTTTTTTTTTTTTTTAATAATAAAACAAAACGCATACAGCACCTGGTATTCCCAGGCGGTCTCCCATCCAAGTACTAACCAGGCCCGACCCTGCTTAGCTTCCGAGATCAGACGAGATCGGGCATGCTCAGAGTGGTATGGCCTTAAGCGAAATCAGCAGTCCAGAGTGGGCTATTTGAGACATTCAGACACTCTTTTTTTTTTTTAATAATAAACCAAAACGCATACAGCACCTGGTATTCCCAGGCGGTCTCCCATCCAAGTTCTAACCAGGCCCGACCCTGCTTAACTTCCGAGCTCAGACGAGATCAGGCATGCTCAGAGTGGTATGGCCGTAAGCGAAATCAGCAGTCCAGAGTGGGCTATTTGAGACATTCAGACACTCATTTTTTTTTTTTAATAATAAACCAAAACGCATACAGCACCTGGTATTCCCAGGCGGTCTCCCATCCAAGTACTAACCGGGCCCGACCCTGCTTAGCTTCCGAGATCAGACAAGATCGGGCATGCTCAGAGTGGTATGGCCGTAAGCGAAATCAGCAATCCAGAGTGGGCTATTTGAGACATTCAGACAATCTTTTTTTTTTTTTTTTAATAATAAACCAAAACACATACAGCACCTGGTATTCCCAGGCGGTCTGCCATCCAAGTACTAACCAGGCCCGACCCTGCTTAGCTTCCGAGATCAGACGAGATCGGGCATGCTTTTTTTTTTTTTTTTTTTTTTTTATTGAGGAAATTTCAGTCAGTTAAAATACAATACATTAAAAAACATAATTAAGATTACAGATTTTCTCATAAAATTCTTTTTTTATCACATACATTACATATCCACTTTAAAAACCTCCTTCACCCCCCGTAGCTTCCACATTAAATCTTTTAAAACACAACAAACATTTGGTGTAAAAACCTGATAAAAAGCATCCAACATATTTTCATATTTAAAATACACATATAGTTTTTCCATGTAAAATTCTGCTTTCCTTTTAAATACATCCCAAACATCCAACACAATTTTCTCCTTTTTAGCCACAGTTTTTCTTTCCCATATTGCACTTTTCATTAACATTACCCACAGATTAATAAACTTTTTGTTTTGGCTCTTCTTTTCCCATCCAAACATCAACACTCTATTCCATTCCGTTGTATTTTCATTCCAGTCCACAATGAAGTCTTTAAAAACACCTTTGCATTTCTTTAAAAAAGCCTCCAGTTCCTTACAATATAAAAACATATGTAAAATCCCTTCTTCCTTTTCTTGGCACACTTTACACATGGCACTTTGTTCCATTCCAATTTTGTTTAAAAGAGACTCTGTAAAAACCACTTTGTGTCTTATAAAATACTCCAAACATTCCAATTTTGTTTCCACACATCTCCCCCTCATGTTTCTCCATATATGCTCTTCCTTTAAGTCTTTGAATTTTTCCACCCAGTACTTGTTCACAATTGGCTTTTTAAAAACAGTCTCTAAAAACACAATAAAACATTTTTACAGAACATTCTTTAAAATCATACAATCTTTCCCCTATTTTCACATACAAATTTCTTTCCATTCGCTCTTCTTCCATACACTCTATTCTTTTAATCCACTCTGTCGGTATTGCGTTTTTAATGATTTCATATTTGTTTATTATTTCTTGTCTGCTGTATTCTTCTTTTCCTACTTCCATTGCATCTACAATACATTGTGCTGGTAAAAATCCCTCTTTAAATTCATATAAAACATCCCTCACTCTCGTTATCCCCACTACCATCCATTTCTTAAAAAAATATTTCTTTCTCTTGTTTTAAAATGTTGTTATTTAAAAACAGAGGTTGATTTAAAATATTTTCTCTCCCATGTGGATCATATTCAATTTTATTTAAAAATTTTCCCCAGGCACTAAAAATTTCTCGGTAAAACTCAGGTAATCCTTCTGTCATCCAATTTTTCGTTTTCATCCATAAAATTCCATCCCCCATGTTAAAATCCCCACATTTGTTTAAAAAATATTTCATTGTTTTTTTCCACTCAGTTTTGTTCTCTTCTTGCAGGTATATCTTGACTATTTTCACTCTCAAAGCATTTTTTCTCTGTTCAACATCCATTAAACCTAAGCCCCCCTTCTCTACCTCCCCTAAAATCGTGTTGTGCGCAATCCTTGCTGGTTTCCCTTCCCATAAAAAGTTAAGAAAACATTTTTTTTCAACCTCTGTTCCGTCCATAATGGCATCTCAGATACATATAAAACATACCAAAGTTTAGAAACCATTAAAACATTCAATATTAAAACCTTCCCCTTTAAGTTTAAAGTTCTCAATTTCCAAAAATTTAACCTCCTCTCTATATTCGTCACTATTTCCTCCCACATGTCATCCCTTGCTTTCTTCTCGTTTTTCCCCCATTAAAACTCCTAAAATCCTCATTTCTTCTACTTCCTGGAAATTAAAACAATCCATTAAAACCATAGCTTTACCAAATCTCATATATACTGTTTTGTCCTCATTTACTTTACTCCCAGATCCTCTACAATATTCTTTTACAACCTTCATTACTTCTTTAACACTTTCTTTTCCCTTTACAATTATTGTTGTGTCATCAGCGTATTGAAAAACTTTTCCTTCAGCTTTCTTTTCCTCAATTTCTATCCCTATTATTGCTTCATTTTGTTTTAAACGCCAGTCCCAAAGGTTCAGATACAAGTGAGTACAGTAAAGATGATAGTGGACAACCCTGTCTAATTGACCGTGTTATTTTAAAACAATCTGTTAAAAACCCATTACATTTTATTCTTGTTAGTGCACCTTTATATAAAATCTCAATCCATTTGATAAAATTCTGCCCAAACCCAAAACTTCTTAAAACCTCAAATAAATACCCGTGTTCAACCCTATCAAAAGCTTTCTCGAAGTCTAAACTGATTACATATCCCTCTTTATTTGTTTCTTTCATGTACCATATTGTGTCTCTTATACTTAACGTTATGTCTGCTATATCTCTTCCTTTTACTCCATAGGCTTGGTTTGTTTCAATTATACTTGGCATTACCTCCTTTAATCTATTTGCTAAAACCTTTGCTAAAATCTTAAAATCCGTGTTCAACATTGTGATTGGTCTGTAGTTTTTTAAATCTACTTTTTCTCCTTTTCTTTTATATATCAGTTTCATTAACCCCATGCTCGTTCTTTCATTAATTCCGTCTTTCTCAAAGATGTCTTTAAAAATCTCATTTAAAATCTTTGTTAAAACTTCTTTAAAACATACGTAAAATTCAGTTCCCAGACCATCTATTCCTGGACTTTTCTTTTTATTCAGTTGATTTATTGCTCTTTCAATCTCTTCTTCGCTGATTTCTTGGTCACATTCTTTTTTATCTTCCTCACTTACTTTTGCTTTTATCTGATTCATCAGTTTCTTTTTATCCTCCTCTTCCACACCCCTTGCACTAAACAAATCTTCATAAAAATTCTTTATTTCTTCTAAAACCTTTTCATTCCCTTCTACAATTTCCCCATTTTTCCCTCTTATTTCTTTTATTATTTCTGCTTTCCCTCTCTTTTTTTCCAGATCAAAAAAGAACTTTGTGCATTTTTCTCCCTCCACCACATATTTTGCTTTGCTTCTCAGCCTCGCCCCCTCATATTGTTTTTCTTCTATATCTTTCAAGTTTGCCTCCATTTCCTTTATCTTTTGTATGTCTTTATTCTTTTTATTCAATTCCATTTCCAGACTTTCTTTTATTTCTCTTTCCTTACATCTTTTGCTTTTCTGTATTAAAATACAATATTTGATCGAGAATTTTTTTAATTAAAAACTTTACATTTTCCCACCATATTCTCTTGTCCTCTTCATACATTCCATTTTCCTTTTCTTTTTCTATAATTTCTTTCACCTTTAAAATATAGTCTTCATTCTTTAAAATCTGTGTATTTAAAATCCATACTCCAGGCCCTCTTTGCATTTTACTCCAGTCCAACTTAAAATATAAAAACTTGTGATCACTAAAACTTGTTTCTTCATACTTAATCTTTTCTATAAAATTCTCCACATTTCTGGTACATAAAACAAAGTCAATTCTGGTTTGGCATACAAAATTCCCCACTATTTGTCTCCTTGAAAATTCTTTTTTCTTCTCATTTCTTTCTCTCCACACATCGATCATATTATTTTCTTCCATTAATGCTTTTAATTCTTTTCTTCCCGTATCAGATTTAAAAACCATTCCTTCTGCCATGTCCTGCTTATTAAAAACTGTGTTAAAATCCCCCATCATTATTATTTCTTTATACTTCTTTAAAATATTTCTTAAAACATTAAAAAACTCTTTCTTTTCCTTCTCCTCCACTGGTGCATGTACATTAACTAAAATCAAATCCTTTCCTTCATATTTTGTTTCAACTGCCATACATTTCCCCATCTTGTCTTTAAATATAATTTTGCTCGTTGTAAAAACATCATCCTTCATTAAAAAAGCCACTCCTCTCCCAAACCTCCCATCTCCATTATTATATAAAATACCTCCTTTCCATCCCTTTTTAAAATCATTCATTACATTTTCTCTCCAGTTTGTTTCTTGTAATGCAATAATGTCTTCTTTTTTACATTTTTCTATGATTCTTTCAAACTTCCCCATGTCCATCAGTCCCCTTGCATTAAAAGCAACACAACTTAAAACCATTAAAAGAGAGAATAATAAATAGTTAAAAAACATTATTCATCATTATCTCCCTCCAGTCCCCTTAACACTTCATATCTGTTTGTCTTTTTCATAATCTTTTTTCTTGAAACTTCCAAGTTTGGTTTTACCTTCAGTGCTCTTCTTCTTATTTGTCCTCTACCTCCTCTATCATTGTCCATGCTGTCCATCTTTATTTCTTCTTCACTGTCTGTTTCTTTGTTTTGATTGTTCCTTCCTTGATCATCTCTTTCCACGTTATCCATAAAATTTTTAAAACTGTCTGTCACTTCCATGTCTGTCCATTGAGTGACCTGCTCCATTGTTTGTTCCTCTTCATTCCCGTTCTCTTTTCCTCTTTCGCTCGTTCCTCCTTCCATTTCTTTTTGTTGTAGTCCTTCTTCTTCTTGTCCTTCATTACTTTGTCTTTCCTCCTCGTTGCCTCCTTCATGCACCTGTCCGTCCACCTGTTCTTCCCTTCCTCCTTCCTCTTCCTCCATCCAACATTCACATTTATTTAAAATTTCTTGGCATTCCGGGCACCTGACAGCATTGCAATCCCTTGCAAAATGTCCCCTTTCCTCGCACTTATAGCACGTGAAATTCGGGCAGTCTTTCAGTAGGTGTTCTGGGCTCATGCACAGCCTACCCAGCCAACACACCCATGTGGGACCCAGGTGGGTCTGATGTGGGTTGCCTAAGTGGGGCCCAGACAGTTTTGTCCTCGGTTTCCATGTAGGCCCCACATGGGTTAGCCCAGATGAAATGAACACTGCGCAGTGTGCACACTACAGGCTGTTAAATGTAACCCTGAATCAGTGTTGGAGTTAATGAGATAATGAAGTGATTGAGTGATGACTGAGCATTAATGATGAACACCTGCTGTTAACAAACCGAATCAATGAAGAAAAGATGAACAACAAGAACAGAAACTACAGCTTCAGCCACAGTCTTAGATGAAATCAACTGAAAATAAGACATTAAATTTTTGAAGATCTGATTAATCAACTCCACAAACTGCATTACCAGCTTCACTTATTACTGACTTTATTTTCAAATGTTTACAGAAGCTCTTATTGAGAATTAACAGAGATTTAGATGTTGTTTTATTGGTCAAGAAAAATAATAAAAAATAAAAAATGACACCACCATCATGGAGATCAGAGTTTGCTTTATTTGGGCTCTTGACCCTTCCTTACTTATGTTAGATTTCTCTCTGTATTAACACATGCATTGTTATAAAACAGTGAGGTCGCTGTCTTTCTATGATGATATAGTTATTGTGAGATTGTAATACACTATCTGATCATATGTTTATTTTATAAATTCTGGTTTGACAGCATAGGTGGAAATAGTTATATTAATTAATTTTAAATTGATACAGTTCATAGAAAAATTGTGCCCACACAGACATCAAGAATCAGCATATAAATCTCAACAATGGTGATGAAAAAAAACGCTTCACACTGCAATGCATGCTGGGTATAAACATAGGACAAAACTCCCATCATGCACTGCAGTATGAATAATTATTGTCACCACTGTTGAGGATTGTATGCAATGTTTTCATGTATAAGCCCGAGAGGTAATAGTTGCCCTTTTTTAGCACTGAACCGTTATGGTGGTGTCTGTCTTAAATTTTTTATTTTTTTTTCAGTAAATGATGATCAAGACATCAAAGAGAAAGAGCTCTTTCTATGATCTTCACTTGAAATGGTTCTCAAACAGAAAAGTCAAGCTAATCTTCTTTGATATAATTTTAATTCAGCAATGTATTAGTGTTTGCTATTAAACACTATTGTAATCAGTAATCAATTGTAATATTGTAATCAATTAGCTTCCGAGCTCAGACGAGATCGGGCATGCTCAGAGTGGTATGGCCGTAAGCGAAATCAGCAATCCAGAGTGGGCTATTTGAGACATTCAGACACTCATTTTTTTAAAAATAATAAACCAAAACGCATACAGCACCTGGTATTCCCAGGCGGTCTCCCATCCAAGTACTTACCAGGCCCGACCCTGCGTAGCTTCCGAGATCAGACGAGATCGGGCATGCTCAGAGTGGTATGGCCGTAAGCGAAATCAGCAGTCCAGAGTGGGCTATTTGAGACATTCAGACACTCTTTTTTTTTCTTTTTTTTAATATTAAACCAAAAACGCATACAGCACCTGGTATTCCCAGGCGGTCTCCCATCCAAGTACTAACGAGGCCTGACCCTGCTTAGCTTCCAAGATCAGACAAGATCGGGCATGCTCAGAGTGGTATGGCTGTACGCGAAATAAGCAGTCCAGAGTGGGCTATTTGAGACATTCGGACACTCTTTTTTTTTTTTAATAATAAACCAAAACGCATACAGCACCTGGTATTCCCAGGCGGTCTCCCATCCAAGTACTTACCAGGCCAGACCCTGCGTAGCTTCCGAGATCAGACGACATCGGGCATGCTCAGAGTGGTATGGCCGTAAGCGATATCAGCAGTCCAGAGTGGGCTATTTGAGACATTCAGACACTCTTTTTTTTTTAATAATAATAAACCAAAACGCATACAGCACCTAGTATTCCCAGGCGGTCTCCCATCCAAGTACTAACCAGGCCCGACCCTGCTTAGCTTCCGAGATCAGACAAGATCGGGCATGCTCAGAGTGGTATGGCCGTAAGCGAAATCAGCAGTCCCGAGTGGGCTATTTGAGACATTCAGACACTCTTTTTTTTTAAATAATAAACCAAAACACTTACAGCACATAGTATTCCCAGGCGGTCTCCCATCCAAGTACTAACCAGGCCCGACCCTGCTTAGCTTCCGAGATCAGACGAGATCGGACATGCTCAGAGTGGTATGGCCGTAAGCGAAATCAGCAGTCCAGAGTGGGCTATTTGAGACATTCAGAAACTCCTTTTTTTTTAATAATAAAAAAAACGCATACAGCACCTGGTATTCCCAGGCGTTCTCCCATCCAAGTACTAACCAGGCCCGACCCTGCTTAGCTTCCGAGCTGAGACGAGATCGGGCATGCTCAGAGTGGTATGGCCGTAAGCGAAATCAGCAATCCAGAGTGGGCTATTTGAGACATTCAGACACTCTTTTTTTTTTAAAATAATAAACCAAAACGCATACAGCACCTGGTATTCCCAGGCGGTCTCCCATTCTGACCAGGCCCGACCCTGCTTAGCTTCCGAGATCAGACAAGATCGGGCATGCTCAGAGTGGTATGGCCGTAAGCGAAATCAGCAATCCAGAGTGGGCTATTTGAGACATTCAGACAATCTTTTTTTTTTTTTTTTTTTTTTAATAATAAAACAAAACGCATACAGCACCTGGTATTCCCAGGCGGTCTCCCATCCAAGTACTAACCAGGCCCGACCCTGCTTAGCTTCCGAGATCAGACGAGATCGGGCATGCTCAGAGTGGTATGGCCTTAAGCGAAATCAGCAGTCCAGAGTGGGCTATTTGAGACATTCAGACACTCTTTTTTTTTTTTAATAATAAACCAAAACGCATACAGCACCTGGTATTCCCAGGCGGTCTCCCATCCAAGTTCTAACCAGGCCCGACCCTGCTTAACTTCCGAGCTCAGACGAGATCAGGCATGCTCAGAGTGGTATGGCCGTAAGCGAAATCAGCAGTCCAGAGTGGGCTATTTGAGACATTCAGACACTCATTTTTTTTTTTAATAATAAACCAAAACGCATACAGCACCTGGTATTCCCAGGCGGTCTCCCATCCAAGTACTAACCGGGCCCGACCCTGCTTAGCTTCCGAGATCAGACAAGATCGGGCATGCTCAGAGTGGTATGGCCGTAAGCGAAATCAGCAATCCAGAGTGGGCTATTTGAGACATTCAGACAATCTTTTTTTTTTTTTTTTTAATAATAAACCAAAACACATACAGCACCTGGTATTCCCAGGCGGTCTGCCATCCAAGTACTAACCAGGCCCGACCCTGCTTAGCTTCCGAGATCAGACGAGATCGGGCATGCTTTTTTTTTTTTTTTTTTTTTTATTGAGGAAATTTCAGTCAGTTAAAATACAATACATTAAAAAACATAATTAAGATTACAGATTTTCTCATAAAATTCTTTTTTTATCACATACATTACATATCCACTTTAAAAACCTCCTTCACCCCCGGTAGCTTCCACATTAAATCTTTTAAAACACAACAAACATTTGGTGTAAAAACCTGATAAAAAGCATCCAACATATTTTCATATTTAAAATACACATATAGTTTTTCCATGTAAAATTCTGCTTTCCTTTTAAATACATCCCAAACATCCAACACAATTTTCTCCTTTTTAGCCACAGTTTTTCTTTCCCATATTGCACTTTTCATTAACATTACCCACAGATTAATAAACTTTTTGTTTTGGCTCTTCTTTTCCCATCCAAACATCAACACTCTATTCCATTCCGTTGTATTTTCATTCCAGTCCACAATGAAGTCTTTAAAAACACCTTTGCATTTCTTTAAAAAAGCCTCCAGTTCCTTACAATATAAAAACATATGTAAAATCCCTTCTTCCTTTTCTTGGCACACTTTACACATGGCACTTTGTTCCATTCCAATTTTGTTTAAAAGAGACTCTGTAAAAACCACTTTGTGTCTTATAAAATACTCCAAACATTCCAATTTTGTTTCCACACATCTCCCCCTCATGTTTCTCCATATATGCTCTTCCTTTAAGTCTTTGAATTTTTCCACCCAGTACTTGTTCACAATTGGCTTTTTAAAAACACTGTCTCTAAAAACACAATAAAACATTTTTACAGAACATTCTTTAAAATCATACAATCTTTCCCCTATTTTCACATACAAATTTCTTTCCATTCGCTCTTCTTCCATACACTCTATTCTTTTAATCCACTCTGTCGGTATTGCGTTTTTAATGATTTCATATTTGTTTATTATTTCTTGTCTGCTGTATTCTTCTTTTCCTACTTCCATTGCATCTACAATACATTGTGCTGGTAAAAATCCCTCTTTAAATTCATATAAAACATCCCTCACTCTCGTTATCCCCACTACCATCCATTTCTTAAAAAAATATTTCTTTCTCTTGTTTTAAAATGTTGTTATTTAAAAACAGAGGTTGATTTAAAATATTTTCTCTCCCATGTGGATCATATTCAATTTTATTTAAAAATTTTCCCCAGGCACTAAAAATTTCTCGGTAAAAACTCAGGTAATCCTTCTGTCATCCAATTTTTCGTTTTCATCCATAAAATTCCATCCCCCATGTTAAAATCCCCACATTTGTTTAAAAAATATTTCATTGTTTTTTTTCCACTCAGTTTTGTTCTCTTCTTGCAGGTATATCTTGACTATTTTCACTCTCAAAGCATTTTTTCTCTGTTCAACATCCATTAAACCTAAGCCCCCCTTCTCTACCTCCCCTAAAATCGTGTTGTGCGCAATCCTTGCTGGTTTCCCTTCCATAAAAAGTTAAGAAAACATTTTTTCAACCTCTGTTCCGTCCATAATGGCATCTCAGATACATATAAAACATACCAAAGTTTAGAAACCATTAAAACATTCAATATTAAAACCTTCCCCTTTAAGTTTAAAGTTCTCAATTTCCAAAAATTTAACCTCCTCTCTATATTCGTCACTATTTCCTCCCACATGTCATCCCTTGCTTTCTTCTCGTTTTTCCCCATTAAAACTCCTAAAATCCTCATTTCTTCTACTTCCTGGAAATTAAAACAATCCATTAAAACCATAGCTTTACCAAATCTCATATATACTGTTTTGTCCTCATTTACTTTACTCCCAGATCCTCTACAATATTCTTTTACAACCTTCATTACTTCTTTAACACTTTCTTTTCCCTTTACAATTATTGTTGTGTCATCAGCGTATTGAAAAACTTTTCCTTCAGCTTTCTTTTCCTCAATTTCTATCCCTATTATTGCTTCATTTTGTTTTAACGCCAGTCCCAAAGGTTCAGATACAAGTGAGTACAGTAAAGATGATAGTGGACAACCCTGTCTAATTGACCGTGTTATTTTAAAACAATCTGTTAAAAACCCATTACATTTTATTCTTGTTAGTGCACCTTTATATAAAATCTCAATCCATTTGATAAAATTCTGCCCAAACCCAAAACTTCTTAAAACCTCAAATAAATACCCGTGTTCAACCCTATCAAAAGCTTTCTCGAAGTCTAAACTGATTACATATCCCTCTTTTATTTGTTTCTTTCATGTACCATATTGTGTCTCTTATACTTAACGTTATGTCTGCTATATCTCTTCCTTTTACTCCATAGGCTTGGTTTGTTTCAATTATACTTGGCATTACCTCCTTTAATCTATTTGCTAAAACCTTTGCTAAAATCTTAAAATCCGTGTTCAACATTGTGATTGGTCTGTAGTTTTTTAAATCTACTTTTTCTCCTTTTCTTTTATATATCAGTTTCATTAACCCCATGCTCGTTCTTTCATTAATTCCGTCTTTCTCAAAGATGTCTTTAAAAATCTCATTTAAAATCTTTGTTAAAACTTCTTTAAAACATACGTAAAATTCAGTTCCCAGACCATCTATTCCTGGACTTTTCTTTTTATTCAGTTGATTTATTGCTCTTTCAATCTCTTCTTCGCTGATTTCTTGGTCACATTCTTTTTTATCTTCCTCACTTACTTTTGCTTTTATCTGATTCATCAGTTTCTTTTATCCTCCTCTTCCACACCCCTTGCACTAAACAAATCTTCATAAAAATTCTTTATTTCTTCTAAAACCTTTTCATTCCCTTCTACAATTTCCCCATTTTTCCCTCTTATTTCTTTTATTATTTCTGCTTTCCCTCTCTTTTTTTTCCAGATCAAAAAAGAACTTTGTGCATTTTTCTCCCTCCACCACATATTTTGCTTTGCTTCTCAGCCTCGCCCCCTCATATTGTTTTTTCTTCTATATCTTTCAAGTTTGCCTCCATTTCCTTTATCTTTTGTATGTCTTTATTCTTTTTATTCAATTCCATTTCCAGACTTTCTTTTATTTCTCTTTCCTTACATCTTTTGCTTTTCTGTATTAAAATACAATATTTGATCGAGAATTTTTTTAATTAAAAACTTTACATTTTCCCACCATATTCTCTTGTCCTCTTCATACATTCCATTTTCCTTTTCTTTTTCTATAATTTCTTTCACCTTTAAAATATAGTCTTCATTCTTTAAAATCTGTGTATTTAAAATCCATACTCCAGGCCCTCTTTGCATTTTACTCCAGTCCAACTTAAAATATAAAAACTTGTGATCACTAAAACTTGTTTCTTCATACTTAATCTTTTCTATACATTTCTCCACATTTCTGGTACATAAAACAAAGTCAATTCTGGTTTGGCATACAAAATTCCCCACTATTTGTCTCCTTGAAAATTCTTTTTTCTTCTCATTTCTTTCTCTCCACACATCGATCATATTATTTTCTTCCATTAATGCTTTTAATTCTTTTCTTCCCGTATCAGATTTAAAAAACCATTCCTTCTGCCATGTCCTGCTTATTAAAAACTGTGTTAAAATCCCCCATCATTATTATTTCTTTATACTTCTTTAAAATATTTCTTAAAACATTAAAAAACTCTTTCTTTTCCTTCTCCTCCACTGGTGCATGTACATTAACTAAAATCAAATCCTTTCCTTCATATTTTGTTTCAACTGCCATACATTTCCCCATCTTGTCTTTAAATATAATTTTGCTCGTTGTAAAAACATCATCCTTCATTAAAAAAGCCACTCCTCTCCCAAACCTCCCATCTCCATTATTATATAAAATACCTCCTTTCCATCCCTTTTTAAAATCATTCATTACATTTTCTCTCCAGTTTGTTTCTTGTAATGCAATAATGTCTTCTTTTTTACATTTTTCTATGATTCTTTCAAACTTCCCCATGTCCATCAGTCCCCTTGCATTAAAAGCAACACAACTTAAAACCATTAAAAGAGAGAATAATAAATAGTTAAAAAACATTATTCATCATTATCTCCCTCCAGTCCCCTTAACACTTCATATCTGTTTGTTTTTTTCATAATCTTTTTTCTTGAAACTTCCAAGTTTGGTTTTACCTTCAGTGCTCTTCTTCTTATTTGTCCTCTACCTCCTCTATCATTGTCCATGCTGTCCATCTTTATTTCTTCTTCACTGTCTGTTTCTTTGTTTTGATTGTTCCTTCCTTGATCATCTCTTTCCACGTTATCCATAAAATTTTTAAAACTGTCTGTCACTTCCATGTCTGTCCATTGAGTGACCTGCTCCATTGTTTGTTCCTCTTCATTCCCGTTCTCTTTTCCTCTTTCGCTCGTTCCTCCTTCCATTTCTTTTTGTTGTAGTCCTTCTTCTTCTTGTCCTTCATTACTTTGTCTTTCCTCCTCGTTGCCTCCTTCATGCACCTGTCCGTCCACCTGTTCTTCCCTTCCTCCTTCCTCTTCCTCCATCCAACATTCACATTTATTTAAAATTTCTTGGCATTCCGGGCACCTGACAGCATTGCAATCCCTTGCAAAATGTCCCCTTTCCTCGCACTTATAGCACGTGAAATTCGGGCAGTCTTTCAGTAGGTGTTCTGGGCTCATGCACAGCCTACCCAGCCAACACACCCATGTGGGACCCAGGTGGGTCTGATGTGGGTTGCCTAAGTGGGGCCCAGACAGTTTTGTCCTCGGTTTCCATGTAGGCCCCACATGGGTTAGCCCAGATGAAATGAACACTGCGCAGTGTGCACACTACAGGCTGTTAAATGTAACCCTGAATCAGTGTTGGAGTTAATGAGATAATGAAGTGATTGAGTGATGACTGAGCATTAATGATGAACACCTGCTGTTAACAAACCGAATCAATGAAGAAAAGATGAACAACAAGAACAGAAACTACAGCTTCAGCCACAGTCTTAGATGAAATCAACTGAAAATAAGACATTAAATTTTTGAAGATCTGATTAATCAACTCCACAAACTGCATTACCAGCTTCACTTATTACTGACTTTATTTTCAAATGTTTACAGAAGCTCTTATTGAGAATTAACAGAGATTTAGATGTTGTTTTATTGGTCAAGAAAAATAATAAAAAATAAAAAATGACACCACCATCATGGAGATCAGAGTTTGCTTTATTTGGGCTCTTGACCCTTCCTTACTTATGTTAGATTTCTCTCTGTATTAACACATGCATTGTTATAAAACAGTGAGGTCGCTGTCTTTCTATGATGATATAGTTATTGTGAGATTGTAATACACTATCTGATCATATGTTTATTTTATAAATTCTGGTTTGACAGCATAGGTGGAAATAGTTATATTAATTAATTTTAAATTGATACAGTTCATAGAAAAATTGTGCCCACACAGACATCAAGAATCAGCATATAAATCTCAACAATGGTGATGAAAAAAAACGCTTCACACTGCAATGCATGCTGGGTATAAACATAGGACAAAACTCCCATCATGCACTGCAGTATGAATAATTATTGTCACCACTGTTGAGGATTGTATGCAATGTTTTCATGTATAAGCCCGAGAGGTAATAGTTGCCCTTTTTTAGCACTGAACCGTTATGGTGGTGTCTGTCTTAAATTTTTTATTTTTTTTTCAGTAAATGATGATCAAGACATCAAAGAGAAAGAGCTCTTTCTATGATCTTCACTTGAAATGGTTCTCAAACAGAAAAGTCAAGCTAATCTTCTTTGATATAATTTTAATTCAGCAATGTATTAGTGTTTGCTATTAAACACTATTGTAATCAGTCATACAGAAGTCATGAAAGGGTAACTATCCCAACTAAAACAAACCCTGACCACCATGATGGTGGCATAATTTCTGACCAATAAAACAACATCTAAACCTCTGTTAATTCTCAATAAGAGCTTCTGTAGACATGTGAAAATAAAGTCAGTAATAAGTGAAGCTGGTAATGCTGTTTGTGGAGTTGATTAATCAGATCTTCAGAGATTGAATGTCTTTTATCTTCAGTTGATTTCATCTAAGACTGGCTGAAGCTGTAGTTTCTGTTCTTATTGTTCATCTTTTCTTCATTGATTCGGCTTGTTAACAGCAGGTGTTCATCATTAATGTTCAGTCATCACTCAATCACTTCATTATCTCATTAACTCCAACACTGATTCAGTGTTACATTTAACAGCCTGTAGTGTGCACACTGCGCAGTGTTCATTTCATCTGGGCTAACCCATGTGGGGCCTACATGGAAACCGAGGACAAAACTGTCTGGGCCCCACTTAGGCAACCCACATCAGACCCACCTGGGTCCCACATGGGTGTGTTGGCTGGGTACAGGTCTTCACCTGATGGCTGTGCATCACCCGAAAGTACTTATTTTCGTTATGGGATTAACTCCCCATCCCTCCAATTTTTGTAAAATCTCTTTGTCCTCCAGGTAGACGGGCAGGTGCATGAAGGAAACAACATAGTCCCTGTTTTGCAGGTTTTTCACCTCGCAGTTTACTCCTTTTATTCTCAGTCCATCAATGAGTTTGTCACACGTTTCTTCTTTTTCCATTGTCCGTTCATATTCTTTTCCTTGTCTTGGTCGTAGTGCTAAAATTTTACCATGTCCACATTGCTCCGTTACCGCTTTAATTATGTCTTCTGCTCTCAGGTCGATTACATTTTCCACATTCACAATTACTGTAGCTTCCTTCAGATATTTTCTTTCAAAAAACTTTTCTCTTGCGTCTTGTTGCTTTCCATCTCTTAATCTTAGTCGTTTATCCAGTCCAGTGTCGTTTACCTTTCGTGTTCCTCCATCCAGTCCAATGTCGTTTGCCGTGCTTGTTTCTCCTGCCAGTCCAGTGTCGTTTGCCTTTCGTGTTCCTCCAGCCAGTCCATTGTCGTTTGCCTTTCGTGTTCCTCCAGCCAGTCCAGTGTCTTTTGCCATGCGTGTTCCTCCTGCCAGTCCAGTGTCATTTGCCGTTAATCCGTCCATTTTGATCAAAGTGAAAAAAAAAAGGGAAAAAAAAACACCCTCCAGCCAGCAAAAGCTGCTGTTAGGTGGTTTAAAAAACAAAACAACGAAAAACAAACAAAAACTTCACAAAAAACAAAATTGACAAAACTACAAAAACAAACAAATAGGTGAGGGAGAGCCTTCCTCTCCCAACTACTGCCAACTCACTTCCTGTAAGCTCTCTAGCGCCCTCAGAGTGGTATGGCAGTCCAGAGTGGGCGATTTGAGACATTCAGACACTCCTTTTTTTTTTTATAATAAACCAAAACTCATACAGCACCTGGTATTCCCAGGCGGTCTCCCATCCAAGTACTAACCAGGCCCCACCCTGCTTAGCTTCCGAGATCAGACGAGATCGGGCATGCTCAGAGTGGTATGGCCGTAAGCGAAATCAGCAGTCCAGAGTGGGCTATTTGAGACATTCAGACACTCCTTTTTTTTTTTTTTAATAAAACCAAAAAGCATACAGCACCTGGTATTCCCAGGCGGTCTTCCATCCAAGTACTAAACAGGCCCGACCCTGCTTAGCTTCCGAGCTCAGACGAGATCAGGCATATTTTTTTTTTTTTTTTTTTTTTAATAAACCAAAACGCTTACAGCACCTGGTATTCCCAGGCGGTCTCCCATCCAAGTACCAACCAGGCCCGACCCTGCTTAGCTTCCGAGATCAGACGAGATCGGGCATGCTCAGAGTGGTAGGGCCGTAAGCTAAATCAGCAGTCCAGAGTGGGCTATTTGAGACATTCAGACACTCATTTTTTTTTAAATAATATAAACCAAAACACATACAGCACCTGATATTCCCAGGCGGTCTCCCATCCAAGTACTAACCAGGCCCGACCCTGCTTAGCTTCCGAGCTCAGACGAGATCGGGCATGCTCAGAGTGGTATGGCCGTAAGCGAAATCAGCAGTCCAGAGTGGGCTATTTGAGACATTCAGACACTCTTTTTTTTATTAATAATAAACCAAAACGCATACAGCACCTGGTATTCCCAGGCGGTCTCCCATCCAAGTACTAACCAGGCCCGACCCTGCTTAGCTTCCGAGCTCAGACGAGATCAGGCATATTTTTTTTTTTTTTTTTTTTTTAATAATAAACCAAAACGCATACAGCACCTGGTATTCCCAGGCGGTCTCCCATCCAAGTACCAACCAGGCCCGACCCTGCTTAGCTTCCGAGATCAGACGAGATCGGGCATGCTCAGAGTGGTAGGGCCGTAAGCTAAATCAGCAGTCCAGAGTGGGCTATTTGAGACATTCAGACACTCCTTTTTTTTTTTAATAATAAACCAAAAAGCATACAGCACCTGGTATTCCCAGGCGGTCTTCCATCCAAGTACTAACCAGGCCCGACCCTGCTTAGGTTCCGAGCTTAGACGAGATCAGGCATGCTTTTTTTTTTTTTTTTTTTTTATTAAAATTTTGAAATACAGGCATTTCATGAACACAACAATGCAGTAAAATGACAAAGTACATACGTTTGGTACATCAGCGAATGAATAAAACATATCAAATCACAAACAAACCATAAAAACAAATTATTTTCCTTTTTTACATTGGTAGTTCCACTTTGTATTTCTTAAGTATATTTTCGACTTCACTTGTGTACATTTTAAAAAACATTTCTTCTTTCCCCTCAAATCTCCAATAATTATAAAGTGTTAGCATATAATCCTTCACCATATTCTTGTACAGAATCCACACATCTATCCAAATATCCCTTATTTTAACTATATTTCTTCTTCTCCAAATTGCCTTTTTTGCAAGTGTAAGTAGCAGATTAATAACCCCTTTGTTTTTACACTTCTCTTCCATTCCTAACATTACAATTCTCTGTAAATCTCCCTCTTCTGTTTTTCCCCTTAACTCATTTACCATATCCTTTAGAATCTTTAGAAAGGGTCTTAATTTCTCACACAGTAAAAACAAATGCAGCAAACCTTCATCTTGTTTTTTACACACCTTACACAATGCATTTTGTTCTTTTTTCATTATGCACAGCCTCATTTCAGTAAAAATAACATTATGCCTAATAAAATAATCTAAGCTCTCCAGATCTGTGCTTATTACAGCCCCTCTCATATTTTCCCATATGTCATTCTCCTCCAAACCATTAAAATGTCTCAACCACATCACATTTGAATTCGGCTTTTTAAAAGCACCTTCCATAAAAACCTGGTAAAACATTTTCACATTTCCCAATTTTAACTCCATTCTTTTATCTTGATTTATAAAGAACACTTCAATTCTTCCTTCTTTCTCTCCCCCTCTCTGGATTTCATTTAACCACTCCGTTGGTATTGCATTTTTCATTTCTTCATATTGTTTCTTTACACAGCTTATGTCATACTCTTCTTTTGCCTCTTCTAACTCATCAATTATCGCTTGTATTGGTAAAAAACCATCTCTTATCTCATACAATATATCTTTCACTCTTGAAATTCCAACCTCCCACCATTTCTTAAAAAACATTTCCTTCCCATTATTCACAACATTTTTATTAAAAAACAGTGGTTGATTTAAAATCTCTTCTCTCCCCTCTGGTTTAAAATCTATTTTTGAGAGGAAAGAACCCCAAGCTTTTAAAACTTCCTTGTAAAAATCTGGTACCCCTTTAAACATCCACTCCTTCATTTTCATCCATAAAACACTGTCTCCCAATTTCACCTCCCCACATTTATTCAGAAAGTATTTCATAGTTTCTTTCCATTCCCCTTTTTCTTTTTCGTCTAGATATTTTTTCACCACTTTGATTCTCATACTTTTCTTCTTTAATTGCACATCCGCTAACCCCATCCCTCCTTTATCCAAGTGTCCTATCAAAGTGTTATACGAAACTCTTGGGGTTTTTTTCTCCCAGACAAACTCTGTAACACATCTTTTCAGCCTCATTTCTACCCATTTTGGTATTGCACTCACAGATAAAACATACCATAATTTAGACAACATTAATGTGTTTACTACTATAATTTTTCCTTTCAAACTCAGACACCGTCCTCTCCAAAAAATTAATTTCTTCTCCATTTCTCCCACCAGCATTTCCAACATTCTTTCTCTTGCCCCTTTCTCATCTTTCCCTAAAGTCACTCCCAGAATTTTTGTCTCCTGTACCTCTAAAAAATTAAAAAGTCCATCTAAATTTGGTACCCTTCCAAAACTCATATACACCGTCTTTTCTTCGTTCACTTTTGCACCTGTACCCTTACTATACTTCTCTACTTTCCTCATTACCTCTTTTACGCTTTCTAAGTCTTTTAATATCAACGTAGTGTCATCAGCATACTGAAAGATGTTTTTTTTTCCTCCTTTCCCTCTTCTATTCTAATACCTTTTATATTGTTGGCCTTTTTTATCATCAATCCTAAAGGTTCTGCTACTAAAGTATAAAGTTGAGCTGAAAGTGGACATCCTTGTCTAATAGATCTAGTGATTTTAAAAGGTTCCGTTAAAAAGCCATTGCACTTAACTTTTGACATTGCATTGTTATATAAAATTTTCACCCAATTGTTAAAATTCTTCCCAAACCCATAACATTCTAAAACTGAAAATAAAAAACTGTGTTCAACTCTATCAAAAGCCTTTTCGAAATCTAAATTAATTACATATCCACTCTTCTTTTTTTCATTTAAGCAGCTTATCACATCTCTTATCCCACTCGTTATGTCTGCAATATCCCTCCCTTTTACACCATATGCTTGGTTTGTAGTTACAATTCCAGGTAAAACATTTTTAAGTCTATTTGATAAAATCTTTGCAAGTATTTTCATATCCGTATTCAACATTGTTATTGGTCTAAAATTTTTTAAACAATTTTTATTTCCTTTTCTTTTATAAATCAATTTCATCAAACCCATACTCATTCCCTGGTCTACTTCCTTTTTCTCAAAAATCTCCTGATATACCTCTTTTAAAATCTCACTTATTTCTTCCTTAAAAACTTTATAAAACTCATTTAATAAACCATCTATCCCCGGGCTTTTCTTCCCTTTTAGCATATTTATGGCTTGTAAAATCTCCTCCTTACTAATTTCTTTATCACAATTTTCCTTATCCTCCTTACTTACTTTAGCTGTAGCATATTCTAATAATTCATTTTTCTCTTTTTCATCTATTCCTTTAGTTCCAAAAAGTTCTTCATAATATATTCTTATTTCTTTTAAAATTTCATTCATATCCTTCACCTCTTCCCCCTTTCTGTTATTTAATACTTTTATTGTCTCTGTCCTTCCTTTCCTCTTTTCCAAACCAAAGAAAAACTTTGTACATTTTTCCCTTCGATTGTATATTTTGCCTTACTTCTTAATATTGCTCCTTTACATTTTTCTACCTCAATCTTTTTAAGTTCTTCCTCTAGCAATATTATCTTTTCTATCTGTATTTCACTTCTATTAGACTCTTCTCTCATTTTTTTCCTTATTTCTATTTCTTTTGCCCTTTTTGCTCTCTGTACCCTTTTACTATAAATTATTGAGTACTTTTTTATTTCATATTTAACATTTTGCCACCATATCCTTTTATCTTCTAAATACATCCCATCTTCTTTCTCTCTTCCCAATAATTCTTCAATTCCCCTTCTATAATTTTCATCTCCCAAGATTTCTGAATTTAAAATCCACACACCAGGCCCTCTTTTTTCTTTGTTAAAATCAATTTTCCATACAAGCATTTTATGATCACTCAACCCTGTTTCTTTATAGTAAATGTCTTCTAAATAACATTCCATGTCTCTTAAACTCAACATAAAATCAATTCTTGTCTGGCACATAAAGTTCCCAACTAGCTGCCTTCTAGAATATTCTCTTCTTCTCTCATTCTTTTCCCTCCACACATCAATCAAATTTCTCTCCTCCATTATTTCTTTCAATACTTTTCTCCCTACATCTGTTTTAAAAACCATTCCATCTGCCATATCTATTTTACTAAAAACAGTATTAAAATCACCAACAAAAAGTACATTTTTCCATTTCTCTGTCACAGCCCTTAATTGTTCAAAAAAGTCCTTTTTTTCTTTCTCTTGCGAAGGTGCATGAACATTCATTAACACAAATTCCTTATCATCCTGCCTTACTTTGATTCCATTACATTTCCCTTTTTTATCATTGTAAACTTCGTTTGCATTAATTTCTACATTTTCTCTTATTAAAATAGCTACTCCCCTTCCCAACCTTCCATCTCCATTATTATAAAACAATTGCCCCTTCCATTTCTGTTTCACCTCATCCATTACTTCTTCTTTCCAGTTTGTTTCTTGTAATAGAATAATGTCCTGTTTTTTACATATTTCATTTACCATTTCAAATTTCCCTTTACTTATTAATCCCCTTGCATTCAAACTTACCAAATTTAAAACCATACCAGTAAGAAATAAATAACTGTATACATTCATCATTAGTCTTTCTCAAGTTCTTGTTCCCGTATTATTCCCATCTTAATTTTATCAGTTTCAGACAATCTTTTTTTTCTTGCTACCTCTAAATTTGGCTTTACCTTGAAGGGACTTCTTCTTGTGAATCCACTCTTTTCTTTTTCTCTCCTTTTCTCCTGTTGTTCCCAGTGCATGTTGTCCTTTTCCATTTTTTTCCCTCATCGTTCCTTCCTTCCTTTGTGTTCCTTGATTCCATGCCCACGGTTTCATTCTCTTCTTTCTCCATTTGTTCGTCTTCTTCCTCCTCCTCATCCTCCTCTTCCTCCTCGTCATCCTCCTCCTCCTTGTCCTCCTCCTCTTTCTCCTCTTCCTCCTCCTCCTCCCGTTGATTCTTTTCCTCCAGTTGTTTATTTTCTCCACTCTCGGTTATCTCCTGTTGCATATTATTCTCAGTCACTTCAATCATACTCATATTGTCTGCAGTCTCGCCATGCTTCTGTCTGCCATTCCATTGTTGCTCTTCTGGTACCTCTTCATTTCCTCCCATCCAGCATTCACATTTAACCAGGGGTTTATCACATTCTGGGCATTTCACCGCCTTACAATCTCTAGCAAAATGCCCTTGCTCTTCACACTTGAAGCACTTAAACTCAGGACAGTCCTTGAGGATGTGCTCAGGACTTATACACAATCTACAAGTCTTCACTTGCTTACTGTGTATTATCCTGAAGTGTTGTAAGCCCTCCGCTGTCTCGAATCTGGTACTGTATGGTAATGATGCCACCTCCTTTGGGAACTTGACCTTAACATATCTCGTTCCATCCTCGATGTCTGTTCCTGGATAAAACCTCCGTTTTATCTGCGTTGTGGCTATCACTCCCCATCCTTGCAACTTCTCGATTATGTCATTGTCATCCATATATACCGGCAGATGCATGAACGAGACTACGTACTCCCGTTCCTGTAGCTTCCGAACCTCACATGTCTGTCCTTTAATTTGTAGTCCATTCAAAAGCGCATCACAGTCCTCCTCCTTTTCAAAAGTCACTTCATATTGTTTGTTCATCTTTGGTCTTACCGCCAGTATTTTCCCCACTCCTATTTTGTCTTTAATCGCTCTTATGATGTCCTCTGCTCCTCCATTTAGCACTTTTCCAACATCAATAGTTGCTGTGGCTTCTTTTGCATAAATCCTTTTTGTCTTCTTATCTCGTTGTCTTACTTCGTTTCCTTGTTCGTCCGCCATTCCTTGTTCCACCTCCTTTGCTTTGTCGATGCCGTGTTGTCCGTCCATTCTACTCATTTTTTAAAAAATCAAAATAAACTAAGCACTCCCCAGACAGCACAAGGCTGCTGGTTTGTGGTTTAAACAAAAAACAAAACTACTATTTCTCTTCACTTATCAAGTTTTTTCCAAAAACAATTCCCTCTCCACGCTGCCAAACTGCCACACTGCCTCACTGCCTTACTGCCTCACTACCACTTCCTGGATCGTTCCAACTCTAAGATCGGGCATGCTCAGAGTGGTATGGCCGTAAGCGAAATCCGCAGTCCAGAGTGGGCTATTTGAGACATTCAGACACTCCTTTTTTTTTTTAATAATAAACCAAAAAGCATACAGCACCTGGTATTCCCAGGCGGTCTTCCATCCAAGTACTAACCAGGCCCGACCCTGCTTAGGTTCCGAGCTTAGACGAGATCAGGCATGCTCAGAGTGGTATGGCCGTAAGCGAAATCCGCAGTCCAGAGTGGGCTATTTGAGACATTCAGACACTCATTTTTTTTTAAATAATAAACCAAAACACATACAGCACCTGATATTCCCAGGCGGTCTCCCATCCAAGTACTAACCAGGCCCGACCCTGCTTAGCTTCCGAGCTCAGACGAGATCGGGCATGCTCAGAGTGGTATGGCCGTAAGCGAAATCAGCAGTCCAGAGTGGGCTATTTGAGACATTCAGACACTCTTTTTTTTTATTAATAATAAACCAAAACGCATACAGTACCTGGTATTCCCAGGCGGTCTCCCATCCAAGTACTAACCAGGCCCGACCCTGCTTAGCTTCCGAGATCAGACGAGATCGGGCATGCTCAGAGTGGTAGGGCCGTAAGCAAAATCAGCAGTCCAGAGTGGGCTATTTGAGACATTCAGACACTCCCTTTTTTTTTTTAATAAACCAAAAAGCATACAGCACCTGGTATTCCCAGGCGGTCTTCCATCCAAGTACTAACCAGGCCCGACCCTGCTTAGCTTCCGAGCTCAGACGAGATCAGGCATATTTTTTTTTTTTTTTTTTTTTTTTTAATAAACCAAAACGCTTATAGCACCTGGTATTCCCAGGCGGTCTCCCATCCAAGTACTAACCAGGCCCGACCCTGCTTAGCTTCCGAGATCAGACGAGATCGGGCATGCTTTTTTTTTTTTTTTTTTTATTGAGGAAATTTCAGTCAGTTAAAATACAATACATTAAAAAACATAATTAAGATTACAGATTTTCTCATAAAATTCTTTTTTTATCACATACATTACATATCCAGTTTAAAAACCTCCTTCACCCCCCCCGGTAGCTTCCACATTAAATCTTTTAAAACACAACAAACATTTGGTGTAAAAACCTGATAAAAAGCATCCAACATATTTTCATATTTAAAATACACATATAGTTTTTCCATGTAAAATTCTGCTTTCCTTTTTAATACATCCCAAACATCCAACACAATTTTCTCCTTTTTAGCCACAGTTCTTCTTTCCCATATTGCACTTTTCATTAACATTACCCACAGATTAATAAACTTTTTGTTTTGGCTCTTCTTTTCCCATCCAAACATCACCACTCTATTCCATTCCGTTGTATTTTCATTCCAGTCCACAATCAAGTCTTTAAAAACACCTTTGCATTTCTTTAAAAAAAGCCTCCAGTTCCTTACAATATAAAAACATATGTAAAATCCCTTCTTCCTTTTCTTGGCACACTTTACACATGGCACTTTGTTCCATTCCAATTTTGTTTAAAAGAGACTCTGTAAAAACCACTTTGTGTCTTATAAAATACTCCAAACATTCCAATTTTGTTTCCACACATCTCCCCCTCATGTTTCTCCATATATGCTCTTCCTTTAAGTCTTTGAATTTTTCCACCCAGTACTTGTTCACAATTGGCTTTTTAAAAACACTGTCTCTAAAAACACAATAAAACATTTTTACAGAACATTCTTTAAAATTATACAATCTTTCCCCTATTTTCACATACAAATTTCTTTCCATTCGCTCTTCTTCCATACACTCTATTCTTTTAATCCACTCTGTCGGTATTGCGTTTTTAATGATTTCATATTTGTTTATTATTTCTTGTCTGCTGTATTCTTCTTTTCCTACTTCCATTGCATCTACAATACATTGTGTTGGTAAAAATCCCTCTTTAAATTCATATAAAACATCCCTCACTCTCGTTATCCCCACTACCATCCATTTCTTAAAAAATATTTCTTTCTCTTGTTTTAAAATGTTGTTATTTAAAAACAGAGGTTGATTTAAAATATTTTCTCTCCCATGTGGATCATATTCAATTTTATTTAAAAATTTTCCCCAGGCACTAAAAATTTCTCGGTAAAACTCAGGTAATCCTTCTGTCATCCAATTTTTCGTTTTCATCCATAAAATTCCATCCCCCATGTTAAAATCCCCACATTTGTTTAAAAAATATTTCATTGTTTTTTTCCACTCAGTTTTGTTCTCTTCTTGCAGGTATATCTTGACTATTTTCACTCTCAAAGCATTTTTTCTCTGTTCTACATCCATTAAACCTAAGCCCCCCTTCTCTACCTCCCCTAAAATCGTGTTGTGCGCAATCCTTGCTGGTTTCCCTTCCCATAAAAAGTTAAGAAAACATTTTTTCAACCTCTGTTCCGTCCATAATGGCATCTCAGATACATATAAAACATACCAAAGTTTAGAAACCATTAAAACATTCAATATTAAAACCTTCCCCTTTAAGTTTAAAGTTCTCAATTTCCAAAAATTTAACCTCCTCTCTATATTCGTCACTATTTCCTCCCACATGTCATCCCTTGCTTTCTGCTCGTTTTTCCCCATTAAAACTCCTAAAATCCTCATTTCTTCTACTTCCTGGAAATTAAAACAATCCATTAAAACCATAGCTTTACCAAATCTCATATATACTGTTTTGTCCTCATTTACTTTACTCCCAGATCCTCTACAATATTCTTTTACAACCTTCATTACTTCTTTAACACTTTCTTTTCCCTTTACAATTATTGTTGTGTCATCAGCGTATTGAAAAACTTTTCCTTCAGCTTTCTTTTCCTCAATTTCTATCCCTATTATTGCTTCATTTTGTTTAAACGCCAGTCCCAAAGGTTCAGATACAAGTGAGTACAGTAAAGATGATAGTGGACAACCCTGTCTAATTGACCGTGTTATTTTAAAACAATCTGTTAAAAACCCATTACATTTTATTCTTGTTAGTGCACCTTTATATAAAATCTCAATCCATTTGATAAAATTCTGCCCAAACCCAAAACTTCTTAAAACCTCAAATAAATACCCGTGTTCAACCCTATCAAAAGCTTTCTCGAAGTCTAAACTGATTACATATCCCTCTTTATTTGTTTCTTTCATGTACCATATTGTGTCTCTTATACTTAACGTTATGTCTGCTATATCTCTTCCTTTTACTCCATAGGCTTGGTTTGTTTCAATTATACTTGGCATTACCTCCTTTAATCTATTTGCTAAAACCTTTGCTAAAATCTTAAAATCCGTGTTCAACATTGTGATTGGTCTGTAGTTTTTTAAATCTACTTTTTCTCCTTTTCTTTTATATATCAGTTTCATTAACCCCATGCTCGTTCTTTCATTAATTCCGTCTTTCTCAAAGATGTCTTTAAAAATCTCATTTAAAATCTTTGTTAAAACTTCTTTAAAACATACGTAAAATTCAGTTCCCAGACCATCTATTCCTGGACTTTTCTTTTTATTCAGTTGATTTATTGCTCTTTCAATCTCTTCTTCGCTGATTTCTTGGTCACATTCTTTTTTATCTTCCTCACTTACTTTTGCTTTTATCTGATTCATCAGTTTCTTTTTATCCTCCTCTTCCACACCCCTTGCACTAAACAAATCTTCATAAAAATTCTTTATTTCTTCTAAAACCTTTTCATTCCCTTCTACAATTTCCCCATTTTTCCCTCTTATTTCTTTTATTATTTCTGCTTTCCCTCTCTTTTTTTCCAGATCAAAAAAGAACTTTGTGCATTTTTCTCCCTCCACCACATATTTTGCTTTGCTTCTCAGCCTCGCCCCCTCATATTGTTTTTCTTCTATATCTTTCAAGTTTGCCTCCATTTCCTTTATCTTTTGTATGTCTTTATTCTTTTTATTCAATTCCATTTCCAGACTTTCTTTTATTTCTCTTTCCTTACATCTTTTGCTTTTCTGTATTAAAATACAATATTTGATCGAGAATTTTTTAATTAAAAACTTTACATTTTCCCACCATATTCTCTTGTCCTCTTCATACATTCCATTTTCCTTTTCTTTTTCTATAATTTCTTTCACCTTTAAAATATAGTCTTCATTCTTTAAAATCTGTGTATTTAAAATCCATACTCCAGGCCCTCTTTGCATTTTACTCCAGTCCAACTTAAAATATAAAAACTTGTGATCACTAAAACTTGTTTCTTCATACTTAATCTTTTCTATAAAATTCTCCACATTTCTGGTACATAAAACAAAGTCAATTCTGGTTTGGCATACAAAATTCCCCACTATTTGTCTCCTTGAAAATTCTTTTTTCTTCTCATTTCTTTCTCTCCACACATCGATCATATTATTTTCTTCCATTAATGCTTTTAATTCTTTTCTTCCCGTATCAGATTTAAAAACCATTCCTTCTGCCATGTCCTGCTTATTAAAAACTGTGTTAAAATCCCCCATCATTATTATTTCTTTATACTTCTTTAAAATATTTCTTAAAACATTAAAAAACTCTTTCTTTTCCTTCTCCTCCACTGGTGCATGTACATTAACTAAAATCAAATCCTTTCCTTCATATTTTGTTTCAACTGCCATACATTTCCCCATCTTGTCTTTAAATATAATTTTGCTCGTTGTAAAAACATCATCCTTCATTAAAAAAGCCACTCCTCTCCCAAACCTCCCATCTCCATTATTATATAAAATACCTCCTTTCCATCCCTTTTTAAAATCATTCATTACATTTTCTCTCCAGTTTGTTTCTTGTAATGCAATAATGTCTTCTTTTTTACATTTTTCTATGATTCTTTCAAACTTCCCCATGTCCATCAGTCCCCTTGCATTAAAAGCAACACAACTTAAAACCATTAAAAGAGAGAATAATAAATAGTTAAAAAACATTATTCATCATTATCTCCCTCCAGTCCCCTTAACACTTCATATCTGTTTGTTTTTTTCATAATCTTTTTTCTTGAAGCTTCCAAGTTTGGTTTTACCTTCAGTGCTCTTCTTCTTATTTGTCCTCTACCTCCTCTATCATTGTCCATGCTGTCCATCTTTATTTCTTCTTCACTGTCTGTTTCTTTGTTTTGATTGTTCCTTCCTTGATCATCTCTTTCCACGTTATCCATAAAATTTTTAAAACTGTCTGTCACTTCCATGTCTGTCCATTGAGTGACCTGCTCCATTGTTTGTTCCTCTTCATTCCCGTTCTCTTTTCCTCTTTCGCTCGTTCCTCCTTCCATTTCTTTTTGTTGTAGTCCTTCTTCTTCTTGTCCTTCATTATTTTGTCTTTCCTCCTCGTTGTTTCCTTCATGCACCTGTCCGTCCACCTGTTTTTCCCTTCCTCCTTCCTCTTCCTCCATCCAACATTCACATTTATTTAAAATTTCTTGGCATTCCGGGCACCTGACAGCATTGCAATCCCTTGCAAAATGTCCCCTTTCCTTCGCACTTATAGCACGTGAAATTCGGGCAGTCTTTCAGTAGGTGTTCTGGGCTCATGCACAGCCTACAGGTCTTCACCTGATGGCTGTGCATCACCCGAAAGTACTTATTTTTGTTATGGGATTAACTCCCCATCCCTCCAATTTTTGTAAAATCTCTTTGTCCTCCAGGTAGACGGGCAGGTGCATGAAGGAAACAACATAGTCCCTGTTTTGCAGGTTTTTCACCTCGCAGTTTACTCCTTTTATTCTCAGTCCATCAATGAGTTTGTCACACGTTTCTTCTTTTTCCATTGTCAGTTCATATTCTTTTCCTTGTCTTGGTCGTAGTGCTAAAATTTTGCCATGTCCACATTGCTCCGTTACCGCTTTAATTATGTCTTCTGCTCTCAGGTCGATTACATTTTCCACATTCACAATTACTGTAGCTTCCTTCAGATATTTTCTTTCAAAAAACTTTTCTCTTGCGTCTTGTTGCTTTCCATCTCTTAATCTTAGTCGTTTATCCAGTCCAGTGTCGTTTACCTTTCGTGTTCCATTGTCGTTTGCCTTTCGTGTTCCTCCAGCCAGTCCATTGTCGTTTGCCTTTCGTGTTCCTCCAGCCAGTCCAGTGTCGTTTGCCATGCGTGTTTCTCCTGCCAGTCCAGTGTCATTTGCCGTTAATCCATCCATTTTGATCAAAGTGAAAAAAAAAAAAGGAAAAAAAACCACCCTCCAGTCAGCAAAAGCTGCTGTTAGGTGGTTTAAAAAACAAAACAGCAAAAAACAAACAAAAACTTCACAAAAAACAAAATTGACAAAACTACAAAAACAAACAAATAGGTGAGGGAGAGCCTTCCTCTCCCAACTACTGCCAACTCACTTCCTGTAAGCTCTCTAGCGCCCTCAGAGTGGTATGGCTCAGCAGTCCAGAGTGGGCTAATTGAGACATTCAGACACTCTTTTTTTAATAATAAACCAAAACACTTATAGCACCTAGTATTCCCAGGTGGTCTTGTGACCGGTTGAAATGTATATTTAATAGTTATATTTTCGTTGAAATGTATATTTAATAGTTATATTTTCGTTGAAATGTATATTTAATAGTTATATTTTCATGGTAAATTTTAACCAAGTAATTTTAATATGTAACTGATTTGTTTATCATTTTGGTTCATCTGTGTTCTGTTAGTTTAGCACAGTTAGATAGGTGATCGATTGCTCTGGCCTGCTGGAGCACTAGGGGGAGAACTCGCGGTTTCTTCATTCGACATAAAGTTCGCATTGGAGAAACTGCAGCGAGTCTGAGGCTTTTTCTTCTCCCTCTTTTCAGGTTGTAATTCAATGTTATAATGTGATAATGATTTAAGGGTTAAGATTATGCAGTGGTTATGATGTTGATTGCGTTGTGTTGATGTTTAAAAACGTAATAGTTAAGGAATGTATGAGTGATTTTGAGTTTAATGGTACGAGGCCCACAAAATGGCGCGCGGCCACATTTAGATGTGGAACGGCGGGGTAGTTGTAATTCGTGTAAATCTGTTTGTCTTGTGTAATCGGTTTGATTGCTGAAAAGACTTGAAATATATTGAGATTTATCCATTTACAAATGTGATTAACGTTATTTAAAGAAGGTAAACAGATTATTTCACAGTTTATAATAGTTATGATATTTTTCAAATGCTGTATAATCTGTCGAATTAAAGTGATATATTATTGTGTATAAATAACTGAGTAATGAAGAGGAGATGGCCATTGATACTGTTTCATGAAGTTTATTTCAATTGTGATGAAACACGATTCGACATAAAGTTCGCATTGGAGAAACTGCAGCGAGTCTGAGGCTTTTTCTTCTCCCTCTTTTCAGAGGTTTAACATTTGGAGGCACCGCTGGGATCTACTCGCTGGAGAGTGGTCGTCACTTACCTGGCAGACAACTTCTGATGCAGTACATCCCCTAAAACAACCCAGAGCAACCGCAGAGTGGAAAGAGTTCCTGCAGTAAAGGCAAGAAAGAGATAACGAACTGTAAAGCTGGGGCCGCAGAGAGCATCAGGTGAAACAGACAAGTTCACTCAGTCTCAAGTAAGCCATTACGCAGTGAAAAGATCCACCCTATTGTCAAAATGGAGACAACAGTGCTAGAAGAAATGCAAGTTGAGGTTATCAGCATGTTACATCCTCTATCCAAAGACGAACTTCTTAGTGTTTGTGAGTTCCTGAACATAGCAGATCAAGAGAAAGTCCCATCGAAGTCACGCATGTCGCTGATCTCTCACATCCTTCACCATCTTGAAGAGGACATGACAGAGCTAGAGGATGGTGGCATGTCTGTATTGTTAAGCGTGAGAGATAAAATAATAGAATTGAGTACAGTCACTGGAAATGAGACCACAGAACCAATCAAATTAATAGAGAAAGATAGATTGCAAAAGGAGATTGATGAACTAAAGAGCGCAATGAAACAGAAATTGAGTGAAATTCAACAATTGGAGGAATTGAGCACAAAACAAAGCAGTGTCCCGCCTCAACCACAAATTGCTACACACCCGCAATCATTAGTGAATGTCCAACAGTTAAGCTCACCTTGGCGCAAAGATTTTAAAATTTCTGGACAAATCGGGGAGCCGGGCCAGAAAGAGAAATTGACCTTTTCAAGTTTGGCACACCAGATTGAGAACGGTCCGAGCAGGGGCTATCCAGAATGTGAGATTTGTGATGCAGTCATTCGCGCCATTTCCCCTGGCTTACAGTTACGAAGCTATTTAGAAGGAAAGCCTAACCTGACCTTACCTACACTCAGACGAATTCTGCGCTCTCACTTCCAAGAAAAAAATGCCACTGAACTTTACAAGCAACTTACTTCTGAATGTCAAGGGAACAAAGAAACACCTCAGAGTTTTCTAATGCGTGTTCTGGATTTGCGTCAGAAAATCTTGTTTGCATCCCAAGAAGCAGAATCAGGCCTCAAATACGATCCAGGATTAGTTCAGAGCATGTTCTTACATACTGTACTCACCGGCCTCCAAAGTGACAGCATTAAGGTAGATATGCAGCCTCTCCTTCTTGACACAAAAAACTCCAGATGAGGCTCTGTTAGAGAAATTAAACATCGCTTGTGCTAATGAGGCAGAAAGACAAAAGAAAAAGAAAATCAATGTACAGCACACAACTACTGTTGTCCATTCAGTTAAGTCCAGTGAGGAAACCACTGAAAAAAAATCCAGTATAACTTCGAACACACCAAAACCGACTTCCAGTGTGCTGTCAGAACTTAAAGAATTGAGAACTGATGTAGCATCACTAAAAACACTCGGTGCTGAAATAGCTCACATCCGAGAGTCATTGCAGCAACCCGCCTTTGCCTCAGCACAATGTCCTGTCCCTACACCGAGAGTCTCTGACAGAGAAAGTGTCCAGTGTCAAGTGCAACCGTATTGGGCCTCACCAGGTGCCCACCAACTAAGAGTGAACCCTCAATTTCAACCTCACTATCTGCATCGACCATATTATGCGCCAACTACTCGTTCCCAAGCAAGAAAGTGCTTCAATTGTCAGCAGCAAAGAACAGAGGACCGTTGCATGCATTGCTTTAGATGTGGCAGCGGTGAGCACTTTCAAGCAGGATGCAGAATTGTCGTGGCATGAGGCCTTCGAGAGAGAGTCCTTTAAATGGAGAGGGGTTACTTCCGCGGGACAGGGAGTAACCAGATCCACTGACCAGTCCCAAAGATGTACAGTCTGTGGAAGAACAGAGAAGCAAATGAAACAGTGTTCACGATGTAAAAAGATACTGTATTGTTCTAAAACCTGCCAAAAAACTTCCCATTGGGCTGAACATAAGCAAACATGTATCCACTTGCAGAGACCAGTGTCAAAGCCCGGCATAACCATGAGTGTTCACGCCCCCTGTAGAACCCAAGTTAATCAGCACTCCCCCTGTGACGTCATTGGTTGGGAGGCAGTGTCTCGTTGAATGTTACCTGCACGGCCAACTAATTCAAGCACTGTGGGACACTGGCTCTCAGGTATGTGTTATTGATGAAGTGTGGAAACAGGAATACTTATCAGAAGTCCCACTGAGAGACGTTTCTGAGCTCCTTGAGGCTCCAAATACGTTGAACCTTGTGGCTGCCAACGGTATTGATTTGCCCTATATTGGATATGTTGAAGTGAGATTCAGATTAGCATCACAGGCGTCTCACAAAGCTGAATTTGTCATCCCTATGCTCGTAGCAAGGAGTCAAAATCTCTCTCATCCTATCATAGGTTTCAATGTGATAGAACAAATTGTGAACTCAATTGAACAGACACAACCAAACAATGTAAATAAAATGCTAGAGAGAACTGTGAAAGCTGCATTCCCTAGCTTAAAGAGGAGCAAAGTCCAGACCTTTATCCAACTTGTTAGTGTAGAGCGCTCATGTGAATATACCGTAAAGACCACGAAAGTGCATGTTAACGTCCCCAAACATAGTACTGTGCAGATCTCATGCAGAGTGTACATGCAGCCAGTTAAAGAGGACAGCACACTCATTTTTGAACCTGATGTGAACCCTCAGTGGCCAGATGGGCTTGCATTCACAGAAAGTCTAGTGAAGATTAAAAAAGGGGCTCCAACAAATATCACGATCGACGTGTACAATGACACTGACCACGATGTAACTCTTATGGGGCAGACTCCGATCGGTACATTACAGCTTGTAAGGAGTGTCTTCCCTGCTGGTATGTTCGAGGTGCCAGCAAACCCTACTGCTATTGGAGTATGTCACATCCAGGCTGCAGATAACTGTCACAATAACATCAGTACTGATAATTGGGTTCCGCCTGTCGATGTCAGCCACCTGAATGAACACCAGAGACAGGTAGTACAGCAAATGTTAAGAGACGAGTGCCATTCATTTTCTAAGTCAGACAACGACATTGGGTGCATCAGAAATTTGCAATTGAGTATCTCACTTAAAGATGATGAGCCAGTCAATCGTACTTACATGTCTGTGCCGAAGCCTCTGTATCGTGAGATTAAAGAATATTTGCATGACCTCATAGCACAAGGCTGGATTGAGAAGTCCAACTCATCATACTCCTCTCCAATCGTGTGTGTAAGAAAGAAAGATGGCAGCCTTCGTTTATGCATCGATTATCGGGACCTGAACAGAAAGACTCGCCCAGATAGACAGCCAATACCGAGGGTGCAGGACATTATGGACAGCCTTGGTGGTAATTCCTGGTTTTTGTCCTTAGATCAAGGGAAGGCCTACCACCAGGGATTCATATCAAAGGAGAGTAAACACTTGACGGCTTTCGTGACACCTTGGGGCCTATATGAATGGGTGCGTATCCCTTTCGGGCTGATGAATGGTCCCGCAGCCTTCCAGCGAAGTATGGAAGAGTGTTTAGAAGGCTTGCGAGATGAGATCTGTATTCCATACCTCGATGACACTTTGGTGTTTAGTAAGACTTTTGAGAACCATGTCCAGGATGTAAGAAAGGTACTGCAACGGCTTAGGCAACATGGCATCAAACTTAAACCAAGTAAGTGTGAGCTTTTCAAACCTGAAGTCCGCTACCTGGGTAGAAATAGTCTCTGCAGAGGGAAGTAAAGTGGATCCCGCAGACACAGAAGCTGTCAGATCTTTGAAAGACAAACAACCTAAGAATGTTGGTGAGCTGAGGAGACTTCTTGGTCTACTTAGTTATTACAGACAGTACATCAAAGATTTCTCTCGCATTGCTAACCCGTTGTATGACCTGTTGAAAAGTACTCCAGAAGATAATGCTAACCAGAGACAATCAAAGACAAAAGGCACGAAAACGGGTGTTCCATCAAGTAAGCCCATTGACTGGACTGAACAACATCAGAGCACTCTTGAACAACTAATTGACTGTTTGCTTCAGCCCCCTGTATTAGCCTTCCCTGACTTTTCACAGCCCTTTGTACTGCATACAGACGCGTCGGCTCAAGGCTTAGGTGCAGTACTATACCAGACGCAAAATGATAAGCTGCGTGTGATTGCCTATGGTTCCCGTACTCTATCAGCTGCTGAGAAAAACTACCACTTGCACTCAGGCAAGCTTGAATTCCTCGCTTTAAAGTGGTCCATCACCGAAAAGTTTCGTGATTATTTGTATTATGCTCCAACTTTCACAGTATACAGTGACAACAATCCCCTTACATATGTCAAGTCAAGTCAAGTCATCTTTATTTATATAGCGCTTTTTACAATGCAAATTGTGGCAAAGCAGCTTTACATTAATAAGAAAATGGTGTCATTGTGCAGCTTATTCTATATATTATTGATTCATTCCGTTGCAAATATCAATAGTTATTAGTCTAGTTAATTTATGTATATCAGCACTGTAGAGAACAGTGACATGATCGTCCGGCTCAGCTCAGTTTGTATACAACGGCGCCAGTGCAGGCATATCAAAAACACTGCTGAATATCAAGCAAGTGTCCCCAACTTAAGCAAGCCAAAGGCAACAGCGGCAAGGAACCAAAACTCCAACAAATGGAGAAAAAAACCTCGGGAGAAACCAGGCTTAGTCGGTGGGGGCCAGTTCTCCTCTGGCCAACAGTGAACACTTGTCCGATACTCAGGCAGAGTTACAGGTCATTAAACCATTTTGGAATCGCAACAGTCAAAATATTTAATCTAGTTTAAGATCTTTTTGATCACGCCGGTATGGGACGGTTTGTTGGGATATGTGCCACTGGCTGATGAGTCGGTAAGGTCTTAACAGAGGATGAGCTAGTTAACACAGTCTCCGCCGACACCACAGGGCCACATTGCTGCCGCACACAGGCACAGGTTCCCCGTCCGACCCTGACACGGCCCAGATCCAGCCAATCACGTTAATTGGTAAACCTCGGGATAAGCAGAGAGACAAAAAAATTAGCGTAGACGCCATTCTTCTTCTGATGTACGAGTACATCTGGTGTTATAGGAAGTGATCCCGGTTCCGGCTGACCTGATCTATGCAGCCTAACAATCCTTTAACGGATATGAAGACAAAAGTTTATAGTGCGTCATGTGTATGCCAAGTTAAATAGATGCGTTTTTAGTCTAGATTTAAACTGACAGAGTGTGTCTGCTTCCCGAACAATGCTAGGAAGATTGTTCCAGAGTTTAGGTGCCAAATAGGAAAAGGATCTACCGCCTGCGGTTGATTTTGATATTCTAGGTATTAACAACTGGCCAGAATTCTGAGATCGTAATAGACGCGAAGGACTATAATGCATTAAGA